>CM062282.1:8748675-9413212 GCA_031216635.1 Dissostichus eleginoides
ATCGCGAAGGGGTTTTGCGAGATCTCGCGAATCTCGCGAAGGGGTTTTGCGAGATCTCGCGAGATCTCTCGAAGGGGTTTTTGCGAATCTCGCGAGATCTCGCGAAGGGGTTTTGCGAGATCTCGCGAGATCTCGCGAATCTCGCGAAGGGGTTTTGCGGGCGAGATCTCGCGAAGGGGTTTTGCGAATCTCGCGGGTGCGAAATCTCGCGAATCTCGCGAATCTCGCGAAGGGGTTTTGCGATCTCGCGAGATCTCGCGAAGGGGTTTTGCGAATCTCTCGAGATCTCGCGAAGGGGTTTTGCGAAATCTCGCGAGATCTCGCGAGTTCTTTGCTCATCTCGCGAAGGGTTTTGCGGATCTCGCGAGATCTCGCGAAGGGGTTTGCGGGATCTCGAGAATCTCGCGAAGGGGTTTTGCGAGATCTCTCGCGAGATCTCGCGAAGGGGTTTTTGCGAGATCTCGCGAGATCTCGCGGGTTTTGCGAGATCTCGCGAGTCTCGCGAAGGGGTTTTGCGAGAGATCTCGCGAGATCTCGCGAAGGGGTTTGCGGATCTCGCGAGATCTCGCGAAGGGGTTTTGCGGGTCTCGCGAGATCTCGCGAAGGGTTTTGCGGGATCTCGCGAGATCTCGAAGGGGTTTTTGCGGATCTCGCGAGATCTCGCGAAGGGGTTTTTGCGGATCTCGCGAGATCTCGCGAAGGGGTTTTGCGAGATCTCGCGAGATCTCGCGAAGGGGTTTTGCGAGATCTCGCGAGATCTCGCGAAATCTCGCGAAGGGGTTTTGCGAGATCGCGAGAAATCTCGCGAGATCTCGCGAAATCTCGCGAAATCTCGCGAAGGGGTTTTGCGAAATCTCGCGAAGGGGTTTTGCGAAATCTCGCGAGATCTCGCGAAGGGGTTTTGCGAAATCTCGCGAGATCTCGCGAGATCTCTTGCGAAATCTCGCGAGATCTCGCGAAGGGGTTTTGCGAAATCTCGCGAGATCTCTTGCGAAATCTCGCGAGATCTCGCGAAGGGGTTTTGCGAGATCTCGCGAGATCTCGCGAAGGGTTTTGCGGATCTCGCGAGATCTCGCGAAGGGGTTTTGCGGATCTCGCGAGATTCTCGCGAAGGGGTTTTGCGAGATCTCGAGATCTCGCGAAGGGTTTTGCGGGATCTCGCGAGATCTCGCGAAGGGGTTTTGGCGAGATCTCGCGAAGATCTCGCGAAGGGGTTTTTGCGAGATCTCGCCAGATCTCGCGAAGGGTTTTTGCGGATCTCGCGAGATCTCGCGAGGTTTTTGCGAGATCTCGCGAGATCTCGCGAAGGGGTTTTGCGAGATCGCGAGAGATCTCGCGAGATCTCGCGAATCTCGCGAATCTCGCGAAGGGGTTTTGCGAGATCGCGAGATCTCGCGAGATCTCGCGAGATCTCGCGAGATCTCGCGAAGGGGTTTTGCGAGATCTCGCGAGATCTCGCGAGGTTTTGCGAATCTCGCGAGATCTCGCGAGATCTCTTGCGAATCTCGCGAGATCTCGCGAAGGGTTTTGCGGGATCTCGCGAGATCTCGCGAAATCTCGCGATCTGAGACTCGCGAGATCTCGCGAAGGGGTTTTGCGGGATCTCGCGAGATCTCGCGAAGGGGTTTTGCGAGATCTCGCGAAGGGGTTTTGCGATATCTCGCGAGATCTCGCGAAGGGGTTTTGCGGATCTCGCGAGATCTCGCGAAGGGGTTTTGCGAGATCTCGCGAAGGGGTTTTGCGAGATTCGCGAAGGGGTTTTGCGAGATCTCGCGAAGGGTTTTGCGAGATCTCGCGAGATCTCGCGAAGTTGCGAGATCTCGCGCATTTTGCGAGATCTCGCGAGATCTTGCGAGATCTCGCGACTTTTGCGAGATCTCGCAGAGCCCCTTCGCGGTTGATCGATTTTTACTTTGAGCTTGGCCTAAAATATAAAGATATAACATCAGTGCTTGGCAATAGGCACGGGTTTCACATAAGTGAAAGACACCTCAAGAGAACACTCAGAGCGAGGGGACATGCACGTCGCAAAGCATACTCTGAGCTGAGTTATTGAGTAGGTCATAATCACGGACCCTACACGGACCCTCACTGTTGCGGTAAGCGTGTTGTAACTTCCGGTTGTCACCTCTGGGTATCCTGTGTGCCTGTTCTGCTGCTGATAGCTTATATTATCTTAACTTAATCGATCGTTTTAAAACTCTTGATCACGGCAACTGCCTGACGTTGTAATCACACGTTACTACAGCTTAAGCACCCACAACTCTCCTTCTCTTAGCGACTGTAACTCCACAGTTGCCTACACTCTTTTCGGGTTTACTAACGGTAGCTACTTTAGCTTGATAGCTAGCCATGGCTCCTTCCCCACCCTCGGGTGCTATTTCCTGCTCTACCTGTCTCATGTTTGGTTACTTCCCTACCTCCTTTACTGGTACCGATACATGTGTTAAATGTAGTATAGTTGTTAGGTTGGAGGCGGGAATCATAGCCATAGAAGCCCGGCTCCGCATTTTAGAAAGTAACTCAGCTACAGTAAAGCCCATGTTAGTCGGTGCGGACCGGCAAGAGGTAGCTCCTACTAGCCGTCCCCCGACAACTCCCGAGCAGCAGGGAGACTGGGTGACTGTTCAGAAGAGGCATTACAGGAGACCCACAGGTCCCCACCAACCCGTTCACGTATCTAACAAATTTTCCCCACTCAGCGAGGCACCCGCTGAGGAGTCAACTCTGGTTATTGGTAGCTCTATTATGAGATACGTGAATTTAGAGACCAAAGCCTCCACAGTCACATGCATTCCGGGGGCCAGAGCGGGCGACGTTGAGGCGCATCTTAAACTGCTGGCTAAAAATAAACGTAAATACAGTAGGATTGTTATTCACGTCGGTGGTAATGATGTTCGTTTACGCCAATCAGAATGCACTAAACTTAATGTGGCGTCGGTGTGTAGATATGCTAAAACAATGTCGGACACCGTAATTTTCTCTGGTCCCCTCCCCAATCTGATCAATGACGACATGTATAGCCGCATATCATCATTTCAGCGCTGGTTGTCTTGGTGGTGCCCAGCAAACGATGTGGGCTTCGTAAATAATTGGACAGCCTTCTGGGGAAAACCTGGTCTGATTAAGAGAGACGGCATTCATCCTACTTTGGAAGGTGCACATCTCATTTCGGCAAACATTTCAGGGCTTTGTGGACTTAATCCATGACAAACTGGAGTTAAGACCAGGAGGCGGAGTCGCAGTCTTACACGCTTCTCTGCGCTCTCTCCTGGGCAGTCATCCATAGGAATCCCGAACCCAATAAAATACCCAATATTAACGGTGTGTGTGTCTGCCCAAGGACAATTTAAGATGAAGCCTAATAGAGGTGTCATACATAATAACCTAATAAAAGTAAATGTAACAACTACTACAGTGCAACAAAACAGGAAGATTAGATGTGGTCTCTTAAATATAAGATCTCTAGCATCTAAAGCAATATTGGTAAATGATTTAATATCAGATTATAATATTGATATTTGCTGTCTCACTGAAACTTGGTTGAGACATGAAGAATATGTCAGCATAAATGAAGCCACTCCACCCAGCCATATCAATACTCATATTGCTCGAGGCACAGGCCGAGGAGGTGGAGTTGCAGTTGCAGCCATCTTTGACTCAAATTTACTTATCAATACTAAACCAAAATTAAATTATACCTCCTTTGAAAGTCTTGTTTTTAGTCTTACGCATCCGACCTGGAAAACTTTGCATCCAATCGTATTTGTTACAGTGTACCGTGCACCAGGTCCTTAGAGAATTCTGTTAAGAATTCTGAATGAGTTTTTATCAACTTTGGTTCTTAAAACAGATAAAGTAATTATCGTAGGTGACTTTAATATTCATGTTGACGATGATAAAAATAGCCTTACTGTTGCATTTAACTCTATATTAGACTCTATTGGTTTCCGTCAGAGTGTAAATAAACCAACCCACTTCTATAATCACACTCTCGACCTTGTTCTGACTTATGGTATTGAAATTGAGCAACTATTAGTCGAACCGCATAATCCTGCTTTATCCGACCATTTCTTAGTAACTTTTGAAGTACTGTTACTAGACTACAAACCATTAGTCAAAAGTTCCTGCAGCAGAAACCTATCTGTTAGTGCTATAGCCAAATTTAAAGAAGAGATTCCACCAATACTTAACTCGATAGCTTGTCTGCATGTAAGGGAGGAAACTTATACAAAATGTACACCACCCCACCTATGTTGTAAATGTATTATCTTCTCAATTTACACACGGCATCTATTGCACGTCTGTCCGTCCTGGGAGAGGGATCCCTCCTCTGTTGCTCTCCCTGAGGTTTCTCCCATTTTTTTCCCCTTTAAACTGTGGGGTTTTTCCTTTTTCTGGAAGTTTTTCCTTGTACGATGTGAGGGTCTAAGGACAGAGGGTGTCGTATTGTCTACTGATATTCTGTACAAACTGTGAAGTCCACTGAGACAAATGTAACATTTGTGATATTGGGCTATATAAATAAACATTGATTGATTGAGTTATTGACAGATTCGAATTTCGCGGATCAATAACTCATGAATATAACGTTGTAAGAATACAAACAACATGACTTTACAATCATAGCAAGGTAGAAAATGAGCTACAGAGTCGTTTTTATCAGAACAGTTCGATACGCGCCGTCATCCGAGCTAAACATCAAGAATTGGTCACAATCTGCAGCTGGAGGAGAGAGGAGTGCTTAGGGACCGTCTACAAACTGCAACGCCGAAAATATATACTCGTAGAAAAACTCAATAACTTCATTTTTTTAAGATGTAGTGCTACCAAAATCTCTTAACACATAAATTGTTATATTGCTGTTACAGTATAACACTTATTTTGAATAAATATGCTTTAAAATATTTTTCAGGCTTTTTTTTATCAAACTATTTTAAATTACAATGTAGTGCAACCAACCCCTTCACACATCAATAGTACATTGCTGCTCATACTACATCAGGGTTGTCCAAACTACGGCGAGATCTCGCAAAATGGTTTTTTGTTTTTCAACCAATTTTTTTTTCTTCTCCATGTCCCCTAGGGGGCTCCGTACATCACCATACTGCGCCAAACCATAGCCTGAGAAGTAAATAAAAAATAAACGGTCATCGGAGCGGCACATTGAAGTAATCCAAAAGTAATAATCTTACATAACTTTTATATTGTGACACCTACATTTAAAATGGTTTACTTTAACAAATGTATTCCATTACAATTACTAGTTAAAGTAACCCTGCAATTGTTCTACCAGTCTAAATTAAGAAATGTCATTGAAATGAAAGACTCCCATTTGAAAACTGAATCCGCCCTGCATGACCGCGACCGATACATCACTGTTGAACACAATGGTCTTATACTGCATGTATGAGACTTTGCTTTAACTTTTTTTATATACATAGCAAAAACAAATACATGATATGCAAAAAGTGCAAAAGAGCAAGAGCAGCATACACAAGTATTTACCACATGGCAATACAATATAGCAGCTACGACATATAAAGTGCAAGAGAAGATACCCCCGTGTTAAAGTGCATTTAGCGGTGATTGCACGTCTGTTTGTTTCTCATCCATTCTTAAACCTTAGTATGTAAAGCAATAAAACACCATTCTAAACTGCAGCAAAAGACCGGAAATCCATATGTTTGTGTCTGCGTCAGGATCACTCTAAACCCTTCTGTGAAGTAATGGCAAAGGATATAGGACATTGGAACAGTTCAAATTGCCACTACGCTGAAGATGCTGTGATTTGATGACTCCACTATTCCAATATAAATATTCTGGAGGTTTTTCTTCACATTTCTTCAAAACTCATCCTGAAATATTTGTCATCTTTGTGAACGTTGTGATCTTGAGTTGAATCAGTTTCTGTGGGTTTTATTGGTCTGGCTGCACATCATGAGTTAGTGTAGATGGAGCAGAGCTTCAGATGTGAAGTCACCTCTTTATTATTGAAGTAGAAGCACGTTGTCTTTAATATTAATGAGAGATCTTTTCACTGTTTGTCTCTAACAGTTTTTACCTGTTTGGAGTCTCCCCTTTCTAACCTTCTTCATCTCTGAACAGATTATTAAACCTGGAGATATTTCAAATAGGAACTTTGTTTTCTAAAGTTACTTCATGTTTTCTTTATTCAGACTTAAGGACTGCAGCTTGTCAGGGATGAGCTGTTTTTATCTAGCCTCAGCTCTGAAGTCTAACCCCTCCCACCTGAGAGATCTGGACCTGAGTAGCAACAAGCTGCAGGATTATGAAGTGAAGCTGCTGAGTGATCTTCTGGAGAGTCCAGACTGCAGACTGGAGACTCTCAGGTCAGTTCTCCATCTTTTACTTCTGTGCTGAGATGAAGAGAGTTGTGTTGACTCTGAGCTGCAGACATCAGGCTGATATCACACTGATCCTCACTGAGTATCTTAATGCTAACATTACATTACATTTAGCTGACGCTTTTATCCAAAGCGACTTACAATAAGTGCATTCGACCAGGAAGATACAAACTTGAAGAAAACAGAATCATATAAGTACATCAGGTTTCATAGAGCTAAAACATTTCAAGTGCTACTCAACTGGCTTTAGATAAGCCAGTCCTTTGTTAGTATATAAGTGCTTTGTTAGCAATTCTTTGTTCTATCGCTCGAAGTGGAGTCGAAAGAGATGAGTTTTCAGTCTGCGCCGGAAGATGTGTAAGCTTTCTGCTGTCCTGATGTCAATGGGGAGCTCATTCCACCATTTTGGAGCCAGGATAGCAAACCCACGTGTTTTTGCTGATGGGAACTTGGGTCCCCCTCGCAGTGAGGGTGCAGCGAGCCGTTTGGCGGATGCAGAGCGGAGTGCACGTGCTGGGGTGTATGGTTTAACCATGTCCTGGATGTAGGAAGGGCCAGTTCCATTCACAGCATGGTACGCATGTACCAGTGTCTTGAAGTGGATTCTAGCAGTTACTGGAAGCCAGTGAAGGGAGCGGAGGAGCGGCGTGGTGTGGGAAAATGTAGGAACGTTGAAGACCAGACGAGCCGCTGCATTCTGGATGAGCTGCAGAGGTCGGATGTCACATGCAGGTAGACCAGCCAGGAGGGAGTTGCAGTAGTCTAGGCGTGAGATGACGAGAGCCTGGGCCAGAACCTGCGTTGCTTTCTGGGTCAGGAGGGGACGTATCCTCCTGATGTTGTAAAGCGTGTATCTGCAGCAGCGGGTTGTGGCAGCGATGTTTGCAGTGAAGGACAGGTTGTTATCTAGGGTCACACCCAGACAATCCTACACTGCATAATTCACTCATCTTAAACACCTGAAACTCATCTTATATTCATAACATGACATGCTTTAAATAAATTATATTAAAAATACAACAAATGAATATTTATATTTAAACTCCCAAACACTAATATTTTTCAGTTTTCTGAAGCTACATGATGCTTTTACTGACTGAATATTTCAAACTCAGGGTTCCTGCCGAGTCTTAAATAGTCTTACATTTGGTAATTAGAATTGAAGGCCTTAAAAGGTCTTACATATGATTTAAAGTGGTTGTGACACCCTCCCACCTACTGTTGTGCAATGCAATGTTGGGCTACTAGTCATCTCGAACCATCAGTTTAAAAATGAATTTGCGATACCGTATTGATAAATATCAATAATTTCGAATATCGCGGGAAAAGTCCATCACTCAGTTTCCTTTTTCGGGACGAAGGCGGAAGTGCGTCACAAAGGGCCATATTTATTCTGCTCCCATTGAGCCAGACAGGGACAGAAGGGATTTGTCACGCGTAGAGATGGTTCGACGATGCGTTGTGTCTGGCTGTTCCAATACTGTCACGATTTGGGTGTTGTCTTGTTGGAATACTAATGTTTGATATGTTTTGGTCAGAGTTACAAAATATTAAATTATCTATCTTTGCTCACCACATCTCACCAGTTTTTTATCATCAGATGTGCATACATTTAATGGTTATATATTTCTGTAACAGTGAGTAATGTTATACCTGCAAATGTCAAGTTACTACATTTTGTATTGTAGGATCTGACAACACATGCCACTGCCTTTGTTATCAATGCCCGATCCAAGCATCGTCTGTCACAGGTAAGATGCTTCCTTACACATGAGAACAGAGCACGGTATTTGGCTACTTATTGTACACAGTTAGCAGTTAATAGTGGTTCACTGATGGCCGAGTTCAGTCTTAGTGGTTATCCACTTTACTGTTGTGTCTATGTCATAAGCAAAACTGTATATCACATAAAGCTACAGTGATCATGATAATGTGTTCCAACATCAAAGATTGATCACATCACTTTCGATCTCTCATTTTCAGAAAGGCATGAATGACATTGTTGCTGGGGTACAGCAGTATCAATCATCACTATTGGACAACCTCAGGACGCAGATGAAGGAAGTTCTAAAGAAGAATTCAGGAAGTACAACCAATCAACTTGAAAAAGATGCAATGGATATATTTGACAGTTTCATTGACCCCTTTGCTAATGTTTCAACAACATTTCGCCAGAACAGTGTTATTAGGAAGCAGTTTTGTTGTGTGGATGCAGAGGAAATTCCAATTGCTCGAACCCTATGCAGGAAGAAACGTGGAGGATCAACAGATTTTGTCATCAAAGACAAATTATTTTATTATGTACCATTAGTCAAAAGTGTAGAGCAGTTCCTATTACATCCGAGGATTTTGACTATGATTGAAGAGGGACCCCAGAGGTGCAGTGAAGGTTTTTTTCATGACCTTGTTGATGGTTCCCTTTTAAAATCTCATCCCTTATTTTCAGAGAAACCAAATGCACTGCAGATTATTCTGTATACAGACGAAATAGTCATCTGTAATCCACTAGGATCCTTTTCATCAAAGAACAAGTTGTTAATGGTGTACTACACCCTAGGTAATATAAATCCAAAATACAGGTCTAAGCTGGCTGCTATTAGGCTACTTGCGATGGCTAAATCAGCAGACCTCCGTCAATCTGGTGTAGATGTAATATTGAATAGAATAAAGGAAGACATGGATGCATTGTACAGTGGTGTTAAAATTCAAACTATTAACGGGGAGAAAACAATACATGGTGCTATGGCTTCTCTCTGTGGCGACACCCTGGCACAGCATGAACTCGCAGGGTTCAAAGAGGGAGTGGGCTTTGCTTACAGTAAGTGCAGACACTGTGAGTGTTCTTTTGAGGACATGCAGTCACAATTCAACGAGGATGCATATAGTGAAAGAACATTGGAGAATCATGTCAGACAGTGTGATGAAATAGAAAAGGCTAGCACAGACTTGCTTCGCAACAGCCTTAGAACAACATATGGGATCAATCGAAGGAGCAAATTAGTTGACTTCCCATCCTTTGATATTATTCGGCAAACCCCGCAAGACATTATGCATGTCATTCTAGAGGGTATAGCTCCTTTGGAAATTAAATGTGTTTTGAATCATCTTGTTCAGTCAGGAGAGTTAAATCTGGACTCTGTGAATTCAGCTATTCTTGGTTTCCCTTATTCGCCGCTAGATGTTAGAGATCGACCATCCCCAATTTCTCTGAGTACACTTATGTCAACTGATGGTAAACTAAGGCAGTCATCAGGGCAAATGCTTGTCCTGTTGAGGATATTGCCATTTGTTTTGGAACATTTGAAAGTCAATGCATATGTGCAATTGATAATGGACTTAATAGAGATTGTTCAAATAGTGTTTGCACCTGTTCTTACCATTGCAACTGTGTCAAGGTTAAAGTTACTGATTGAAAGTCATTTGAAGCATTGGAAGGAGCTTTTTCCAGACCACAATGTTACACCTAAGCAGCATTACATGATACATTTGCCATCACAGATAGAATCATTGGGTCCCATGGTCAGACATATGTGTATGCGGTTCGAGTCTAAGCATTGTTTATTTAAGCAATGGGCCTCCAAGCTCAATTTTAAAAAGGTATGCAAGTCTTTAATTTGATTAATCAGAACCAAATATATGAAAGCTGCCAAAATGTTGACCCTTCCAAGCACCCCATTTTTTCAAATGAAAAGGAGATGGGTCCTGTATCTGAGGTTAGAGATCTACAATATTTACATGGAAAATTGAGGGACTTCCTAGGTTTCAGTGAAATTAACCACGCTGTATCAATGAAATGGCTTGTGATAAATGGTAATAAATACATTACTGAGAAGTCCTTGATCCTTGCCAATGTACTAAATGGTAATACACCAGAATTTGGACTTGTCAAAAGCATATTTCTTGTTGATTCTAAGCTTTATTGTTTGGAATATCAGCCTTTGCAGTCCATATGCTTTGATAGAAATGTTATGGCTTATCAAGTTGAGGTCCCACACCTTGCACAGGCCACTGAGTTAGTGGATGCCGAAAAGCTGGTAGATTTGACCTCTTATTACACAATCAGCAGAAAGGGCCAAACCTTTGTACAAGTGAAATACTATCTTGGGGATGTAATGGAATTGCACAACAGTTCAAATGACTCATAGTGTGTTTCTTTGATATGATGATGTTGAAGCATAACTTAGCAGGTTTAAATTTAGGACTAAGGTCCTGACTTAGGATATGTTATTAGCAGATACAAATGTTAGCTGTTAGCTACTTGGATTCCAGATGCGTTTTGCATTATAGTTGCAGTGTGCCTAAATCATCTGTATCTTTGTATAATACTGGGTCTTTCTTTCAGTTTGTTATAAATGTTAATTACATAACATGTTATCAGCCATTTAGGTGTTTATCACAATGCTGTTTATGTTTGCTAAATGCCCTTGGCCTGAATAATGTTACCTACTTTAACTTTTCAAATGAGATGTTTGCACATAGTGCACAATCACTTTAGCTTGCTGAAGAATAATACATGCTGAAAAGAATGTTCTTAATGCAGTAGTTTGACTTCGCTGGTACTGTTATTTCTGTATACTGCATTTCATATATGGACATACTTAATTGATGTACTGGGTTTTAGACTGACAATAAAACAATGAATTTCATTTGGTCATTATCTGTTTTTAATATGTTAAGAGATGAAAAAGGATAGGATGCTTGCAATAAGATATTCTGACTTTGAAAAAGCAGTTTTCACTTATCAGTGTTGATCTAATACCTTTAGAATTATGGTATTTCTCAATTTAAACATTAATTTACTCAGAATCAGTATTAAAATCTCAAGAACAAGTAATAAAACCTTATTAAGATAATGAAGTAAAAAAACACTTAATGGAAGTGAAATTCACTACCGCTAAAACTTCTTTGTAAGAGGAAATATCTTGGCAGGCAAAATATAAGCATATTTTGTCTTGATTTAAGATATTTCATCTTAGTAAGATTTCAGTTTTTGCAGTGTAGTAATTAGAAATTATTCTGCGGGCCGAAATTAAATCCACCACGGGCCGGATCTGGCCCGCAGGCCTTGAGTTTGACATGTATTCTCTAGAGTCATGTCAGTGTATATCCTTATTTAGTTATACAGCGTAACTCAATAAGAAATGATTTATCTAAAACAAAAAATAACGTCCTTTTATGTAATCAAAATATCTGTGGTTAAAAAAAGTAAGCTTTTGGCATCCATTCATATGCAGACCTTTGAACCCTCCCTTGTGCTTTCATAACAATTTAATATACGAGTTAAACACATGCATTAATTGAACCTTATTAAGCTTAAAATGTAGCACTAAACGAGAACTGGTGTTTGTCTCACATGATAAACATAAAAAATGCGTTAAATCATTAGGACTCTCATGCCCAGGGGAGCCCCTTGCCCCTGGCCCCTTGCAGGCAACTGCTTGGGGCCCTGGACCACAAAGGGGCCCCCAAAGAAGGTAGATTAAGAAGGTCCACAGCAACGACAACATGAAACACCCTTTAATTTACTGCAACGACATGTCGGGAAACCCCCTCAAGGGTTCCCCATGCATAGCGACCTGTATGTCAAACTGTAATTCCATCATATTACTTTCTACCGTTGTTTTCTTTGTTATTTCAGTGGCAGATACAGGTGTTAAATACTCAGAACCTGGATCCCGTAACAGTGAGTTGATTTCCTGTTTTACACAACAAACAAACATCCTTTCATGTATTCAAAATGACCTTGGGTTAAAAAAATGTAGGCATGTGCACTGTGTTTTTCTGACTGTGGCAGCATGCCAACATTTCTGCTGTGAAAACATCTTGATATATTTAAATATGGATGTTGTGGCTTTACATTTAGCCTCACAACTATTTAATAAAGCAGTTAAACACATAGTCATTTAATCGTGTTAAACTTAGGATACACTTAGCACAGACTGTGTTTTTGTCTCTTATGATAACAATTAAAACTGTTTCAGTTTAGTTTTTACACTACTCTTTCTTCATCAGAGTCAACATGATAAAAGGCTTAAGGCAAACATACAGTTTATAGTAAATCTAGAACAATGTACAACTGTTAACTTGTTGGATAACTGGTTGAGTCGGTCTCTAATCTGCATCCATCAAGGGAAATATATTAGAGGAAAAGTGAGTCATGTCAGCCTCTCTGCAGTGAGTAGATAACTTCTCCTCCTGCAGGAGTAGTAGTGTTTAGACATGCAAATCAAGCTCCCATTTTAAACAGCCAATCGCAGCATGCAGTGTTAATGTGCCCTACATTAAACGTGTATGTCAAATTGTCCTCCGTCATATTTCTTGCTAACCATATCTGTCTATTTTTGCAGTGGAATCTACGGGTGGACCGTCCTCAGAAAATGGATCAGTGAGTTGTTTATCTACATTAGGTTTCCTTGCTTATATGAAATAGAAAACTAGTATAGGATTCAATTTATTTCAAAAAGCGAAAAGTCTTTAGTTCACAAAACTTAAAAGCCCTACACAAAAGACAGTGGAGAGATTTGCAGGGAACATCTTCTTCAGAATTTGCAGGCTAACATTTCTCCTCAAACTGCACCCTTCACATTGACAGAGACATTGACTTGACACTACAGTATGTGAATTTGGATGTACAGTAACAAAAAAGAAGTGTGAATAATGGTGCATAGTCATTTAAGGCTGTGCGATATGGACATAATCACATTTCCCAATATTTCTGGTCAAATACCTCATATTGCACCGAAAGTATAGGGTTTAGAATAATAAAATAATAGAATACCATCAGTCTTATTGTTTAAGGTATTTTCTTAAACTGCTGTGTTCATGAAAAAGAAGAAGCATAAACATTAAACCTGTCCATCATTAAGCAATTTAAATGTTCCCTCAATTTGTTTCAGCTGTGGGACCTTCAGCTGGAGAGACAGCTCAATACATGGTAGACGGTGGGTGAACACCTGATTTTGGTTTGTGATCCCCGTGGATCAGTCACTAATCAGATTTTACTAGCAACCCAGACTCTGACTATAAAACATACATGCTAATTTACTTCATGATGAATATTTAGAAAAGGCTTTACATGTTCTAAATAAAGGCTAAAGACCAATGTAAGAAACTGATAAGTGCTGCATTGTTGTTAAACAAATAATTTGACACTTGGGAAATATTCTTTTTTGGTTCTTTCTTTGCCTTATACGAAAAGAAAGATACAACTCTGATGTTGAGACATTTCAACCTTTTTTTCTCATTCTTGGCAAGAAAATCCATATTTGCATGTCCCATCATCAAAGCAAAAGATGTGAGAGGTTTATTTAATTGCATTTGGAGAAAACAAGTTTGTAATTAAGACCTTATTTTTTCAGATGTGCTTCGATGGCAAAATTATCAATCCACTATTCCCAAAAATAATTAACAATTTCTCTAAAACACAGAATATGCATCAGGTTTGTGTAGTTATCCCAAATTATTAAACCAACCTTCCACGGACCCACATGCAGTTAAACTAATGCAATACACATACATTGGAAATAAAGAAGTCACTGTTATAGAAAATAAAATATTTGTTTAGAAATGTATCAAGTTGGCTTCATGGTATCATCAACACTTTACTCATTATTCCCTCCTTCCTCAGGTCGTCAGCACTTTGTGGATAAACATAGAACCGAGCTGATCAACAGAGTGAACGGCGTTGCTTCCATTTTGGATAAGCTCCTTGAGGAAAAAGTCATCACACAACCGATTTATGATGAAATCCTGTCAACCCGTCCCTCTCAGGAGCAGATGAGGAAACTCTTCAATGGTCCCCTGAAAGCAGCAGGGCTTGGTGGCAAAGAAGTCTTCTACAGAATCCTTGAGGAAGAGCTGCCCTTTCTCATTGATGGGCTAAAGGGAAAGAAGTGAATGTTGCGGAGAAATCATTTTTTAGACTAAACGTACATTGTACAAGAAAAAAAACGTCTTAAATGATTACAATGGGGAAATAGTAATGTAAATGTCTCTGTAGGGGGTTCTATCAAATATAGCTTTTGCACCTTCATGTTTAATCATAGCTCTTGCCCTTTTTTTACACTTGGACCAGTCATATTTTGTAAAATGTATACCTTTTCCTGTAAGGTTAAAACCAGATTCAGCAAACCATGTATGTCATTCATGTAATGTAATGATGTAAGAAATGATTTAGCCTTCTCACCTGACATGTAATGTTTTAATCCAGAAAATCCCAGATGGATTGAGTCTGCTTTTGACCTATTTTTTATAAATTAAAGGATGCTTGATCGTGAAGGATTATCCTTAGGTTTTGTATGCAGATTTTATCTTTAATGTTTGTCTTATGTGCTAAACGATTCTATTGTTATTTTTTCCCTTATAATAATGAAAATACGTTTACTTTTGGAGGCCAATGTTTTCTATTTCGAAATACATTTTCAATAAACTCTTATAAATATTATACATGTCGAGTGAATAGAGCGTTTTAAAAGTTGAAGCAGACATAATGATGTAATCAAGTTAACAGATTTAGGAATGTCGCTTTCCTCCTAGATTTTTTAAATGTTTACATATTATTAATATTATTTATTGAACTGATTGTGCAGAGGGATACTGGAAGAAGGTTGTATTCTTTTGACGTTATCCACAAACGTTGCTTTATTAACCCTACATTTTTATGAACTAATTGTTTAGCCTTACCTTCTTGTATGTTTGGATGAAGGGAGGCAGGACTTTACTTGGTGATGAAAGTACAGTTTATACATTTAAAGGGGAACTGCAGCAATGTTTAGATATCCAGTCTGTTTAGGACTCTTGTAAAGTAGCTGCCGCATGAGTAAAAAAAGTTATATAAAGCCTTTTGTGGATATAGAGGGAGCTGTCTGATAGATAATGCCTGTTGGAGTTCAATACTACACATTTGGAAATGTTATGTGTTTGTGTTATGTTAGATTTTCTGATTTTGGTTGTAAATTCATGTGTGGGATGTAGGTCATGAAATGCTTTTTTAAGGATTGATTTTAAAATGTGTTGTTCCCCTATATCCATTCTCTGATAGTGTTACGTGATTATGAGAGTGCTCTCATACTTGTTGGATTCTGAAATTGTATATATTATATAAATATATGTGTGTGTGTGTGTGTCCGCATCTGTAGCCTGTTATTGTCTCATTATACCGCACTGTCAATGAATTAAAAGTAAATATATAAGTCATCATGAACACATCTGTCCATCAGACAGAGGGCTGCTGTGCCTCCTGTCATCATTAATGGACGTCTCTTTAAAATGACCGCACTCAGAGGAGAGGAGTTCTCATTTCTCTAACCGCCTGCTGCTTCCCCTCCTCTCTCCTCGGCTCCCCTCTTCGGCTCCTCCATTCGCATGTCCTGTGGGCGGGACTAAGACACGAGGATAGGAGTCGAGGAGGGGAAATCCCAGAAATGAGATACGGCCTTAGTGACGATGTCTGTACGGTGGCCGAGAGGGGCAAACCATAGATGTAAACATGGCCGCTCCAGGCAGTGAACGCTCTTTATACATGCCTAAAACGCCAGAAATGTATTATTAAACACAACGTTGTTGTCGCTAATCTTTGCGTTTGTTGAGCAGATTAAAGATTTTATTGTAATGATATATATTTGTAAAGCGTGACGTCCGGCTTCTTTACGGCGTTAACATGCTGGCAGCGCATCACCCTACGTTTTACGGCAGCGAAGCTTCAGTTTGGTTGGATGGTGTGGTGCCGTAAACCGTGTTGGTCGCAGAACGCATGGGACTGAGCTGCGATAGCGTGTGTGTTTATCTGAAATGTAAGTCACCAGTAAAATGTTGTATATACCTGTTGTTGTTCGTGTTTAAAGTAGAGATAAACAAAAAACCATGGCGTAGGGTTATATGTATTTTATTAAGATGTGTTGACAGACATTGTTTATGCTATTAGCCATGTTAATTAGCATTGGCAAAAGTAGCAACCCCTTTTAAACGTTATCCAAGTGAGCGAAAACAAACCAAATTGAAGAAATATGCAGCATTAAACGTGACAAATAATTAATACCAGCTACATTCTTTTGAGTATTGAAGGATAAAGAAACAGTCAGTCTTGAAATATACGTTTTCCTGCAAGTTTTGTACGAATACTTAAGTTTAAGATACTCCTAGCTGTAAAATATTGTGATATTGATTTTGAAATGTGTTATGGAAGTGTTTCATTTCTGCAGATAGTACACTTTATGTAGACTAACTGCTCACTCACTGACTCAACAGATAGGCCTGGAAAATGTGTGAGTTTGGGATTGTGCATTATTTCTGTATATTGAATCTGTCTTCTGCTGCTGTCTTTCTGGGGTACAACCTTAGAATGGAGGCTAAATCGAAGAAACCCTTTTCTCCTAAAGGTGGAAAGAAGTTTACACAGAAAGGAAAAGGTGAGCTCTAGTTAACATTAACCAGCTATACAGCATCACTTTCAACCAGGTTTGTCATTGACATGTTTCACTCTGTCCAGATTCAATGGGGACCAAACTTGGAGGAAAACCGGCTGGTAAAAAGCCCTTCAAAGCGTATGACAACACAGGGGGCAAACCGTGGAAGGGTGGAAATGGCGGAAACAAAGACTACAAACCTGCTTTCTCCAAAGCTGGGCCTGGTCCGCAGAAGAGAAAAATGCCATTTAAGGCGAAAAATGAAGAGGAAGGTGAAGGTGAGGAAACCTCTACATGCTGACTTTAAAAAGATGTCAATACGGTTTTGCATAATTTAGTCATTTACTCCTCATGGCTTAATTAAAGGGGCCCTATTATGCTCATTTTCAGGTTGATATGTAGTGTCTCTACTGGGACGTGTCTCCATGCTTTAATGTTCAAAAAGCTCTTTATTTTTCTCATACTGCCTGTGCTGCAGCACCTCTTTTCACCCTCTGTCTGAAACCAGAGCCCAGTCTGCTCTGATTGGTTAGCTGGCTGGCTCTGTTGTGATTGGTCAACCACTTAGAGATGTCCCGCCCCTTAAGTTTTCAAGTACAATGTGTTGGAGCTAGCCAATAGAAGCGCAAGTGTTACATAGTGATTTCACTCTCCCACAAGTAAACATGGAGGAGTTATAATTGCAGTTCAAGTAATATATTTGATATATCTTTAGCAAAGGGATATCAATCATTAATGCTGCACAATTTGGGAAAAATAACTCATGTTAATTTGAATGGTATGGAGATTACTATATTGGAAGAATTTATAATTTTTAGATATTTAAAATGATCAGGGTGTTTTTTTAGCAGGATATTCCAAACAAATGCATTTTTTTTAAATACTGTTTTGTAGGCCTGGAAATCTATGCAACACCACAAAACCTAATTCATCATATTTTCACATACTTTGCCTGTAAAAAATATTGTGCCTTCCGTGATTTGAATATTGCAGTAACCAATATTTTGATGTTGATTAATTGTTTGACCATATTAATAACATGCACATGGACTTTTGATTAGTTGCTGTACACATTGCTCTGCTCAAAGCAGTATGGTAAAGCCTTCAATTCTGTTCCTCTGGATTCAGCCTAAATATTACTGTTGTTTATCACCGAAGTGTGGACACATTGTGAGTGTTTTCTGCGTGTGATCAGGTCCAGAGGCTAAGAAGTTGAAGGATGGCGAAGTTAAGCCAAACACAGAGGGGCTGACGGAGGAGGAGATCAAGAAGAACAGGCAGCAGGCGAAGAGGGATCTGAAGGACAGCAGGCAGCACGCGGAGAGGAAGGACATGTTCGATATCATCCGTCAGTGCAAACGCCTGTGGGGAGACCTCAGGAGGTACAACCACACAAGGGCCAGAACATATTAATAGTAGATGTAATATGCCTGTTCACTGACAGACGATGATATGTGTGTGTGTGTGTGTTAACAGGAAGAACTGTGACAAAGAGCTGAAGACCAAACTGATGGGGGAGCTTCACGATCTGGTCCGCGGGAAGATCAAGCAGGTGAGCCTCCCTCAGGAACTATAGGGCTCATTAACAGAATCCCTTGAATGGAAAACAAACATGTGATGTCAGCTAAATGACTGCAGGTCGCCTGTCAATCAAAGAGTTTGGAACATAAGTGTCTTAAGATTTTATTTGGATGCACTTTATTTTAGTCCTGCTGCCAGGTGCCGTTCAACCAGTAGACATATTCCCCTTTTTTGTTACACTTTTTTTTTTTTAAACCTGCGGCAGGATAATTATACTTTCTTATTACAACTGAAGGTCTAATTGGACTTGCCAAGTTAATAGCTGAGATTTGATGACACAGAGACACGTTTAAAATTGTCTAATATGTCAAGAAACGCAAGTAGTTAGACAAAAAATAACTTTGTAATATGAAATCTTTCTGACTGTCATTTCTCACTGTTCTCTTTCCTCCAGATGGCGTTTGCTCACGACTCGGTGCGAGTTCTCCAGTGTTTCACACAGTTCGGCAGCCACGAGCAGAGACAGGAGGTCTTCGATGAGCTCCAAGGTGGGTGTTCTTCATGGACTTTGTTTTGTGTTCACATCATCAGGCAATTTAATAAACCTTACGTTTGAATTGACGCAGTGAAGTTTTTCATACACTTCAGGAAGCTACGGGTTTTTAAACTAAAACCTCCCTGTAAGACTCACAATCACAATAGCCTTGGGTTCACGATCTTACATTACATGTCATTTGTTAGACGCTTTTATCCAAAGCGACTTACATACATTCAGTACTGTGGCCAATCCCCACAGGAGCAATTTGGGGTGAAGTGTCTTGCCCAGGGACACAACGACATGCTGACTGCAGTGGGACTCGAACTTGCTACCCCCCTGATTCCATGTCCAGCACGCTATCCACTGAGCCACAGCCTCCACTTTCACAATAAAAGCCCAAGCCATCTACTCTGCATCACTGACTACCAGCTGAGCATTTTGCTAAGAGGCAACTGAACATATCGTCTCACAGTGGAGAGAGATGGGTGCATTTTTAAGCTGTCCTGACATTTTGACAATATCCTACATTCTTTTAAAAAGGAAACACATCCATGAATTGAATAATTTCCATGTTCACATCCTGCCTGATCAGCAGCGTCTGCCACATGACGGCTGGAGGGTCAGCTGACCTGTAGTCCAGCTCTATATACGAGCCGCTAATAAACAAAACATTAACTGTCAGTATTTTCCTGTCTCCCACAGATGACATTATCGCTCTGTGTAAGTCGCAGTACGGCAAACACGTGGTGAAAAAGATGCTGATGTATGGGTGAGTCGGCTCATAGTGGTTTCTTCTATTCCTTTCAAGCAGATGTCCGTATTCAAATCAGACTTATATAGAGGAGTGCATCGACGACTTATTTTTGTAACCTGACCTGGAAGTTGGCATCGCAAAGATCCGATGGGATTTCAACTGGGCTTTAGGACTCATTCCTGCAGAACTCTATTTGGTGCAGTTAAAAATATCAGTCATTTTAGTGGTGTGTGTAACTTGTGTGTGTGCCTTCCACAGGAACAAGGAGCTGATGGCGGCTGTGATGAAAACGTTCAAAGGTCACGTGCGCTCGATGCTTCGCCACGCCGCCGCCTCGTCCATCATCGAGTACGCCTACAACGACAAAGCCGTGTTAGCGCAGAGACTCATGCTCACTGAGGAGCTGTACGGGAACACCTACACCGTCTGCAGGGTACACACACACTCCTGATGATGGACAGTGTTGATGATGTCATTGTGTCTGCGTTGGTCATGTGAGCGTTATCTGCTGCTCTGAGTGACTGAACGTTCCTCTTCCTCTGTTTCAGTCTGGAGTTTGTAACACCATCGAGAAAGTGGCAGAGGCGAACCCGGACAAGCTGGCCAACATCATCGAGGAGATGAAGCAGACCCTCACTCCCATGGCCCAGAAGTAAGGCAGCGTGTTTTATATCACTACATTTAGTTAGTAACCTTTGAGACAAAACAAGTCATTTGAGGATGTTTCGTAATGTTTTGGAGTCTTAACTGTTGAAATGTTATTCCTTACCAACAATGTTTAGTTATCATTTCTTGGATAAGTCAAAGATAATAAAAAGCTTTTTCGCTTCTGTTTCTCCTTCTCATTTATGTGATTTAATGTCATTTGTGTTGATTGTATGTTGAATGAAAAACAATGTAACTACATCTTCTGTGGTTGTGTTTCAGGGAACAAGTCATCAAACACTCTCTGGTCCACAAAGTCTTCCTGGACTACTTCCTGTTCGCACCCGAGAAACAGAGAACGGTGAGCAGCTCTTTGACATCTAAGATATTCTACACATTTGTGTTTGTATATATTTCTTTATTAAGAAAGAAACAATGTGCTGTAAAAGTAAATGTATCAATAAAAAAGCAGTAAAAGACGTATGAACAAGACAAATATTACAGTTTCATAGAACAAAATATTTTCAAAATAAAAGACATGTTTATAAGTGTATTTACTCTTGAATGGAATTACATGTTTCTTCTCGTGTGTGTGTGTGTGTGTGTGTGTGTGTGTGTGTGTGTGTGTGTGTGTGTGTGTGTGTGTGTGTGTGTGTGTGTGTGTGTGTGTGTGTGTGTGTGTGTGTGTGTGTGTGTGTGTGTGTGTGTGTGTGTGTGTGTGTGTGTGTGTGTGTGTGTGTGTGTGTGTGTGTGTGTGTGTGTGTGTGTGTGTTGTGAGCAGGAGATGATCGAGTCCATCAGAGAGTCAGTCGTCTACATGGCTCACACACACGACGGAGCCCGAGTGGCCATGAACTGTCTGTGGTTCGGGACGGCCAAGGTGTGCACGCACACACACCTGATGTATTCTTTTTAATGAAGATAAACTTGCATGCACACTGGTGCGATAAATTCCTGCATGAATATGTTTTCAAACTAGTTTTTGTCATTAATTCTGCCTCACAGGAAATGAATACCACAGCTAACAAGCTTTTTTTCCAAACGGCGAACTAAACGCATCAACCAATCATGTCTTTGTTATGAACAGCAGTTTTATTCGTCATGTTTCAGGACAGAAAAGTCATCATCAAAACTATGAAGACCTACATGGTGAAGTTTGCCACGGTGAGTTCTCAATGCCATTCATTCATTTTAGAAACAACCTTTCTGTACCTGTGTTGCCTCATTGGATTTTAGAGAACAAAACTCTTAATTATAAGTATTTACTAGGAGAAAAGGTTGCATTTATAAATATCTAAACTTAATAATCAGTTTATATCTTACCTGAACTCCTGATGTTCATGTGTCTGTTCTCTGTCCACAGGGAGAGTTCGGTCACCTGGTTCTTCTGGCCATGTTCGACTGTGTGGACGACACCAAGCTGGTCAAACAGGCCGTGCTCTCTGTGAGTCTGAGCCCATGTGCTTTGATGATGCAAAAATCAAACACAACTATGATTGAATAGGCTAATATAATCAGGTTGTAGTTATTATCTAAGTCTTGTCTCGCCTGTTTCCCTGTGCAGGAAGTCTTGTTGTCTCTGGATGAGGTCATCGGTAATAAATACGGTAAGAAGGTTCTGTTGTACCTGCTGACCCCCAGAGACCCCGCTCACCTGCTGCCGGAGATCATCAAGGTGCTGGAGCGAGGAGACGGGAACACACACAGGTAACTCATCACAAATGTATGAATAAAACATTTAAATTACAAGCCTCTTTTCAAAAGCAACATTTTTCTTTATAAAAGGTGTTTTTATCCCATGACACATTTGATGTCATTATTTGCTTTCACTTTTCTTGACAGTGGATTACCAAGCTTCTCACCTTTCAACCAATCACATGCCCCCTGCCGCTCTTAAAGGGATAGTTTCCATTTTTGTATTGGGATTGTAGGGGGTATCTATCCTTCAACTAGCTAGCAAGTACAACAACTGCTACCAAATAAGGGAGGATCAGTAGTGAGGGATGTAAATGCTGACATCAGATCTGTGTTCTTCTCAGTAAAAAGGACATGGCGGTCCGGCGAAAGGAGCTGCTGGAAGTCGTTTCCCCCCCGCTGCTGGAGCATCTCCGTACCAACGCCGACACCATGGTGATAGACAAGGCGTCCAGCGTCACCATCAGTGACATCCTGGCATCGGCCTGCGGGGATCTGCGGCCCGCCATGACAGCCGTGGCTCAGCTGGCCAATCAGGAGCTGGTGCCAGGGGGGATAGACGGACAGGTAGGGATGTGTGTGTGGGAGGGTTATCGGAAGAAGCAAGCATGGAGGTTCTCCTCACAATGAATGGCTTTCCAAAACAAAGTCTGCTGTTCTTCGCACTGACTTCCTGTTTCTGCTGCAGCTTCACATGGCCGAGCACCCAGCAGGACACCTGGTGCTGAAGTGGCTCCTGGAGCAGGACATGACGCTGGCAGAGGCCGGCAAGGAAGGTAAAAACACACACACCTACTGCTAGGCCAGGAAGTCATACATTCATTTAACTTTGCAAAACTGCACCCAAATGTTTTTTTTTTTATTAACCAAATTAAATTGAAATCAGGGCAGTTTTTGAGACAAGGGTAACAGAAATGTAAAATATTGATAACTAAGGCATGTCTCCCCCCCTTCTTTTTTTCCTCTCAGAGCGCTTCAGCAGGATTCTGGTGGACGCAGTGGGAACAGACAAACTGAAGAGCTGGGTCAAAGTCAACAGAGGAGCCATGGTGCTCTGCAGGTCAGTGAGAGCGCGCACACACACATCATACACTACGGTTACCTCATCCAAACCATAAGTGTCCCTCTAGTAGTGTCTGTCAGGGTCCTGTGATTTTATTTTAAGCGTGAGATTTCTGCCATAACCACCCCATGGAAATTAGTGGAGGTGTGATGCTCAAAACAATGAAACGCTTAAAAAACCTCAACAAAAAACATGTATTTTTTCCAACAGTGTCCAAGTTTTTCTTGTCATTCCACATTCTGTCAGCAGTGTTAATAGGGAACATTTCATTCATAATGTGATCAACACAAAGGCATGACATTGATACATAATGAAACATAATTGTATTGTTAACCTTTTGAACCTTTGCAGCCTCCTGAACAGCTATGATAAGTCTGTGGCTGCGGAGGTGAAGGAGGCGCTGCAGTCCATCAAAGGAGAGCTCAGCAGCCTCGCCAACAACAAAGGAGCTGAGATCCTGCTGGAGAACATCAACAAGTAGAGACTTTATTCCAAACAGACTGGTGATGTCATCGTATCATTTCCTGTGCAGCAGAGAAACAAGCCTGCAGACGCTTGAAGCTGCAAATGGGAACGATTTCAGGAGGTGTATGCAACCTGGATCTCTGTTATGTCCGTCCCTGATGGAGAAATGGACGTGAATTTGTGTGGAAATGTATCTGTTGATAATGAAATAAAATATGTTTGAGAAGGTGATTGAACAAGACAACAGGTCAACAAAATACACCTAATGTAAACACACTTTGCCATATTTTTCCCAATGACTGTCAATAAAACTCAGTTTCTTTCACATAAAAGATTCCCTTTGGGATGCTCAAGGCTTTTTTTTGCTGATTACTTGAGTTGTATTGACAGTAGTGTAACGGCAAAGGAGATATACAGTTAATAGAAACTCAGAGCAGCAGACTGGTGAAAATAACTTTATTCTGTTTTTGTGCTGTTGGATTTAGCTCCGACATTTCAGCAGCTGTTTAACAGGAAAGGTGTTCCTGTAGCTTAAAACGAACAGACCCATAAAACAATCCGTCTGTATTGCTTCAGTCCTCTTTGAGATTTCTATTCTAAGATTTTGTACCATGTGTTGTAATTGTATCGGCTGAAAAGAAAGAATTTGCAAAATAAAGACTATTGTATTCAAATTTGAGTATTTAACTATCACTTACGTAAAAGCAGTAAGTAACCATTTCTGATAAGAATATTGATACCTCTGTCAAAAGGTAACATGCACATTATGTTGTTTATGTACATGTGATGTGAGAACCACTTCCTGGAGTGTGCTTCTTGCCTGGAAGTTCATCTCAGACTGGGCCAAACTAACAATCTCCTGGCTATAGCTTCACATTAAAATGAATATCATGGCATTTTGTCAAATGTGCTTTCTTTCCTTCCTGCCAAGAGTTAGATTATACTACGAATTAGACAATTAGCTTAGCATAACGCCAGAAAGCAGGGTGAAACACAGCCTAACAAAATCGAGCCTCCAGCAGATCTCACCAATCAAGATTATATATCTGTTTGGTAGAACATAACTGTTAAATAATGTCTGTTTTAAAGGGGAGTTATTTGCCAGACTATTTAATGGTCAGGAGAATTTACTTCCTGTTGGTTTCTTGGCAAATGTCACAGTGATGAGTTATTTTAAAACGTTTTAAACAGCCATGATTTCAGTCTCTGTGCTAAGCTTATCTCTTGGTGGATTTATATTAAGTGTTGAGCTATGACTGCTAGCCATTTGCTAATGTTACTCTGCAAGAAAGCCACATTTCCTATAGAGTACCTCCATCAAATCACCTTATAATGCATTTAGCTTTTAACCATAAAGTAACATACTGTTCATTACAGACGGTCTGACAGCAGCTAGAAACGACTGATTGAATGTCGATTGAGTTGATATAATCAGTTCAGCTTTGGGATTCAGTGTGAAACATGGTTTATTATTAAAGAGATGCATGGGGAAGATAAACAGGTCTAATATCTGTCGTCCAGATGTCCACTCTTCAAGTTATGATCTATTTCTGACCCGTTCACGCCATTCACTCCTGATTCCTGGATTACTTGTGGGCTTTAGGGACTAATGGACTGGGTGTGGGTGTGGGGGGGGGGGGGGGGGAAGAGTAGATGATGATTGTGATAGACAGCTTTAGCATAGATGTACAGTATTTAAAAAAAGAGTATAATGAGGAGTATAAATAAAAATATTAACCAATATATTTAGGGTTTTTCTCCGTCCCCTTTTGCCAATGCATGCTGAGATAACACCAATAAGCAAATATGGAGGATGAATGAAAGGATGCATATAATAACTAAATATGCCCTGGAGCAGCATTTTGAAATCAACAGTTTCTGAACTGAGATCCAAACATTTGGAGATTTCTCAGCTTGTTATTGCAGTGTTATTCTGCAACAAAAATGGCCTGTACAGAATATCACAGGTTCATTTCCACTGGATGCAAATATAAGCCTCATTGTATAGAAGTATATGAGAAAATGAGCGTACTTCTTACTTGATTTATTTCCACAGTAAACGTTTTCCTGACAGGTTTATGGTCTCACGTGCTAGTTTTAAGTCTTCTTCAATAGAGCATGGTGTTATTTTAGGTAATAATGGAAATAAGCCATAAAGCAGGGAATGCTTTAGGGATTGAATTGTGACTGACTGACCACTTCCACTGTGTTGCCCATGTTTACGTCTCTGTGTCTTCTCACTTCAGGATAGTGTCTTGTCCAGCGTTTGGTTGCACTTTGCTCCAGCCTCTCAAACTTCTGCCTCCAAAAATCCAAGATGGCGGTGGCCAAAATGCCAAACTGAGAGTTTAGAAACCAACATATGACGTCATGTTGACCATGTCCATAGTCAGTCTTTGGTTCATTTCACATCTCTGACTGTCACTCCTTACCTCCCACACAAATGTTACTGTGAAAATCTAAAACCTTGTTGTGTGCAGGCAGGAATTCCTTGGCTGAACGACGTCCTCGCAGCAGTCGTGAAACCTCTTCGCCGCCCTCTTGGCGAAGTGCACCTTCCCGCGGGCCTTGGTGACGGCGGTGTACTCGTGGGACTTGAGTTTGGTGTAATAGTCGGAGAACTTGTTGTAGAGGATGGAGATGGGCATGCCGTTGAGGATGACGCCAAAGGAGATGCAGGCGAAGGCGAAGATACGGCCCAGGTTGGTCTCAGGGAGCATGTCGCCGTAGCCCACCGTGGAAATACTCACCTGGGGGATGAAAGACAAAACCAGACAATATTATAAATTAGACAAACACGTAGAAATACTTAAGACAGAATGAGATGTTGAGGATATGCTCATCTTTCTTATTCCAAAGACCTTTCAGTTTCTTTCGATGCAATATATTCACTCAATATATTTATCAATACCTCTGACCTCTGGTGTTAGTCAGGGAAGACTGAGCACTGATCTGCCTCCCAGTGGATTAACATTTTAATCCTCCAGCACACACACACAACAGATAGAAAACATGTTGTTTGAACGTCATTGTGTTCATGTTTATGTGTGTGGACTCACGGCGGCCCACCACCATGCGTGCGGCATGGAGGTGAAGTTGGTGTTAGGAACGTCGTGCTCCACGGTGTACACCATGGCTGAAAACATGAAGATGCCCATGCCCATGAAGAGCAGCAAGCAGCCAACCTGAACAAGGAAACATGTTTTGTTTAATATTTCCTCGTAAATGTAATGTTTTCGTTCTTAACAAAGGCCTAATGTCTAAGATTCATCTAAACATACAGGCTACACTTGTTTCTAATCAAATGCTGCATCCCAACTGCATGGTAAAGCACAGCTCTTCTCACATCATTGGCTATTTATTTATTTTTGGCAAAAGTTGAGGATAGTACTTGGACATTTTTTGGCAGAACCTTGGTCAAAGTCCTACATAGGATTCCATAGTCCTCATCAGAGTTAACAACGAAATCAGGAGACTAATTAAGGGTTTTTGGTTCATCCAAATTCAAGATTTCAAGAGGCCCCATCTATTTGCTTTTTGGGGTTTTCCCTTTCCTGTAGTGTGTTATATAGGTTTTTGAGCATGTAAATGTTCTGCAAAGGCTAAAATCCCAAAGTACAAATATAAACCTGAAGATGAACATACATATTTGTAATGTAGAGAGTCTTTTCCAGCGAGACACAGGACTTAAGTCATGCAGAGCCGTACCATGCAATGAAAATTAAGCAAAATATTCTCTAGCATTTTGAACCTTTGCAAAGCTTTCTGTTTTGTGCATACTATAAGATACAACAAAATGAATTCCTCTGTTTTTTTGTATCCATGTATAGATATGGCTTTTTTTTCACAAGCTGTATGTACAGTCTCACCTGCTGGTAGCACTGCCTCAGTGTGAATCCGAAGGCTCTGAGGCCGGTCGAGTGTCGAGCCAGCTTCAAGATCCTGAAGATTCTCATCAGACGCATGATCCTGAGAACCTGACCCACCTGCAGAAAAACCCAGAGGAAGAACTGTGTGAGACGAATCCAAAAACATCCCATCTTCCCCTCAGAGATGGCAAGAGTACACACATCCTTTACTCAAGTAGAAGTACAGACACTCGTGTTTAAAAATACTCTGGTAAAAGTAAAAGTACTGACTAAACTTCTTTGCTCAAGTAAAAGTAAAGAAGTATGGGCTTCTAAATGTACTTAAGTAAAAAGTACCCATAACTACCATCTGTTTTAAAGAGTACCTGACCTCCCTTTATATTAATAGAACAATAATGTCATTGTTAGCTAATGAATGTTTCCATGCTGAACAACGGCAACATGACAACGTTTTCATTGGTCCCTCTTCTTTAGAGAAGACCAGGAAATGATGGATACACGGATCGTGTTCAAATCAATAGGCACGCAATGACTCTAAATAATAATGATCACGCCACCAAACACACATTCAAACTAAAGTAACCAGCCTGTTTGGAACATGGAAGAAGTAGAAAGTACAGGTATTTGTGTTCAAAATATAAGAAGTAAAAGTAAAAAGTCTTCAGAAAAATAAGTAGTGGAGTAAAGTATTGATACCAGAAAAATGAACTTAAGTACAGTACCGAAGTATTTGTACTACTTCCCACCTCTGCTTCCCCTCTCCCATCAGCCCCTGCTTTACCTTTCCCACCCGCCCCACGGTCTGGACTTCCTCTGAGTGCAGCTGTGTGTCGTGGTCCTCAAAGCACTCCAGGGCCATCTGCAGGTAGTGCGGCAGGATGGCCACCAGGTCCACGGTGTTCAGCACGCTGCGGGCAAAGCTCTTGAGGTCGGGGGTGCACACCAGGCGCAGCAGGTACTCCAGCGTGAAGAAGGAGATGCAGGACGACTCCACGTACTCGCCGTACGTTCTGCCGCTGAGCTGGCCCGACGGCGTCTGGAAGAACAATGAGCAAGTCCACCTTTAGTTTGTTTTAAAGGTCACCTATTATGCATATCCACTTTTTCATGTCTTTTATACATCAACATGTGTCCCCTCTGTGTAAAGAGACTCTGAAAGTTTCAGGAAAAAAGATTCTCTCTCTTTTTGTCCTGATCCATTTATATGAAAACCTGTCTGAAAATGAGCTGATCAGATTTTGGCCACTTTATGATGTCATAACGATTTTTTGGCTTGTGTAACCATTAGCCAATCACCAACCAAGGTAACCCCCCCCCCCCACCTTATCACCTGAATCTCCTCCTAGAGCACCATTGTGTTCTTTTTAACCAAATATCTCTCAGAGGGGCGTGGGGAGGGGCTCCTTATTTTCATCTAAAGTAACAGACAGAGAATCAGCACCTTTGAAACAGGGCTGAAACAGAGGGGATTATGGGATGCTGCAATGATCTGTTTGGTGTTTGGAGCCAAACACTTCAGAGACAAGTTTTGTATATATCTGAGACCTATAATATATTGATGAAAAACAGTATAATAGGGGACCTTTAATGTAAATGGCCTGTTTTATTTTACAATTAAGTTGTGAATTATTATTTTTTGAATATCCAGATTTTCATTCAAGATGCCCGTTTTTGTTGAACTGCTTCTATTTGTTTGAAAAGGAGATACATCTATGAATATAGCGCTGGACTCTAATAATACTGTGAATACTCTTAAGGTTATCAACACTGGAATTTTTTTTTATTAATAATTATTGACCTTTCAAGATTACAACTTTGTCACATTTCTCTCATTAACCAGCTCAAACGGCATAGATAATAACAAATAAATAAAGGATATCTAATCCTCTGGTTTCAATAAAAGACTGATTGTATAGAAGTCTATGAAAAAAGAAAAAAAATCAGATGTATTACTTAACTAAACCCTTTCCTAGTCATTTTAGGTCTGTAAGAATATCAACATTTTAACTGACACGCTAAGATGCACGTTTTGTTTAACTGATCTTTCTTTTCTGTATTATTATTTTATAGTTTTTACACATTGGTTTTTTATTTATTTGATTATGGATTAAAAGCAGATAAATCTATAAATATAGCCCTGCAATCGAAGAAAACTTTGACAACTTTCATTTACCTGCTCAGAATGCATTTGCTGTATAGCCTTCTTCCACACACACACAAAGTAAAACACACACCTTGTACTGCATCTCCTCCACGGTGTTGAGCGCCATGGTTACCAGAGAGACGAGCACGAAAAGGGAGGAGGCGATGCCCATCAGCTTGGCGATGACGGAGGAGAACGGCCTCTCCATGACGTTCCAGATAATCTTCCGCATCGGCCCGAAGACCAAGCCGTCGAATAACACCTCGTTCTCCTCCTCCTCCATCTGGACCACGAGGGACAGAAATACATCCGGGTCAGAGAATAGGAAATATCTTTTTGAAAATGTGCCAACTACAGCCAATAATATGACTTTTATGAAGAATAATCCTCGGTTCAAATACAAAGAAGCCATGGCAAAACCACCAACATGTCCAGATCAAAAACTAAACGCAACTGAAGTAAAGAAGCAGAAACTGATTGTCAAATATCAGCTTTATAGACCTACAACGACTCACTACATGTCAAATGTCACCCATTGACACACACATTGACACACTGATGGTAGAGACTCAAATGATTATTTATTTAAACTTTTATGAAGAAAAATCCTCGTTTCAAATACAAAGAAGCCATGGCAAAGCCACCAAAATGTCCAGATCAAAAACTAAACGCAACTGAAGTAATGAAGCAAAAACTGAATGCCAAATATCATCTTTATAGACCAACAACAACTCACAGCCATTCACACACACTGATGGTAGAGGCTTATCAGGTTCTTATCTAATGCTTGTCTACACATGCTCACACACTGATGCCTTTGGGTGTCATTTTGGTCTCAATGTCTTTCCCAAGGACACTTTGGATTGAGGACTGAAGGAATTCAACACACCAACTCGTGAGCCAAGAAAACACAACGGGAGAGAAACTGTTACACAGACTGCATGAGCGTGGGACCTCTGTGATAGAAACATCTGTCCGAACCTGTGCCAAGAAAAAAAGCTTACTCCCTGCTCTCCATCTGTCAAGACGGCGAGGCGGAGCGGTGATTTATAATGTAGGTCAGCCAGACGCAGACTCAGCCAGCAGATTGCCAACTCAATCTCACAGGTACAAATACAAAACATAGACTGCTGAACCACGGCAGCCCGAAGGTGGAGACCTCTTGATATCTTTATTTGCAGAACTACATAAGGAGACTGGAGGGAGAAAAAGTAATGTGTGTGTACAAAATATCATTACTTAGTTTTGAGGGGATTTTTTGTTCCACTGAGAACTGCCTCAAGTATGCTCTGTTTTTCAATTTTGTTGTGTTGCACTGTTGGAGGAGCCTGTGACCTAAGATTTCCATCATCAAAACAACACTGTAGCTATGTACGTACGACTAATAAAAGCCTTGAACCTTGAATATTCAGGGTAACGTAAAGTTGAATGAACAAGGTTTAAGATCCCCATGCTTCTACTGTATATATATCGTAGCTGCACACCGTTCCTAATACAAGGCTGGGTTAAATGCAGAGTCTACATTTTGCTGTCTGACAATTTAAAGTTCAGTCAATTAGAATCTTCCCCTTCCATTTCCAATTTGGTTTCAAATACCATAAAGTGGTGTTCATTTATAGAGAGTATCTTGCTGAACAAAGTCTCTAAGTGCCATGAACTTTTATTTGCCACAGATTCCATATTTCAAGAGCCAATGAAAGAATCTGCTTTTCGTCAAGGGCGTTGCTAACTCACAGTATTGCCTACAAAAGAATTGTCATCCCCACAGCACACTTAATTCTATCTGAGTTGTGGCTAATTTAGTGTATTCAGCAAACAGTCTGAAGGTTCAATGTTGAACACAGGCCTTCTGATAAGCACTCCTTTTCATTGAGAAAATAAATTCCTATTGTGGTGATCCATGGAAATAAATAAAACCGCCAACCCACCTCTGCTATCAGCTCTTTCTGTATCTTCAGTTGCTCGTTCAGCTCGTCCTGCTTCTCTTCGAAGGAGATGCGGCAGCAGCGATGGCTGTTTTTGATTCTGACGCCCCAGTAGTTTATCTCCTCCAGGAAGTTGCGGGGACACAGCTCGTCTTTAATGTACAACACTCCAGTTCTGATGGAGAGGACAGAAGAACAGATCCATAATGATCCCATTGAGAAGAGGAAAACTCACTTCTTTCATTGAACAATACATCTTATTTTCACCTGTAGAAGTTGAAGATGTTGTGGAAGATTTGAGGGTCCCGGTCGAAGAAGAACTCGTTGCTCTGCACGATGTAGTCGTCACACAGATCCAACTTCCTGCTGTGCTCCTTGTACATGGCCAACTGCCCGATCCGTGTCTTTGGATACTTGGCTGCTAACCTGTAGGGCACGTGGTACACCTGGAGGAGAGGAAGACAGGAGACAATCAGGGGAAAGGAAAATCTAGATAATGACAAGTAAGAGGAGAATTTAAGTAATTAAAGTGAGACTGGAACACATTCAAATGGTTATGGAGACCAGAAGAATACACCTCATAATTAATGACCTTTGGAAATTACAACTGTCTCCATTCATATGCCTCGTTTATCAGCTGAAACTACATAATACCTCTACTGAAAAACAAATATATTCCTTTTACTGTCCTTGAAACAAATTATTTTTCGTTTATCAAATATATGGTGTTGAAAGTGAAGTCAATCTGGAAGTGCATTAAACGTGGTTTGCAAAAAATAGGCCCGATTGTATAGAAGTATATGAAAAAAACAACCCTTATTTGATTTATTAACTCACTATACATATTCCTAATGAATTGATGGTCTCGATAGCTAGTTTCAAGTCTTCTTCAATTCAGCATGGTGGAGTTAAATGTTAAAACTAACTTTCATGAACAGGAAATCTTCCGTGAAACTGAAACGGGTTAATAAATCAAGCAGGAAGTAGGGTCGATTTCTCCTAAAAGGCGATATTCTGGTTGTAAGCACTGTTAGATAGAAGTTGAGTAAAGTTACCGTTCCTCCGACGTTGATGTTGAGAATGAAGTGTTTGGTTGGCGAGAGCAGGAAGTGGGAGGAAGTCACCGGCAGCCGGTCCTCCTCATCCTCACTTTCATACTCAGCATACAAATCATAGATATCTCTGCCCAGCTCCTTCACAAATAACACCGAGGTTCATGAATGCAGCACGTTAAGCTTAGAACAAGGTGAATGAGACAAAATAAGGGAACGATTAAACTAAGCACAATACAACCAAGAAAGAATTACACTATTTTAACATACATTCAACCACTGGGTTATTCAACAACAAAACGAACAAAAAAGAGACATCTAATTATCATATTGTAGATGCGCCTTTGACTGTATTACCTGCAGGATTTATTTCCTTTATGGCTGATTTCTGCGTGTTACACTTAACCAATTAGTTGAATAACGGACAGAAAATGAATCTGGTTGTTTTTCTTATACATTCTGTATTTTATTTTCTACTGTTCTTTATTTTCCCAAGTTGTTTTTAAGTGAATAATAATCCACAATATTCATATCCAATCATAAAAGGAAAACGTTCTCTCCTCCTAGCTTCTCAAATGGGTCAATTTGCTGCTTTTCTTGGATGTATAGCTTTGAAAATCTAATATCTTTAGGATCTAATGTCAGGCAGCAAGCAATAGGCAACAAGAGGATATTAACAGACTATGTTGATGTCCTCAGATTGCCATGTTGAACATCAGCTCTGCAACATTGATCAATACAAATATCTGTAAGAGCTAGCCTTTAATCCAACCAGTGGACAGTAGTGTGTTGACCTTGAAACAGAATCACTTGTCAATAACAGGATATTCTTGTGTTTTGAACATTTTAAATATACAGAGGTTCTATGTTCTATATTTCTGAATATACATGTATTCAGGTAAATTACATTTGGGTGTGATTTGTATAGAAAGCAAGGGATAAATGGAGGAACATTTAACTCAAAATAAAGACGGAGTGTCTGACCTGCATGGACCTCCATGGCTTTACAAAGTCCAGATAGTCGGCCTGGTCTTGGAGCGCCTGAGCCCCCCCGCCGGGCTTGTAGCTGGGGTACAGACTCCTGCTGCGAGCCCTGATGTGGGTCAACATGTCGCTCAATGCTTTTCAAACCTAAAATCCATCAACCTGTTTGTAGAGGCATCCTGACCAAACACACACACCTTGCACATGTGCACAAAACCTTGGTCACACACACAAGATGCACAAATGAGTAACCAGGCATTCAAAGACGGGACATGTTTTCCCTCTAAGAGGAATCATGTCAACAGACATACAGCTAACACACACACACACACAGTTATGAGGTAGGAAGTGACTGTGGTCCCGCCGCACAGCTGACTGAGATGATCTGGGTGCTTAAAGTGTTATCCTCTTTTATCCATCTCGTGATCTCTCACTCCTCCCACTCCTCCCTCTCAGAACTTTACACATCTGGCTATCCTGTTATAGACTGTCATTAAAGTCAAATAAATATATTATAATTGTCTTTAAAGGATAGTTCCGATTTTTATAGTTAAATTAAGAACTGGTCCAAGAGAAATATTAGCATTGGAGCAAAGCGAAATGTAGCCACCTGAATAAACCATCAATATTAATTCTGTCAAGTATTTAACCGTGCAACTTAATCTTTTTAATACTGAATTGTTATTTTACTTAGTTGTTCAGGGTTAAGGTAATAAAGTATTAACGTCAAGTACATTGATGTAAAAAGCACATTTTGGAATTCAACAAAAAATACATTTTGAAACAAGATTGTCAAATTACAAATTCCCCATATTGTATTAAATACGTTACTTCCCCCCCCCCCAATAATGATTGGATTATTTTGTATTTTAAACAATACTGAAAAGATAGCAAAGCACCTCCTGTCAAATGTGTGTGTGGATTTTAAATATGACAATCATTGTTTAAAGATGGGTGGGTTATTTGAGTTTTTTTTTATTGGTTCTTTTCATGTTTTCAATGTGAAAAGTTGACTTTGGCTTCTGGTTTATTAAATATGTTGATATACAGTCACTGCCCCACAGCCCTTTGTGTAGAAACCTTAGACCTTCATAACTGACATCTGCCTTAATCCAAGTGGAGGTGATAGGTGGAGATTAATCCGTGCTGCAGTTAAACGGGATAATGACCAGACGGATCCGCACAGATACAAACAACTTATCAGCTCTGCTACGGTCTCTCAAACACATTTTTAAAGGTCCCCTATTATACTGTTTTTCATCAATATATTATAGGTCTCAGATATATACAAAACATGTCTCTGAAGTGTTTGGCTCCAAATACCAAACAGATCATTGCAGCATCCCATAATCCCCTCTGTTTCAGCCCTGTTTCCAAAGTGCTGATTCTCTGTCTGTTACTTTAGATGAAAATAAGGAGCCCCTCCCCACGCCCCTCTGAGAGATATTTGGTTAAAAAGAACACAATGGTGCTCTAGGAGGAGATTCAGGTGATAAGGTGGGGGGGGGTTACCTTGTTGGTGATTGGCTAATGGTTACACAAGCCAAAAAATCGTTATGACATCATAAAGTGGGCAAAATCTGATCAGCTCATTTTCAGACAGGTTTTTATAGAAATGGATCAGGACAAAAAGAGAATCTTTTTTCCTGAAACTTTCAGAATCTCTTCACACAGAGGGGACACATGTTGATGTAGAAGAGACATGGATTTTGCATAATACGTGACCTTTAACTAAACCTGAGTCCTTGTGATTGTCCCCGATTAATCATCCTGCCATTGATCCTAAAGATATGTTTTTCTTTCATATGCACAGAGGAGATTTCTGCTAAATTATTAAAAAGACGCGCATGTTAAACATCTTATTGCTCCCTTGTCAAAAACCAATGGGATTCGGTATATGGCAGAAATTAAGTTTTGTTTTATGACACTCCTTTCTGGGTTTTAGAGACTCATTCCTGCACCACTTTGAAGCCATCATATTTGAGGCATCGTCATGTTGAAGTTAGAAACACAATATTGTCTTATCCCAGATATGAGTGTATTCTTAGCATCGCTGGCCAGTAAAACCCCCTCCATTTAGTACATCCTCACAAACACACAATCAAGAAAAGCCAAGACACCATGTTTTGAACAATGTTGTGGATTAGGTTTTAATTCTCAAGTGATTCTCAGTTTTTTCAGTTACAGAGCGTTTACCTTCTAATAATATCCCCCCCCCTCACTGTACAAGGCTAGAAAAAGTTCACAGCAACAGCACACAAACATACAAAATAGTTTTACCAAATTCAGTAGTTATTTTTTTTCTGCTTTTTCTTTGTTAAATACATTTGAACTCTAACCCTTGTACAATGCCCAACCATAGCAAAAAATTAATTTCAAGTCAAATGTATACAATCTTATTTACACGAGGAACATTTGATCAAAGTGCATCGAAGAGAGTCCTGATTGACGGTAATGTCTTTGAGAGATAATGGGTAAATATATACAATGTTTACAAATGCTGTAATTGTGGTGATCTTACAAAGCCTATATAATAATACTTATAATAATTATAATAAACATTGGTAGAAAGAACAGCTCGTCTGAATGCACTCCAGGAGGAAGAGTTGGAAAGAAAAACAAAATGCAAATGATCTTGGATTTTACTGCCCAAATCAAGATTGAAAATAAATATTAACACATCTGTGGGGATAAGAGGAGGAAAGAAATGAAGTTTAGACCAATTTTACCCATGATTCTTTTTCACCCTGCTCAACTTAGAATATGATCGAAAGTGCCTTGAATACGCCATTTAATACCGACAGCTCAGATCCAGTTTGAAGTCCTGTCCAGCAGTAGATCTGTTTGCAGAGAGAAATCCTGCGTCCTTCTGTCAGTTTGAACACAGGATGTCCAGTCATTTCTCTCCGTGATAATTTGGCGTCCGATTCCCTCCTCCAAAAAAGGCGGGGGCAAAAATCAGGAAGCAGTGACCCGAAAAAGGGGGAAAATAATCCTTATCACATGGACGAGTGAAAAACAGTTATGGACACGTAATTCATTGTAGTATTCACATAATAAATAGCAATTCCTCAAGTCATCCTCTCCAAAGATAATGCACTTCAGAAGGCATGTGGTCGTACAGTAAGGGCTGCTGCGACGGAACCGTAGGCATGGTAACGAGGTTGCGTCGTGCAACACTACGGGCCGCAGGAAAGAAAGAAAAGGAGGACGATCATGATAAATCGTCCTCTGTGCTCACTATGGAAATCTGGAGACAGAAGAGGGAAGGGGAGGACAGAGAGACAATCGGCTTATTCAAATGTTCTGAGTGTTTTCATAGAGATTTCTTTTGTCGTGCGAGGTACTTATCCATAGTCTACATACAGAAGATGGCTGTCTAAATATTGGAGTAGCTGCATCATTGTGTGAACTACATGTAGAATATGTTCTTTGCATTACCTTGATGTCCAGTAGTCTTTTTAGGCGGTAACTGGAACCGGTCTCAATGCGCTTTAAGCCCACCGGACTTTTTTGCTCACAAAACATGTAGAGTCCTTTTTGTCAGAAGTAGTCCGGCTGCTTTAAAGAGCGCATTGACGACTGCTTAGGTTCCTCAAATAACATATCCATGACACGAGGTAGACTTTAACTGATGTTTTTAGGTGGCTAAAGTAAGTTGTACTGTTACCCCTGTCCACTGTAGCATTACTCAGCTTTCTGTTGTACTCCGGTCTGTTTTTCTAAACTCAGAGCGTGCCGACCGCTATCTACTGTAACGTTATACACTGACTTTGGATAAGAACCTCGTATGACCCCGATTCAAGAAATCTGAAACCATTGTTGCAATACTGGAGGCAGGGAGAAATATCTAGGCTGGTTCTGTACAGAGAACAACGTCTCTAAAGTTCACACGTATCTTGTTTGTTTAACTTGCAAAGCACAGGAAACATAAAACTAAAAACAACATTTTTCTTCAGTTGATTTCTGCCTGCTGCAACTGTGAGGAGAATGGTGTGTGGGTGTGTGTGTGTGTGTGTGTGTGTGTGTGTGAGAGTCCATATTGTGCCCTCTGGCCCGGTTAAGGCTAATCTCTTTAATCTGTGTACCAAGAGATGTGCAATAATAAGACTAAGGATTAATAAAGGCCACAAGGTCATGATGCAGGTGAAGGTCATTGACATCAAGTCTCCATCCTGTGTCAGGATGAAATTAAACCGCCAATGCCCAGAAACCTTACAACAGATTATTTGGTATTTAATTATTTTTGAGCAAAACAAGGAGCTTTTGGTGATTATAGGGTTGCAGTGTGAAGCATAGAGTGGATCCCAGGTCACCTATTCTCTATCAATAATGAATTGATTAGTGTGTTTTGGGATTAGTACATTGAGCCTTGACCCATTTTACCCATGATGCCCTAGGCTCAGCGGTTGTTTACTTACCGCAGGGTAGGTGTGACCCACATTGGCGCCGTGCCGGGTGATGTCGATGTTGAGGTCTTCTTCTGTGGTCTTTAGATAGACGGGGTTGTCAAAGTTCATGCTCTTCTGGTTCCTCAGCTGCCAGTTTCTCCACATCAGGTATCCTCCGGCCGCTGCCATCGCCAGCAGCACTGAGCAGGACACAGGTCAGCCGTCAGACACACATTCTTTAGGGGGTATCTGGGTGTTTGTATGTAACCCATGAATATCTTTGGGGGACTAAAAAGTGGATTCAGTTACGTAACCTTAGGTTCACATCAAACTTTGACGTTACTGTTCTTACAACATTTATGTGGTAGGCGTGATTAAGTAGGCTATTTTAAAAAAGGACACATTTCAAGCCAACTTAAGTCTACTGATCGCATACATTAGTATGATTAACTTTAGACATATATTACTAATTAAGCAAGGTTCAATCGATTCATCAGACTCCCTACGCAAGTGAGTGAGAGTGTGTGTGTGTGTGTGTGTGTGTGTGTGTGTGTGTGTGTGTGTGTGTGTGTGTGTGTGTACACACTCACAGACTGGCAGTACAGCCCAGGCAGCAGCTGACCCTCTTGCTGTGGAGTTCACCTGGATCGACGTGCTCACGTTGGCTTCTGGAAAACAAAAAGACAGGTAAACACTTCAAATCCAACACACCAATAGGTTTCCACCTCCTCCTGCTCAGTACGATATCTCTTACAGTTGTGTATTTTAAATTGTGCAATACATTCTGTTAGTCGCACATTCAACTGGGACAGGTGTGAGGGGTCTGGAGAGAGGGGAGTTTGTCTTTGAGGTTCAAGAAGATGGCTTGTTTGTTCATCACTAGCAAAGTAATGATCTAAAATAGCACCACAATGATCGAAGCCATTAAAAGTCCAGATTATGTTTAAATTCTTTCATTAAAAGATGATAGATAAAAGTCTGGATACAGACAGTGAACCGTTTGATTTTGTCAGCTGCTGTAAAACCGAGCTGGCATTTTCACAATCTTCAAAGATATTGACAGCGTGGCCAAAACGTTACTACAAATCTTAAACTTGTTACATCATGTGTAAATTAAGTTCCCCCCCCCCCCCCCGGGCAAACATCCTGCAGTCTCAGCAGGCCGGAGTGTTTCGGTGTCAGTGAGTGACATGACTGGCAAACAGCTCGGCTGAAAGAGTTCAGGACAAAGAGACAAAAAGCAGGGTTAGTTAAGTCGTGTTCTTCCTGCTAGTCAGTCTGCTGCCACTTAGCCTTATGATGTCATCAACATGAGTCAGAGCCGAAAAGACCCAGAGCAGATTTTTTTTTCTAGTTTCCATGGATGAAGAAAACATTTAAAGTTAACTATGCAAGTGTAAAAGCTTGCAGTTATCATGAATGGCGAGACACTTCCTCTTTTCAGCCACCAGGTGCTGCTCTTGGGCTGTGCTTCAAACTGCTAGTGAAATGTTTGATGGTAAACTATACATATCCAGATTACCTCCTACAGCAATAAAGTATCAGAGCAGATTAAATCCTCCACACAATGTGCAGGTGGATCTGAACTAAATCCTGAGCAGCAAGGAAACATGGATAGCTTTTAAAATGGAGGGACTAAATAAATTAGTCATGAGAACAAGCTATAATCAGAAACAAACACTCATCAGAAAACGTTGTGTCGCTCATTAGGCTTCCTGTTTCTAATTCAATCACCGACTGCATTTGGACAAAGAGGATTAGGACAAAGTTAGTGAGCAAACACTTCATGCAGGTTTACTAATCAAATAAACCTAGTGAGTGCAAAGTGTTTTTACCAAACACTTTAGCTAAATCAGTTTAGGTCGAGCCAGACATATGAACTCCAGACAGACAAAGCACAGAGGTGTTAGGACACACTGAAGCTAACACCATGAACACAAGTCAATCATTAATGAGGAATGGTTGAAGCCTCTTGATTAGACTGTCCTTCTCACCACAGCCGTCTGAAGAGTACTGGACTCACAACATGGAAAACAGAGCTATACTCTGATCACAGCACAAAGCCTGACAATTTGAATTGAGATAATAACAACGCGTACAAAGCATACATATTGTGCAGTGAGATTGAGACAATCTCATAAACCAACACAAAAGGGGACAAATGTAGCCTGAGCAAGCATTTAGTTACAGCATCAGGTTGTAGGGTAAGTTAAGTGTTCAAGAAACAATGAATTACCAACTTAACTTCATATACATATGTACCAAACTGAAGTTTAGTCTTAAATCCACAGCTTTCAGGCCTGAGTAATAGACCAGTGGACAGCTGGGATGGAAATCCCCCTTGAATACCTCAGGCTACTAGACCATGTGTTACAAATTAAGTTTAAAAAGACTTTAATCGGTTTATCTTTACTGCACTAAGCCCTAAAACACATCTGAAAGTGCGTTATGAAACGACAACAAACACTTAAGCACAAACGGAAGCTATTATTAGAGAAACGCTACCAGCAAAAGGACAAACAACTCAGCATACGGCAACGTGGACACAAGAAGTGATTTTACCATTTCATTTTGTTACAGAAAGCCTGATTGGAGGGTAAATGTTGGAAGAAGAAAAGCCAAATAAACTAACTACAGTAAAGCTGCTGACACATAATTAAAGACAGATGTACAGCTTAACAATTAAGGTGGAGAATCCACAGTTAGGAAGGAGAAAACCTGTTCATTCGCTTAGTATAAAGCCCAACATGCTTTAAAGAGTCAGCAGAGCAGGCAACAGCGCATGGTTTTACCTGAGGGTGGTTGTATTACAGCTTTCCCATCATCCTTTGAGTGACCTGTGGCAGAATGGTCTGTCACAGAGAGAGCCAAGAGTCATTCTTACGACATGAAAACAGATCAGGCTGCAGAAGTTGTCCTAGTTTTAAACTGCACACACTCACAGTAGGCTTTCTTTGAAAATAGACCAGATCTCAGGGGACTAAACTAGTAAATAAACGCTCGACAGATGAAAGCGGGATCTGTTTCTTGTTCACTGAGAAAGCCGCCGACGCTTAGCAAAGAGACGAGACAAGCTTCCATAACACCGTCGACATTATACACAAACAGCAGCATATTTACATGGAGACAATGCATGTGGTTTTCTGGTTTGATACAACAGTTAAAGCCAGACACACAAAAGGCTGAAAGAGTGAGAGGGCGACATTCAGAAGACAGAGGTCTAAAACCACCGTTAACTATCGATCACAATGTCTCCATCAGCTTCTGTACAGCAGGAACAGACGGCTGCAGCAGCAATAAAACATGTACAGGTCGATGGATGCAGAGGCAGCGGAGTGGTGCTTTGTTTACTGTGAAACCTCTGGGGTCTGCTGTGTGGGAGTCGCAAATGAATGCATATCATACTCACTGCCAAACAATATAATGGTAGGCGCAGTCTAACTCAAAGTAGAAGCCGTTATCTACAGGACATTATACTAGTGCTGAGACAGAAAGATGATCATCAGAACAGCTTTGAACAGTACAGTGTAAATCATTTCAGTCATTCAATTAGTTATTTAACAAGCAAAATTAGCAATTATTTAGTTTCCACAAATTAAGCATTGTAGTTTAAAAGACAAAAGCATCAAAATCGATTCAGCAGAACCAATATACCTACATTATATATACCTACTTTACCAACAAGGCAACATAACCAGGCAGTTCAGTATCAATACTTAAGGCGATTGATGTAGCTAAATCTAGAAAATGTGTATGTTTGGCTAGCATCCAATCAGGGCAACAGATTTATTGCGACCTGTGATGGTTCCACTAACTGCATCAGCTTCAAGCCTTACAGTCTGAAGTTGTGCCTGATGTATTTTAGGAGTTGGCCGGTCAGTGAGTTGATGCCGCCAACATTCTTGAAAATACAGCTTTGTACCCTGTGGCATCTGATAACGTTAATGCGGCTGAATGCAACCTGATGCTTCTACTGGGGGGAAAGGAATAAGGTACAAAACGATCCAATGAAGAACTCTATTATTATCATCAGTATCACTTTAAGGGTACTGGGTACTAAGTAGAAGGGATAAGAAAGGTTTTGATTGCGATTGGCACGTCTGATTCAGAATTGAGCTTGACAACCTACAACTGTAAAACCTTCAATCTAAAACCAAGTGTTTATGATTTATCTGACAACTCTAATGTTTTTTTAAAGAAATAAACTGTGGAACTAAGTGAAGTCCTAGAGCCACAACAACATCTTCAGCCTGAAGAAAAACACTCCCCGGTTGCCTCTAAAGCCGGTTATAAAAATCTCTCTGTGGTAGTTTCGGGTTCGACCTACAGTGAAGAGCATTGCTTACTACTTTCTTTCACTAACAAGATTAGAGCCGGTCAATGCTGCAACTGCACAATGCTCTACAGTCCCGTTTGTTTCAGCTGCGGCGGCTGTAAAATGGGATAAATATGTTAGCTGGAGGTTTAGTAAAGAGTGGCGAGGCCTCTGGCTGCAGCCCAACTAGCAGGAAGGTGGAGGAGCATTCATTGAGCGACAGTAACCTCTCCCACACTATTCTCACTTTGAAACAGCACCAGTGACAGACAGGGGAGTAAACTGTTGTTGAAACACTCACAAAAAGACACTCGGACAAACCAAGCACAAACACACACTTGTAAAGATTCAAGAAACAAGTTTGCATGGATATACAGGCTCAGAAACTCTCCCGCATGCATGCACACACTTGCAGACACTCTGCAGAAACAAAAACACCCATAATTGCATGAAATTATGCAGAGAAGAAGAAGCACAGTCTGGGTGGTTCAGTCCAGTCATCACAGTGGCTGTAAAGCGTCTGGAGGCAGCTCCATGTTCCTCCACAGCCTGAGGAGTGAGGCTGCAGGGACGCTCACTATGAGGCCGTAACATTTCTGTAGAGCAGGCAGGCTGTACAATCTGCTGCAAAGCCGGCAGGTTTTTATCGGTGCAGATCTCTACAACATTATGGCTCCATTTCTTAACCTCAGTCACCTACAGTAGATCGGCACAGGGATTCTTCTAATGATTTCAAGAAGTACTTTGATAATGTAGAGATATAAAACGTTTGACAACAAGGTGCAAACAGCTCAAGTCAAAACCCTCCTGAAGCTTTCACATAATAATAAACTATACATATGGAGGATGTTTATGAAAACCCCAAAAAGAATAAGAGGGCCTCTTTAAAAAGTCTCATGAGAATATAATTATATATACTTTATTTCAGGTCAAACTACATCATCGGTTAACTCTCCAGCTCTACTCAAAAATTCAGATTAAAACAAGGTGTGCGTTTTATTTTCTCCGGTAGAATATTGGCTACTGCAGCTTCTATACGAAGATAAGGGGGGAATTAAGGGACACATACAATAAACACGACATTTTTCACCAATGTTCAACATGGAACAGGCAATTATATTTGACGTAGATATAAAAATGGGCCATATAGAAAGAAGGACAGCCTGCACAAACTGTCAAGAATCTCTGGGAACAGACTCGGTTCTCACAGAGAATGGGAGAGTACAGAAGAGAGAACAGGCTAACTAGGCAGACTTTCCTTCAGGAGGACGGAGAGTTGCCAGGGAGATGTTCCAGTACTTTGTGTACAGTGTCTCAGTCTACAGTTTGAGTCCAATTAGGAGAGTATGTGCGCTGAATTCAGCCGTCAGGTTCCTATACGTTTGAAAAGGCTAATCTGTGGCAGCGCAGCAAGGAGCTGGGCAGTGAAGACAAAAACAACTGGAGCAGAGAGGATCGGAGAGAGGGCTAAGAATTTCCCCAGCAACCTTTTCCACTGCAAAGAATAAGAGACTGATGATGGGAAGGGCTAAACTGGTACTTTGAAGATCATGATCATACTTAATCTCAAATGGGAAGTCATATTATTTACCAAGTAGTGTCCGTCCAATTGTTCCCTTGTTTTTAATTATATAAAGAAAGCGGGTTTAGTATTAGGTGCTCATTCATTTGCTCTTAAAAGCCATGAATTATCGCAATGACATGACCACACAAATTGAAAATGTTTAAACTGAGGGTTTAACAGAAATGGTTAAAGCCCTAACTTTAAATCACCCTAACTTTTGGGATGAACAGCATTTATTAACTGGGTGCCAGACTAGCTACAGAAAGCAAATCACTGCAACAACAATCTTGAGGAGAGCCATCACATAAACGTGAACTTGTCATGTCAGCAGATTAATTTGTATTTCAACATGTATATTTTCTAGTTTTTTTAATGCCATTTTATTTCAATTTGAGATGTTTACATTTTGGATTGTTATTTCTAGTCTTTTAATTTCTCTAATGTACAATGCCTTGTCCTTTTATAATGCTGCAACGCAAACATTTCCAAATTGGGATCAATTAAGTACTTCTTATCTTAATTCCAATAGCCATTTCCCACTCATGAGTCCACAGAATTGAAGGCAGCTCACACTGGCACTGAACCAAGCAGCAGAAATGAACAGCGCTGAGCAGAAACCACACACTTTATCTGTCAGACTGAGACCACAGAGACACTTTCAACAGAAGAGGGAGGAGACGGGGCTGAGATATGAACAGCGACGGTGATAAGGCTCGCCTAAGAGACGCCAAAAACTGGATCATAACAGCAACTGACTCAGCAACTGTTCAGCTGTCACGACTAACACAGACAGACAGCTGGGCCTGTGGCTGGCATGGAAACAGATGAAGACTCACAGGGAACACATTGACACTCAGTGAACATGCTCCATCAGCGGAGAAGCAGAGGAAAAAGAGAGGGAGTGAATGATTCTTTATGTTTTGCACCAAAGCCAGTTCAACCCAAAGAATTAGAATAAATTATGTTTCTTACAATGAACTCAGTTTTGGGGGACCGTAGTGAAAGCCTTTACTTTGAGTAAGCAAAGGGAGGTGAAGCACAGAGGACGGCCTTTGTGTGTACAGTCATTGAAATGCACATCAGCTTTAGGTTTACAGTCTGTTGGCATGTTAAACCGTCCTAGTTTGTCTCTCCCAAGACACAACCCCCCACGGTTTCCCATGAGGTCATCCCACCGGCCTCTGTGCATTTTAAAAAAATCTGTCATTCTCAGGGTTTCTTAACATTTTAGATTTTCTTTTTTTCCCTATTTCTCAATGGATTATTCATAATCGAACTAAAATAGCATACAAGATTGTTTGGATTAAATTAGAACTACAATTGTCACAAAGTATCCTATCCTGTGATCGCAATATCTCAGATGCAGATTTGATAAATGTATTCCCTCTCTCTCGTAGACACTTGCAGGGTTTCATGATTTTGAATAATTTAGTTTCTGCCCCCTTTATTGAATCACACTGTTATTCAGTCTTGTCTTTTGGCGATGCAACTTGGAGTTAAAAGTGTTTGGTTTCATGGATCAGATCTTCATACTGATTGAGAGTGTGTACAAAATTGAATCAATATCAAAACAATTATATATTACATTATTGCTAGGATGTTAGCAGAACAAAAGCGTTTTGTCTTTGAAAGCCTGGGGGTCTATTTCACAAAGATACATTTGGGAGTCCTGCGGTGGCCTCACATGCTAATTCAGATGTCCCTCCTTTGTAATAATTATTTTATGATTTATTGAAAAAGCATATTTTTGATTATATTAAAAATAATGAGAATACATTTACTGAAATCGCTTCTTGCGTGATCCAAATCTGTGCTTGTGTTTGGGCGTAAAAATGACATGCATGAATAAGTAAATGAAGTGTTAGCACCGCGACTCACCGGGCCTGCAGCGTAGACCATCAGCGGCCAGCTCCTGTCCGTCGGGGCACACACACGTGTATTTGGGAGAGTGTTTGTTGATCTGCGGTGCGGGAAGACACATGTAGCTGCAGCCCCCGTTCTCACCTTTCTCCACACACCAGTTAGTACCTGAAGTAAAAGTCAACACTTGTTACCATGATGGCCATGGAGAAACAAGATCTGCAAATAAGACAGCAATCATTAAGCACAAGATCAAGCCACAGGGAGATGTTCCAGTACTTTGTGTACAGTGTCTCAGTCTACAGTTGGAGTCCAATTAGGAGAATAAGACGGCAATCATCAAGCACAAGATCATCAAGCACAAGATCATCAAGCACAAGATCATCAAGCACACGATCAAGCCACATGATAACGTCTTTAGCAACCTTTTCAGCCACGTTTGTCAAATATACATGTTTGTATATTTGTTCACAACTGCATAGAAGCTTTAGGCATTCAGAAGTTAGGTTTTTACTGTTTTTCTTGTTTCATAGCATAAAGTGTGAAAACCTCTTGTGTAAACCATAGATCTTATTTCAGGCTTCTATCCAAAAACACGTTAAAAACCCATCGACTTCCAGACAAGTGCTGAGGTTTAAAGAGTCATTCCTGCAGCTCTTTTCCCTCTCAGCAGATTCTTACCCGACAGCTGGATCAGCTCGTGGTACACGATGATGTCCTGCGGGTCGTTCAGGTTGCTGGCGAGCGTCACCACGTCAGCCAGTGAACTTGTTTGCGCAGTAGATGGCTTCATTCTCACCGTCCGTCCAGAACACTCGATCCTGGAGAGAGGACAGGAAAATAAAGCTTATTTTCATATTAATAGCTAAAACCTACAACGTTTCCAAAGACAACTGCCAGCTAATCAGAAACAGGATAACATTTTAGTAACTATAGTATTAATATCTATATTATTTAGATACAATACAAATAATTCATTCTTTACAGATACAGAAAAAGCATGTGATATTTGATTTGCACTAGATTATTCCGCCCACAAATGAGTGTTAGTGAGTTTTAGAGCTTAAATACTGCGCAAAATGGGGAAGGAGAGATTTGTCATTACAAATTCAACCATCTGTGTCCTAATGCCATCTGTGTGGCGTTCACACAAGAACCACCTGTCAATCAATTTGATGTTCTGCTGATTTAGATGCACTGCACTCTGGTCTCGTCAGCCTTGAAGGATTTGCTGCTCAAGGTGATATGTTAATCCTGTTCTTCACATGTTACACAACAAAACGGAACTTTCTGTGCAGCAGAACACATTCCCAATAGAGGATGTGATGAGAGCACTGAATATAAAGCCCTTCATGGACTGATTATAAGTTGGATCACATTTATTTTAGCTGAAAAAGGACAAAGCTAATGGTTTTGTTTACACAGTTACCATGTTTTATTTTAGCTATGGTGTTAGTGTATGGTTCAGTTAAAATGGTGCACTACAGAGCGTTCAGAGATGAGCAAATGTGCCTGCATGTGAATAAATGTGTGTGAAGCAAGTTAGCTTTGTATGAGTGGGTGTAGGTGAGAGAGACAGACGGAGCGCCACATGGCCATGATTCACAAAGATTACATAGGGAAGGCAGTCCTGATGCATATACATCATCGTATCTACCATTAGGACACTATAGTTTCAGATAGAAAACATGAGCTGCTTTTCACAGGTTAAGTCCCTCAGTGCTGATTTCAGATGAACATGCTTTATGTGTGCTCACTAAAAAAGGCAAAGTCCAAGCTATGCGGAATTTGAGCCTTTACTCTGAATCACAACTTCCTTAATGCTATAATCAAAGGGTGAAGGGATGCATGAAGAATAACTCGTCTCCCATAGCTATCACAATAAGATCATTTAAATGCACTACACACTATTTCCATAAACATGCACGGTTAGTCTCGACCGGCACAAAAGGAGCACATATTGGACAATGACAGACAACAATGAACGACATCAAGACTATAATTACGTGAGTCTTTGCTAGGAAACTACCAAGAGCGCTTACATATAACTGTACTCTCACAGAAAAGAAGATTTATCAAAATAGATTTGCTTTCTCAATTATACTGAAATCTTTGCAGGAAAGTTACATGTAGGGATACAAATCTATTTGGATGAGAGAGAGGGAGAAGAATTGTCAGCTTGGGTGATGTGAAGTTTAAGTGAGCTGTAAATCTGCAGAAAAGCTCATGCCACATTGCACTTGAAACAGACCGTCATAATACACACGTAATATGATGTGCCTGGATCAGGGCTACCGTTTACCAGCTTTGTTTTAAATACATTGTAGGAGCCAAAATGCTTATTTAGTCAGAGTGAATCATTATCATTCATTTTCACTAAACATTTGTAGTTAACGGTAATTGTCACCTGGTTGTGGTTTAATGGTATTTAATGGATCTGTTGATCGTTCAGTCCTGCTTTACCATCTTAATTAAACATCGTAAACATTTACTACATGGACATCTTCTATTGATTGGTCACAGCAATGAGCAACTTTAATTCATTTATGAAACTACTTTATCTTCATATCAAGTCTGAATTGTTTCTTGAGTCACAGCAGCTCCATTGGCACAAACAAGGACAAATGTTAAGACACGACACAAGGAAACAGGCATTTAACATAACTTTACAATCACTGAAGACAGGATGATCAAGACCCTCAAGCGTACATTTGACCTGGGATTTAACTCTGTATTGAATTTGAGGATTGACTGGTCCACAAAAGAGTGCTTCAGTCTAACTTTATTCAATCGTGGGACCCTGTACATCCGATTTGATGTCATTTCTACAATGACTGTGCTGATTTGAGTCGTTAAAAGGTATCATTGAATATAATTGTAAATGATAGACACCACACATGTATCATTTCCAGACTGTCAACCCAAACTGACCGAGACTGAAAGAGATGCTGTCCAACTTGTTCCAATCAGTAATATATTCAGCTTAGTGTGTCCCTGTTATCGTCAGAGTGTGTTGCAGACGAATTAGAACAGCAGCAGTACCTCAAAAACAGTGAGCGCGAAGGGATGAGCCAGGTACTCTGAAGACTGGAGCACTTTCTTCCTGTTGTCTCCGTTCAGATCCACGCTACAGAGCATGTGCAGCTTCGAGTCGACCCAGTACAGCCTGCCTTTGATTAGATCTGAGAGGAAGATGAAGCGCAAGAACAACCAGGAGAGGGGGGGAAGAGGAGATGAGAAATAGTAGAGGGAGAAATAACAAGAATGGATGATAAATGGGAGTATATTGACGGCAGAGCAATAAAGAAGGGATTGAATAATAACACAAGGAAAGAAAGGAGTGATAAAAGGGAGAGATGAGCATGGAATAAAAGCGTGATGAGTGGAAATGAAATCAAGCAGTTGAAGAATAGAGGGATGAAAGAACAAGGAGAAAGACGACGAGGCAAGTTGGTCAGATAAGGAGAAAAGAAGATAAGGAGACAATCTAAATCAATACAACATTTCATTAACAGGGACAAATCAATACATTTCATTAACAGGGACAAATCAATAGCTTTGTTCCACAGTGTAAAATATGGAAGTACAGGAAGAGACAAAAGGAGAGCATGTGATTATACGATCTGCTCAGGTGTTATTAGATCATGTAATTATCAATATCAAATCAACGAGGAGGGAATTGGATTACCTGACAAGGCCGTATTGTTCATTCCTTTTTATAAGTACATTTATCTCAGGATGGGAGGGAAGTGCTACCTTAGCATGCAAATTCAAACTAGAAAAGGCTTCATCTTCAAAGGAAAAGTCATTCGTAAGGTTTTAGAAACAGGAATAATACATGGCAGTCGAAGCACAGGAAGAACTGAACAAAATGAGAGATGACATTTTAACATTGAATGTGAAGTGTCAGTTAAGGGGAAAAGAAAGTGTTCTGCAAGTGGAATTGTAATCACTGCAAATATTCACACTGCAATTACTCCGAGTGTTAGATAAAACAACACAAAGGCATTTCAGTTGCAGTCGTGCTGCGGCAGAAGAGTTTGTGTTAAAGCTTCAGAGCAGCTTTTTAACAGTGGATTTTCATTTGATGCAAAACAGTGAAGGAAAATATGCAGGGATGATGTAGACACACATGGTGGATGATTCATGGGGTGTGTGCAGTGGTGAAGTACATTTACTCGGTACTATTTTGAGGTACTTTTACTATGGATAGTATCTGAGTATTTCCAATATAGGGGTTTCTAGTCCACTACACTCAATGATGTGTTTAAGTACATTTGAATTTGGGGTCTGTCTGTCTGTGTGTCTTCCTACCCAGAGTGATTCCATTCGGCCACTGGATGTCCGTCCCCACCAGAACCTGCCTGTCAGCTCCGTTCATCCCAGATTTCTCAATCTTGGCCGGCTCGCCCCAGTCAGACCAGTACAGAAACCTACAGGACCAAGACATGAATACAAAAGTAAATGTACATTATCATTTGAAGATTACAATATTTTTGACGTGACATAAAGACCATCTTCCCACCCACCCGGACAGTGGATCCACGGCGATGGATGCTGGTTCTTTGAGGCCTCTGTTGAACAGAACCTTCTGCGTGGTTCCGTTGAAGTTGGAAACAGAAATGGTTTTGGTGCCGAGATCAGTCCAGTACAAGTTCTTATAGATCCAGTCCACAGCGACGCCCACAGGAGTCTGGACGCTGTCGATCACTTTGTTGTGAGTGCCGACGTCCCCCCGTTTGTCCAGCACAGTGCTGCGAGGAACAAAAGGTTTGGGGTTAATAGTCACATGGCCACAATAGGTAAAACTCCTCAATCAAGTCTCTATATCCAAGTTGGCCATATAACAATATAACAGAAAACCCCATAAACCGTCAGGCAAATGCAGATGCCTTACGTTAGCAACATTTGGTGGTGATTAAAGCGAAACTTGAGCTAAATGCCAACATGTCTTAATTTAGCATATTGCTAATTAGCACTTGACATAGTCCAGCTGTGACTGAATGTCATTAGCTTTGAAGGGCCAGGATGAAAAGTTTGAAAATCATCAAATTGATTACTATTCATCCTGAGGGGGCCATGTATGAGTGCTCTTCATTTCATGGCTAGCCATCGAACAGATGTTTAGATATTTCACAGGATTAGTGACCACTTTGATTTTCTGGACAGAAACAGACTGGTGACCACCTAAGAGGGTTCATCCCCTGGACACCATGAATATCTGTTCCACATTTCATGGCAAAACCCTAAAACCAGGCTGCTAACATACCTAAACATGTGGATTTGAAAAAGAAGATAAGTGTTAAGTATAAATGCACTTTGAAAGATTCATCTGTTGAAATAATAATAAAAGATGAAGACCCAAGGCCGCTTTACATGGTGAACAAACAAACAAGGCAAATAATAAAGTATCAGATCTTTAGGAAATAATTACAAATAGATTATTGTGCTTTGTTGTTTTTCTTCACATGGTGTTGTGCGGCTGTCTGGGGGGTGTGTGTGTGTGTGTGTGTGTGTGTGTGTGTGTGTGTGTGTGTGTGTGTGTGTGTGTGTGTGTGTTCTACCTATAAATGGCCCTGTGGCCCAGGTCAGCCCAGAAGATCAGCTGCTGGCCAAAGTCAGCATCCAGAGCCACGGTGTTCCTCTGCTGCTCCACGATCTGAGTGTACTCCTTCCTCTCCAGGCCGAGGCGGCGGATGTCTCTGCGGTTAGTGAAGATCAGGCAGGGCTCCTTACCTGAGGACAGGGAGGAAAAGCTTAATCTGACAACATCTGGTTGCTCTTGGTTATACTTGCTGATGTTGGAGACCATCACATGACATAATGAATGAATCTCTCAAATATGTTATTAAGGTGTGTGGGCTTTTATGTCACAGAAAATGAGCCTGAACAGAGCCATACATGCCCAACTTGTTGGTAGCGTGTAACTAGAAACTACCATTTCTCAGTTAAACGTCCAACTAGGTACCATTTTTGAGGAGATAATTATGGCGTGATAGAAGAGGAATCGTATTATGAATAACGGTTCACAGGATCGTTATGTCATTGACTTGGAAAACAAAACATCATGCGGAACGAAACAGTGATGTCTTTGTCGAAGAGCGACACAATCAACAATACAACAGCATGTGATCACACTAGAGAAGACTCCGTATCCAGCAGCAGGACAACTCTACAGCCGTTCTCATGATATTTAACAGCTTACTTTGTAATGATATTTCTACCACATCAATGTATAGTAACTCAAATTATTTATTTAAATAAAACTACGACTTGACTTATGCAGGTCTCCTTCAAGAAATACTTATCATACATTCTTTAAAACCTAGAAACTGTTTGTTGATATGTGATTAAAGAGTTGTGAATTAGGACAGTCTATGCTCAAATGAATAGAGTGGGGTAACCAAGAGAAGTGGCCCCTCCATTAAAATATTAATTTGACCAGCCTCGTAAATTCTGGATGTTTATTTTAAGAAGAGTCTGTTTTTAAAGCTGAAAGATTCCCCCGACATAATTTAAACGTGTACTCTGACCCAGCTTAACCTTGCAGACTGAAATAGACTTCGGGAGCTTCTGATCTCTATGACAGTGCAGTGACAGACCATAAATCACCATATATTACCCGTTATATTATAACCCAGCATTTTACAGGACATCTTGGGTAATTTTCCACAACTTGTGCATGACAGGAAAGCTGTGCACGATTGTAGATTGAGTGAATTTTATTTAAAACTAAAAGCAGTCAAACAGCCCATCCATCTCATAATTGTTTTTGTAGGAACCCATTATAGATTGTGTCTATGTTAATTGATAAAGGACCAACTATAGCATACATTTCTCACATCATTGCTTCTGAATGAATGAAAAACATCTCACAAACTATATCTTTGTACATATTTCTAATCCACTTCCCTAGTTTTCTTTCCACTCACCAACAGCCTTGCAGACTCCGGTAGTGGGATCCATCTGGTAGCCGTTGTGGCACTCACACTTGTAGCCGCCCTTCAGGTTGATGCAGATCTGACTGCAGATGCCGGGGTTCATACACTCGTTTATGTCTGCACGGAGAGAGGGATGAAGAGAAGAGGGGGGTGGTTGAGGAAGAAACAGCTAGTTGTTTAATCACGTCTGCTAAATGATTTAATTTGGATAATCAGTCGTTTGCACACAGCTCTGAAAACAATTACCTTCTGAAACAGTCCCATGACATCTATTGCATGAGATTGGAAACTAATGTGAGCTTGGGATATACAGAACATAATAACTATTATCAATGTGGATGTTTTAGCAATTGCCCTCGTCAGAATGTTAATATGCAGATGATTGAGTAGTTATCTTGTACCTGGGAGTAAATTAAGAGAATTATGCAACCAGTGTTTTCACTCCAGAAGGGATTAAACACCTCCCACTATGCAGAGGAGTGCTCGTGCCAAGTCTGGCTCAATAACAAAAGTGTTGGAACAGAGACTCCTGAATATAATCAAGAGGATTTAGAGATTTAATGACTACAAGAGCCAATCACAGTGCACACTAAAGCCTTTGAAGAACAGAAGGGCAAAGTATGAACATGTACCAGCCTTAAGTGAAATACCTGCAGCCCTACGTATGTGTGACCCAGCCTGTTGGATTTGTTATTTCTAAGAAAGACAAACATAGCAACACACCTCAGTCTAAACCAACCATCAGGACATTAACCTGCCAAGAGCTTTGTCATTTGGGATTTATTGTGAGCAACGTGATGATTAAAGCTGAAAATCCTGTCTGGTCTACTTTATAAACATCTGAGGTTAAGGCTGTTGAATCTGTTGCTAAGTTAGCCTACACTTCACATGAAAACGTAAATTAATAACCTGTGGGAAACAAAATAAAGCTGCCAAATACAGAGCGTAATTAAAGAAAGTAAACGTGCCTCAATGAAGCAACCATTCAATCTTCTCACTATCCAACTCAAACTCATTTCATATGCATCCGACAGTATGCTTCCTCACAACTTAAGTGTTGCGGACTATCGATTACATATAAGCATTATCCTTATTTTGCTAAATTAAAATAACTTTTCTTTTGAAAAGACATGTTAACTGCTAAAAGGTATTCTCTGTCGTAACCAGTTAATCGTTGAGATCCCTAGTACAAAATATATTTGGTTTGACAGTGAAAATATTTCGTCAAAAAGCTCCAGTGTTCAGGTGACCTACCTCCGCAGGTCTTGTGGTCGATGAGCTGAAGTCCAGGCGTGCAGTCGCACTCGAAGCCGATCACCATGTCTTTGCAGATGTGAGAGCAGCCGCCGTTGTTCAGGAGACACTCGTTGAAGTCTGAAGCACATGAAGGAAACGGGGCTTTGTTGTATACAGGGACAGTTATCAGGAAATAAAGACACAAACTGTAGCTAAATAGTTAACCGCAGTAAAATGTTACATCAAGATTTTTCTATTAAGGTATTCAGAGTTTAGACTGGAAGCAAGAGAGGGAGCTTTTATTTGGTTTCATTCAATTTATCATTTACACAATATGACAATCTTTTTTTTCCTGAGCTGTAGTAAAACGCGGACGTTTAGTATTCCGATCGGCCGAGTTGTTTGATCCATGAAAGAGAATTATTTAAAAGCACTTTTCGTTGTCTCGCGCTGAAGTGCAGGACACATGAAAGGCGGAAAACACATATCAGATAAATCCATAAGGACAGTGAGAAATGTCCTCTAGATTTAGCCTTTTTGCCCAAATTCAACTCACATCTTTCAAATTATGGACACTTCCCTGCCCAGAGGTGAAGACATCAGATGTACTCACTGAAAAGCAATTTGTCTTGTAAACAGACGAATCGAGACAAATCTAAATGTTAAAGTGGACCTATTATGCTATTTTGGAAAAACATATTGTAGGGCCATACCTATACAAAACATGTCTGTGAAGTTTTTTGCTTCAAATCCCAAACAGATCCCCCGTTGTAGCCATGCCTCATACTGCTCATACCCCTCTCTTCCAGCCCTGTTAGAGAAACGCAGATTTTGGGTCCTTAGCTTGAAAAAAAAAAAAAGAGGCGTAGCTAATGCCTGATCAGAATTCTACCGGAGATAAAGTTAAATTCTGCTGTGATAAAACGCCATCCTGTTCTAAACCACATCAAGGATTATTTCTGAAACAGTATGGAGCTCAAATGCCTTTTCTCTTGCAGGTTTATCACAAGGTGAGTTCTTTTTTTGATTTCCTGCTTTTTAAAAACACATGTGCTCTCCAGTACAGGTTAGCTCTGAGTGTTAGCGAGGCTTGCTAATGTAAACAAAGACGAGATTACGTCCAAAACACGTCAGGCATTGTTTCTGATAGCAACTTTCTGTGGGTCCGCCGCCGATTTGACGTCATATCGGCAGCAAATCTGTATCCGCTCGTTGTACCCCCGTTTTTAAAAGATGTACGGAGGAAAAGAGAAAGGGTTTTATTTTCTGACGCTGCGTGAGCTCACCGAAACACCGGGGACATATTTATGTATAAAAGACATCAAAAAGTGCATTTTGCATGATAGGTCCCCTTTAAATCTTCTTTCTGCGCTTTGGTTTGTTTTTATTCTGGGAAATCAAGCTTGAGTATTTTGTAGTTCAGTAACGTTGCTGACACTTAGAGCTGCCTTTTTAACAAGGGACATTTGCAGATTCCGCTAGACAGACACACTGTGGGTCGATCACAGCTCAGCCTAAAAGATCTTTCATATTAACACAGACTCCAGTGCAATACAAAAATCAGATTAGCATGAACTAGATTTCTGAAGATGCCGATTGGCCCTTTTTTTTTTTACTCACTGCATTCTTTTATGGGTTCGTCGCTCCAGTCGGGACAGTCTCTGGCTTTGTTGCACACTTTGCTCATCTCGATACAGTCCCCGCTGCGACACTTGAACTTCTCTGGTCCGTTACACTGAGTCACTGTGGAGGGATACGAAGAACTTTACAAGCGTACTTTAATACTTACACACAAACCTCCAATTACCCGGAAAGCTGCAAATGCATCATTTCATATCAGGACTACCTTTTTTTTTTTTTAACAGTTGCGCTTTTGGTTTTAAACAATCTATTTATATAGCACATTTAAAACAACCTCACTTGACCAAAGTGCTGTACAGGCAATAAATACAATATACAAATAACAAAATGGGAGTAAAATCTTTTCAGTTGCAGTTTCGCCCTGCATCAAGTCTTTATGCTAAGCTAAGCTTATCACCCAGTGGATCAATCGAAGTACTTGATACCAAGACGTGTGGCATCAACTTTCTTTCTATACGCAACACAATTTCCTTTCTTGCAAATAGCCACATTTCCCAAACTGTCCAACAATTCTTTAAGTGTTTACATTCTCCTTAAAGCTCCACACACTTTTAAACTCCATTTGAACTTGAGAAAGCCAGACTGCAGACAATAGACCGGGTCGAATGCGTGAGAAAACAGGATTCTGTAACAAAGAAAAACCTCAACAGGTTTGTTTAGCATCCCCAGCATGTTCCGTTATGGAAAAGGTTTTATAAACCTAAAGCCCTTTTCTCCCCACAGCTCTAGGAACTTCAAATAGCTGCATTTTCAAAAGGTGACAAACACCTTCAGCATCTAGTGAGAATCTTCCATAACTTGTCAATGTTTAATGTGTTTACAAGGCCAAGATGTATGCTACTGGAGACAGAACAACAACTCATGTAAACTTGATAACCAGAAGGATTCATTTCTCTTCTTCATCAGCACACACTACAACACAGCATTGTTAGAAAAAAGCTTTCAAAACACATTTCACACACAGTGAACAAACACGCTGAGCACAACGTGAAATGGATGAAAACCACTTGGAAAAGACATGCGGAGAGCAGCTACACTATTACCCACTCTCTTCTTCTGACCCACATGAAAGTCAAAGGAGGAATTTTGAAAAATAGAGTCTAAATACAAGAAAAAGGAAATTCTAAGGTAAACTGACCCTTTCCTCAACCGTTCTCTACCAACAAGACTCGAGCCGAAAGCACAGTTCTACTTCCCCTGACATTTATAACGGTTATTTGTAAAGCTGCACACACAGAGCACTTACTGTTTTTGCAGTTGACTTCGTCTGAACCGTCAGCGCAGTCTCGGAGGCCGTTGCACTGCCTGCTGCCCAGGATACACTTTCCATCGTCACATTTGAACTGATCCGATCCACACGTCCGTACAGCTGCCAAGGACACACACGAGTTATACATGAAAGTAGTGCTGAAACATTCCTCAATGTGTTGATTGAGATAAACTCAAGCAATAAAATCAATGTTGTTACAGGATGTGTATTTTGAAAATTGTGTACGTTTTTTTTTTTTTATTATAACTTTAATACCTTTTTATGCATGCTTCTACGTAACATTAAGCCGTCTTTCGCTCTTTTACTGCTGTAACAATGTACATTTCCCCTCTAACTAATAAAGGTATTCTGATTCTAAACTACCATTTTTAATACTGGTATAGCAATTTAAGATAAATATGATTTAAAAAAGGCAACATTCTCTGGCTCCAGCTTCTAAAATGGGAGGCTTTGTGCTTTTTATTCAGTCATTTAAATATAATTCGTATGGGTTTTTGACTTTGAGTCAGAGATAAAACACACAGGCTACTAGGTTTTACAACTTAAACCCTCAAGTCCATCTCAAAAACGGATGTTTCATCAGGTTCACAATACATGATACACTGTACAATAGGGTAAACTTCCTAGTAATTAATAAAGATGCATATCTTTGATTTCAGTGACACATCCCAAACTCTTTTATTTGCCTTGGCAATCTTAAAGCTAGGCTGGAAAAAGCATGTCAGTAGCTAAATCTGACAGATAAAAACGGACAGTTTAAGTCTTACCCACGTGCTGTGGTAACAAATGTTTTATGATGTTAACATGTTTATTTATGTGTTGACGACAGCTGGTGTGTACATACGACAGTTGGCTTCGTCGCTGCCGTCTTTGCAGTCGGGGTCTCCATCACACCTCCACTTCTTGTGGATGCACTCCCCTGAGCGGCACTGCATCTCGCTGGACGAACACTTGGCGGGAGGCGTCGGGTGGCGGCCGCAGCGAGAGGGCGACTCATCGGATTGATCCTGCAAAGGACAGATTTTCTTGGTTTGAGTTTACTGCTTTTGCCCTGTGTTTTAGCCCACATTCATTTTGTAAAAGTGTTCCCACTTGCTTTTCACTCGCTGTCATCAACACTTGCTAGCTGGCAGCTTCCCAGCAGGGAGCCTGCCATTTCACTTATGAATTTTTAAAAGCATTTGGAAAAACTAAGAGCAATTTTGTAGCATGTGACGTTTTAATCTGGTAAGGCCCTCTGACTGAACAGACCTTTTTGGGACAGAATACAAACATACAGGTCAAGATCAAGGCTGAATTCATTTCAGTTATATATTTTTGTATGCGTTTACTTTGATTATCCAAAACAATCTGAATTCTGCACGTATGATGTTTTACTTTGCCAGACAGTTAGCTTTTGGAGTCACTGCACTGAGCCTTGGTAAAAAGGGAAATAATCATATTTTAAAAAACATCACACAATTCATTAATCTGTCAACCTGAACATTTACATAATCTTGAATGTTATGACTTTAAGTTATATTTAACTCAGCTTTCCTCTTATGTTATCTGGGGGAAATAGACTCCAGTAAGAGTAAGGAGGGGATTCCTCCTACAGCTTTTTAACACACATTTCCCTTTTTGTTAAATGTAGCAGGCTGGCTCCCGACTGAAGTTATTTGCAGATATCAGCCACCAAGTAAAGACCAACGTCATTATCGGGAAATCCAAGCAAAGACACAATAGTCCACCAATTCACGACTGATGCATTTTCATCAATATTGCCCAGAAAGTAATCGAGGAAATAATTGCAGAAGACATATCTTGTTTTTTTTCTTCACCTAACACCAATGATCGATTTAATAGCAGAGTCTTTGAGAGGCTGTTAAGAAATGAGCCTTGATCTGATTGGCCCAAACCAGCAGGATTCATTGAGACTGCAGTAACAACACGACTGCTTCCTTGCAGGGATGAGACGAGTCTTTCATTCTCCAGACAAACAATTAACCTATGACAATGAGGTGCTGACTAGTTGACAATTGTGTGAAACATTGATTGACAGGTGATCTGATGAGCAGGGCCGCAGTGATAGAGCTTTAAGGACTCTGATCTCACAGACGATTAGCACTAATTGGAATCAAACCCGGGCAATCAGACAGGATGGGATCGAGAGGAGCAGCGGGAAGACTTTCTCTCACTTACATCAGCTCAGAAAGTCACTGACTCCCGTGGGAGCAGATGAATGGAGTGTGAGACGGAGATTGTGTGCTTTTGTGTCTGAAACTCTTACTATTAACTGTGAGGCAGATAGGGCTGGGTGTGAGAGCAGCAGAGTGAATAACAATGACCTAATTGAAGAAAGTATTTTAAATATTTGTGGGTGTGAGTATATGCAACACCGTTTCCTTTTTCCTGCTCAGGCCGCCACAGTGATAACCGCACAGCCAATTAGCAGCAAATGGGCAAACTGCAGACTCTGTAAAACTGGCTCTGCTGTGTTGGGAGTGTCAAAGTCAGTGTGTGTGTGTGTGTGTGTGTGTGTGTTAAACTTGTAGAACTGGTGTGTATGTGTGCGTAAGGTGTCCCCAGGGATCTCACAACGGACAGTTCATTATAGTGAGGCAACATCTGCAGAGAAAATAAGAGGGAGTGTGTGTGTGTGTGTGACTGTATTAAGTATTTTGTGATAAAAAAAGGTGTCAGAAAAATTCCAGCTATAAAAAGATGCAGAACCTAGAATAATTTATCACATTTAAGTGGTTTTCCGAGGGGAGGACAATAGCCAAGAGGCTTTACCAAATGCTCATAAAAATACCGCGGCAATGCGTCACACTTAAATTAGTTTGTTGGTAAACTGAGGACACAAGAGACTCAAACTGCTTTCCTCTATCCATGCACCTTGTCCACAACTTGTGTTCTTTTCCCCCTAAACTTTCTTAAATGTGTGGCATTTTATTTGGTTCCTCTTACCTGGCAGTCCACGTCGTCGTCACACACCCAGCTGGCCGGGATGCACGAGGAGTTTCCACACTGGAACTCGCTGGGGCCGCAGGAGGACGGCGCACACTCCACCTCGTCCGAGCCGTCGCCACAGTCGTCCTCGCTGTTACACACAAAGTTACGGGAGATGCAGCGACTGCTGGCGCACGTGAACTCGTTTGGAGCGCAGGTGATGTTACCTGGAGGATAGAAGAAACAATAGTGAGAATGTGTGAGGCTTAACAGCTCAGTCGCTTAAAAGAAAATACATTTATTTACAACAAGCTCAAGTCCCAGAAGTCATTTTATATGGCATAAATCAGCATAGCAGTAATCAGTCTTTTCCTAACCCAACGTTTGAATTTCAGACCATCTACATTTGAAGTAGTAGCAAATGCAACACGTTAGCAGATAGCAGAGTGTTCGAATGCCATCTCTCGCTCCCCACACAATCACCGCCCACTGATCAAAAGGAAGAGAAAAAGGAGCACGACAGCAAACGCAGTAAAGACCTTCACAGTGAGTAGACTTCACACTGAAAGCACACACACTTTTAGGTAAATAACAATCTGCTCATGGTTTGGGGTTTTATTTCTACACTGTATAAGTATTTGTCATACCAGACATATTAAAACTAGCATGTTTGCACTGCTTTCCCTAATAAAACCTCCTCGTTTCTAACATTAGGAGTAGAACATGGCAGAAGGATGCAATGTGGGGCAACTTAAGGAAGCATGTGAGGTTAAAGTCACTGAAACCTTGCATCCCACAAAACATCCCGCTACAGAGATTTAATGTGAAAAAAGGAAGACAATTAACAAACGCCTCCTTCTAAGCAGCTTTCAGTGATTAGCATCTTCAGCCAGAGGGGACGGTACACATTAGATGCACAAATTCTTAGCACAGCGCTGGCATCAGTCCTCATACAGCTCCTTGTACTCACTCAGAATTGGCATGCTATAGTATAGAGGATGCGTCATATTTGTTGTAATCATTAATCATGCTAATCATCATTACTCATTAGTGATTATTCGTCACTTTATTTTGAAGTAGATTTCGCTGCTTAGCTGCTGCTGCTGCTGCTAGAGCCTCAGATAAGCGGCAGAAAATAAATGGATGGATACAATTGACTAACATGCAACAGGCTGCTTTTGTGTTTTCTGTCAGATCCAATTATTTTAGTTTATAGTTTGTCCAGGCAGAGCGACATTCTCTGTGTGAAAGGCTGGTGGTGTGTTTGTGATGCAGTGTTTAGGACAAACCGCTGGAGGATGAGGCGTAATTGATACACACGTAATGGTTTCAGTGCTAGTACAGAAAGCTGTTACACTCAAGTAGTGTTGCATCACTTATGAAACATTACATCATTACACTCCTTCAAGCCACAACAGGCTTCTGTGTTTGTGTATAAAGTTGTCTGTGAATAGAGTAGTGCGGTGATGATGTATACTTGTAGACTGAAGGAGAAGTGAGCATTGCAAAAAGTCATGGAACAAAACGTGAATCTTATTTCAGGCATCTATTCAAAAAGGGGTAAAAGAAAACCTCATACATTTAGGGGAACCTGAAGTGGTAACATTCCAACTCATTTCTAGGTTTTAGGAGTCGCAGTAAAACAGACGGGTACGCACCACAGCTGATGCCATAATAGGAGTCCTCAATGATGTGATTGAACTTTCAGTTTATCAGGTGCTACAGGGAATTACGGTCACTGCAACAATTGTTTCTACATTTAAAGTGAGAGGCAACATCAAGTCAGCTTTTTAGGAACAAATAAATTAGAGGGCAGCAATATTGCAACTCCCTGTATCCCATAATAGGCAAGTCAATTGTTTAAAAGAAGCTTCAGGCAATTATTGTTAACTCAAGGTCAGAAACAAGCCTATGACCACATTGTAGGTCACTAAGTATTTTATCCAAAAGGGCTCATCCATTAAAACAAAAAGCATGACAGGATATGGAGAAATAAACGAGCCACAGCAGGATGTTAATAATGTGAGCCAGAGCTCCACCGCTTGTCCTTTTGAATCACAGGGCATAACAGATGGATATAGACTGTAGGTGGGAGACTGTAGGCGACATAACTCTTACTGCTAAACAACGTTTGTCATTAGCTTTGCCGCTGTGTTTACCTAAATGGGCATTTAATGCTCATCACTATGAGGTTGGACCATTTTGAGAAGATGTTAAGAATCTAGCATCTGAAGATACATCTACAGAATATTGGCTGTGTATCCAACACGTCGACAGGAAAAACCGGTTCAGATCTCTCCTTACAGCTAAAAAGACATTTCATATTTACTACTCACTTCCTGATCTACAGACACACATGTTTGTCATTTCTAAGATCTCAACTTACAGGTATTTAGAAGTGTTCTACCATGACGTGTACGGTCACCGCCTCAGCCTTTAGAACGACAACTTGTAGACATTTAGTCAAATATTCCTCCCATATGATGATGCATGTCCACTCACCACAGTTGACTTCGTCCTCTCCATTGTCGCAGTCCTTCTCTCCGTCACATTTCCAGAAGGTGGGGATACACTGAGTGGAGCCCGCGCCGCAGCTAAACTCATTCACACGACACGTCCGCATGTCTGCAAGGGAGAGAAACACATTGTATGGCATGATTTTTAATCTCCAATAAACACCTGGCTTTAGAAACCTTAATGTCACATCCACATTGTTTTGTGTAGGATGTCAGAATGCTGCTAGGAAGCCACTTGATAAGCCAATTTTAAAGTACCAACTTAATTATTTTATTTTGAACTCAATTCTAACTAACGGATTGTAACCTAGACCAAGTGAACTGCCTGCAGCTGTATCAGAGATTTCCTGTTCACTTTTTAATAATATACACACAAAGGGATAGAATGAGTGACACTTCTGCAGTTGTATATCATATGGGAGTCATAAAGTCCCACAGCTGCGTGGCTTACTTGTTGCCCTTTTGAGTGTTTTCCCCCCATGACAACAATAGGACAGAACAAGGACATAGCACGACTGGCTTTTTGTGTTGGAAATAATTAAGTTGAGCTTTGAACTACCTGTCAAAAAAGACAATATGAGACGTGAGGTGAAAACAAAGCTGAGGTCTAAACAACTGTATTTAGACAGTAATGTCATTACTCTTAAGTAAATAGTAAACACTTTCTCCTGCATATTATTTTTTAAGGACTTTTAAGATTTGAATCTGGCCTATCATTTTAGATGGCCTGTTTTTTTTCTGTTCTAAAAAAGGTGAAGGAACAACACATCCAGATAAGGTGGGCACTTTAATGTCATCTGGAGGTTAAACTCTAGATCGTCCTGCATCACTAGGAACCACTTGTTATCCCAGCGTACATATTCATCCCAAAGTGATGGTTTCCATAACAATTCAGCTTCAAGACGTTATTTGCCTCTTATCCCTGCAATCTTCCACTGTGGAGGGAGATAACAAGCAGCGTTGCACAGAAGATCGGAGAGTGCTGCGATAAGAGCTGCTCGGCGGAGCGGCAGATGAATGTGAATTGAAAAGCTGCTCTCAAGGCTGCGGTGAATTATTGACGGCTAGGATGTAGGTGTGATGATACTCCATGTGTGCTGTGTACTCTCAAGTCAGTTTAAGACAGTATACAATGCTTACTGTGGATCAGTCTTAGCCTGTATCCAAACAGTGTACTGCAACAACTCTACTGTTCGTGAAGTGATGCATTTGAAAGAGCTCAACCACTTCAACATCACATATTGAATTGGGCATCATAAGGACATATGCAATGCCAATGTGATACAAGGTGGTAAAACTGTTGATAAGTTTATTTTTGGTAGGTAGAATTGACATACTGCTGCTTCGTGTCCAAAATGGTTTTAATGGTTTTAACAGCTGCGTTTAACATTTTCCATGAAAGAACATTTACAAAATTGTTTGTGCATGTCGTCATTTAATTTTTTTAAGAAAGAAATTGCAATTTGTGCATCTCTGTTCCAAAAACTGGAGACTAAAGATAACAATTCTTCCCAACAGCCACAAAGTGAACCTGTGTAGCCAAAACACAGATGGTCAGCTGTGTGAATGTAACATTTGTAACTGAGTCAATGACACACACACACACACACACACTTTAGATTCCATTCCCAGCAGCCAAGTCATGTGCAACAGCTGGTCAAACAGTACAGTGATGTAACAGCAATAGTCTCAGGTTTGAACTGCACGTACACAAGTGGAGCTATGACTGGAACTTAACACCGCCACTTAAAAACACACAGGCCCATGCAACACGTGCACACGTTTGATGACCTTCAGTTGACGGCCAACCTTTCAAGTGGAAATATGCACACACAGGTTGTACCATTTTATCTACACAAAAGAGAAAAATGTCAGGAAGTTGACAAGTGTAAAGAGAGGAAGATCAAATGGCACAGCAGGCCTTTCAGTCACTCTGAGCTTCTTAGCAGGCAACCTCACTGATGTACAATTTTTGGATTACAAAGGAGTGGAAATATATGTTTAAAGAGGGAAAATTGTGAATTTGAAGAAAGGATTCTCAGAAGAGGCGATAACTAAAAGGCGTGCATTGTTGTCCATGCAGCATCTTTTAGAGAGTACCACTGCAGGATTGCAAAGTCACAAATCATAATCTTAGTGTTTGGAACCCCCAGAAAAATAATTTGAACTTAAAATGACCAAAACAAATGAAAGTGATCTGACTTTTTTGTGACGTCTGAATAAATGCATGCTTGTTATGGTGACAAATTCTCTGCTAACCTACGTAATCCCAGAAAGCTTGGATAACAGGTACTAGCAGATTTGGGACACAACACGGCTACATCCATTATCTGGGAGATAATGTTCAAATTAGATCCAGCAGCTCCTCATATTGCACTGTACCTCCTTTGTTTTTTCTTTGTAAAAACTCAACCAGGGAAGGTCTTGGCAACAGCAAACACACCAGCTTTGAATCATGCTGGTGCTTAAGAGACTCCCCAAACTGCACCGCTCTCATGCTTTGGCAGACAGCACCACACAGATCCCAATACAAGTGCAGCGGGATTTGCCCGAGTCTAAGATGCAGTGTTGTTTTCTGCCAGAGGGTAGAGATTTTATTTTTTTACACACACACCCACACACAAGAGGACTGCTCTGGGAAAACAGATGGAGTGTAACCCACACACACACACACCTCTGCTTCCCCAGCAAATATCACCTCAAAAAGACCGAGTTGGACAGTGAGTGAGTCTCAGGTTATACTTATTATTACATGTCTGGCTCAAGTATTGTTTGTTTGCTATTATAACCAAAAAGTAAAGATACATTTGACACAACAAAACACCTGCGTGTGCCTTCCCAAACCAGCCTAAGCCCTTTAATGTTAGGAAATAGTTGACAGCATGAATCTAGGAAATAAGTTATGTCTATTACAGTGCAGCATTAGGTAACTCCATTAACCAGTGAAAGGTCAAACTATCAGCTTTCTAATAGACAGTTGTATCATGTGACAATACATAAAAAGGATTTAAAAGGCTTTCAACGTAGGACCCAGAATGACATGCTAAGCTCTAAACATATCCACTGTGTAACCTTCTCTATTGATTTATTGCTTTACTCTCATCAGTCCGAGGCCCTCTGCTCAGCCTTTGCCAAGATTAAGAGCAGTTTCTACATGTTGTATTTTAGTGGATTTTGCTGTATAAATGTAATATTTTCTCTAGAGATATGTATTCCCGCTTATTTTACATAGTCCATGGTTGTTGATCATATTTGTATTGTCCTTGTACATCTATGTGCCTGCTGTCATTTGTTAAATAAAGTGGTTGTTCTGAAGATATTTCAAACTATTACTCATGTTCTCTTTAACCATCCCTCCATGTACCCTTCTGTAAGTGCAAAGCTGACTTTTCTTTGATCGTTTTGGATAAAAGCAAGCATTCATTCAACTCTTAAGGCTATACGTTTGCATTTTGTGGTAAAGCACCTGAGAAAAACACTTGATTCTGATATGGACTTAATACACAAGCTGCTGACAGATTGTTGTCTTTTCTTCTGCTAAGACACTTTGAAAAGTCTCAACCCTGCAGCGAGCCTCTCTTCCGTCTCCCTCTCCTAAGTCTGCTTTTATCCAAGTACTTTTCTGCCTTTAGTTTGGGAATTGCCCTGATGTTCAGTATTAACTTAGTGTACCATGGATGAAACACACTTTATAGTTGACTTACTAAAAAGAATTGCCTTAAGCATTCAGGAAGATTTCAGGAAGCAGTAAATATGAAACCAACATGTGTGTGATGAGGTGCCTTCATCTTCCCTGTGATGTGATCTCTGCGCTTGAGGAGACGCCATAGTCCATTTGTCTTCGTAACGGCACGGTGAAGGCAGCGCAGGAGATGCGCTTATTAAAAACGACGTGTGTATAAACTTTCCGTCATCACTCATCTCTTTGATTCCAACGAGCACCTTGGGAAGTCCTCCCATCATGGCTATACCATTTAAAGCTCAGCAGCTCTCCTCAGTTCAATTTAAACTACTTATTTATTTGACACGGCAGCTCACAGGAGGGAACCCCCCCGCCTCCTTCACTGCTTTTAAGTGCCTCTTTGAGTTTCTGCAACCATGAGATAGAGCTAAAAACAGCAGGAAATCTCTGTTGGAAATGTTCAGACAAACTCGCAGCGGGTTTGCCAACTACTCCGAATCTCAACTTTCATACCGTTCTCTTTAAGATAAGTGTTTTTGTCATTAATGAGGGCAAACCAGACGATGAGAAGCTAGTTGTAACTACTAAATATGCTGTTGGCTAAATCAATGTCAGATAAATGGAGTATAGAAAGCCAAGAAAGAATACCAATTATAATATTGCCATATGACATGTAGTAGAGTAGAAGTATTAAGGAGCAAAACATGGACCTTTGAAAGATTACTGTATCAGGATAATCAAGAATGAGTTCCCATGCTCAAATTAGGATGTTTACCATGTAGACCTTCGTACAAACTCAGCTGCAATTGTTGTATCTTCCGAAGTTAATTTCTTATTTTCGATGCATTTGAAAGATGCTTTGAAGGTAATATTAAAGATATTTTGTATTAAACACCATCCCCACATTCACGATTAAATCATGAGTAATAACTTCAACAAAGATCAACCAAATGTCCTGAAATAACCTCTCAATCTTCTTCCACGTCCCAAACAAGTGAATTTACATTGTCTGCTGAAAAAAACTCAATACAAAGTGTGTCTTTGAAAGCAGAAATGTAGTAAATTCTCAAAAATATCAAAGCTATGAAAACCACCTGTAATATCTTACATAGGAATAAAGTCAGAATTGGTTCAGATTAAGTGATTTACTCACGGCAGATTTCTACGCTCTCGTCGGACCCGTCCTCGCAGTCCGGCTCCCCGTCGCAGTGCCATCGCTTCGGGACACATTGGCCGTTGCGACACACGAAGTCCACCTCCACACACGTCTTTCTGACTGGAGGAGGAAGAGAATAAATGGATTTATTATTAGACAGAGAAGAGGAGACAGAGATAGGAGACATGTTCTTTAATAACATTTCTCACATCTAACAAATAGAAACACAGAAATAATAGGAAGAGAAGGGGGAAGGAACAAAGCCATACTTCCACACCTCATGAGTATTAAATGTAGTACACTACCATGAGCCCTTTATCAGGTGAAAAGACACAAGTTTGAAATGTTTCGCCTTTTTAGTTGTGCAAAGCTCAAATTATTTCATAAACTTTTCTATGGAGATTTTGATGCCAATTTTGAAATAAGAATGGTTAATTATTTAGCCCATTCTGCTGGTTATGTTGGTCTTTTGCTAATCAATGTAACAAGACAAAAAACTAAAGATAACGCAAGCAAAAAAAAGGGTTCAATGCAAATTGAAAGTATTCCTGACGGTCCTTCAGGATGAGATACATTTAAGTCTTTCAAGAGGATTTGAGGGTATTCCAAAGTGTCTTAAACCCCTCCAATCTCTGCACCTCCATGCAAGGCTCGAGTGTCTCCTTGAGGCTTTCCCTCAGTCTCTCTGACCAGAATACAAATATGCACCCAAGAAACAACCAACTCCAAATTTGAACCACGACCGCAGCAAGTCGCAGCGGGCCTCATTATCAACCTTCTTTTAGGAATTCATTTTGGATTCTCATCTTTCACACGTCTCAGATCTGTCCGAGTTGGAAGTCAAAGCAGCTCTGATCTCCCACAGAGTGAAAAACAGACAGACCCTCAAATGCAACACGATGTCAGTGGCTGTGAGAGAGATGAAGAAGATTGTGGGCAGAGAACGCCGCTATCTGTTTTAGTTCAAAAATCATCCCTTGTCTTTTCCAGAGGGAAGTCCTGTTTGTTTATATTTAAGGGGGTATTTTGCTTATTGAAACACATTTCCCAATATTGCCCTGCAGTACGATCAGCTGTTCTTTTTGTCTGTTCTTCCCTTTTTCCTCGCTCATTTTCTGCACTTGTTCTTTCCTCCCTCCCAGTGTAATATGACCCAGATAGATGAGGAACAGGGAAAATGGAGAACGATATGAAATGTATTGGAGAAACACACAAATACACACTTCTGTCATATCCATATTTAGCTCTGCTCTATCTGCTACCTTCCCGTCACCAGGTCATTCAGTCCCAAGGGATGCTGGGAAGTCTGGAGGGGCCAAGGGTTTAGATTGTCATGTGACATCTACGTGTGAAGAAGTGAGAACATGAGCCTTACTCTCTATGTAGTCTGTGGGCTCTTTATATATAGTCTTAGTATTGTATAGTAGTGATATAAGTATGGTATAATAAAAATAATGATGGAAATGTGTGCAGCAGACTAAAGACTGATGATCTCATGCAGTGTCTAGCAAGTGATGTACGTGACGTAAAACACTGGAAGCCATACTGAGATTAAACTAACCCCAAGTAAACATGGTCTATTTTATATTGTGAGTCCTAGGTTTAAATATTGTTCATTTACCACAATGTACAGTAATGCTGCTTACAGTTAATTGCATAGCTAAGACAAGCTGGTGGAAAAGGAAGGGGGCTTAAAGAGGTAAACAGTGTACGCTGTGGTGCTCCATTAACCGGAAAGAAAGAAAAAAAACTACTGGCGGCAAAACTTGTTAGCAGGATCAATTCATTGCTGGTTTGGGAGTCATTAACACTGAGGTTGACTGTTTCTGAATGAAATAATCACTTAGTCATTTTTTAAGTGAACACAAAAACATTCCCTTGCAATCATCTGTTTTGTTTGATTTTCTATCATTTGAGCATATTTGCGTGCCCAGTGGTCTTAGTGATGTAGTTCTTTGTGCTGAAATGAAGCGCGCTCATTGTCATCTTGCAATATACTAATTCATATAAATAGTTATCACCTTAATTTAATATTCTGTTTTTGTACATATCCCATATTCTATTGACATGTCTATAGACTTTTTGCACTACGATAAAACCTTTGAATCTTACCACAGGAGTTCTCGTCACTGCCGTCGGTGCAGTCCTCGTCTCCATCGCACTGCCAGACGGATGGGATGCAGCGACCGTTCCCACACTGAAACTGGCTGGCCTCACATTCTGTCTTAGTACCTGCAGGGGAAGACACACAAAGGGGGAATTAGGAAAGTGTTTACAGTCCATAATGCTCTCTTCATAATCATCATGTAATGTTTGTTTAGATATCATTTGTTTAGTTTAGTTTAAGCAAGAGTCCCTGCAGTGCTGCAATTTAAAAACTGTTTGTTTTAAACTGAGTGCTCACTCAGAGCAGACCTCAGCCATTACTGAGGAGATAGCTTCATGCTGGACTTTGAGAGAAAGCCCAGTTCTTTTGGTCTTGACTGACTTGCAATTTTACAACTGTAACTCTTCTACACCACAACAATAATGAAGGGATTGCAATGAAATGCTCAAGCTCTTTTTGTGCAAGTCATGACTCTGATCTAAAACAGTGTAGTCCTCAGTATACATCCCTGTAAACATGAAAAAACACATCTTTAAATCTAATGCGTTTGAGCACTTAAACACACTCTTGACGGCTGATCTTACATCCCACTGTTTGCATTTTAAATTGAAGATTAAGTGCCATCAATATTTTATAAAGAAGAACTAAACCTTAGTGACCTGAAAATGTCAACTGGGTAACATCTGTTCAGCTGTCGTATGAAGGACATCAGATTTGCAAAAAACTGACGTTGAGGAACAAAAAAGAACCTAGTATGACTTCTTTCTCCATTATGCAAAACTATGTAATCCGATATGCCTGAATTATTTAATGAAATGAGGAGGCTGATAGTAACGTCCCAGAGTCAGAAGCTTACAAGTGAAGAAAAGAAACTGTCAGATTTATTCAGCACTGTAGATCAACCATATTTAGGTCGAGAGGGAATACAAATAAAATGGTGGTGCCGCAGAGAAAAGCCACTCGCATACACACCGAGAAGAACTGAAACTTCACTCATCATTTAATCAACGGACAGAATCTTAAATCGCTTTAAAAAGAGATTAAATGAAGTTATTTTCAAGCAAGCATGACAAAGTTTGCTCCAGCCTCTCTCGTCTTTACTGCAGTTGTCTTATTGACTTGTAACTATAGTTCGAGACACTGTTTGTTTGGGCTCTAACAGTTTCAATGGGAAGTTTTTGACCCAATAACTGATAAGATATTAATGTGGGATTAATACATCAACTCTTCAATAGCGTTTCTTACATTGCACTTTAGACTCCCAATTGGTTTTGCAATCCGTTTAGGCGTATAACGGGAACTATGGAGTCAAAGACTACACAGCGAGTCAGTTTAAACACTGAAGTGAAATCTGAGTTCATAATAACCAGAGGATTGTTTACCACTGGAGTTATAGGCCTGGATTCAAAAGGCTTTAGATCTGTTATTTTGAAAAGAATGCAAGGAGACTGGATGATGATTACATAAATCAATCAAATCAATGCAGCTAATAGAGAGCTACCTAGTTGTCTCATTAGGGATAGAAACCATTAGTCTTCATTCATGAAATGTGCATGCCAATCACCTGCAAGCCAGCTTCGGAGCAAGTGTTTTAAAATAAACTCCATCATCTCCATCAGGTGCTAGTGCTATCACTATCGAGTCTATGGCTGAAGACATCCATACATGCCGGTAACATCTGATGCCATGTTCACAGAAGAGCTGCTCTGATGGACATGTCTCTTATGGGAAGCTGATTGCCTTTAAAACAAATAAATAAAAGTAGGAAGACCTTGGAGGTATTGACGACTACAGGGCTTGAAATAAATCTGTGTGACCTTGACGACTGCTTTAATTGTGGCTACGTGTCTGTTTAGCTGGGTTAGTGGAGCACAGGGATGATAGGAGCACAGGAGAGGTTGCAGATGCATCGCTGAACCATTGCAAGGTCGACTATTCTTCATAAAGTCTCTCTGTAAAAACTTGAATGGTGTTTGCTAAATGAAAGACACTTTTCTGCTCTAAGGGATTGCAGGCATTCACCACAGGATTTGAATCTCATCAGAATATAATAAGCCTCCAAAACCTGCATTTAGTACATAAAACGTGACTTTGAAGGAATCTGTTTAAAGGTTATCAACTCCATTTTGGTTGGCGGATACGAGTCCAATATATTCAAAGCAAGGGAGGAGGTCAATATGCCGCCAACAGCCTGCAGACTTCCATTCAACCATGACTACACCAGCTGTACTTGCACCAATGTCCTGTTATAGTATAGAGAATCGCTGACCTTTCATCCACAATAAGCACAATCAAAGCATTGGATCACAGCCTATTCACTAGCATTTTCAAAACACAGTGAGCAAACAAATAACCACTGACCTACAGAAAGACTTGAACACTTGGTTATTGGAAAACACATTTGAGAGTGAAGGGCAATAAGCATCTCACATGTCAGTTTATGAAAAATACAGATTCCTCAAACTAGAAGACTTCCTTGGAAACCTAACTTATTTCACAAGGTTTCATAAGAGACACAAAACGGAAATCTGACTAGACCAAGACATTTCCTGGGAAAAGAGGAAACAGACAAATTAGTCAAAAATAAAAATTAAAAGAAAGGCCAATGTTACATTAGTGAATTAAAGTAAAGTTTTGCAAGCTGTTGAGCAGAGTATCCCACTGTTAGAGTTTGTTACCAAAACACTAGTGCAACAACCTGCGTGAAAAAACATCACTGCATATAAACCTGTATTCTTCAAATGACTGGTAAATCCATAATAAAATCACCCAGTAACATTGCTGGGACCTTCTGCAGTATTTACTTCATTTCACTTTGAAACCACTGACTCCAGTCGTGATGCATAAGCATAATAACCCTGAAACATATTAGAAAAGTCAGAGGTAAACACAACAGTCCTGAGGGAAACGGTTAACAGGAACAGTCCTGACTCATCATCAGCCTGACCTACTGCTCTCTGCTGCTGACGAACATGTAATGCTGACGGAGGCAGAGCAGGAACCATCAGAGAGCAGTAACTGCTGAGTCCTGTGTTGATCAAAAACAAAACACCAGCTCAACTACATCAGTATCATAAAACAGGACCAGCAGGGTTTCAGATGAGACAAAGTCAGCTTGTAAAAGTTTGGATTTAATCCTGATCAAAATATAAATGAACAAGAAATCTGACCAGGCCTTCAACGCCATCTTTCAATACTTCACCTAGAAAGTATTGCTATATGTGATGATCTCTTTATACATTTCTCAAACGGCAGACATAGAAAGATTTTCCTTAAACTGCAAACTGATGAAGGTCTAATCACTGATTCTTCTCTGAAATCCAGCTGTTTTGTAATGGCTTGTCAACAGACAGACTTATAGGATTCTTAAAATATTGACAAACAGTTAAAAGAATGTTTTTTAAACTAGTGGAATAAGCAGTTTGCTGATATTCGCCAAACTAAAAAAAACAAAGGTGTAGATTTAAATTACCAGAATGATATGTTAGGTTACTCGCATTTCCAAAAAAGCCAATGTGTATACAAGATTAAGCTCCTTGAGTGCAGATTAGCAGTTTTCTGAAATCATGGCCACCATTGGTTTTACAAAAAGAATCAAGCGGTTGATTGAACATCAACCTCTTGAAATTCGATTAGGCGGTACTATCCATCACATTTAACATTCATTCTGAATAAATGTGTGCCAAAGTTACATTAATAATGTAGATTGCAAATCGCAACCAATTCAAGACTCTCCTGCATTACCAATTAATGTGAATGCAACATCGGCACTTTGAGAGCACCCACCACCTCCGCTAACCAATATCCTCCTTGGGGACACCCTGTACCGAAAATACATCCATCCATCTTCTCCCGCTTATCCGTGGTCGGGTTGCGGAGGTAGCAGTTCCAGCAGAGAGCCCCAAACTTTTCCTTTCCCTGGCCACATCAACCAGCTCTGACTGGGGGATCCCAAGGCGCTCCCAGGCCAGCGAAGAGATATAATCCACCTGGTCCTAGGTACCCCTCGGTCTCTTCCCAGCTGGACGTGCCTGGAACACCTCCCTAGGGAGGCGCCCAGGTGGCATCCTTACTAGGTGCCCGAACCACCTCAACTGGCTCCTTTCGACGCGAAGGAGGAGCGGTTCAACTCCGGGTCCCTCCCGGATGACTGAACTTCTCACCTTATCCCTAAGGGAGACGCCAGCCACCCTGCGGAGAAAACCCATCTCGGCCGCTTGTATCCGCAATCTCGTTCTTTCGGTCATGACCCATCCTTCATGACCATAGGTGAGGGTAGGAACGAAAATGGCCCGGTACACAGAGAGCTCTGCCTTCTGGCTCAGCTCTCTTTTCGTCACAACGGTGCGGTAAAGCGACTGCAGTACCGCTCCCGCTGCTCCGATTCTCCGGCCCATCTCACGCTCCATTGTTCCCTCACTCGAGAACAAGACCCCGAGATACTTGAACTCCTTCACTTGGGGTAAGGACTCATTCCTTGGAGTGAAAAAAAAAAAAGGTGTATTTTAACTTGAAGAGCCAATTATCTCGAAAACACATCCAGAAATCTATAAACTGCACACTTTGCAAAATGGTTTACTGCAGAGTAAATTCAATATGATAGGTCCTGTGTTAAAATGGGCTGCTACACCACTGTTTAGTTTCTTTAAGGTTGTATTCTCAGGGGTTACGATCCTGGTGTCTCTACAGAAGCATTGACTTGCTGTCTGGGAAACTGCACACCCTGCACTTTGATCCAATCAGTACAATAACAGACTTCAATAGGAGCCTGAAGTATATAAACCTGTACAAGAGTATGCTCCCTTTCCCTGCAGCGTCAGACTCAATTTCAGCTGACATTTAAAGTCTGAACTGTACAACGCTACCACATTATAAACAGAACGCTTTCCCCACTTTGTCTTGCAAATGCATGAAAACATACAACCGCTGATCCCCTCAATATCCTTTGTGTGCCTAATCTGTTGTCCTTTTGCATACATCACTGCAAGAATAGTTCATGATGACAAAGAACCTTAGATTTGAGAGAGCCAGAAAGAAGCAATATTTCTCCCTTGGCTATACTGTAGAGTAGGTTTCTATTAATGAAGGAAAAAAAAGGTTTTTAATACAGGTTTGGCTTATTTTTCTCAAGTTGGTCAAACAGCAAACCCTACTCTCAGAAGAAGTGTTGTGATAACAATTTTTACCGCCATTGTGATTTGAATTTTCCCAAAACTGCTTTATATTTCTCATTTTGACTCAAAAGGCGATCAAAGAATCTTGAAATAAGATTTATTGTTTTCCTGAATGTAGAACTAAGTACAACACCCAAGTCACTGTGTTGATCAAATCAAAATACTGTTTGTAAAAACCCATTCCATTTATTTTAGAATATAATCAAATATATATACACAGAATAAACATCGGTTAAAAAATGCGAAATAATAAAATAAAAATATATTTATATCAACAAAAAGGTGTATTTTAACTTGAAGAGGCAATTATCTTGATACAGCTATTAACTGAAGGCGAGGGCTTAAAGGCAGATTATTTCCCAAGATGATTCTTCACCTGCTTGTTCTCCTCGTGGGATAACAGACTCAACAGGCGCGGAGCTGCAACGAGCCGTCTACCTCCCAAAATAGTAGATCATTGTGCGCTGTATAAACGCTGCCAAACTGGAGGTCATGGTAATGCAATTTTCCCCAGTAACAGAAATGGTTGCAGTGTACTCCCCTCCTCCCTCTGTCCACCACTCCAAGAAACAAGCGCACCCCCACCCCCCTCATAAAGCTGAGGATCTGGGTCTAGCATGGTATCACAGTAACCGTGGAGGAAAATAACATCCATTTTAATCAGGCCAGTGAAGCTGCTGCTGCCGTGCTGGTTGCTATCTCATAAGCGTTACGTATTGTTCAAATAGGCTCACATTCTCAATCTGTAGGCAGGTGCATGCGTGTTTGCTGCTGAAAATGAGAAAGATGTAGTGTGACAACGCTACAGTGAGTGTGTGCACATTACATCACTAGTTTTGATTCCATTTCTTTCAAAAATGCCATTTTCCTTGTTAGGTAGGGCTTTCTGGAGACTGGAATCTGTGCCAGATAAAAGCAGCCAAACACAGCTCTGCATTTATGAGCTGTTTTATAATTTAGCCAATGCGTGCAAACTACTGCTTAAGTGATTAGACACTGCATTAATACAATTATGTCATGTATGCAATGTATTCTATGTACCTCGGGCCAGAAAAAGCCTTTTACAATATCAGCAATTACTTTAGTCCTGACCCAGGACTGTCATACTACATCATATTCTTGAACATGTATGTCCAACAACTCAGATACTGAGTCACTGAACAATCAAGGAAATTAGTTAGTTATAACAAACTCATTAGATTACGTCTATCTTAATAGCAACCCATATGGTGGGAGCAAATGACAAAGGAGAAGTTCAGGTAACAGTCATGATAATATTTGCCAAATAAACGCCTATTCAATTTACTGTAAAGACAAACCATGTCTTTTTCACTAAGCAAAACGTGTCCAAGTATGTTAATCATTGCTGAAATAACTGGTTCATTTTGCAGTCAAGTCAGGCAATTCAAAATAAACAATTTCTAATAGCTTTAGGTACCTGATAAATAAAATAAAAACATCTGCTCCAGATTATCACACAGGTTTCATAATTTAAAAGAAATCTCTCATAGTCAGACCCCAAGTTTCTTTAAGCTGCTTGCCTTGTTTAAAATACATCCATCTGTTTACATTCTACATGTTTATTTATATTCAACATTACTTTTATTTTATCCACTGTATTTAAATGTTACATTGTTATTTTTTCTTATCCTACTTTACATGTATATGGTTTACTTATTTATGCATTTAGTTGCTCCATGGTCACTTCCATTTCTTTTCTCGTGCACCATTTTGATTTGTTTGATGTCTTAAGCATATTGTATGTTGCACTGTTGGAGGAGACTTAAGATTGCCAACACTAGGCTGTAGCTATTGTGCATACAGTATGACAAAGCCTGTGAATTGAATGTTCTTGTTCTACAACCAATGGTCTAAATCCAAAGACATACAAAAAAACAACAAAGAGAAACTCAAACTTACATTTCCTGAAAACATTTATAAATATCAAAACGTATGGTATGTCATATCAGTAGTTTCAGCTAATGCTGTACAATTTCCACCAGTATGTAATGACGACTTAAGCGTGGCACCTCTGCTCATAATTAGACCCTGATTGAAATCACCTGTGCTCGATAATTGGCCAGTCACTCCTCAGCCTCCATGCACTCAGCTGCTTCTTCTCTTGTCGTTTTATCGCTCTATTTCAATTCACTGTAATCCCCTTTCTTCCCCCTGCCACCCCTCTCTCTCTGTGTCGGATTCCACTTCAGGAATAAATAAATAAATTATCCATCTCGCTGGGGGTGGTGACGGTAAAAGAGAATCCCACAGTGGAAGTGAAAGAGAAATCAGGACACGCACAGACGCCAACACAGTACAAGAAGCAGGGGTTTATTCGTGAGGGCTGCGTGTGTTAAAGGGGACGTTAATTGACCGCAGGGCTAATTGGCCCTAAATGAGAAGCGACAAGCAGTTGCTGTACAACAGGCAACACAAACCCCCGGGCCCCTCCATCATCCTTTCCCTTTCATTACCAAAGATATTGAGCCAATACACTCAAGCTAGATGTAAATGCAAATACATCCCTGAATTATACATTTCCAGCACAAAGAGCCGTAAATGCCTCGCGTTCGACCCACATTTACGCTATTTAAAAAAAAGGGGTTATTAGCTAAGGACAATATGGACTAGCCCAAGGTGCAGCACGGTAATTCCTTCAAGCAGAAGGCAAGACAGGTGTAGCCGAAGCTCGGTAATGTTAGCTAACCACACGGGATAGTGCGTATTTCCCCCAGATTCCATACACACTTGCAATAACACACGCCAAGCTAATGAATAACTAATTGGAATTAGAACACATCCCCTTTAAGTGCATTTAAAGCACACAGCAAGCAGAAAATACATTGTTTTGACCCCAAATGAAAATCATTTAAATGGTTTATAAGAATAAGGCAAGGTGGACTAGCCCAAGGTGTAGCACGGTCATTTCTTCAAGACAGGTGTACAGCTCGGTAATGTTAGCTAACCTCACAGGATACAGTGCGCCTTATTCCCAACAAAAACCCACTTAAAACCCACCGAGGACTCGACTTACCTTGGACGTTCATGCAGTGCTGGAGACATGTTAGCAGCAGAAGGACTCCCGGTGTATAAGTGACCATTTCTCGCAGTGTACCGTCCGTTGCTAGCTGAGCGCTCGCGGGGTGCCTCTATCCTGCTTGCCTTTTCTTGCTGGCTCGCGCTGGCCTGCTTCGTCTTTGATTCTGCCTGTCCACGCGCAAACTACACATACACACACGAGCGCTCCTACACAGTCACAGAGAGCAGAACAGACGGCCGCTCAAGCAGACACCACCGACCGATCAGCAGCACGCGCTGCTCACAACTGAAGTAAACGGAGGCGTCCGAGGCGCACACCACGCGCCTTTTGATCTCGTCCTACAACCACGCGCCGCGGGGGCCGTTCGGGCTCCGGTTCACTCCCCTCGAGCTGAAATCCATTTCTTAAAGTGGACGGTAACGAGCAGCCCCGGTAACCGTTTCTGTTAGTGGTGCTACACTGAGCCTGTCACAGCTGAGGAGGATTTCGTTCCCCTCCTTCAGTATAGGCTGCGTCTTGGAACAATGTTAACCCTTCACTATCCACATGAAATAATAACATATAGCCAAGAAATATGTTATGTATAATAATAAAATGTATGGATGGATGTAGGCTAATAATAATAACAATCATAATAATAACAGCAACAAAAACAATAATAATACTGATAATAAGGACATCAATACTATGAATACTTGTATGAACAGTAGCCTAATACATATTCTTAGTATTACTATTAATTACATAATATCACCATTTGCATTTATAAGTCTACATTTAAAAAGACAACAAATAAACAAAATACAATAATAATATTTACTATGTTATTATAATGAATAAGAAGAATAATGAATAATAATTATAATTTGCAGATATAAGTCTACACTCATTTGTTTTATGGTGATTGGCTCATATTGAAAATCAATACACTTTAACAAAATAGCAGCTGCAGGTGTGATGAGGAAAGTGTAAACAGGTGTACTGTACAGGTGAGGGGGGGGTCAGGTGCCTGGAGGGTTAGGGTTAGAGGACATCTAGTGGACGTTTCAAGGATGGCAGGTCAGTGGAGAGAGAAAACAGAAAGGTGTGTATCACAGAGAGATCTTTAAACATATTCCAGAAAGGATCAGTGGCGACTTGTCATTAGGGGCAGGTGCCCAGCCCCACCTGGTGTCAGCAGAAAGTAATGAAAATAATAATTCCAAAAATATGCAAAAAATATATATGTTAAATATATTTTAAGATCATGTTTAGTCGTCTGATTCGTATGTACATTGCTGTTTTAGTCTGTGTTCTTCCAATTAGTGTCCACAGTGTGCCTATTGAGCCGTGTTGAGCGATGTGGGGCAAGCCCCTCTCTCTGCTGTCAAAATGAATGGGTGCTGTAAAAACTACACTGCGCATGCTCAGAGTCTTTTTCTATTAAATGTGTGCGGCAAAAAAATAATCACCAGTGGGGCAAAGTGCTGGCATACCTACCAAACGTCATCTCATAGTTCAGAGCTGATTGGCTGTAAATACGTGTGCCACAAAAAGTGTTGTGAAGAGGAGACGAGAGAGAGCAGCGTATAGCGATTCAAATCAGTAAAGCGGAAAGAAAATGAATGAAGTTGACCATCTACTGCAGCTTTGGTAAGTTCATTTTATGTCATATCTTTTGTTGATCTTCTGTGTTTTGCCTATAGGCTATTGCTCTGCTGGATCGATTGATATTGTGACCTCGGTGATGAGTGTCTGTGTTTTCATCATATCCCCCCCCCTCTCTCTATCGAAACCATGGATAGCCTACAGCTATTTGTTTACGTGTTTAAAAAAGCACCAGAAGCTTATATATACATCTAAGTTGTTCGTGCCCCACCACTTTTGAAAATATAAAAACGCCAATGGAAAGGATACCTACATTTCTCCATCAGGTATAATCTTTTTTATCCAGCTGGGAAAAGGCATAATTACCTGAAGCTCATCAGTCAAAAGGACAAAATTACTGAAAGTGAAATGGCAACTAAAGAAGGAACGTACCCAGCGGATCAATCACACCATATGTAAAGTTTTAGTTTTATTGCGGATCATTTTGTAAAAGCAGATGTCTAATTTTTCAAAAAGTGAATACCAAATCGTGCAACCCCCCCCCCCCCCCGTCTGTCTGATGCAATTTCTCCATATTTTGATCAGCAAGCCTTTGGCTGCTTCAGATCGCTGTTTGCTGCCAGGTTTCAGAGGTTCTCCTCAGTTCTTATCAGAGGACTGAACATCATCTCCACTGATGGCTGTTGGCTGCTGATGCACCCCAAGGCTCCTTCTGTCCCAGATTTATCAAATTCCCTAAAAAAAGGCTCCCACACAATCCATCATTCTGACTGTGTCTTCCAGTCACCTCACAACGCACACACACAGATAGCAGATCTAATGGTTGGAATCCAGCCTCTCATGAAATACAACTGTGGAAAATCATTATATGCAGGCTATCCAGCAGGAACCTGAACAGTGAAGATGACTTAAAGAATTAAGATCCATGATTTCAAAACTAAGAATGATTTGAAAGGACAACAAGTAGGGTTTTCTGTTTTCCCATGGCAAAAGATGATCATTTGTTATAAGGGGTAGGGTTGTTACACATTCAATTCATCAGTAGAATAATAAAATGAGGAAAAATTGACAAAAAAAGCAATAGGGAAAAGAATAAGACAAAAATAAATGGATACAAATGAATACATATAACCTCCTGGGACCCAGCCCGTTGACAAATGTCCGCTGTAGTGGACATTTTGTTAACATGCATCTCCTTTTACTCTTTTGAGGTACTCTATCAATCTCTGCTGTACTGTACAGAGGACATCCTGGGCTTTCCAGTGATATGTCATTGGTTAAAATTGCATGCTGGGAAGTTCCTCTTTCTTTTCATCCAAAATGACTGGCATACCAAAAACAACATTTTATAGAAGCAGGAGGAGAAGTCAAATATTGTTGAATAATTGTTATTTTTTACATGAAAATCATATATGTTCTTGTTTATTAACATGTGAGGAACTATATAATTAGTTCTGAAAGCAATTCAGTAACAGCTCTTTTATAAATGTCCATTCTAGTGGACGTCAGGACCGTCTTCATGGACTTAATGACTCAATATTGTTGCAGGAGACGGAACTGAAGCAGACATTTTCTGTACCAGATAGTTCAGGGAGATTCAGATGTTGAGCTCTCGGATGATGAGAGAGATGAGGATTTCACACCTGGGATAGAAGAGGGTCAAGAAGAAGGGGGGGAAAGATGCAGGAGGCTCCATGAGCGCACAGATACAGACAGAGAGACAGATAGGGACGAGCGGGAAAGACATGTCCCTCTGTGGGCCAAGAGTAGCACGTATGTCTTATTGTTCTTTTATTTTAAGTGGAGCCATGAAAAATGAGAACTGCCTCAGGAATGCAAGCTTTGTTTCTATGAGCAGGTCAACTGGAGACCACATCCATAACACTAGTCAAGATGACCCTACAGCCCGTGCCGACTGGAGTCAATGAGGTACTTTCCCAGTACATTGACTACAAAGTCTTTGAAGATCTGGAAAGATTCACCAAAAAACGAACTATTGTTTTAGTGACCAAATAAACAGCAATGTTCAGATCAATTACTTATTCATGTTTTAAATAAAGGTGAATATATTATTAATATCACTCTTTAACCATAATACGTTACATAGTCTATCTGTTAATTTTGGCTGTCTTTTCAAACTAAAATGGTCCTGACGTCCTCTACAGTGGACATACTGTAACAATTAAAAATCAAATTCAATTAAAAAAGTCTAAATTGCAAGATGTTTTTTTAACCCTAAATAGGTAGGGAATAAAAAATAAAGAAGATTGGAAAACATTTTCTTTCCTCGGTTCCCAGATATATAATTTAAATAAAAATAGAAAAATACATAAAATAAAGATATAAGAAAATATGTTGTAATGTCAACGCAAATATATAAAGAAATATGGAAATAAACATTTCTTTATATTTCCACATGTATTTTCTCATTCCTCTAGTTTGAAAAAATAGTATATTAGACTTTCTGTTGGGAAAAATACAAGTTGCTTTCCAATGCTTATGGGTTTTCTGATAGACATGCCACTGTGTATGACTTTGCACTGTGTATGACCTTGCACTGTGTATGACCTTGCACTGTGTATGACCTTGCACTGTGTATGACCTTGCACTGTGTATGACCTTGCAGCTGCCTCCTTTTTAGATAGGAGGAGGCAGGGCATAATTCATGTTGTTGATACAGATGAGAGGACACATCTCCTCACCTCTTCGAGGGGCAAAGAGCAACATCGGCGTGATGAGAATACGTGCCTCTCCAGAGATGTCCAGACACCTGCTGACGCCAAACCGATTTACGACTTTGTTTGTTACCTCCTCACTTTGGACTATATAAGCTTGATGTTACTCCCTGCTTCTTTGAGCAGCATGCCTCATGTGTGTGAGTTGAACCATATCCTTGTATGTGACTTAACTCTGCTCCTTCTTGCAAGAATAAATTAGTACCTGATTATTGATTCTCAACCCGGTGTCGAGTGATATTTTCCTAACACTTTCAGACGTGTTTTTCCACTTGACACTTTACTTCAGGGTTAAACAATTAATGATAGAAGTATCCTGTTAGCACACTGAGACACCCATTTAAAAAAATGCTTTCAAATAAAAACCCTCTGCACACCACTATGTAACCAGTCTGCGGGGCTGCAAACTGAGAGGTTGAATCTGAAAGGCTAATTTATGTGTGCTGTCAATGATCTCTAATTGAACATGGCAGGCACATGTCACTGCATGGTGTCATGCACAAAACCCACAATGCACATTTACAGCACCAGATGGCTCCATTTAAGCCACATCCCCCCACATGCATGTTAAACACACTCCAAATTCAAAACTAGTCATAGTTCTTATAGCCTGTAGTGCCATTTATCAATCTAGATAGTCTGGTATGAGATGCCAAGTGTACATATTGAGATTTATGCCTTCTCTCCAAAAAAATGGAACTTTATGGCACTGGGCTTTTGGTTCTCAAAGCAGCCGAAAAATGCATTTGAAAAACTCAACAGCAATGTGTCTTTACAGAAATCATGACCAGGTTACACAAGAAATCACAGAGCTTACAGAGACGATTTCAATGTAGGAACTATTTTCTTTCTGCTACCCACTAGCTGTACAGTATCACAATGCAAAATAAATGTGCATGTTCTCATGGGCGAGAGGCTTATACTTATACAAGGAAAATCCAGAATGAGCGGGGACAGGAAACGAGGAACTGCAACAGAACGAACCATATCGCGGAAAAATTGACAACGAAGTGACAAAGAACACAATGGAAGACAGGCCTACTATACACTAAAGAGTAATCACCAAAACAAGACACAGCTGGGGAGGGCTTTCAAAAGCACAAGGGCAACACCAAAATCCTGACAAATACAGTTGAAAGAATTGTGTATGATCATAAATGTGTTTGCCAAAGATCTTTTTTTCTACAATATTTTGAAATCCAATGGAAAAATCACATTGTTTCTGTCGAGGGAGCCCTATAATGCTGATTTCCCCTTTGACCTATAAATGTTGTTTATCCAATGGCAGTGTCATGAGGGATTAGAAGAGATGGTTTCCATGTAACAAGCTATTTAATGTTCTTATAATATGCGTATACAGTCACAAAGATGATTCTGCTTTTGCTAAGGCTATATATTAGAGTTAAAGCTTCACACAAATGACTTGGACGTATTTATTTTGTCATGCTGGTCCATGCAGAGTCTCTCACAGCTGGCCTGCAGAGAGAGAAATGTTAAGTAAGCTTCCAGCAGTTCAATGAAACAGCAGCTATACAGTTGGTTATATAAAAACAAACTAAACAGAGATTGATTTAGAATAACAACGGGGGAAGGAACTCAGCTACAGATGGTTCATAAAACAAGGCCCCAGCAGGGTTTTCATCTTGATCTCATCATGGATAAAACGTGTCTCTCTGTGTGTTGAAATCCAGCAGAGAAGCGTCACTTATGAAGCAGAGGACTGTACACAGCCCACAGATACATTACATTACATGTCATTTGTTAGACGCTTTTTTCCAAAGCAACTTACATACATTCAGTACTGTGGACAATCCCCACAGGAACAATTTGGGGTGAAGTGTCTTGCCCAGGGACACAACGACATGCTGACTGCAGTGGGACTCGAACTTGCTACCCCCTTGCTACCCCCTGATTCGAAGTCCAGCACTCTATCCACTGAGATACAAACACTTCCTCAGAGCAAACAGCTTTATCCTCATCTCACCAGGAAGCAACGGGGACTCTCACCACCGGCTGAAAGCTGATACTTAATCATGGCCAGATCTGGGCCAGATTTCTGAAGATGTGTGTAGCCAAAGGAGGACACACATCTTTTAGACAAGCAGCTCTCTCTGTGGAGGAGAGCTGCTCGTCTACTTTCTCTAGAATTTCTGCTTCCTCATGTTCAGCCTTAGTGAAGGTGGCATAGAAAGGAAAGGGAGATCTGCCGTGACTTAAAGGTCACCTATTATGCCAGATCCACTTTTTCATGTCTTTTGTACATAAACACTTGTACCCTCTGTGTAAAGAGATTCTGAAAGTTTCAGGAAAAAAGATTCTCTCTCTTTTTGTCCTGATCCATTTATATATCTGAAAATGAGCTGATCAGATTTTGGCCACTTTATGTCATAACGATTTTTTGGCTTGTGTAACCATTAGCCAATCACCAACCAAGGTAACCCCCCCCACCTTATCACCTGAATCTTCTCTAGAGCACCATTGTGTTCTTTCTAACCAAATATCTCTCAGAGGGGCGTGGGGAGGGGCTCCTTATTTTCATCTAAAGTAACAGACAGAGAATCAGCACTTTTGAAACAGGGCTGAAACCGAGGGGATTATGGGATGCTGCAATGATCTGTTTGGTGTTTGGAGCCAAACACTTCAGAGACATGTTTTGTATCTGAGACCTATAATATATTGAAGACAAACAGTATAATAGGGGACCTTTAATACCTCACCAGAATGGCTCCTCTCATAAAAAATGATTTACAGTGTGGACATCTTTTACATGATTGGTACTAAAATATTTAAAAGGATATATTTCTGTGGTTGTCAGGTAGTGAAAGGTCGCCTTTCATGTATCCATGGGCAATATTATTAACCCCATGGAAGTATAAAGAGAAAGGGATAAGAGAGCCATGGATGATTCCTTAAACCTGTGACTTTCTCTTTACAATACTCACTACTCACAAAGTGGCAACATCAAAGTAAAACAAAAACAGTAATGAAAGAAGGCTTTGAGTAATCCTTTATACATTCTCATACATATATTTCTGTATAAAACAATCTTTTTACATTTGTACACATGTCTTTACAGTACATACAGCATTTACATATAAATATAGATTGATTTACAGCACTAAAGTCAGTGCTGTTCTCACATGCTTAATACAGAATGTGAACATTTTTGCAGTTGAGAACCAATTCCTAATGTTCAGTCTGACGTTTAGCAGCACTGATGGTCTGGTCCTATTTCTTGTTAATCAGTGAGATGTTTCCAAGAAATTGCAGGAAAAAGCACAACACTTTAAGCCGTTACCACTCCTTGGGAGGTTCAAAAACAATTACAGTTATTAAGCTCCACACCTGGAGCTTGTTTATATTAATACCTGATTAATAAGAGGCGTAGAGTCTGGACAAGAGGCGTCAGATTTGTGAAATATGAAGACATGGTGCCCTTCTATTCATGCTTTTGAAACAGGAGGTTTCTTTGTCTATTTGCGATGACACGTCTTTGAGTTATTTGGTCCAGAAAGTGATTTGAATCCTATTATATCAGGTTTGACATTAAGCATTGGTTTCAAAACTGTAATTTAACTTTTTTCCAACAGATTGAAACATTCTTCTCAGACTGCCCCAATTTCATACATGATATTTTCATGTTTTTTTGCATAAAAAATGCTTTAAAATCATGGCTAATCATTGAAATACTGCGAAAAGTAGCAACAACATGGCATTTAAAGGGATAAGATTCGGAAATCAATGAATTTGGTACCCTTATGCCAACATGTATGTCCTCTAAAGACATTAGAGCAACTTTCTTTTAAACAAAGGCACAGGGATTAAGGGCAAGTGTGTTACATGTCACAATTGACTACAATACAGCTTCAGAGGGGTGATCAGAGGTCAGTTTCTCCATAGCTTCTTATTTGTTCTCGATAAGAAACATATCTGACATAGAAAAACAGAATTATAGATTATATAAATATATATGTTTTTCTATGCTGCAATGTTGATTTGATATAATTGTCCTTAAAAATAAAACAAAAGCACATGACTCGACCTCTTCCTGTATGGATGGTCTCACTGTGTCACACTTGGTTCTGACAAACATTAACACCTTTGCAGTCGTATGAGCTCTGGCACTTCTTCTGGCAGCTAAAATAGGTCACACAAGCAAGGACTTGACGTGTTGTACTGCAAGTGTTGGCAGATTCCCACATGAACCTGAATGGATGAATAGTTGTCACTTGGGGTCACAGCGCCCCTCTGTGGACAAAACACATAACATCCGTCTGCTGACACTGGCTCTGGATTGTGCTTCATCACTTTACTGTTCACATCAACTGTTTAGGTTTATGTATCTTCAGCATAACTCAAATCCTTCTTTTAAAAAGGTATACTTCAGCCACAAACATGATGAGTTGTACACTCATTACCTCCTTGTGAACAAGATATCAAAAAATGTAGAAATGTCATCAAAACATCCATTTACAAACTCTACAATTCTCGCAGTATTCTCCAAGTTCCATGAATTCGCACTACTTCCCAAATACATTTTCAGAGAATAAAAGTTCATATTTGAAACACTTCCCTTGAAATGGGCTCGTACTTTGGCAGGCTTAAGACTCGTCCATTCAAGTCCGAAGTGTTTTAAATATAAAGGATTTAACAAAAATGCTACAAATAAGCAAATTAATGGAGAGTTTGTAAATGTATGGTTTTAATTGTTGGATGATTTTTTCTGTAATTAGACAATTTAATTCCATCCAACATTTTTATCTGGTTTTTGAATCTAATTAAAAAGGCCTGCGAGATACAAATCCAGGTGAGTTCTTGATGTATAAAATCCTCTTTTGTAGGTTGAAATTCCTCTACAACATAATTGACAGTAAGTCTTGTTTTCAGTGCACAAAAGAGGGTTACTGTAGGATGGTTAGCTGTGCTCAGCTAAGAGTCTAGTTTTTGTTACATTAAATAACGTTCCGTTGGCTGTTGATTGCTAAAGGTTGTCGTTATTAAAACTGACATTCACAATCCTTGCTGTCCGTGCAGTCCGTTTCAGAAAGTACTGTCCTTTGTTCTCAATGTGAAGCTGCATGGAGTCTTCTCCTGCGACACCCAGTCTTTTCCACTGAACAGTGAGAGGTATGATCTGTGACACTTATTCCATCTGTGAGAGTGAGTTTATCTCCATTGTCAGAGATGGATTTCCCTTGCGGAGCCTCCTCTTGTGGATCAGAGTGGATCAGAGGCCCAGGGTCTTTGTGAAGGGCTTCTGCAGGCACAGGGAGCCGTGGTGAGGCAGGGGGTGGCTGTAGTAGTGTTCGATCACCGCTGACAGAGTGGGGAAGGGGGCTTCAGAGTCCAGGTACACGCTGTCCTCCTGGAAAAACACCCACAGTGAACAGGAGACTTAATACTGAATGTCATATTAATATTCTGCATTATTTAAAGGTCCCCTATTATACTGTTTTTCATCAATATATTATAGGTCTCAGATATATACAGAACCTGTCTCTGTTTGGCTCCAAACACCAAACAGATCATTGCAGCATCCCATAATCCCCTCTGTTTCAGCCCTGTTTCCAAAGTGCTGCTTCTCTGTCTGTTACTTTAGATGAAAATAAGGAGCCCCTCCCCACGCCCCTCTGAGAGATATTTGGTTAAAAAGAACACAATGGTGTTCTAGGAGGAGATTCAGGTGATAAGGTGGGGGGGGGGTTACCTTGGTTGGTGATTGGCTAATGGTTACACAAGCCAAAAAATCGTTATGACATCATAAAGTGGCCAAATTCTGATCAGCTCATTTTTATAGAAATGGATCAGGACAAAAAGAGAGAGAATCTTTTTTACTGAAACTTTCAGAATCTCTTTACACAGTGGGGACACATGTTGATGTAGAAAAGACATGAAGAAGTGGATTTTGCACAATAGGTGACCTTTAAACCTTAATTACTCATATTATAAGGTATCCAATGTTTACATTTGTTGTATTAGGTTGGTCTATAATAAAAAACTAACACATTCATTATATTTATATTGTGCATTCAATAAAGATATTCTATGGTATGATTCTATCCCACATTGAATACTGTTTTACAAACTGGTCGTTTGCTTGCGCCACAAACCTGAAACCCATAGAACAGCTGTACAAGAGAGCTATCAAGGTGTTTGACAGAAAGCCTGATTCATGGCGCCACTGTACCATTCTAAAAAACACAATTTCTTGAGTTTTGACAATTTTAAGTCTTTTAAAAGTATGTGCTTTTTTTATAAATGTTTACATGGACTGGCCCCCCCCCTTAGGGGAATTCATCCACAAAAAACACACTGGACGCTGCACTAGGTCAGAAACAAAAGGAGACTGTGAAGTCCACCATAGACGGACCGATTTCGGACAAAATGTACTTTCCATTAAAGGCAGGACTTTGTGGAACAGCCTCCCAACTGAGATACGGGATTGTCCCACTCTCAATAGTTTGAAAGGTCAACTCAAAGAATGGATGAGAAACAAACAGACGTGTATCACCGCTAAATGCACTTTAACACAGGGGTATTTTATGCACTTTATGTAGCTCTGGTATCTTATCTTGCACTCTACATGTCGTTGCTGCTAGATTGACATGCCATGTGGTAAATACTTGTGTGTGCTGCTCTTGCTCTTTTGCACTTTTTGCTGCTATGTGTATACTTGTCATGTTCTTAAATGTTTTATGTGAGGGACTGCGGATGGAAATTAGCTCCAAGCTCAAATCTGGCATATTTACACTATTTGCATGTTTTAGTTTTAAGTGTTCATTAATGTGCATTGTCCCTGCTAAATAAACGATTAAATGAAAAATGAAAAATATATATATTTCAACGTTGATATGTATATATTATTTATGTTAATGTTCTATTTTATTTTATTTGTATTCCTTGCACAATGCCTTGTTTTCATGCTGCTGTGACAAAACAACTTCCAACATCGGGATCATATGGTAAATCTTATCTAAACCTACTCTTGAATTATCAGATTAAGTCTTTTTCTTTTTTTTCTTGCATCACAGCAGCTTTGTTTAAAAAATCGACATATTCAACACAAACATAAGGGAATATTTTGGAAACTTAACAGAATATTACAATCACAGAAGACAGGAGTTTCAAGACCTTTTAACATATATTTGACCAGGGGTTCAACTCTGTATTTAATTTAGGGTTAACTGGTGCACAACAGAGTGCTTCAGTTTAACATTTCACATTTGATGGAAACAGTTGATGTTGAATATATATGAAATAAAGCAGCAGGCCTCTTACCTCTTGAAACAGTCTGTAGTTCCTGGCTTTGCCTGTACTGATATCCCACACCACCAGCACCTGGACAACACAGCACAATTAGGTTTTATTTATGAGGACTGGGAAATATATTGATATTATTTTGATATAGTGTAACATTTCTGATATCTTCATTGACATAGGTTCTGTATCCACACTACTGCTGACTTTTTATAACAAAACAGTCCTTAATGTAGTGTAATGTAATGTTTGCTTGAACACACATTTTAAAAGATCAGAAGTGAGTTTCAAATATGTATCGACTGCAGTGGAGGACAGGAAACATTTTGTATAATTTGATCCATGAAGTATACTACAACAGGTACTTTTTATATTTTACCTTTGATGTTTTTGTTCCTGAGTTTCTGATGCAGTACAGTCCGTCCTGGGGGTGGACAGCGCTCTGTCTGAACAAACTGCAGGTACACACATTACAGGTTGTAAAGACACATCATCACAGATATAAGCTACATATTGAGCCTCTTTTTGCTAATTCATTAGCGTGAACTGCAGGGAACTGGTGCCCCAAATAAGAAAGATTGAACAACAACATTTGTAGCAACTACTACATAACCAAAATACTATGTCAATTAAATAAGTGCACAAGATAAAGCACCAGGAGGCATACATGTTCTGCAAAAGCTCTGGCTTGCAATAAGGACATTTCATATTACAGCCTTATATTAAAAAAGTGTCTTACTTTTCTATGACGCTGGTTTCTGTCGTATCAATGAACACAGAGTCTGGAATCTGCACCTGTAGAGACACACAAATAGTTAAACACACTGTTAACTATGTGTTTATAACTGATATTGGCTCAAAGAGGAGTAATTAAGAGCTTGAGATTGAGAAATGCACATGTGTCTAATGATTTGTTTCTGTGGATTCCCAAATGACAATATTTAGTCACCAAACTACGTTTTATATTGAAGAAATACGCAAGATAAGTGTGACAGGAAATGAGCTAATACCGTGTGTAGTCATCCTTGTTGAGGTAAAGCCTGTTTCCTCAGGGTGCTACAACATCATCTCACTAGAAACTGTTTTTTATTTGGTTTCATTTGAAATTGTTCAACTTGAATCATTGCATAAAAAAAAAGATTCTGAATATTTTTTCTTGTTTGAAACTGAGTGTAATATTATGAAACTAAAACGGTGTTTGATTGTTACGCACACACAATTATACACTTTCACATTCGGTTTTCACAGTTCAGTTTCAGTTCTTGCCATTCAATGTAATTTACTAGACACACTAGTGGTAATTGAGGAAGAGCAATGGAGTGCAGATTCAAAGAACTCTGGTGCATGCACTTTTTGATAGTTTGTTGTGGTGAGAAACCAAACTGGCAGACACAAGAAAACGTTTCATATTTTTTTCTCTGAATTGGAATTTCAAGAACTGAATGTGGAGATATAGTGAGTTGACTGTATTTGATCGTTCGAATGATCCTTATCAAATTCTGTTTTTTATGCAATTTCAGTATTCATGTTGTGCAAATAAATACAGCTTTTCTCATTGAATGTACTGTAGCTCCCGACAGGAACATTAGCCTGGTAGGTATTTGTGATGTGTCTAAGATGAATAGCTTGTCTATCTATGTGTAAACTTTGAACGATTCAAAGGTAGTGTTTGATGGTGATTTGTTAGAGCAGAATCAAGGATAGAGTCCTGTATTGTGAACTATCCTTACGTTTTCGTAGTCATCGTCAGATTCACATCCTCCGCTGTGTTTGCTCGAGCCTAGTTTCCTCCTGAACTCTGAGGGCGCCTCATCGCCGGAAGACCGGAAGCTCTGGCCGTCTGGAGATGCTCTTCTGGGGGGAAGGGACATCTTAGTGAGTTACCCTGAACCAGATGAATTTATTTGTTCATTTCAGAGATTCTGTGTTGAATGTTTTGTGCTTGTGAGTCCGACTTACTGAATTTTGGTCCCCTGCTGCTTGTTCTTGGCTGCAGGCAGTGGGGGTTTAAGTGTTGGCGGAGGGGGTTTAGGTATCTCCGGCTTAGTAAATTGTCCAGTTTTAAGTAGAGGAGAGATGGGAGGGTGATTAGGCGGAGGTGGGTGACTGGAGAAGGTCTTGCTGAGGGACGGAGAGTCCAGCATCGCAGGTCTGAGGCCTATATTGGACTGAGGAGGTGGGCTCGGCTTCTTAAAGGTGCGGTGGGCGGGACCGTTAAGGCCCATCAAGGAGCCAAATTGGTTGCAGATGGCGGGGGGTTTGAATGGTTACCCCCGGCATCGACCTCCTGTCTCTCTTGTCGGTCCCGGACTGAACCACAGGAGCCGCCCTGCCCTGAATGGTTCTCTTTGCGTTGGGGGGCGGAGGATGAGGGGGGGTGGAGGACTTTTCCAGGTGGGGGGCGTAGGGGAGAGGAGGGGGCGGTCCTCTGGGGTCCTTCAGTATGGAGGGAGGGGGTGCAGAGGGCGGGGGTTTTTTGGGGAGCGGGCTGCTGGGGTTTCTGTGTACGGGCGGGATGGGAGGAGGCAGGCCTTTGTGGAAAACTGGAATGGAGTCTTGACGGGGACTTAAACCTGGCACTGGGGGAGGGGGGTAAGAGGGGGGCGGCCCAGCAGGTCGACCTGGAGAGGTAAAAGAAGAAAAGGTAAAAATCTAAGTGGTTTCTAGATTATTCATTTTTTAAGTCACACTGAATAAGATTCAATAGATGCAGCCTATTTGTATAGCTAGCCAATCAGATTGGACTAAGGTTCTCTGGTGCGGGATGTAAAGTCACACATGTATGTATAAAATAATACATACATGAAAATGTAAAATATGTCCCTTTAAAGTAACATCATGTTGTGTGCCAGGTTCACTAAATACCGACACGTTAAACCGACAAAAGTCCAAAGTCTAAATATTTACATAAACCAAAATAAATTCCTGGATGTTTTAAAAAAATATATACAATTGAAACAAAAAAATATGAGCTTCAATTATATATAAAATAAATCTAGCAAGTGTGTTTTAATGTGTCTAAGTGCACTCTTAATTGCAGTTCCCTTTATTGTCAACAGCTTCCTTTAACCAAATGATTTCCCTCTGTCGCTGTCATTTCCAGGAACTCCTAGTTTCTATGATAAGTAGTGTGTGTGTGCGTGTGTGTGTGTGTGGTCGGTTGCGTCACCTGTCGACGTTGGCGAATAGTCAGCATCTGGCCTCAGATAGTCTTCCTCATCGTCGTCATCATCATCCTCACCATAATCTGCACACAGAAACAAAATATGTAACAGTGTAATAACACACCAGTATAATGTGTGCGTCTGCATTCATAACGGTGGACTTACTGTCTTCTGCGTTGTCCACAGAGTGTCTAATAGTCATGGTCTTCTCAATCGTCCCGTAGAAACTGTCTGCATCTGAATCTGTGTCACTATGGCAAAAAATACAATTTTATTATGAATACAGACAAAGGTTAAGGTGGATTATTATTGGCCTAAGGCTCAACACTTCCTGTCCATATCCTGTCGTGAAACGTTAGATTTGCAAAGGTTACCTTGAAGTGTGAGAGTCTTTTCTGTCGTTATAGTGATCTATCTCCTTCCTCAGGAGCTGCATCCATTTCTTTAAAAGAAAAAATATATAGTTTAAAGAACTCTAGTATGAAGAATTATAGTACAGCTCATGAGAAGAGAGTTTGTGACTTTGTGTGTGTTACAATTGTGGTATTGTATATATATAGTGTATATCATTGGTGTATATATATATACACACACACACACACACACTCAACCACACAAAAACACCTACACAACGTATGTGAGCACAAGTGCATTGTACTGTGTGTGGGTGAGTGTGTGTGTGTGTGTGTGTCTGTGTGTGTGTGTGTGTGTGTGTGTGTGTGTGTGTGGTGTGTTCTCACCCTCCTCTCGTCCTCGCTGGCTGCAGAGAAAAACCACGTCCTGTGCTTCTTACTGAAGTGGACGATCTTAAAAGGAAACACGTTACTGGACGTCGTCTCCTCCGCTGCTCTCATCACTCTGTAGAGGAGAATACATGTGCTCAGAAATGTGCAAATATCAAGATTTTATGAGAATAATTATCACCATCAAAACAATTGGGATAATGAATGGACAACAAAACATGTAATCTGCTATTTTTGTTTGATAGGATTTACTGAGGTTACTTTTGTAAGTGAGAATGAGTTCCGAAAGCTAGAAATCTCATCACAGGGCCAAGTACTTGTTGAGTCATTATTTCATTTCATGTGTCTTGTTTCCTCTTTAACGCATGCAGACGTAAAAGGTGCAGATGCATAAGATATTAATCATTCCGGTTAAAATCTTAAAAAATGATCAGGTGTTTCCCACCACTACTCAAAGGCACCTGGCAGTATGTACATTACAATTTGAAAACCCTAAAAAGCTTGTGACACTCTGTGTTTGTGTGAATGGACTTTACATTAAGTCAAGTCAGGTGTGGGCGAGGGGGTTAGCAAGCAGTTAGTCAAGAAGTATGCTAAAAAAAAACATTTCTGATAGAGGATTTGAGCAGATGAAGGATTTTCCCTCACCTGTTGTAGCCGTTGAGAGAAAACGCCCCCTGTGGTGCGGCAGAGGTACTGCTCTTAAAGTAGTACACACAGCCTTTGTGGATGATGATGTACCTCAGAGGCCCTGAGAGACAGAAAACTATTGAGAACAATCTTCCACATGTGTAATGAAACTGAACTGAACTATGAAATAATTCTTTGTTGTTTCACATGTTCTGTCCACCCACACGTAATCCTTTCATTATGAACTCACATTTCATGAGGCTGAACTGGCTGCCTCCCTTCTTGTGGAGGTAACCTGAGGTGGAAACTCCTCCCGGCATGGTGAGGAGGTTCTGAGCCCCGATGGCCCGCATCGGCACCGGCCAGCACATCTCTGGAGACGACATGGTTCTACCGGAGAGGAAAGAGATAAGAGGATGTTAGTGCTGTTATTATTATTGAATAATGGTGGGACAGATCGACCTGTGGAGACACCTCAGGAGTCCAAGAAAAACATGGAAATCTGGGAGTGAATCCAGCAGAAACAAAAAGAAAACCTACAAATAAAGTTTCTTGTTCAAACCTTTTGTTTGATAAAATAAGAAAAATGTGATATTTCTCTGTCCCTCTATTACCACACCAGCTAACCTGTAGGGGTGAACCCTATTATTTAAGATGTATTACCTCAGTAAACATTTTTCTCATTACTTTATGGTCTCAATTGGTAGTGTTAAGTCTTCTTCTATACAGTATGAGGTTCATTTTGTAAATAATGGTCCCATTAAGAGTCAAATAGACTATAAAGCAGGGTATGATTTAGGGCATGACCACCTTGTGATTGACAGGTCGCACCGCAGTGTTGTGTTTTGGTGTTCTCCATGTTTTTGTCTAAGAACATTACACTTTCTACAGTGTGTTTTCAGTTGATAAAAACATTTATTGTACAATTGTTTTCCTTAAATATGTCTTGTACAGCATTTGGTTCCTCTCGAGTCACTTCTGATTCCAAAAAGCCAAGATTGCAACAGCCAAAAATCTAAACTTGAGACACCAATACGTAGTCAAAACACCAATGAATGGCACCACGGTGACTAAATCCACTTGTTATATGCAAGCGTGCATCTTCCAAGCAGCAACCTTAAGAAACCCAAGTTTGAAAGACAGACTCAGACGTCATAGATATACTACTAGATCAAGTGAACGTCTTTTTGAGTAACCCTTCTGTCTGGCATGTTAATGACATCGAACCAGAAACACCAGATAAAAAACAAAGAGGCATACTGCTGTGCGAAATTAACCTCCTCAATAACATGTTTTTCTAAGTTTAAATGACCCTGCACTGTACACACTAAGGATTTGGAAGAAAGGGTATAGCAGGTTATCCTTAATTCAAGTTGTGCTTTTACATAGGCCAGTGGAAGGTGTCATTGTTATTATGTGGAAAGTTAGTAGACAGATTCAGCTAGTGCTATCAGCTGTCCAATCATATTTAGGTAGGGAAAAACACATTCCTGAATTCATTAACTGATCTTAAAAGTGGTCAAATCTTCCTTTATCTGTCAATCTAAAAAGTCGTTTTCCTTTCAAAAGTCATCCTCCTACACCATGATCAAGTCTGACCTCCCCGGGTGTTGCCTACCTCCTGTTGAGCCTCTTGTTGATGCTCTGAGCCGCAGCACTGTCCCTCAGCAGGCTGGCTGTGGAGGCTAACACTGAGGACGCTAACGTCGGCAGCAGGTCCATGACAGAGACGTCCAGCAGACAGACTCACACTCCTCTCTCTCCGTCCTCCGTGGGTTCACTGTGGCGTCTCATCAGATCAGAACTGAGAGGGATCTGTGTGTGCTGTTTCTGCCTCCTCTGATCACACTCGTTTCATTTCACTCTCTGATCTCTCTCACTCTCTGATCTCTCTCAGTTTCTGATCTTTCCTTCGCTCTGGCTGTCTATGTTGATTTATATCTCTCTCTCTCTTTCTCCCTCCCTTACACACACACATACTGTACGTACACAGACATGTCTACAGGAACACACATTTATTTCCTGTCCTGAGTCATTTTGGCAGGGTTCAAGGCGCGTGTGTGTGTGTGTGTGTGTGTGTGCGCGTGTGTGTTCGTATCTGTGTGTGCGCGTGTGTGTTCGTATCTGTGTATCTCTGTGTGTGTGTGTGTGACAGAGAGGGCGGTAGTGAAAATAAACATACCAAATGAGGAGGTTCTTCATCCTCTAATGTGTTTATGTGTAACTTCCAGTCTATCAACAGCATCTACTGACCTCAGGAAGAAACAGAGATTCTGGTGTGTGTGTGTGTGGTGTGGGTGTGTGTGTGTGTGTGTGTGTGTGTCTAAAGCCCAGGAAAGAAAAACTCCATATCTACTAGGACTTCTTGCCAAAAATCCCCTCCCTTCTGCTGAGATAAAAAACCTGCAGGAATGTCGACTCAGTGTACTGAAACCCACCTGTTTTATGTTTAAGGGGGCTTGACATGCATTGACTGGCAGGTGGACTTTGGATATGTTAACACTCATAGAATCAGCACGTCAAAGACACTTTCTGTCATGGTTAAGGCCTCACTGTGCTCCAAACAAACAAGGCTTTCTAAAGTGTGTACAACTCATAAAACACACTTTATGAACGGATGAAAGACCTGCTTCTGGACAGTCCGTCCTTAAAGTTATTCAAGTCGTCATGCTCTACTGTAGATCAAAAAAGCACTGGAAGTTGTTGTGTGAGATTTAAGAGGCCCTATTATGCTTTTTGGAGGTTTTCCCTTTCCTTCGGTGTGTTATATAGAACACTCCTTTGACTCCTTTGTTTACTTCCGTAACATAGTGACCTAATTGTGTAACACTAGCGCTCCAACACATTGTACGTGATAGGCTAAGGGTCGGGACATCTTTTAGCGGTTGACCAATCACAACAGAGCCAGGCCAGACAACCAACCAAATGCTATAATTTTGAGTTGTACCTTCTGTTGGCAAAAAAGTGCACAAAATAAAAAAGTAAAAATCATGGGAGTGTGGACGGATGGAGGGAGTGAAAAAGCAAAGCTGATAAAAAAAATAGAGGCTAAAAACCTGCCTGAGACGCAGTAAGTCTCCAGGAAGGAGCTGCTGTTTGTTCTGACCCCTGAGTGCCCTGCCCCTCAAACGATACAATGTGGTTAGTTATCTGACTATAATGTTTACTGATAAGCAGCCAACAGACAGATAAATGGTTAATTCTGCAGTTACAGTAACACACCTCATCTCTATCTGAGCTGGGTCAAAGTTGCCCAGCTGCTTATCATCCACACGAGGGTCTCCTGAAGTTCAACAGAGCAGACACACTGCCAGCGGACGAAACTGAAGCAACATGATTGCACTGTGCACTTTCCCGTTTCCTTTAGGAAGTGACCTAAAAGTCTACATTACAGCATTCAGATATTACATTGGTGATATCTGACATCAGACCAACAACCACTTTAACCTTTCACAACGCCCACATTTCCAGTGACTATTAAACTTCAACAGATACCTCAGTTTCGTTCATTTCATTCACACTTCAACTGTTTTTTTTGTATACATAACCTTTACATTTAAATTCCTAATGCTTGCTGCAGTTATGTTTTTGGACTGTTGCATTTCAAATACAGTTCAAGGCCTTTAAGTGCTTCAGCTTCAACAGACACTGACACAGATTCTCTGCATGCAACTTCTTTTAGTTTTGTATGTTTTCAAAGAGACTTTAAAAGAAAATTTGGAATTTCCAAAGAATGATGCAACATGTTGGAGATGAAACCAGTAATGTTTTTGAAAATTAATTATTACTAAATTAACTTGTAACTTAAATGTTAGTATTCATTTAACAGAATATTGTTATACTGTATAATACATAATATTTTTAAACAAGCTCCACACTAAACACTTGGTTTAATGACATACATATTTATTTTGTTTATCATATATATATGGCAGCATATGAAAGAAAACAGAGGACAAAAAGGGAATCCTTTCTTTCAAAACAATTATTGAAATCCAGTTGATTCACTCTGTTTGCCCAAATCAATTATTTTGTCAGATTACGGTTTAGCTCAGTGCCTCGACTGAAAAAGTGAAATACAATTCTTCTCTGTCACTTAACCCAAACTATTTCCTCTCACTGCAACATGAAGCCACCAACATGAGAAGCTGCCATGTTTAACTTTTACTTTACACAGGTTTACTTTAAAGAAAATAAAAGTGTTTTGAGGCTTTGAACCCTCTCACCCCAACAGCTCTCCATCCTGAACTCTGCTAATGTTTGTGAGCCAGAGATGCTAATCATAGCAGCTGTTTTTCAGGAAGGGAAGCACCGGAGCTGCTCACATACCAGACTCATTCAAACATATTTCCTCCCTGGACACACCCACACCCTCACACACACACAATGTAAAACAATGTCTGGGTTCAACAGTGATTTAAAGTGGCATTCATTATAGACTAGGAGGAGGGCGTGTGGTGCAGTGGGTTGTGAGTTGGTGTTCGGATCAGGGGGTCACAGGTTCAAACCCCACTGCAGTCAGCATGTCGTTGTGTCCCTGGGCAAGACACTTCACCCCAAATTGCTCCTGTGGGGATTGTCCACAGTATTGAGTATGTAAGTCGCTTTGGATAAAAGCGTCTAATAAGTAACATGTAATGTAACTACTGGTAATGGTGTTGTAATCAATTGCAACACTTTAAATCTTAGATAGCTTATCAGTGATGAGCCAAAGGGCAAACAAACAACCCAAGGTGACTTCCCCCAGTATTCTGACTTCCCATTGATGAGTAAAACATAAAAGGCATTATGAGAATATTTCCATTCTGATATTTAAATCTGTTATCTGTGACGTCAGTGTTTGTTAACCGCCTGTCTGTGGATTCACACGTAGACTGACCAGAGAAACTGAAACATGTGCAGCTGTGAGGCCGAAATCCCCTGATGAGTCACGATCACATTGCATTTCATAGAGACAACATGACAGTGGCTTATATTTAAGCCTGCTAGATTTCTTAGGAAAATGCAGAAATTTCATTTTGAAATTGCATTTTGTACTGCCGGACATTGGAACACATTTTTAACTATCGTTATGAGCTTTAATTCTTTCCCCGAAATAAGCATTTTTAAACAAAAACAAAACAAACCATGAGTCCATTTTTAATGCATGGGGAATCAAGAGCAATGCAAAAAGTTGTTTAGTCTCATTTTGAATTAGAGCGTTAGCAGAATAATTCCATACCCAATATGCTTTGATGCAGTAAAGTAAGGTATGATACAAGATGAATAATTCCCCTTTTTTGTTATTTTTAATATCTTGACGGTAAAGGAGGGACAATTGAGTGAGATTCAACTCTTTGTTGGTAGGGCAGAGGGAGAAACATCCGGCAATTAACGTATTTTACTACAAAGTGTGCTTTTATCCTTTTGTTCAATTATTTTTGGGCCACAACACATTATATATTAAATGTGTACCTGCTATCTCAACATTTGTTATTATATTTTATATTTTTCAACAGCTGCCAGGTGTGTGTGGCTAACCAAAGCTCTGTGAATTGAGGGTGTTTTAGTCACAGACCACAGAACATCTGTCCCACGGTCTCCCTGAGACACACTCGCAAACACACACAGACAGATGGAAAGGTCATGGGTAAACCGCTGTCCGAGCAGAAGCCTATGCAGTAAAACTCATGTCCTGCTCAGGAAACAGAAACTGTCGAACAGAGCTGCGTTTTCTTTCTGATCACCATCGACTGCCGACCACAACGGTTCCTCCGCTGCTTCAGCTTCACTTTCATTCGTAGGTGTGAACAAATGAATAGAAGCTAATCGGTGTGTATACGTTTGGAGAGGTTTATCAGAAGTTTGGAGGGTTTACTCTTTCCCTTTGGCTTGTTTATCCAGATGAATGATCTTTGGCAGATTGTCCGCACATTGAAAGAAAAACTGTTTTGTTAGCTTGGTTGACGTATAGCTGCCATAGCATTTCCTGTGGTTAACAACCATAATTGCCAGTCATTGCGGCTACCCACTCATGAGTTGAAGTTGGGAAAAAAACCAAGCATTTTGCGTCATTGACATACTCCAAAGAAATATTCTCAATTAATTGTTTCCACTTGACGAATCGGCAAAAACATTTGAGTATTTTTTTTGGTTCTATTTCCCAATGGATTTAATTTATTATTATTATTATTATTATTATTATTATTATTTCTATTGTAAAAGTTTAAAGCACTGTTCATTAAGGGACCTCAAGTGAACGACAGTGGGTGGGGTTCTTTGATCCCTTCCAAAAAAACAGAACTGAAACAGAAAGTTAACTTTACTACACTCACACACGCACACACACTTTTTGAAAGTTAAAATAATACACTCAGGTCCTCTTTTTCTACCTGTTGCTTCTCCTACCCATCATCACATCCTGTGTCCAAATATGGCAATTTCCCTTCAACAGGAACTGTCAAACTCACATAACGGTTACAAAGACGAAAACCATTCTCTCATGTTTCCTTTCTCAATACAACAAATATAACAACAAACAGATAATAAAATGGACTTATACAAAGTTGCAAAGAGAAAAACGAAGGAAGCAAGAGAGCAAAAGCGTAGAGATTCAATGCTGACTTTATGCCCACCCTACTTCCCCCCCGACATAGGGTTGAAAAATGACAGCACATTTCCTGTAAATTAACCTTGCTGAGGAATGGCCGTGGCAAAAACTGACAGCTCACGTGATTGGGGTACTATCATATCTTTACTGTCATATATAAAATCAGACAGATGGGATTTGTGTCTTATGCCTGCATCTAGCCAGGTATAAAAAAAGTATTGTCACTTAACTATTTGCTGTAAACCAAATATTTATTTATTAATATGTGACATTGGCACTTTGTCTATAACGCAGGGATTTTTTCACATGGCATTATCAAATCTAGAAAATTGAAACCTTGCATCTTCAGAAGTGTTTTGGTGGTCTCACAAATGTCAATTGTCTGCCCAAAATGACTTTTCCTCTCTAGTGGTAAAGAAGTCTGTGAACTCCCCGCTCTGGGATTTTCCTTTTGATTAAAGATACAGTATTTTCTGCTGCTTAGACCTTGGACATGTATCTTTAAAGATCTTAAGATAACTAGTCCTTTTGGATAAAAAAAAAAACGAAGTATCCAGGAATAAACCACCTTGAATCTGACACATCCTAAATCAAAACATGCCCTACTGCACATCCTACGTAATAATGTAGTAGGCAAAGAAGTTACATCATATTTGATCTCTGTTATCAGGCCTCATTCAGTATAACAAAGTGTTTCACAGGTTTAATGGCTTCTTACCTCCCCTTTCTGTGTTTGTGTTGCCTCTCCGCTCTGCTTTAATAGATATAATATCACTGGCGTCTATAAAACCAATCTGTTTTCCTCCGTTTGCACAGTGGGAGGTTTTAAGAACACAAAACAAAGGTCAAATTAATTAAAACTCTACTTTAGTTGACCATTGACTTTTATTGTAGTTACTATAATCTTAAGTGATAATGTTTGGCTACATAGAGGCAGGGTGTAGAAAGTACACAATGTGTCACTGCTCTGTAGCCTGCTTGAAATGGACCTCGCTCATTACTATTTCTAGCACGTCCTATAAAAGCTGTCAAATGGGCATGATTGCAGATGTGAAGTGAGTTTAGTTACGACCTTTTTCTACTTACTAAAAGGCTAAACCTGACCTCAAAACTGTAGAGCGAAAGGTGCTAGGTAGAAACAGCAGCGATCAAATTAATCATTTTTGTCAACAGTATGCAAATAATTCACAAATCAAGAAAAAAGGGTTGTGAAGAGATTAAACAATAACTCCAATGCTAGGACTCTACAACTGAAATTGCAGGTTTTACAGTTCAGACGGGAAGACAGTTGCTTCATTGACCTCTTGTTACGGGGAAGAAACTTTACCAAATCAAACAATAACCAATACGGACCCACTTAGTTCATTAAAGAACCATTAAATGCCAGTTGTCTAAAGCAAAAAGGACATAAACAGACAAGACCAACCGACAATATCCCTTCAATCGCTCAATCAGATCTTGGATTGGTCACCAAGGCAGATAAGAACAACATTTCTGGGAATACAACAAAACATCAACCAACTAAAAAGTGGACATCATAGACGAGACGAACAACAAAAGATGCAACCCGAAGTATGCTATATTCACGAAGAGTGGGGAAAGAGTCTGAACTTACATGACTTCCCTCTGTTCCCGAATACACATCCTGACGCTCTGCTTGGAGTTCAACACGATCGACTTCTTTTTCCTCACGGATGGAGCGGACATATGGGCGGACATGAAGTTGGCAGAACGGACACATATACCACCATACTTTTCAACCTCGTGTAGCGACCGAGAACCGATGCACAGTCAGATTGAGGCAGGATTGACAGTGACACAGATTCACGTTTACAGAAGTGGTGAGATAAAAAAAAATGGAGGAAGAGATCAATAGAAAGACTTGATAGATGGGAAGATAGAATCAGTTGTGTTTGTTAGGAAGTCTGCTGAAGGGTCTGAACCCCTGCTACTCTGCCAGTGGTTTCCTGAAGGGGCTTCCTCCTCCAGCCCCGGCCTGTCATTGGTCGATCGGCTGCAACATGTTCCTTCCTGCTTCCTCAGCGCTAGTATTTGATTGGCCGCCGGATACAACCCACACCACTACACACACATACGATTCACACAGTTGGACACACAATACAAGAGACGCTGGGGGACTTTCCATCCAGTAAGACTGGAACAATACAGAGGTCCAGCACACACACGTACACACAGACACAAACCCCCCCCCACACACACACACACAAATACAATGACATGGCCACAACTACAACTTGAATCATAACTGTTGCAAATAAATAAATAATTATGAAGAAGGGGGAGGGACGTATTATTTATAGAAAAATGTCACATATATATGGAAAAAACTGTAAATTCTCTGAGCTTCTCCGAGAAATGTATCTTGCCCAAGAACTTGAGTAACCAAGGATTGAACTGCCAATGGGCCTGCCAATGGCCCTGCATTATACAATCTTGAATCCATCAATAACATTGCCTGTACACCCTGTTCATCTTGTATGCACATATTTTCAGCACTATAAAAATGTGTTCTAATATACCTATACACTCATCGCATTTGTTATACTATAAACCTTGAAGTAACTTGCATACACCCTTTAATTATGCTTTTTGCGGTTTTCCCTTTACTGTAGTGTGTTATTTATAGTTTTTTGTGCAAGTAAATGGTCTGCAAAGGCTAAAATCCCAGTGTTCCCTACATAGAGACATCCCTATATAACACTCACGCTTCTATTGGCTCACATTGTACGTGATAAGCTAAGGGAAGAGACATCTCTAAGCGGTTGTCCAATCACTACAGACGTCCAGCTAACCAATCAGAGCAGACTGGGCTCTGGTTTCAGACAGAGGGTGAAAAGAGGTGCTGCAGCACAGGCAGTAGGAGAAAAATAAAGAGCTTTTTGAACATTAAAGTAAACATGTCACAGTAGAGACACAAAATACAAATATTAAACTTGATCCTTAGCAGACTGCCAGTGTGAGGAAGACCCAACAGCAAGTCCAGTTTGTTTGTTCTAAGGACCTCATTTACCATTGTGCTTACTGTGTGTGGTGCACTGGCACCTTAGACAGTTTCTTCTAGAGGGGGGGCTCCTCTCACCATGCCTTTTTAATATCTAGATGAATGATCTATCAGATGATTTAAGTGTCTGTAAAACAGGATGTGTGATTGGTAATGTGATTGTAAACCATCTTATGTATGCCGATGATTTGGCTATTGTTTCTCCTAGCAGTGCTGGATTTCAACAGTTGCTAAATGTGTGTTCTGATTATGGTGTCAAATTTGATGTTAAATACAATGCTAAGAAGAGCACTGTAATGATCTGCAGAGCAAAAGGGGATAAGAACCTTGGTTTTCCAACATTCTATCTGTCAGGACAGGTGCTGTCTGTTTGCTGTAACACTAAGTATCTGGGACACATCATTACAGATGAAATGGCTGATGATGATGACATGTATAGACAGCGGCATGTCTTATATACACAAGCTAACATATTGGCTAGAAAATTATCTTGGTGTTCAGATAAGGTTAAGGTGAACCTCTTTAGAGCTTATTGTACTCCTCTCTCTACTGCCCCCTTGTGGGTCAAGTTTAAGAAGGCGATCCTCCAGAAGCTCCAGGTTGCTTATAATGATTGTTTGCGTATACTGCTTAGAAAACCAAGGTGGTGCAGTGCAAGTGAAATGTTTTGTAATGCACGAGTCAACACGTTCCATGCTCTCTTGAGAAATCTGATGTACAAATTCATCTGTCGATTGAATGTTTCTCATAACTCTGTCATTATGCTGCTTTCAAATCCGTGTCTCAGTGCTGTACGATACCAGTCACCTCTGTGGAAACATTGGAATAACTGCCTTTTTTTATTCATATTTGAGTGTTGTATGTCTTTTAATAATGGACCAAGAGTCTCTTTAAATAAAGCTGATGATGATGATGATGATGATGATTTAAACCAGAATAGCAACTTTTAGTTTTCTTGCTGCTTTGCACAAAGAACCACAAACAACCACACAGCAGCACACAGTCTTATTTTGATTGCAAGAGCTCTAACCACGGTCCCAGCTAAACTCTGAGGTGTTGCACTAAAGTTAGAATTTGAAACCAACTAAAGAGCAGGTTCTCTTGAAACTGATGCTTAGCTGCATCTTCATATATGAGATAAAGGGTCAAAAGAGACTGTGTCAGAAAGATATACAACACTTGACAGATTTAGTCCAATGGTTTTGGCAGGGTCTATGCAGCATTAGAATGAAAGAGTTGTATGATTGTTTTAAAGGTAGAAAATGTAGTCCTACAGAAAGTGTCTTCCAATCACGCATTGAAACTGTCAAGATGCAAAACATCAAGATGCAAAAAAAGGATTTTCATATTACTGATGACTCTTACAGTAAGTCATCTTCCAAGTCTAGAGCTAAGAGCCCAAACATTAGGTTTACTGTCAATACATATCTCAATTCAGTGACTATAATATCTATTGTTATATGTAATAAATATATGATATATGGGCGAGGCAGTGCAGTCTGTAACTAGTTGTCTTTTAACATTTTAAGACCCTACCCTTGAATTTGTCAAATCAAATGTAAGTATTGTATTTTGTCTTTCAACAGAAATACACAGATGGTTGAAAGTCAAAGTGACTTTTGAACTTAGATTAATTTGTTACATATACTGCTTCCAAAGTCAAGAATAAACGTGTATGCTCTAAACTCATTTGAATTGTATTTGAAGCAGTATTGGGTTTTATGACTTCACTCCTTTATATTAGCGTTGCAGGGTTAAAAATCCCACTCTTTTTTTTCCCACTTCAAATAGTCCTCGCCTCTGAAACACAAACTGCGCTCTAATTGGCTTTAAATGGCTCCACATAAACCAAAAGTCGTGTGAAGCTGTAATAAATAGAATAAACAAAGTTTATAACCTTTTTCCCACAAATTACTTGATTAAAAACCCCCGTATAATGAGTCAAAAACAGACAAAACATTTGTTTTAGTTCTGAGAAAAAAGTAAGAATTGTAGTTCTGAGGCCCTCATGTGGCCCTTATCCTCTTCCGTAGATATGCCTCTCATCCTCAAATAATAGCTAGCCTCTGTGTTGGTTTTTCAAGTAGCTGATGTATTTTTATAGTACACAAATCAACAGGAAAATACAAAGTTAAATATCTTAATGCAATGGAAAAAACTAGCTCTGCCCTACATTAACTTACATTATTGTCCAAAAAAGCGAAATCTAGCCATGAAATGCTAGTCCTAATCACCTTTGGTAGGATTCTAGTATATTAAGACGTGAAAGGCAGAGCTTTGACTAATTCACAGACATAATGTTAATTCTCTATCTACGGCTAACGAGATCTGCCAACAACTGTTTTTAATTAAAGCCAAATTCATAAAATTCAAAGGGTGAAATTATGTCTACTTGTGTCTGAATTCAAAGACACTATGTTTCAGAAATATGCAATGCATTTTGAGTGATTAAGTTCTTCATAACTTAAAAAATGAAAATGAACATTATAAATATAGTTTAATTACAGCCTGATGGTCATAACGGTTTTTGTACAATAGCAGTTCCTTAAACATATGAATATAACAGCATCCAAACCAGAAAGAGTTTTCTGAATGACTTGCATTTCTGTAGAGAGCGTGATACAAAAAGCAAGTTCTTAACCAAACCTGGCAGCTATCATTTCAAATAGATAGTACAATGAATTTACATTGAACTCACCCATGGAGTGCTGTGTCAGCTGTGTAGCTCCACTGTCTGTGTCATCAGTGTGTGAGCCCTGCAAAACTCGCTTTTGCTCAGTTCACTTCCTGGCGTGGCGCTCTAGAGCTACTGTACAGAGTGTCATGACACCCTCCCTTTCACCACAAGAGAAGCTGGCTGCAGCGCTCACACAAAGACAGGCAGACATACTAACCAGCAAGCCAACATAAAAACATGGCTGAGCAGAACTCCTTAGGGCTTAGGCGGCTACTTGGCTGCATTTTGGTAGTTGTATTGCTTGAATCCATACGAGAAAATTCAAAATGGTGACAACATGGGGTATCACGTTTCACTGGCAGTGGGACTACAGTCAAGAAAATGATGACTAACTTCCCCTTTACAGTTTAGACGTACCACTCCTTCTGACATCTGGTTAGCAATTATGTAATGAACAGCAACCACACAATAGTTAAGCTGCAGCCTGTGTAACCGAGAGTGAGAAAACCCTAAAAAAGGAATGTCTGAATACATGGTAATGCATTGTAATGTTGGAGAGCATGCACAGTATATGTTACATCCTAAGTGGCTTGGTTAAATGACACGTTTGCACTACAGGAAAAAGTCATGAGTTCATCAAAATCAGTGGGGTATATCCTCTTGGGAGCATGAATGTATGCCTTTAAAGTGTACCTGGATTAAATGGTGTAATGTATACTGTACGTTATATAATACTGTGCTTATTGTCATTTCATTTAGGAAAAGATCTTAACAGAAAGTAATGTTTTACATAGGCTGCACTGTGGTTTGTTTGGAACTAAACAAAAGTTATGATTATATTTAGCTAAACTTATTGAATGCAATGTATTTCTTAAAATAAATTGTGTTCATGTAATAGCAAAAGTTGTTTCAAATTGTTTAAAAAGGTTTCTAAAAATAAACCTGCGTAAAAGTAAAAAATAGAACAAATAAGCTCCACTGCAGCTGCAGCTTTTAAACGCTGATTTTAAGTGGAAGAATAAATACAGTAGCACAACTTAAAGCGCAGCCACACACGATGCTGTCGGAAACGCAGTGTTTTTGTGTCCTTTATCTTATCTGGCCTTTTTGAAGCATATCTCACCACATCTTCAGTCCTTGTTTATACCAACGCTGAACACTGCGGCATTGATGTCTTAACATGGTGCACAAGCTACTGGTGTCACAGTTTTGCAAGAGGTTGGACTCAAATGCAGTAAAAAGAGGGAGGCAGGCATCAATAACACTTTTAATTTACCAAAGCTGATAACGAAAAATGGAAAACAGGGGGACCAGCAAGGTAAAACCAAACCAAAAAAAACTGAGCGATTGGATACCAGAAGGCACTTGTAACAGGGACAGGAATCAGGCAGGAACATAGACGACAAACCGAGGAAAGACTGGCACACAAGACTATTTACCAAAAACACGACACAGCTAGGAAGGGCCTGCAAAAACAAAAGGGAAGCAGGTGAAAAGAAGAAGACAATAAAATAGGCAGGAAACACAAAGACAGGAAGTAACATAATACAATACACAAGGAGAAAAAACATTTCAAAATAAAACCGGATGCAAGATAAGACCAGTATCATGACAACTGGTGCTGAAATGGGTTTCTGCTCAACACTTTGTTGGCTGGAATATTCACTGAAAGGGATGTAAAAACATACTGAAATATTACGGGAAGAAGCCAGAAGTCAAAAAGCAGTAGACAACACATGCAACTCCTCAATACCCCGGACACATTGCAATAACCGTCAACTTTAATATGTGATGACCTCATTTCTGTCCCAAATGCATGGACACCCCTTGCAGGTATGTACAGTATGAGAGCATGAGTGTCTGAGATTAACAGTTGTATAACGCTACTAGGAATCAAACATTTAACAGATAATCATTAGGCCTACAATCCACATGGCTGGATAACGTGTTTCCATGTTAGAGAGCAGACCACATTAGCTTTTCTTGTCTAACTTACAACATGAGCACAGGTCTCGTGCACTTTAGCCGATTTAACAAGCGACCAGACAAACATTAACAGGGCAAAAGTGCAGAAGAACTACCACCAGTAGAAGTGCAAAGCTAGAGGCAGTTTGCAGGCTAGAATGCTAATTAGCTGCTAATCTAATGAGACATACCTGCTAAATCGCTGCTGGGGTCCTTAGTCCTCTATAACAACACCTGTGTAGGGATGACAAGTAGCTACAGCTAAAGTTTGTTTACTTTTTCTTTCACGCTCCTGCCAGTGCTCAGCGTGCCGCCTGCTGTCAATCAAACTGATAGCCACGCCTCCTCCAACTGCTGTGTATTTTTTGCCAGATATTTTATTATTTTCTGAGCTTTGCAAGTCTCTGCGTCAGGTTTGCAAAGTTTGAAACATGCATGACTCTGGACAGCATGACAAATATCTTGATTGTTAAAATCATTTAAAATTATATTTGTATAGCCTGATCATTTTACAATACATCCATAGTGTTGTAAGTGGTATCAACATGAGATATGTGAACTGTAAATACAAATGGAAGCACTACTTTTAACTGGTTGCTTCGACCATACATCTTAAACATCAAGGCCTGCTCTTAGCCATTTTTAAATCAAATCTCCAGTTTCATTTCATTGATTGTATTTGTTTATCTAAAAGGTATTCTTCAGTAGCGTTAATGGGGTATAATTGCGGTCACTTTTTGAATTAGAGCATCAGTCATTTGACAGGAAGAGTATATTTAATGCAGCTTTTCATTGTCAGTGCACAGGGAGTAATCACACTGTCTCTGTGTGGCTACAGTGAATGAAACCTCCACCACAGCTCGTCTGTGTAGTCTGGCGGTGGTTTGGAAAATGTGGATCACTTTGCCACAAGATAAACAATCTGTCTTCTTCAACACTCCATCTGGCTGCTGAGTTTTAAACAGACATTAAGCTACTGTACTGAAGCTGAACAAAAACCCTCTTACTAACTGTAAAGGCATATGTTCCTCTATTCCTCTTTTTCACACAAAAACAAACACAAACAAATCTAAAATGAGAGATTTAAATACCTTTGCTTTGTAGTTTACATGTGCTGGGTTTAAACTCCTGTCCTCTGTAGCTGCTTGGTTTAACAGAAAGATGGAGACTTTTAGAGTAAACCATAGACACACCCATACAGCACTTTGACCACAGTTTTGTTAGAGCAATAAAAAAAGAGGACAAACATGGCAAAAGTAAGAGCAAAGTACACATAATATCTAGTAGATAGTCTAACCTGCTTTTATCTAACACAAACATGTTCGGGTTGGGCTCATATTACTGTCTTTATGGAAGAATATCCACTAATCAGGACTTTTATATGATCCCTGAAACATGTTATGGTTTTAGACCCGTTTAATTTCCGTTCCTACATTTCAAAAATAACATCCCAGCTACACAACAGAGCCAGCCTGGGCAACTAGAGTAGACTCAGCACTTGGAATTACAAGTAGTCATTATATTTGCTACAGCTCTGCAGTATTATCTGCCAGTCTACTGAACCTCACTGCCCACAAACCTCTCAGTTTAATTTAGTTTTCCCCATCTTTGGTGCAGATCTCTCTCTACTTGGGAAAGCAATAAACTTGGGTTGTCTTTTCTTACTACTAATGGAAATTCCAAATATGCAGACCATACCTACTCTTTTTTTACAGAAAATATAGTCAAATCCAGTTTCTTGGATTACCGTTTTAAGGCCTACAGTTTGGCATGTTGGCCGAGGCCATCTTGGTTTGTTGGGAGTAAAGAAGGAACCATAATTGAACGAGAGGATGGAGCTCAAGAGGCCAGGTACCAAGAAAACTTGGATTTTTTTTTACATCCAACTCCAAATTTTATAAAAACGACACAGTGGTAACGACGCTAGCGGCTAAATATACGTTGCTCTTTATAGGACCACAATTGACAAAACGAACATCATGCTCTATTGAAGATCACTAAAACTTGAGATTGACACCATATTTAATATAAACTGACATAATAAATTAACTTTGAATCAATGTTTTTCTGTAACCAATGTAACCAGCCCCTGCTGGCCATTAGAAAGAATGCAGGTATAAGGAACTGTGATATTTGATTAACATTTCAGACCAGTACATGGCATTTTGCTCAGAAGCTGAGAATTAAATTAAAAATGTCAGGCTTTGAATTTGAAATAGAAAATTACTTCGAGTGCCAACCATACTTTCTTTATTGTGTTTTAAAGGTTTTTTCTTCAGATACCATCGTAATAATATGTGCCCCAACCTTGAGAAAATGTGCTTACGAGAACACATCTGCCACATCAGTTACTGCAGGCACAGGTGAAGTCCCTAAGTCATTGTTGTAGCTTCCCACCCTTAAGCATTGAAATTGACTGCCATTGAAATGAGGTCAGTGTCTACCAACACATACTTCCTGTAATGGGCCCACCACTGCTGCAGTGTTCAAAGTTTCTTTCTTTTCCAAAACAATATTCAAATATATTGTTGCTTAAAATAAGCTTCTTTTTTATTTTCAATGTGGGGGTGCAAAGATACGAGTTGCATACCGCAGTTTTCTTCTGAAAAAACTACTCAGGGGAGTTAGACAGAACAAAGAAGTAGGTGTATGTGCAAACATGTGGTGGGTATGTAGGGTGTTGGTGGTGTGTAGAGGTACTGTAGGTAGGAGAAAAACGTGGGTATAGAAACTTCTCAGGTTTCACATTGTTCAACAAATGATGGAGAGTCTGACATTTGACAGAATGCATCTTTCTGTTAGGGGACTGCCATGGTGCATTTCAGAAGTTTCACCCAAATGCAGTAAGAGAAAGAGGCAGGAATAGGTAACCAAAATCGAGCTTTCAATTACGAAAAAACTGATGACGAACAAAACGTTTAACACAAAACAAAGGGGAAACAGGCAAAATAACAAAATCTAAAAACTGAACGAGTACAGACCGGTTGTGGGGAAACAAGAGCAGGAGCAGGAACATTGGGACGAAATACTCCACACATCTGGACCAGACAGGAACAAATATAACTAACAGAAGGGGAGACATATGCAAGACTAATCACAAAGACAAGACACCACTGGGGAGGGAAGGAAAAAGATAAGTAGTTTAACAGCAACAAGGTCAGAATGATAAAACAGGACAGCACAGATTCCCACAGATTAATACAATTAAAGATAAAATCAAAGATAAAAATGTATCTAACTGGCTCTCAAGAGTGCCTTTTACGTTTTACAATACATTAATGCTACTGCATCTTCTCTGAGAAGTTCAATAAGGGAGGGCTGAGGGGGAATTCAGTTTGTTGAAATCCGCAACCTCGTCGTAGCTGCTACTGAACCCTCACACTGGACCACATGTATCTTCCTTTTTCTGCAAATGACCCAAATGAAAAAATAAGCTTGTCAGAAGTCCATAATTCTTATTAATTACCTGTATTTGAATAAGCAAGACATTTCTATTTATGTTGGCTGCACACTTTCTCAGAACCACCAGTCTTAAACATGGATTAAGTAGATATAACTAAATAAAAGTAATGATAGAAAGTTAATAGGTAAGCATCATGTTGCTCTATTACATATAGGTCAAAGTTGAAGGGAAGAAAAATCACCTTGAGTTTTACAATATTTTACACGGATGTAAGTGATGACGTCTGAATCCGTTTCACAAGTGGTTTTCATTTTTAAAGCTATATTTAGTGTTGAATTAGTTGCCTTAAAGTCATTCCTGTGGGTGGGGGGGAGTTAGTCTGGATGGTATATGTATATGTGTCGTTGTTTATGTTTCCATGTACACAAAAAGACATATTGCACCAAAATAACTCCTGTACTGTTGACCTCCTGTGTGCGTTGAAACTGATGCAAAAGTGAGTGAGAGTTCACATTTTGATCATTGATGTCTGTCTGGGAAATCATGTATGCATGTGGATATATATATATATAAAAAAACCGCAGTGATGCTGTAATTACAATTAAATATATCCCAGCCCAACATTCATTAAAGGGGACCTATCATGCAAAATGCACTTTTTGATGTCTTTTATACATAAATATGTGTCCCCGGTGTGTCGGGGAACTCACGCAGCGTCAGAAAATAAAACCCTCTCTCTTTTCCTCCGTACCCAAATCTCTAAAAACGGGGCTACAACGGAGCTGATCCAGATTTGCGTCCGATATGACGTAATATCGGAAATGTAGGCTGGCTTTACACCCACGGCCCTATCAGAAACGTTGCTATCAGAAACAATGCCCGACTGTTTTGGACGTAATATGGTCGGTGCATGTTTACATTAGCATCGCTAACACTCAGAGCTAACCTGTAGCCTACTGGATAGAGCATGTGTGTGAAGAAGCAGGAAATAAAAAGGAACTCACCTTAGGCGCTTTCACACCGCAGTACTTTTCCCACTTTAGTTCCGATATAGTTCCGAAATGTTGCGTTCACACCAAAAACATCCGGAACTCAAATTAGTTCATGAGAACCTTTTTACCCCCTTTTCCGTCCCTGCTAGAGAGCAGGTACTTTCATGGGAGAAAAAGGTTCCCATTTCTGATTGGCTGGGCTGATTGCAAACCACGCCCCGTAAAACTCCCCAAACGTTTTGTGAAGCCGCCATTTTATTATCCTCGCATTAGCATTATTAGCATTAGCATTAGCCCAGCGCACAAACGGAGAGAGACTAACTTATGGCAACACAAAAGAAAACATGGGAGCGGTGGAGATGAGGAGGTGTCGGCGTTCTGGCGATTTACTCGGAAGGCTTGGCTTGGCGGAAGGCCAACTCCGGGGACTTCCGGCCGGGGACTTCGGGTGGCAGTATACGCAGTGAAGTTGTGTGCGGCCTGCCAGTAAACCCAAAGCAGAAGAAGAAGAAGTGACGTCAGCGGCTTCATTTGCCTAATCCTCCCCCAGGGACTTATTCCGGTGTGAACGCGATCTGTACTTAGTTCATGAGAACTAAAGAGTTCTCATGAACTAAGTTCTCATGAACCTTTGTGGGAAAAGTACTGCGGTGTGAAAGCGCCTAAGCTTGTGGTATAACCGGCAAGAGAAAAGCCTTTGAGCTCCATACTGTTTCAGAAATAATCCTTGATAATCCATGATATGGCGTTTCATCAGTGCAGTATTTAGTTTAGACAGTAGCTGCCGGTAGCATCTCCCGCATGAGCTCAGCCCCCTCCTATTTTTTTCATCCAATTTTTTTTTTTTTAAAGCTTTATACCCCAAATCAGCCCTTTTGAAACAGGAAGTGAAATGGAGGGATATGAGGCATGGCTAGAATTGGTGATCTGTTTGGTATTTTGAGCAAAACTCTTCATAGACATGTTTTTTATATATTTTCATATATCTGAGACCTATGCTATTGCCTAAAAATAGCATGATAGGTGACCTTTAATGGATGTATTTAGATATTGATTGTACCTAAGTTTAAGGTTATTTTGCCCTAGCCAATTAGTAGAAAAGTTACATATGCATCATCCAAATGTCATTTTCAGTCACATGGAAGCTGATGAAGCAGTTGTTAGGAAGCAGTACATTTTGAGATATGTTAATTTAAGTCATCCTACAACAGAGTCAGTTTCTTCCACGCTCTTAACTATATTTGTAGCTATATATCTGCAGCTAACTTTTCACAAGGGAAGATTCATCGTTATTTACATTTATAGATATGTCAATGAGGAATCTATTTTTTGAAATAGAGCTAAAAGTTAAAAAAATAATTTCTCTATAGGTCTAGTTCTCAACTGAGAGCATTCAACCAATAAGGGTTCTGTAAAGGTGATACCTTGGCCAGCTATTATATTTAAATCAGTAAATAAATTGGGGTTGTAGATGATGTTTCAGAGATCTGGACACAGGCCTGTGCAAGAATTGTGTTGTCAAATTTAGCGTGAAGTACATTTTTATACAGAACAAGGAACAATTTCCTTGAACCAGACAGAGATCCACCATTTCAGGTTGATATGGTTGTTTGGTTTTCCCAGGAATTTGATTGATAGTGTTGGTATAAATTAATTAAACCTTTACAATGGATTCTCCATGAGGCTTAATGTTTTTCTCTAAAACTACATGACACTGTTTTGACTTCAACATCTGATGTCATAAGTGTTACTAGAATTTGTTGGTTGTTTGTTTTTCCTTCAAGATGTGCCACCTGAGTCTTATCCCTTTGGTTGACTTGTTTCTCTTGAGACTCTTGTGGTATAACCATGATGTTCCACTTTTGACTTGCTAACCAGCCTGACTGCAAACATGTTACAAGTGAAACCACTAGCCTCTTCGGCCAATAGATGCAAAGCTCCTATCTCCTGCAGTGACCACACATGGTCTACGTGGTGGCCTTCAGAGAGGCCTGAAAATACACTTGTTCAAAACCCACGGCACATTTACTGTTTGGTGCAACTTAGAGGCACTTTAACTAACAGTCCTTTCACTTTGCTAATATAGTGTGTTTGTTCCTTTCATTTACTCATTCTGTGGATTCCAAAGAAGCTGCATAAAGATAATTGGAGCCAGGGTGTCTATTTGCGTGGAAGGGGATGTTGCTGTTTCCCCTGTAGTGACAGTAAGAGCGTCCCACGTGTCACATCGCCGCTCCTCCTCCCACGCTTCTCGCAGAGAGGAACACACAAAGCTATTATTATCACTGACAGGAAACGCGCTGAACCACAGCAGATCTGAGCTGACTCTCACTCTGCGTCTTTGTCTCTTGGTCTCTGACTCATTTCTTCCTTTTCTGTTGTTTAGCTGATGCTCTTCTAGCTCTCTTGATCTCTCTGTCTTTCTGCCTCAGTTCACTTTCTGTTTTCTGAAAGTCCATTTTTCTTTGTATCTCTCTAAATGCATTCTGTCCGCTGTTTTTTGTTTGTCTTATGCATGTCTTTCTTACTTATTATGCAAAACTGTCATCATTTTTGTTAAACTCATCCTAGCTTGGTGCCCATGCTTTTGATCCCTTAATGGGTAAACACAACACATTATTTTGTACTGTTTCGAGGGTCACTGTAACGGATTTGATGACTATGAAGTCATGACATTTTATCCTGACTTGACTGATCCTGCAGTCTGTGCCCCTCGGTCAAAGCTTTTCTTCTTTTACAACATCGTCAATAGGAAGTGCAAGGAACTACGCTTGTTGACATTCAGGGATTATAAAGTTGGTCATCTATAGCAATGGAATTGTTAAATGTCATTTGTTAAAAATGCACAACTACTGTAGTATTTGATTACTTTTAGCCACTGTGCCATTGATTCCAAAAAAGCAAGGGATCAGGTGCTGTAATCCATCCATTCATTCTTACTGTTAGGCCCATATATAGTTGCTGTGCTTTCTTTATGACTATGTGTTCTGTTCTCATCCACACGCTGTGTAACTGTGTATACCTTTGTGTTCATTTGGTAGTAAAGGCTGACTAAAGCCTCAGAGGTTCGAAAGATGGATAACACACTCTGTGGTTTGTGTTCAAGACAGGCTGTGAGATATGCCGCTTTAGATGCTGTCTGTGTGTGGCTGATAAGATGCTGTGTGTGTGTGTGTGTGTGTGTGTGTGTGTACAAGAAAGAAAGATGCACTGGGATATTGCAGAGGAAACCTTAGTGAGAAAAACATTACATAAGTAAAAAGAAAATCCAGTTTATTAACTGTGTTTTGAGTTTGTTCACACTGGGATCATGTCAGTATCTCTTGTCTTTTAGATAGAAACAACAATGCTTTTTGAAACAAGGCAAGGCAAGGCAAGTTTATTTATATTGCACCTTTCAACACAAGGCAATTCAAGGTGCTTTACAAAAATGAAAGACATTCAGACAAAGGCATTTAAAAACAGTCATTAAAAAGAAAAGATAATAAAATAAACATTAAAAGAAAAAATACATGAATAAAAAGTTACAGTGCAGTTTAAGATATGAATAGTTCACACAGAAGTTCCACTTTACTGATGCCTTTCTTTAAGGTTTCTCCGAACATGAGCTGTGTACGCTTGTATGGCACATACGTCCCGAGCAGCATACACAGAGAAAATCTGCCAGGACAAAGTCCCCAGACACTGATTCCCTGGGGTTACTAGCCCCAAATGTTCATTAACCAAAAACGAAACACAACCGCTCAGTTTCAATTAAAAGCAGCGGCAAAAAGAAAAGTCTTCAGCCTGGATTTAAAAGTAGTAAGAGTTGCAGTGGACCGGCAGGTTTCTGGTAGTTTGTTCCAGATATTTGGAGCATAATAACTGAACGCTGCTTGTTAACTGAACAATACATTCTGTATACCAATATTCATTCAACTTGCATGTTGTGTTTGAATGGGTTACTGAGGGCTATATGTGCTGTTCCTTAAGAGGAAGATGCTGCTCTCTGGTGGTAGGCTGAGTATAAGGCCAAAACAATGAAGATTTTCCAAAAAAGGGCAAAGAACAAAAAGCTCTAATCCAAACCTCAACAATAGCACCATCTAGTTGTCATCTACAGATAGTGCATACAATCTGTAAATGCACAACATTTCACCACCACTCATTCACTCCAGACCACGAGTAAGGAATGATATTGAGCACTGTGTGATGAATGCACCATAAAGCATCACAAAGATATCACACTCAAATTCTATAGATAGGCTTCCTTTAGCATACTGTCTTCAAATGTTATCTTCAAAAATTGACAGATCACTCTTTAAATCCCTGTTCAAAAGTGCAAAAACCTGAAGTTACCCTTTACAGATTCACACAAAAGAAAAAATGCAAGCTTATTTATTATAGTTATAGTAATATAGTATTGTTACAACGCTATTATAACTGTTGTGGCTCAGAAAAAGAAAATGCCTCATTTACAGAAAGTCAGTGTTTAGGCCAGTAGGGGTCAATAACAGGACATAACTGGCGAGGCGTCATGAATCCAGAATGAGGCAGGATAAGTCCGAAAAACAATGTTGGGAAGTGTCTGTCATGAAATTGTCAATGGCCTACTAATTAGAAACCCTAATAGTCTGAAATCAAATGCTTATTATTTGCAAGGCCTTTTGCTCCGAAAATGCATTTTTTGTTTAGTGGAGGCTGTGGCTCAGTGCAATAGTGCACTGAACTTTGAATCAGGGGGTAGCAAGTTCGAGTCCCACTGCAGTCAGCATGTCGTTGTGTCCCTGAGACACTTCACCCCAAATTGCTCCTGTGGTGATTGTCCACAGTACTGAATGTATGTAAGTCGCTTTGGATAAAAGCATCTAACAAGTGACATGTAATGTTTACCAACTGAAGCGATATGGTCTATTTGCAGATTTCCAGCGGCACCATACACTGCGCTGACCTCACTTACTTAGACCAATTTATTTTGTACCTCGAAAAACCCAAACTGACAGTAAGTGAAATAGGCAAAACCACTCTATCCTATCAAGTGCTTTTTTTAGCATCTAGTAAAATAACAACAGCTGGTTGTTGAATAGATGCAAAGTCTGTAACAGGTTTTTACAAGCCTTGCTAAAACTTGTCAGGAAATGGAACAAAGCCCAACTAGAAAAAGCCATCACTAATTAAATTGATAGCTTTGTGGAGCCAGTAGAGCATCATATAAAATGGGAAAATACAATAAAAACTACCAAGAAAAGACAGTGTTTCCTCTCATGAAACTTTTACATGCTGAGTTTATTCTGTAAACACATGGGACCAAACAATATGGCTTTGTCTGGTACTAAGCAGGACGCTAATCCCTCAAAAAGCTATCACTGCACTGCATAAATGGTTAATAAGATAAATGGCCTAATTGTCAATTACAGAGAAAGAATGCCTAATAACGGTAGATCTTGTTTGTTCAAGCTTTAATCTTCTTTTTAGATCCAGATTAGATTTACACAACAACATTAATTACCTCAACCTGAATGACATTTGTCCTTAAACCAGACTACCACACACGTACGCAGTAGCTGACAGATGTGTGGGCCTCCACCCAAACCCTCCTCTGGCTGTTCACAGGTCCCAACTCAGACCTGACATTAAAGAGTATTTATAGCAGCCTCTTTCTCTGCTAAATATTCTCAACCCCTGCAGGCAACATTAAAGGAGCTCTGGTGCCTTAAGAGGAATTTGAGGTATCAGTGTAAGTGCTGCATGTCATCACCACCAAATACACTAGCCTACAGTAGATGAAGCCCTAAATCTGTAAAGTAGAAATAAAGCCAGAGAAAGAAAATATACAGAAATAGCCTTACAGATAACTATAAATTAAACTTTTCAAATCATGCAACATATCCAAAGTTCTGTATGTTTACTTCATCACGCCAAACACGGACACTTATCAACTCCTCAATGTGTTTAAAGTCAAACGCTTATTGTAAGGATTTCAAATTATATTGAAAGCTTAGCACAGTGAAGTTTATGTATAGCCTTATAAGACATTATTTTGCTACTTCTGTAGATTGTAATTACATTTTATCGCACCTCAATTGTAATATCTTGCTGGACTAGTAAGTATCATTAGCTTTTGTTCATATTTGTTACACAGTTTTTCTCAGAACACACAGATTCACACCTACGTCCACAGAAGGACTTGTGGAGTTTAAAATAGAATTCAAGCAAAGTCATTTTAGCCTCAGACTTAACTGCATTTAAAAATATAATGCTGACATACGTAATAATGACTTTAAAATCACGTAATTTCCTGCAATTTTATAAAAATAACGAGCAATAACATTAGGTGACGTCTTGATCAAAATGTTTATACAGAACATCTTCCCACGAGTCTGACCCAAACCTCTGCTCACCACTCAGAGGATTATAACCGCCCACTCACATAAACAAAGGTGAGGGTTTCCAATTAATGGAAAACATATCATCATCTGCACAAAACTGACCGGCCACTGTCTGTGCTCTCTTTTCTTTTCTCGTTTTCCTTTCTTTCATTGTCCTTTGTTTCTCCAACACCATCCTTCCCCCCTCTTTTCGCTCTCTCTTCTCATACTGTTGATTCTAGTTTGGAGTGGAAACGTTGACCTTGTTTATGTCCACTCATGCCGTGTTAGCTAACCTGACCTGCTGCCAAGTTTGAGATTTTGGAAAGTTTAGACGGAAAAACAAATCTAACTTTAACTCAGTGTTATGCACTGTGCGTCTTCACTTCACTTAAACCATTGATCATGGCTTTTCAACCATATTGTTCACATTATCAGAACACTTAGTGACCAGTGGCTAGACTTTTCCTGAGCTGTTATTCTCTGGTGTTTCCATGCTTTAATGTTCAAAAGGCTCTTTATTTTTCTCATACTGCCTGTGCTGCAGCGTCTCTTTTCACCCTCTGTCTGAAACCAGAGCCCAGTCTGCTCTGATTGGTCAGTCGAGCGGCTCTGTTGTGACACACTACGGGGAAGGAAACCCCCAAAAGCGTAATGGGGCAGCCACATACTGTAAAAAACATTTATGTTAAATTACTGTCAATACCAAGCAGTCATATTCATGCTATTCTGGTCTATAGGGTGTTAGGTCAAGTAAAGACAAACAAACAAATACAATAACAATATCTAAATCATTGTCAACATATGTATCTGTTCACATCCAAATACAGTATTCAGATTGTGGTACAACCTTTCCCATCACAGTCCAAAGACTTGCAAATTAGGTTTACTTGCGACTATAGATTGCAGAAATTAAGCATGTGTGCCTGTTTATATATGTGTGATTAAAGAAACTCATCCTCTGAGGACCATGATTATTAGCACCAACTTAGATACAAAATTCAACTATTTGTCTATAGATTCCCAAATAAGGTCATGACATTATCCTGCAAATGCAGAGCTTGGCAACCCTCCTCCATCCTCTTTCTCTTTTACTCCAACATTCATCGAGCATTCTTGGTTTCCGGAAAAGCATATTTTCAAAACAGATTACATACCATCACACTCAGTGTTTACCACATTAAGGTTGATATAGTTCAGCAGCTTTAGAGTACCACAGAAGCAGGAATCAGGCCAAATTTCAAGAGGAGTGCCCATTTAAGGTCACTTCCTCCCCAGAAACAGGGCCTCTTGGCTGTGGCCCGCGGACTGGGAGTGCCAGCGCCCTCTGCCTGGTGCTCTGCAATTACTGAAGGTTGATCCAAAGAGGGACGGAGTTTAAGACGACCATGTTAGTTCAGATGTAGAAGAATTTACTCCAAACTTGTTCCAAATTAGAGCCGAAACACACGTGCGTAAACATGTAATGACATGTTCACACATGCACAGGAAGACCATGTTTAAGCAAAACATATGCTTACATTTGCCCATCTACACATACAGTACATGGACATAGAAAAGTGCATGTAACAAAAAACACAGTTATACACATGTAAACAAATCTATAAATGGTTTAAGATCATGTATTCCTTAAATGCAAGAAGTATTTAGTGTTCTCGTATAATTATAGTTTGCTCACATGTGCTCACATATATTTAAAGTGTAACTGAAGGTTAATTTATTCAACTTTTGGCTTTAGAAATGAACATACTCACTTAAACTTGGCTCTGTCATAGTGTTTCCAAGGTTATTAAACTGATTCTGTGCATGAGAGTTGAAGGCTGAGGTAATATTTCTTGTATACATGTTTGTAAACATATATTTTTGAAAATGGATATTTTTCACGGACACCGAATTTTAGGTCAGTAACACAGATATTTCTCAAATTGCCCTAAGGTGCGGATCGAATCCCAATTGTTGAAATAAATGATTGAACTGAATTGTATGCAACATTGCAAGGTTTACATATCACATCAAAGTCTTTTTTGTAATTTTGTTCGAAATTTGCTGACTGGTTTCCGAAGGCACATTTCAGCGCAGTCATAATGGTCAGTGGTAAATTACATAGCATGCATGTGTGTTCCTCAATCTCCTCAATGTCATTGATGCATTTACAACAAATCCAAAAATGTATAAAACCTCCAAAACCAAGGGACAGTACAGAGACCAGTCTGGGGCGAATGGGGGTGCAGATGAGTCATTCTCAACTGAATCAGTGGTTTTACAGTCATTTACAAGAACAGGCTCAACAGCAGACAGGAAATTGGTACAGTAAATCTGAGAGGAGAATAGGGAATAGGGAATTTATTATTACATACATTTAATTTAACTGACACTTTTATCCAAAGCGACTTACAATATTTGCATTCAACCATGAATACCATGTATCATTGGTAGTATGGTCTTTTTGTTGAAGTCATCCTTCCTTTGAGGGATATTTGTAGATTCATCCAATATTGAAGGTGTTTTGAGAAGTAGCTTGAAGTTGATATTATAGACCAACTGTAATATTCTAGGGTAACTGTTGATTCTTAAATACGGGATCCATCCAGAGCACAGAGAGATTATGGAAATAAAGTAGAACGTCCTCTGCAAAGGCTGATCTTATGGTGGGTATTTCTTGTTGTGAGTTTTTTTTACAGATGATTTAGAGCCAGAATGTGTGTCTCTGTTGTTCAGACTTTTTGGAAGGAATCCTTAAAGGTAGTGTAACCCTAACTACTTTAACTTAAGTACCAAGGAGACTGACCAAAATGCATTAAGTGAAATCAGACAATGAGCGGATATTTCCACAGACAACTTACTGACATAGTACACGCCCTGAAGAGCTTCATCATCTCAAAGATCTTCCACTGAACACTTTCAAAAAAAGGATGTTTTTCTGGCTAAAAGTGGTATGTCATCGCCCGCCTTCAATTCATTCCTGAGACCACAGACACAAATACACTTCCGTGAAAACCTACCTGCACACACACACACACACACACACACACACACACACACACACACACACACACACACACACACACACACACACACACACACACACACACACACACACACACACACACACACACACACACACACACACACACACACACACACACACACACACACACTTAATATGCTCGCAAGCTGGTACATAATACAAAGAAAGACATCTTATATTGGCCAAAATAAATGTGATATTTACAGTGCATATTTTTGTACACAGACTCATGAAATAGGATGAGTCTGCTGTCATGTGTCATTGACCACACAGCTGCCCACACACACACCACTTCAAGTCCCTTGTATTATTACCACATGCGGTGAACTTTCAACCCAGTGATGATGTTTCTTTACACACATTCGTGCAGGTTGAACAGTTGAGTGTTCATCTCAAAAAATGTTTGTATTTATTTTTTGGGGAGTATGCGGACACATTTGACTTGAATATCTGGAAAAATCTAATGCAGAACAAATACAACATTTAATTTTGTGTAAACTAGAAAACAATTTAGTAATAGAGTCAGGAAACATGGCTGACAGTGAGAGTGTGTTTCACATTAAGAGGGGAAACATGACCGGCCTGAACTGTCCTAACAGGCAAAAGAACAACTGAGTCACATCAAGGACAATCAAATCTATTACATTTTCTTGCATGTGATTTCTCTCACACAAGGTCTGACTCCTTACTGAACTTTTCCAAACGCTTCATAAGTAACATTTCTGGGTCAAATGTTCTCCTTGCACTGTGTACAACAAGACACAAAGCTTCCAAATTAAAGGGTACTCTAACTAGGACAACACTGGGTTACCCTAACCCTAACCCCAAGGATCCGAATTGATTATATAATATTTTTTAAACTATGAGAAAAACAATTGTTATGAAAACAGTTATCTTGCATTTCCAGTTTGTGTAGGTACTGTAGACCTGGAAGTTAGCATTGCAAGGGGTCCTTCAACAAAAATGTATGGGAAAATGGGATTTTTCCATTGGATTTTGGAATATTGCAGAAAATAAGAACACACTTCCATGAGAATTAGAATAATAATCCTGTATAAGGGAAAATACATTATTATGCTATAAACAAACCACATCATGATTGCATTACTTCACGTCACCAACGCTAAGCTAAAAGGTTGCTTAAATTTGGCCTGATGACACACAAACGCCTGGTCTGCCACATGCGGAAGCCCCTATTTAGTTTCTCACCTGCTGAGCCCAGAGTAAAATGCTTTTGTATGCAGAACTACTAAAGGGGGACAGCAAACACCAGTGTGAATTTGGTGACAGTACGACTATCTAGGACAAAGTTATAGTGGGGGTTCCAAATCCGGCGGCACCAACACCTGGTCTGCCACATGTGGATTCCCTCTTTAGTTTTTGACCTGCTGAACCCAGAGTAAAATGCTTTTGTGTGGACAAACTAGAGGGGGACAGCAAACACCAGTGTGATTTTGGGTGACACAGATATAATGAAAATATATCAGTCCAAGCTCAGCTTTGGTAAGGGAGATACTGGACAGGCAGAGAGAAAGAGAGAAAGTGATGGAAGTCAGAGAGGAACTGCAGGTACAGCCTTCTGAGCCCAGGATTGCATTTCAATTCTGTTAATGTGCTGTTTAACAGAAACCATGTAGGCTTAATAACCCCATCTATCTATCTGCAAAGTGAAATGAACTAAATTACTGAATTATTTGTAATACACTGGCAGGAGCAAGTGAGGAGAAGTGTTAGGAAAATATCACTCAACACCAGGTTGAGAATCAATAATCAGGTACTAATTTATTCTTGCAAGAAGGAGCAGAGTTAAATCACATACAAAGGATATGGGTTAACTGACACACATGGGGTATGTTGCTCACCGGAGCAGCAAAAAACATCAGGCTTACTGTATATAGTCCAAAACACGGAGATAGATAACAACAAAGTCGTAAATCGAGGTGGCACTAATATCATCCGCGGGTGTCGGAAAGGTGTCGGGGTCATCTGCGACGTCTTCTGGAAAGAGTCACGTTCTTCCTTCACGCCTCATAGAAATTAGATATTTAGGAGACAACAAGTATGTGTCTGTCTTCTAATAAATATCAACAACCTGAAATGCCCTGCCTCCTCCTATCACAGCAAGAGGCAGCTGCAAGCTCATACACAGTGCAGAGTCACACATAGTATCAGTGCATTAAAACAACCCATAATTGTATTTTCTCCAACAAGAAGCATATTTAACAATAAGGGATGAGTAGAGGACAGAGAAAGTATTGAACAGAAAGAAGACAGCGAGATTACTTTTCCAATGTTTTGTGAGCATGTAGCCTCTTCTGCATGTCCAGATTATAATGTGGATCATTATTGGTAACAATCTACTGATTCTCATGCATTACACTTTCAAATATCATTTATGCTGCAGCCCACTGACATGGTTGAAATCAATAAATCATCCAATTTGCCCCTGAGCCCCCATAGCATGTTTTGTTTGCTATCAGGCCATAACGTTTATTTCAGGAAAACTTTACAAGACCTTAATCAAGTTCACACATTTGTCCACATTGAAACTGTAACCACTTGTTATGAAGATGTGCGTGTATACATGTGTCTGATGGCTCTCTGCGTGGGGGTTTAATAGCAGTAAATGAAGATGCGGCTGACAGAGAGAAGGTTACAGAGGGTTTAGGAGCTTGTAAAGTTAACAATAGAATCACTAGCTCAGCACAGTGTCAAAGTAGTTGTGTGAGTTTGTCTGAGTGATAATATTAGAAAGAAAACAGCCAGTCACCCTCAACACAGTCACATGTTTATGGGGAAAAAAGCACGAGGACATCAGGCATGGCAGGAAAATGAAAACACTGTAGGTTTAAGTTCATTTGCTGATATTGTACTATTGATTTTAAGGCAGAATAACAAACCATGATTTTGCCGGGACTTCATTCCCATGCTCTGGCGGAGGGATTTTTGGGTTAGCCTTATTTAAACATTTTTATATTAATGTGGATTTGAAAGACAAAAAAATTACTTCCTTCTGACTCCCCCCCCGGACACAATTTTGGATGAATTTGGGAGGCTGTGGCTCAGTGGATAGTGTGCTTGACTTCGAATCAGGGGATAGCAAGTTCGAGTCCCACTGCAGTCAGCATGTCGTTGTGTCCCTGGGCAAGACACTTCACCCCAAATTGCTCCTGTGGGGATTGTCCACAGTACTGAATGTATGTAAGTCGCTTTGGATAAAAGCGTCTAACAAATTAAATGTAATAATTTGTACAAAAACGCTAGTATTTAATTTAAATAATGCATTCTTTATAACATCTGTGCAACACCTGTAAGACTCAAAATTATGTATAAAGAAAGAAAACCCCCTGTCTCAAAGTGTGCATCTTTCTCTCCTTGTCTCAGACATGAAACACCACATCACTTGGTCATGATATAAAGGCAGGGCAGAGCTCTTTTCTGAGCCTCTACTTCTAGGAATTGACTGAAAGATGTATACAAACGGGAAACTCAGCCCACTCACTTTGGTTTCTGAAGTCGTGGTCACAGCTGCTGTTGAGCTTTGTTCTGAATCCTCCACCTTTCTGTCTGTGTGCTGAGGTGGCCACACGGCTAACAGCTGTAACAGGTCTGACAAATGCGTTGATTTATAGGGAAATTGCAGCGACAGAGAGAAGTTCAACACCAAACTGTCTCTCCTGATAATAAATCGGTGAAAGTGTGCTTTAGGACTGTCGATTCTTAACTGAGTGAACTTAAGCAAGTTTTTGAACCACAGCAGGCATCTGTTTCTAGTGAAAAAGCTCTGATATGCCCAATGTACATTATCTGCCCAGCACCAAACAGCAGACACATGTAGCTACTTGCTAGGGATCATAGTACAGCATTAAGCAGCTAAAGAGAGACGTTGCCTCTGGACATTGCAGAGACCAAAACATAGCTGAAGACATTGAATGTAGGACTTCCATCAACATCAGTGATCATGAACAGGATTTGTATTAACGCTCAAATTAGCTTTTACTGCAAAATGCGTAAATAAGCAACTTTTTGAAGATGACCATATTAAATCTGAGGCTATTGTTCTCAGCAGGAAACCAATGGTCTGTCTACTTCAAGTAGTGTCTTACCCCAAGTACGTGAGTGCAGGTATTTTGGGATCTTGTTCTTGAGTAAAGGGACAATAGAGCATGAATTATGCCGGAGAATTGGTGCAACAGGAATAGTGTTGCATTAGCTTTACCGCACTTGTGATGGAGAAAGCGCTCAACCAGAAGGTAAATCTCTCAATCTACTGGTCTACTTCATTCCTACGTTCACCTATGGTCATGAAGAATGGATCATGAGCAAAAAGAAACCAGATTGCAGATACAAGCAGCCGAAATGTGTTTTCGCTGGTAGGCTTAATCATTGGATGGTGTGTGTGTGTTGGCCAGATCTATTATACACATGTCCAAAAAACATGTTTTGGTCATTTGCAGTTTAAACTATATAGTTGGTCTAGATGTAAATGTAAAACAATATGTGTGTGTTTGACATGTGTAGACTCTTAGACTGTACCTAACCATTTGTAAACAGCTATGCAATTAATACTTTTCAACTTGTAGTTAGAACTTGCCACACACTGAAAGTTCTTCAGTGGTTGACCATGAAAACAAAATAGAAAGCTGCTAGATACCACAATGAGACACTTGTGATTTCTGGACTCTGATCTCACAGTCACGATGTATTGGCAAGGATGCTTTTGCCATTATATTTCTCAGCATCACATTTGCCAGAGGAAAAATACACATTTACTACCTCTTTGTGGTCAGCTTTACTGCAGATATCCCATATAAACTATGTTTATTAGAAATGAATTAATTAGTGGGGTCAGGGGCTGGTAGGAAATGGTCCTGTAAATATTAAAGTGGTTTAAGGTCACTATTAGGAATAGAAACTGAAGAGGTTTGAGAAACAAATGTTAATGGAGAGTCAGTGAATGAGGATAGACTCTATACATAGCTTTTAATTAGGGAAAGCACATGAGTTTGGAAAGATGTAGTGTTTCTTTTTCTGGTTTGGACAAGTCTTTTATGGCTGTGTGTATTGTACAGGAAAACACTGGATTATGTTGTTGTTGTTTTTTCCAATGGAAAGATCACTGACATAGTGCTGTTTGTCCCAAGGAACACATCATTAACCTGTATATGAAAACAGATTAATGTACATTCATTCTGGAGGGGTGCATGACTGTTTGCATTTTAACACTTCTAGTTCCCTTGTCTTGAAGTCAATGTTGTGAACGTGTTTTTGGTTAGATGGCAGAATTAAGATTTGTGGTTAACACAAGCTTAAGAGATTATAGGGGAGGCTGTGGCTCAGTGGGATAGTGCGCTGAATTTAGTGCACTGAACTTTGAATCAGGGGATAGCAAGTTCGAGTCCCACTGCAGTCAGCATGTCATTGTGTTCCTGGGCAAGACACTTCACCCCAAATTGCTCCTGTGGGGATTGTCCACAGTACTGAATGTATGTAAGTCGCTTTGGATAAAAGTGTAACAAGTGACATGTAATTATACATGTTGTTTTATGACGTAAAATATGTCAGAAAATACCCAACTGCTGAATGTCTGAAGCTGCAATGTGACTTAAAAATGATGGTTGCTAACAAGTGACTGAATAAGAGTACTAAACGTCATCAGCGTAAAGCTTAGCGGTAATGATCCACAGCCATGCAACTGGATGTAGTTTGTTTATTGCCTAAAATAAGAACTTTTTATTCGGGCAATTGCATTCACACTCTGAAAAGTGATGTTATTATGTGGAGATTATCCTGCTGAACAAAACGTGTAAGTATCATAAACGTGTGTTTGCCAAATATCTATTTTCTGCAATATTTCAAAATCCAATGGAAACAATCCAATTACTTTTTGTCGAGGGATCCCTTGCAATGCTAACCTTCGCTATGTATCTGCAACCATTTATAGTTGTCAAGAAATGTCCCTTTGTGGGGTAAAAATTCAATATGGAAAATCAACGGAAGGAACGTATGCATATTGGTGAGAAACCATACCAATTTTGTCTGGTGGCTGGTACAGACATACAGCAGACAAACATTTTAAATATGGCATATTTAAATCTTCTACCATCTGGCAGTAATTATATTCATCCTCAATAAGCAGAAGCTATATTGTTCAATCAAATTACTGCAGGTCTGTTGTCTGTCTGCCTGATTTTCTGTAACACACCGAACTGGCGAGAACACAAAGAAGGGGTTTTCCCACAGTAGCAACTATAGTTTATCTTGTAGGTTTGGAGAACAATAGATAGTAACCTGTGGCTAACGTAGTGTTTGCCACAATGATACTGTATCAGACACCACAGTGAGGCTGTATTTGACATGAGCCAGGCTTATTGTTATAAGAGAGTGAACCTTATGGTTAACTGCCCAAAACAAACTGCAGACGCAAGGTTACAAGGTCACTCAATGCACATTCATCACATTTACTAAAGGACGTTTGAGGACAGCTTCGCAGAGCCACTTTTTTGGCTATATTCTTTGGTCTTGTTTGACCTTTGAACCCCAATTGTGTGCTTATAGAGAACAGTTACGTTATATTACATTACATGTCATTTGTTAGACGCTTTTATCCAAAGCGACTTACATACATTCAGTACTGTGGACAATCCCCACAGGAGCAATTTGGGGTGAAGTGTCTTGCCCAGGGACACAACGACATGCTGACTACAGTGGGACTCAAACTTGCTCCCCCCTGATTCGAAGTCCAGCACACTATCCACTGAGCCACAGCCCCACGGAAGTCATATTGTAGGAAGTCTAGCCAACTAAACTGTTTATGTGTGTCATTCAATGTAATGCCTTTGGCCATGCTCAACAGACATACATAACATATTTGTATTAAAGGACTATAAAGAACATGAACTTCCTCTCCTGTCCTTCACCTATTATCATGTTGCTCTCTTCTTATTTGTCCTTTTCTCATGGATTCTCCTCTACACACTTCTGCAGTGTGACCAGTAGAGTCTGGTCAGATTAATGTTGCACCACAACATGAGCACAGGCATACATCTTCACAGACAAAAATACCCGAAGCGGCCTTTCTGCTGCCACACCCTGACGCAAATAGAGTAGAGACTACACAGGTGCATGTAGGGAACTGCACTGCTTTAGCCACAAATATATGGAGCTACCATATAGACCTTTTCGAATATGTAATAACAAACAACGTAACTTGATCTTCTTGCCTTGAAAACATATATTTATAACCAAAGTACTGGGATGCAGGTTCACAAACATCACTAGAAATTATGTAACATAACCAGAAACATGTGATTGGTTGGGTTTAGGAGCACCAATATTTTTTCCGTTTTATGGTGATAACGTCAGAGCTTAACTTTAAAGCTTGTTCTTCCATGCTGCTCGTTTAATATTATTGGTGAGGATAATACCACAAAACACTGACAAGAACCCAAACAAGACAGCAGCCAACATGACCAGAAAAACACTGACCCGGTGACGGAGCTGAATGTCATTCAGAAGAAGTTTTCTTGGCAGTACAACCAGTCAATGTGCTTTCTGGCCCCATTGCAGCCAACCACAGTAGTCCGTACTGAGCAGTAAGAGCCAACCAAACCGAAAAATCCAAGCATGCTCTCATACACACAGTGGAGAAAAACATGCACCACCCTGATCATTCTACAATGAAATACTGATGAAGGCTGTATCAAGAATCGTTAGGTGGTGCATGCATGAGCAGTCCAATGATCAAACTGACCAATTACGAGGTGCACTCCTTCTGCTTCTATCTTCAATTGTGGTCTCTACTCCAGCTGTACATAATCAGAATGAAAGCCAAATCAAGATAACAGTACCAACACAATATATTGTACATAAAACCAAAAAAAAACTCTGTCAGGTTTAACTTTTACTGGATTGTATTTATTGGATGTGTTTGAGAGTTCTTGACTTTGTGTTTCGGGTTTGCCATTAACAACTGCCAATACTAGGAATACCTTACAATAAAGCACAGGCCAAAAACACAAGGATGAATCATCGCCTCAAAATATACCAATACGTTGAATTAACACCTCAATCAACGGACATGAAAGATTTACAAATGGTAGTAATTATTATGGGGATGTTTAATATAAATTCTGTACTATAAAGGTGTTCCTGACATTTATTCTACGTGATCTTCTTGTTAAATAAAGCCCTTGCTCTGCTCCTGCATTAACATCTTAAAGCTGTACACAGTTATCAGACAGGGGTGGGGAACCGCCGGCCCCGGCCCGCGAGACCATTTGGTACGGCCCTCGAGGTAATTTATAAACACACGCAAAAAAGAAAAGCATTTAAGAAATCTAGACCGCAAAAAAATTAAACAAGCGAGTGCCTGTTTTTCCTGGCCAAGGTCAGGGTACTTGAACACAACACGAGCCTAACGTGTCATCACGTGGTATATGTCTCGTCTGACAGGGTGCAGTTCTGACGGAGAGCACCAGAACGCCGCTCCGGCACTTCAAAAATGGCAGTACCCATAAGGAGCCGTACACATGCCGCAGTTTCTGCGTGGCTGTGTCTTTAGTTGAAAGCCCAGTGGCGATCTGCTCATCTGTCATACTGATCATACAGTCAATAACTTTGTTGTTATTAGCATCTGGTTAGCTAGCTATGCTAACGAATATAAGAAGCTTTTTCTCCAACCAGTGAGGTAAAGGCACATCTTTATATGATCATTATAGTTATAAAAACACAAGAGAATAAAGTAAACAGGTATAAAATACTATGACAGTAAAAAAAAGTTGTTATTAATAAACAAGAATACAGTTTGAAAGGGGAGTGATTTGTAAAATATCCATAAAGAAAAAGAAAATCTGCTTACAGTTCTGTTTCATATGGATGTTGAGAGATGTATCCATAGATCTCTTCATGTTGCTCTCAAAGTGCACCAGACTGATGCTTTTAACTTCAACATTTAAAAAAAAATCTTCCCGGGGGAGCATGCCCCCGGACCCCCTAGAGGAGGTTAGGTCCCCCCCCCACTTAAATCATGTTCACATGGATAGGAAACTAAATACATTTGCACACATCTTGTGTCCATATCTTTCTGTGTTGGTGGTCATGCCACAACCGTGCACGTGCATGCATGCGCGAGTCATGGTTAGATATCTGGACTAAGAGGTTGCTTTTTCTTTGCACAGCATGAAAGAAAGGCCAAATGAATGGGCTTTAGTATTTTTAAGCAGAGGTCAATAATTTGTACGGCCCTCGGAGGATGTTGAAAAAATTGAAATGGCCCTTGAGAGGAAAAAGGTTCCCCGGCCCACCCTTGAGATAGCATTTACACTCTAACCACCCAGTGATATCATTGCTTTTACCCTCAGTGTAATCTGGTTTAATACGTTTGTTTTGACGACACCTCTGATTGAATATCCAGGATTAGCTGCTGGGCATCATCCCATTTTGATCTAACCCTGCAATCCGGCAGCCAATTAAACCAGAACTGTCAGGCGTAACCTAAACGTCTAAAAAAGAATGACTGTGGCGCTCGCTAATGAGTGAGAAACAAACCCTGAAAATGACCAATATGCATTAAAAAGTGTCATGCTGCTTGCTAATGGGTGACATAAGTCTATCAGCCAACTGCCAAAATAACACACATGGTCTTAATCCTCAGTTAACAACTGAGAGTAGTTTTATGAACTAAGAGAACAAGTGTTAGTGTTTGTGATAAAAAAAACTACCCCATATTAGTGCTGGGGTTAGGTGGTGCTGGAAGCAAGAATAATTACGACATTTGAGAATATAATGCCAGGTCAAGTGTTAGTTTATTATGGTAAGCCAATCAGCATTTGTCTTTGCCACCAGTCTTAAACATAATTCTGTAGTTTTAGGAACAATTACCGCTGGGAAAAATAATAGTTTTATTTATAAGAGTCCAATGGGCCTTTTGGGACTGTTGGGGTTATTGAATAATAGTAAAAGTCAAAATAGATATTTCTTTTGGTGTTGGTTTTGTCCAATCCGAGGCTAAAAGGAGCAAATTCTGAAAGCATGTACAGTAAGCTAAGAATTAATCTTTTACATTATTATTTAATTGAAAACTACATGACATTTCCATTTTCCAAAAGAAAAAACATTGAGTCAAGAAGATGTCAGTGTTCATCTTTGTCAGTCGACAATTGAATTTAACCTTAATTCAGCTCCACCCTCACTATATCCAGAGTACCATGAATTACATCTTCAGACTACAGAATCAACAGAAGATCACATCTTGTCTGAGAAGTCGGCCAAACCAAACACAGCTCTGTGCACAGATTTTCACGGTGACACAAGAGTGTAATGCTTCAGTCGTCAAGTGAAATATAGAGCTTTAAATGAGGGCAGACTTTTTAATGTTTTATTCCCCCGGCAATCAAACACACACTTACACACACACTCTTTCTCCTCAGGCATAATTAGAAGAGGAATGTCTGTGGAAGGTTGTTAGGAACCACCCTGCCTGAGTTCCTCACACAGACAGGAAGCTCAACGTATATTTCAGACCTGTAATTCTGATGCGGCTCTGCTGCACATCTCTGACGCAGACCCTAGTGTAAAAAACCTGGAATATATACGTTGAATTTAAAGTCCTGATTGCGTCAGCTTTCTTAAAGCCAAAAGCTACCAGGGATGGAGAAATAATAGGCTCCATTTAGCTGAAGCTCTGTACAAACAGGCACCAGTACTTGTGACTGTTAAGAAAGGATATCAAAAGTCAGAACAGACCTTAGGTTGGTAAAATAAATGGAAGTAAATTGCAGAAAATGTAGGTTGTAATGCTCGTGAAAAAACAGGGAAAGATCATGGAATAAAGACAATTAGTTATAAGAGAGAATATGAGCTTTGAAAGATTTAAAACAGGATTTGATTCATGAAGATGATATTAAAAATAAAATAAAATGTTACTATCTTCGGTTAAATGAAAGCTCTTGAGCTTCGTGCATGTCTTCCATGTGTCTAATTATTAGATATTTGCTGAACATTTACATTAACCAAAGAACCTCATTTTAACTCTCCCCTAAAATCTGAGGGTGCAATCTGAGCTCCAACTAAATTGTCCTTGTGAAATATTACCTTATATATCATCTTAATAAACAGTCATAGGAAACCATGATGTTTTTCACAAGATGAATGCAGATGTACCAAACGCTTTATTTTAGTCTAGCAATTGTGTGCAATCACGCCAACAATAAACACAACGCATGTTTGAAAATGTCGACAATCACTAAAGATTCACTCCTAAAGGATCCAACGTGCTACAGTAATTATAGGGATAAATCTAACGAAATGGATGTGCAAGCCACATTTCTCTGTGATCTGAGGTCCTCCTAATTTAGTGTTTGCATTGTTCTCCAGATCACTTGCAACTACAACTAAAAGTTGTTACTGTGTGTGTGTGTGTGTGTGTGTGTGTATGACTGTGTGTGTGACTGTGGCGCTCGCTAATGAGTGAGAAACAAACCCTGAAAATGACCAATATGCATTAAAAAGTGTCATGCTGCTTGCTAATGGGTGACTTAAGTCTATCAGCCAACAGCCAAAATAACACACATGGTCTTAATCCTCAATTAACAACTGAGAGTAGTTTTATGGTGTGAAGAGAAGTGTCAATATCCTCTGCTCTAAAACTCCTAACTTCTCCACATCACCTACACCCTATATTCTGCATCCATTTCTAGCTGGTGATAAACTATTCTGCCTCTGATTCTGATCTTAATCCCTGTTGTTCTTGAGTTTGCAGGTATTTCCAGGTTAAATCCAGCCTCTGTTCTGCACTTACGTTCTCTGGTGCTGTTACACTTGACTTGTTTTGAATCTTGGACATCAGATAACCCTCTCTACTATACTGTTAAATGAATTCCTGCCTTACAAAGTTGTAAAACCCCAGAAGCTCTGTTGTACAACTCTTACTCAGAGCCAGTAGCAAAGTGTTATCACTGCATGCACACAGCGGTACCGGTCTATATACAGACTGTAAATTTGGGTTTGGCAGGAAACTCAGTTGCCTGGTGTCAGTGCCAGACTGCTGCAGAAAAAAGAGCGTCTGTAATCAGTCACAGATGACCAGCTGTAATGTCAGAGTGGATCTAAAAGAGAGGAAGAACTACACTCTAGGACAGAAAGATGAGGTGATTATACAGTAGTTACAGTAGCTGAAACTGAAACTAGATCTACATGTTAATCTATGGAAACCCAAACAAAAAACTGAAATAAACTTAAAATATGTATCTTAACTGGGAGCTGAGTAAACTGAGCCTGATCTCTTGCAGGAGAATTGTGAAGTTATGTAATTAGTTGGCTCTCCACATTTTTAAATCACATTATATTGCGTAAACCTTGCGTATTTGGTTGCTATATGCGTGTCTGTAAAAAGCTCGGCTGTATCTCAATTTGGTTGAGGAATGTTTTTTGGTTTTTGTTAAAATAGGTATGTTGATATATATAGTCAAATATGTAACATATGGTATGCAAGTTGATTATATAACATAACTTATGTACGTTACTCAATGTTCAAATCAAATCAGGTTTTATTTATATAGCACATTTTAAAAACGATTTTTGGTCGAGCCAAAGTGCTGTACATACAAATAAAAAAGCACGTTACTGCGATCGCAAACAGAAGACAATAAATTACAACAGCAAATATAAAAATCAAACACAGGGAAATGTCAGGAGTCGTGCTCCGCTCTGACTAGAAGGCCAGGGAGAAGAAGTGAGTCTTTAGTGTTGATTTAAAAACCCCTAGGGTCTGGGCCGACCTCACATGGAGGCAAAGCTCTGGCTGGGGTGTAGCGATGGAGGAGTTCGGCTATATAGGCCGGAGCCAGCCCATTTAGGGCTTTAAAAACAAATAAAAGGAGTTTAAAATCAATTCTGAACCGAACTGGAAGCCAGTGTAATGAGGCCAGAATGGGGGTGATGTGGTCACACTTTTTATGGCCAGTGAGAAGACGTGCAGCTGCATTCTGCACTAGCTGCAGGCGTCTAATTGACGCCTGGTCCATACTCACATACAGAGCGTTGCAGTAATCCAGTCTCGAGGTTACAAAGGCGTTAATAACAATTTCTAGGTCTTTAAAAGATAAAAACGGCTTGGTTTTGGCCAATAGTCGTATTTTAAAAAAGCAGGTCTTGACTACGGTGCTGACCTGCTTATCAAATGTAAAAGCGCTATTGAAGGTCACTCCAAGGTTTATGACAGAGGGGAGGATGTTTTTATTGAGGGAGCCCAGAATATCAACCGTCAACAATCAATATTGACTAATGGTATCAATTGGGACATGAACTTGAAACTTTTACATGTCTGTATTGTATTGGAATCAAGGTAACCCTCCAGCTCTCATCAAAAACACATAAAACAGAAAAACACCTTCCTCTTTTTCATGCACACACACACACACACACACACACACACACACACACACACACACACACACACACACACACACACACACACACACACACACACACACACACACACACACACACAAATAGAGCAAGTCTGCAAAAAGCAGGCAGCCTTTGGTGAGGTCTATGTACATGTCAATGTAATAAAAGACACCTTATTTCATAAGAATAATTCTAAAACCCTTAATAAAGTCCTGTAATTCCCCAAACCAGTAAAACACCAGTCATGTTCACCCACATGACAATCAGCCTGCACCACTGCTGACAAACTGAAGGACAATACAGCAAACCAGCATCTCCACAACCACTGCCATTTAGGCGAAGCTTTTACCACTAACATTTATTTCCTTTGGCATAAACCAATGTTGACTTTATTACTGTGTTTAGTCTGTTCCCAGTGCACATGCACAACCGATCAAAAGCTTGTAATCAAAGGTCACGTGATGCACTAGCTGATGCCTAATTTAACCGTCACAATGCCATTTTTGTCTATTTTCATTTATTTTGTTAATAGGTGAGTCAAAACTAATTCAGGTCCAACTTTCAGAAATATGTTGGAAGAGTACACTTCTGAATATTAGCATCAGTCTACTTAAGCCTTGTTTTCGCAGATTTCCAGGGGAGATGCCATTATTAATTAACTTTTTGACTACTTGGACCTGTTTCCAACATCGCCTTTTTATGGCAGAAGTTGCTGGCTGTTGATATAATAGTTTCCATCTGACAAACATGGCCCAAGAAATGCTTCTCCTTCATTTCTAAGGTGCTTTTCTGAAAGAGTAATATGATGCTAGCTGCAGCGTCTTTTTCTCGAGGCGGCTGCACGTGCTCGGTTATCACTGGAATCAATTGAAAAGAGAAGCTGGCGCTATGTGGAAACGGGCGCTTAGATGTCCACCTGAATTCCCTTCAACCCATAATGTTGGTGTTTGAGGTTGTTCCCATTAGTTTGATCAGATAATTAGGAAGTTTCTCTTGGACTGAGAGTTACATTTTTAGTGTTACCATAGTTGGTGCAATCAAAGAAGAGACATCTGTCTACTCCATCTCTCCCTCCTAGTCTTAGTGTTTCGTGGCCATAGGAAGTTGTAGTCACATTCTTACATATCTTACGTATTTATTTATGTTTTCTGTAATAGGAACATGTGACATCATAAGTTTAGTTACCACAAATATTTAGAAATAAAGAAAAAAGCAGACGTTTTTTTTTCTGTTGATAATATCAGGTTAAACGAGGCAAAGTTGCAAATTATTTTCCGGCCCAACCTAGAAAACATTTAGATGCATGGTGTTCAATAACCTTGTGACACCATGGTGTTGCTTAAAATGTATTTATATGGTGCATATATGTACATTACACACGCACTCAATAAAAGCCATGTCATTCCATGGAATATTGCTGCTGGTTCCAGGAAGTAAGACAACGTGGCCAAAGCAGAAACAGGAAGTCACCGGCCACCCAGTCATGGTGGAACCTGGGGGCGGAAGCTAAGAATAGGACAGAGCTGTGTGTAAGTGTGTGTGTGTGTAAGTGTGTTTGTCTGTCTGTGTCTGCTTTGTGAACCTGTGGTCTGCAATGAAAGAATCACATCAGCAAGTGATAAAAACTCTGAAAGAACAATTTTATTTTTCTGTTTTTCAATAACACGTTTTACTACAAGCTTTTCGTCCCTGTCTTTCTACTATTGGTCTTACATTTGAAGCTTTAAAATCAGCAACAACATCCCAGATGAATTGTTTCTTGGGTTGCAACATTTGGTCATTTTTCTTTCTTAAAGAGGCAATTTTTTCCATGAAAACTTTCCACCACAATAACTTTAATTTGCTTTCTTGCAGAGGTCCAACAGTTGGCTGTTATACACGGTGGATACACTGTAAAAACTTAAAACTATTGCATTTTTTGAGTTGGTGAAACTTACTTTTTTTTGTTTTCCCCTACTCAAGAATGTGTTACTTTGCTAAAACTTAAAAAATATGTGTCAAGTGGTTCCAAGCAATTATAGGAGTTGGGTAAACTCACTAATGTGATTTTTTCTGCATGTGAAAAGACGAGTTGAGCCTACAATTAAAAGCCTAGATATTAAGTGTAACCAATGCAAATAACAATCTGCTAAGAACCACATAAGACAAGAATAAATCAAGTAAATTATAAAACACAATTGAGTTGCCGGAACCTATATACGACAAACTCTTCCTGATTTCAATCCAACCCTTTAAATATTTGATAGCATTGAAACATTGCAGATTAAACAAATAAATTAAAAAAAGGGAACATTATGGACATGTTAATACATTTTATTAAAATGTGATTATTTCAAAACAGTTTTCATAAAACAGTAACAAGTTTGTTTAAAAGCACAACACATTAACATACATGGAGACACATGGTTATTACTTGATGGTTATTCCAAGTGCATCTGGCTCGTGGGCAACGTATCACTTCATGCTGTGCATCACGAGCCTGTTGCACTTCGACCTCTGCTGTTCCCTGTATATACAAACAAAACACTAAATTGAGTACAAATCAGGACACCATGTGTTTTCCTCAAAACAAAAATCAAATCCGTCTTGAAAACAAAACGAGACAGTTTACATTAGCTGTTAACAGACGGTAACAGAGGTGCTATTCACATGCATTACAAGGGGTTTAAGCCATCAAAAAAAAGGCTGGTTTGCAAGAAAATGAACCACATAGTCATGATATTGATATAGTTCATAAAATGTCCAACTACTTCTTTTTAACCCCACCTCATGCTCAGAGATTTATATAAAAGTGGCACATGGGTCCTAGAATAAATAAGAACTGACGATTATTTCAACTTTGATCTTGATAAGTGAGAGCGCAGGCCAGTCTACATGAATGCAGGGCAAGGCACGTTTCTGTCCAAAGGTTCCATGATGGAGTCGATAATGTTTTAAAATATCACTTTGAGTGGTGACACTAGTGCTGCATAGTTTACATCTCCATCCCATCTGTGATTCAAAAAATAGAAATGGGTACGTGTACCTGATGCTCATTATATTAGTATGTAAACATAACACGTCTTGAATTAACCTCTGAAACAACAACTTTAGTCTGACAGACAGGGCTTACCTGATGTGAACCTGAAGTCGATAGCAGGAGGCAAAATGTCTTCAAGAGGAGGTGTGACTGTTTTCTGGGGAGGCAAATAAAAGAACAAAAATAGTTACATGATGAAAATGTAACAATCATTTCAGTAGAATTCATTAAAACATATTTAATTCAATTAATGGAATCAAACATAATTAAAACACAAGTATCATTTAAAACAGTATTGTATTTATATACATTTATAAGGTTGGCATTTATTAAGGATGGTATTGGTAGATACCAGTACAATTCCATGATTCTCTACACAGCGGATCCTAATTACTTCAATATACACTCCTTTATCTCGTTTGCATACTGTCTAATATCTACTTTATATTGTGGTAAAACTTAATACAACTGTATTTATTGATATTTCTCGCTAAAGACTGCATTTTACTGTACTACATTGAACACATCTTGCTGACATTATAAATGCATCCTCGCCCAATACACACTTACTGAATTGCGCCTGAATGCACCTTAACTGAAGAGAGCTAACGTTAACTCTCCTGCAGATTCAAACATGGATTTGCATCTATAGCGTTGCATAAGCATGAAAAATATAGTTTGCACTTAATTTTGTATAATAACAACTCGATGCTGTAACTGCAGACTATGAGTTTAAAATGAGTACACATCTAAGATTGTAGAAAGATAACTCATTGCTCACAGTAAAACAAACGGTGAAATACATACAGAGGAATTAATATCAAACAGGCGCATTAGTAGCTTACTCTTACACAACCGCTGGGTTATAAAGTAGTAGGGAATAGTTATAGCGGAGGTATTTTACCGCACAACATGCTCGGCAGGAGAGCCTCTGAGCCCCGCGGCCGCATCACGGTGCCCGGCCAACGCTTAGAGCGGCACAGGGGAACAGTTTGCGGAGTTGATTCTTAATACGTACTCTTAACTTAACCACTTTTAACAGAATTGCGTCGGTAAGCACTTGATGCAAACTTTGCCCAACACCATTTGCGCGAAAAAATAGACTACATGAGCACGACAGGGCTGAGTCTAACTTTAACAGCAGTATTGGCGCTGGCATGCATTAAAATGTCGATGTTCCGTTTAAAACAGTGAATGCAAGAAAAGTAAATAGCACTTGCTAGTTAAAAAGCAGTAATTAATAACTCCGGTGGCATGCTTACTTGTTTTACGATGGTTTGAAGAGGATCCAACGCAAACACGTGTCCAACTGCTGAAGAATCGCTCCAACGAGGAAGAGGAAGTCTCACAAAGCGGTATTCTCGTTTGAGGGCGTGGCATGACCGTGACGTTGACAAAAGCATTTTTATGAAGTTTTCCAAAACGTATTTATAAGAAAGTTCAGAAAATGTGATATTAATTTAAAAATTAATGAGTTCTTAAAACATGTTCTCATTGTTGCTTAAGTGTTACTTATTTAAACGCACATTGAAAAAAACTAATTTAGGGCACGTAAATTACATTAAAGAATTGAGTTTTGTTGACTTCACCATCGGAACTGTTTTTACAGTGAAAGGCAAACCCGGCCAAATAAAGCCGCAGCCTTGTCTGTTTCACAATGTATTTATTTCCTGTCTCAACAACCACAGCTTATCCTGACTGTTTATGAAAGATGCAGAATTCTGGCAAAAAAGATCCAAACTGTGGCCAGTTTCACCATTGTCTAAGCTCTGTCACTAAAACAGAAACCAATTAGATTTAATTCACTTGTTATGTAACTGGAAAGATTTGGAGAGCTTGATTTTTCACATGGAAACTAAAATGCCTGTTACTTCTGCTTCTACTAGTTCTGTGCTTCTTTGTCTGGGAAAGTCCTTATCAAAGCAGGTTTCACACTCTTCTCATTAATGTCTTGTTCCACTCTCTGCCCGAAAGTTTTCCACCACATGTATAGCCTGGAAAGTGTACGTGTGTGTTCAAGCATTGTGTGTGTTTGCATGCATTGCACACAAACACGTATTTGTGTGTGTGTGTGTGTGTGTACATGTATTTGTGTGTTGTTCAACCTGACCACATCAGATCTCTCCCAGCATCCATTAACACTCATATATATTTTTTACGGTAACAGAACTTGATGGACTAATGTTCTATTAAGGATTAATGCAGCATTAGTTTGAACACACATATATCCTGAGGTTTCTTTTAAAGGAAATATTTCCACACTGAGGCGACCACAGAGTTTGAGGCCCCTCTCATGCATTTAACAAGAAGCTACAAGTACAAAATGACTAATGACATCAGCTTTACAATGTACATGTGTTAGCATGTAGGGAAATATCTTTCTCTTAAGCTGTTTAAAGCTCCAATATTCTCACCAGTTAGTCCCTAGTTTTGTCTGTCAGTTGTTGCTGTGCAGGTGATTTTAAGTTAGCTTTTTCTTTCTGGAAACAACACTATGAGAACGGTGAGAGTCACTGTGACGTAGACAAAATCCAATCGTGGGGTTTCATGCAGAGTGAGAGGGACTTGGGGAATTTAGCCATTGCAGACCATTTACATGCACAAAACCGAAATAACACTACAGGAAAGGGGAAACCACAAAGAGCATAAAAGGGCCCCTTTAAGACTTTTTGACCTCTTACAAGTCAATGTTGAAATAACCCAAAATTCCAAAAAAGCGCAATTCAATTGTTTGGTAAAGTATCAGTGATGAGTTAGTAGTAAAACATGTTAGTGGAAATAATGTATTTAAATAAGAACGCATACAGTAGGAAGGGAAGGCCATAATATGAGAATATATAGACAAAATATACAAACCGACAGAGAAAAAAACCAAAATGGATGTCTGCGCGTGACTCTGAGAATACTTGACACGTGCACATACACACCAACAAATGGAGCAGAGAGAGACATTTTAGTCCATTTGATCTGTTTTTAGTTGCACTTTCGTCCTGCTTTTGGACGATTTTATTGAACTATGAAATGCTACTTTTGGGTTTTTCCAAATTAAAATAGTTCACAACACATTTGTTTTTTTTCCCAACTTTGGAAAGTGTAGGAGGCCTTAGAGCAGACTCAGTGTCCCAGACCAGTCCACTCATTACCTTTGATGTTTTACTGACCCTTCATTTTATTTTCATCGTTGCTAGAACGTTTTTTCTTAGTAGACATTTTCTTCTTCTTTAGGTTTTTGTTTTCACTAGTTTCTTCTTATACTCTAAATACTTTAAAGTGTATTTCCCCATCAGAAACTGTCACGTTTCAAATCACTTTAAATGTATTGTCAGTAGCCCACTGATAACCCTAACCCTAACCAAAAAAGTCAGTTCTCAGGTCAGAAGGGGAGGACAAATTCTCATCAACAGAGACACCCTTTAAATAAAATTACTTTTAAAATCTATAATCAATTATCAGACAGTGATTATTTTCCGGGGATCAAAACAAGACCAAGCAAGACGCTCCTGCTGTGTTTCATGTGCGACATACCTCTGTGTGTCGGCAGAAGAAGAAGAAGAAAGCTTTGATTTGAGCGGTTGAGTAATTGTACGTTTGTGACTGAGGCCTCAGAACTCATCAAGCTGTCAGATTGCAGACACACTGTGTTACTGTAATCAGACTGTCAGTTTGCGTTTTAACCCAGTGAGTAACAGCGTCGTGTGTGTCTGTTTGCATTCAAAAGTCAGTGACTAATAAATGGCTTTTTATGCATGATGTGAATGTGTTTGTGTGGGTATTCTGAGCCTGTATTGAGTCTTACAAACTTTTAATTTGCGTCTATTTTGGATTACCGTTGATGGTTCATTCGAAATATTGTCAAAGCAGGTATTGAAGAGACGCCTTGTTGTGACAATTTGTTTCAACTTTCTATGGGACCATGTCTTGCTTGTTGGTCGTCTCTCGCAATTTGTCTCTTTGCGAAGCCTGTTCCCCTAAAAATTCTATCCCGAAAATGCATTGTCAATCAGGTTCCGCTGGATATTGTTTGTTTTATGACATTCTGATCAAAGTCTGCTGAAGATGTCGTAGAAGGTTAAAAATAATATATGACTTTATTCCAAGATTAATGTTAAGTAGACTCTGAAATAAAACCAATGTTAAATCTGCTCTGTGAGACAGGAGATACAGGCACTGGAAAGGTTTCTCCAAACCGCTGACAGAAAGGCTAGAAAGCTACAGTGGTTCGGACACATAACTATTACTGGTTAAGTACGGGTAGCTAGCAAATAAACGGTACAGTTGATGAAGGAAGAAGTGCAGAAAGGCCAAGGGGAGAATTGCTGACGGACATAAAGAAGTGTACGGGGAAAGCGGTGGTGGAGTACATGAGACTGGTGGAAGATTGGGATGTGTGGAGACGAGTGGTGATGTCATCAATGTGCCCCAATAGCCATCCAATGACCTGACCTTTTGAATTTGCTGTTAAACTGTAACTGTTGGCAAATAGAGGCTAAAATACGTTCTTTGGAAGTTGCGAAATTGTTGATAATTCTCTGATTCACCGATTTATTCCAAACGTTTAGAACTGAGTAGATATGTAAACCTAAACATATGTAATCCCAGTATGTAAACTGATCAGCACTGAGACTTGTGTATATCAGTTGTTTGCTACAGGATTACCACTGATAGCGAACAGTTTAGCAACAAAATGTACGAAAAGTGAACATCGGGTCAATCGTGCAAAGTGTTTAAATGTCGGGATTAGGGGCTTAAAGGTCCCATCTCATGCTTTTCGGTTATTACCCGTCCCCTTGTGTGTTATGTAGCTTTTTCTGCATGTAAACGGTCTGCAGAGTCACAAACCCTCAAAGTACACCCTGTAGCGAGTAAAACTCTAATACAGAAAATACCTGTCTATGCTGCCCCAGAATGCCTTGTTGGAGATTTTTCTTTTTCTTCCTGGGTACAGTGACATATTGGGTATAGTGACGTTACGTTACGTGCGCGGAGCCGTTACGTTTGGACCAATCCGCGGACTTCCTCACACACACACACACACTCAATCATTTCTCAGCTGCAGCTCCGCGGATTTCTCAGCCTGAGACGGCGGGACCCGGGGAGGCTGCGGCTGTGTGTGTGTGTGCACACACACAGACTCACAGCCAGGCTGCAGGTGTGTGTGTGTGCTCGGGCTGGGTTCGGGCTGGGTTTCGCTGTGTCTCGCTGTCTCGCAGACCCCACGCAGCAGCCAGGAAACAACACCAGTAATCCAGCTCACACTGTCCGCTCCTCGCAGCAGTGAGCCCCGCAACGTCCCGCCAACACGGCACCCAGACTGGTGTCATTTTCTGGTTGCTAACAAACGCCATTGTAACACATAAACACACATCAGAGCACAGTAGGCTCATAGGGAGGGGGGGTGCAGGAGCTCCAACAAGGCGTTTAGGACAGAGAGTGAATACACATACTATACAGAGATACTGTATGAGAAACCAATGTGAGTTTGGAAAATTGCACAATGTAAATCTATTCTAGTAGACCTCAACAATGGAATTATGATCAGTAGAAATGGCCATGACATGGGACCTTTAAAGTAATCAAATTGGAATTCCATCAACAATTTGCTAGACTTGAAAGGCACATGGTACAACACAGTCCTGGATAACAATAGGGTTACATGAGTTTTAAGTTTATATATTTTTTAACAAAACAGCAGTACTTATCAGTGTTTCTCTGAATTGAAGAGTCCCTTTGGAGCAAAGCTTATGCAAAATTATATTACGTGTGAACATAAATAAAGACATTTGTGTGGGGAAGAAACAGAGCATCATGTTTCTGAAATGTCTAGGTTTTTATGTTCATCTATTCGTCTGTTCGAAGATCATAAATCCTGATGTGTAGAAATGTGTTTATGTGTCTAGTTTAGTGTAGTAGTGAACTCAGATGTAAACAACTCTGCATCTGCATGTGAGGGTGTGTGTGTGTACTATATGGTGTATATCATCTGACAGACTCAGACACTTTACGAGCAATTCAAGTTTAATGATTGAGTCTAAACACCGCTGCGAGCGTAAAATACACATTCCACAATAATTCAGAGAATCTCGTCTGTCTGGATGAAACCCACTTAACCTGGTTTTCATTCTTAAAAACCCGCCTCTCAAAGTCGGCAGGATGTTAAACAAAACATCTTTTGGGGACAAAATGTGTGAAAAGCCAAGTCTAGCAGATTGAACCTCAATTGGTCTACCCCACTTTATCACATATAATCAAATCATCTTGTCAGAATAATACACTGCTCCTTTCTTCCTGGAAATTGCACAATGCTCTTCCTGATACATACTTTTCATATATGTTTGAAATGTAAATACCTCATATAACCAACTTTTATTTGTGTGTGATTTTGGTCATTTCTGCTGTTGCCTATTGGGCCACCCTGGAAAAGGGTTCCTTCCTTTTCCATATTGAGGGTCTAAGAGGGTATGCTCTACAGATTTACAGTCATTTGAGGCAGTTGTAAAAATAGAGAAATAGGATGTGACAGTGGGTTGTAAGTAAATATTGCACAGAGTGATCACAAACTGTAAACAGTAAATGAAAGCAACGCTACAGCTCTGGCGTCTCTTAGGGTAATGTTGCACTAAACAAAGTGAATGATCAGAACCAAGAACCAAAAGGGCGCAGACCTCTGCTAAGGATGTTTCCATAAGAAAATAAATGGTGCTTGTATCTGTCCCGTGATCAGCGACACGACGTTACACCCTGACAAACAGACATCTAACCCTTGGTTTAAACATTAAAGATTTTCCATTTTAAAACACAGTATATCAAGCTTTTTTGAGCCATCATTTGGGCTTGAAGTGAATAACAAGCAAATCGTATTTAGTATTTATCTGATATGCCCCATACACCGCAATGTTTCTTCAAAGTGCAGGTGCCATATGATAACGTAGTAAACCTTGTTGCTAAATACGATTCCAAAGTATTATCTTATTATTATCTATCCACTGCAGGCACGATACACAGCAAGTGTTGGCCTTGTGTGATGAGATGAGGTTTATCCAGCCTTGAAAGGTGAACTGATGTGACTTCTTGACAAAAAACAAACATTTTTTTGTTGTATTCCTATATATTTGTGACACTAAAATATCAATAAATCTCATTCAGTTTTTCTCAAAATGTAACCTTGGTGCCCCGGATACTTATTTCTTGTTTAAATACAATGGCCCTAACAAATCTTCTTAAAAAAAAGACATAAGAAATACAAAATAAAGGCAGTTACCCCGATATGTTGAAACAAGGTAAAATATGTGGAGAAAGATGTGTAGCCTTCAATTATTAGAAAGTAAAGGTTCTCCAGGGTGATGACACAAAAATATACTTTCATACTTTGAAACGAAACATGGACTGCTACACATACAAAGTCAAATTAGTCTGGTTTCACAGACAACTTATTATCCAGAGAGACCTCAGTCAGATGATTTCCGTCTGTGAGGAAGCTGAATCACTATCATACCAGCAGACACTATATGCTGCTGTTTTTTCCCAGAGCCTGTCACTACATGTCCTTAAATTAACTTCATGCACAATGAGAATGTGTGTGTCTGTCTGTGTGTGTGTGTGTATGGTATGTGTGAGTGTGTATCTAAAGGAAAGAGGCAAAACAAAATATTCACATGTCTGTCTGGGTTGTAAATGTCTGCATGTCTTTATCCATGTATTTGCATTGTGTGTGTGTGTGTGTGTGTGTGTGTGTGTGTGTGTGTGTGTGTGTGTGTGTGTGCCCCCATACCACCACAGCACCAACCACAGGAAGAGTGGGAGAGAGAGGAGAGGTGGACCCAGGAGCGGTTAACCCCATGACATCACAAGCTCACAGCTGATTGGCTGCTGCCTAACGCTGGATGGTTTATAAGCCAACCAGGAGCCTCTGATTCAGCAGCAGCATCTTTGAGAAGCACACACAACATCCAGGGAAACCCAGGAGATAAACCAAACACAAACCACGTCTGCGTGTTTCGGCTCCACAGTCTGCTGAACTCCTGTCACTTCCTGCGACTGCAAACAAGGTCAGGATAAACACAGATTTGACTTTCTGAGCACTGTTTAGTAAGAGTTGTTTTGCAGCATTGGTGGCATGTTGAGTTGTTAATATTTGTCGAAGCTGCTGGAAATGTGGTTTATTTACATTACCAAATACAATTCAACCTTAAGAAACTTTCAGGGTGAGAGGCCTGAAGTTCTTCTGTGCATTTACAGTTAGGGGCAAAGGTTTTGTCTACTTAATTTTGGTCTTGGGCTGTTATTATTAGGCCAGGTCTCTTATAGTTCCAATGAAGGGAAATCTTAATGCTACAACATTCAGTAATATCTTAGACAAGCTATATCTTCATTTTAATATTTTTTGTTTATCTTTTGTGCAATCCTTCTAATCTCAATCAAACAAGAGTTGTGTTTTGATGAAATATCTCAATATTCAAACTAATTATTATTGTCATTGTTGACAGTGTACCAGGCTCACTAATTCTCTTGAATAATGGTTCATCTCTGCTGGTTCCAACATCTTTTAGGAAGTGGGGGCTGTTATTTAAACAGATTAATGCCCACCAGTTTCCGAATGACTTTTTAACTATCACATTTGAAACAGTGTGTTTCATTTTTATTTATTATTCACTTCTTTCAAGACTTATTAGTAATTAAGAAACATTTTACAAATACTACACTGAAAAAATTGCAATTCACATTTAATTTATCTTTATTTTTACTAATACTTTCTAAAAGAAAAAACATCATCTAGTCCCTAAAGTCTATCTAATTTATAAACAAGAGAAACATTTTGGTGTGACAATCTTAACTCAAATGTTATACAAACTGGTTTAAAATGTTAACATCAAACTTGTGGAGGGTTTGGTTATCCTTCGTCATAAAATGCTCTGCAATTTATTACATTTAATTATGCGTTCTTTTTTAAGAGTTACGGTGGTGGAAGTCCGCCTGGGATTAGCAAGAGGCTGCGTGTGATTGGTTGATTAGTTACACAGTGACACAGAGGCAGGAAGGGGAAGCTGTGGGCAGCAGGGAACTCATTTCTGGTGTCACATGACCTGACTAACCACACTGAGCAAACACAGTGGCAACACACACACACACACGCACGCACGCACGCACGCACGCACGCACGCACACACACACACACACACAGACACACACACAGAGTTACTACCAGCTCAGTGTACAGAGTTGTTACTGAAAAGCTAAAGAGACATTATCCTGTTGGTCCTCTGAGTTCACTTTAAAAATAAGAGCTCGGTTGGTTAGGGGAATCCTGTCAACCTGACTCTAAAACAATACTCCAGGAAATAGTCCGGCCCATTACTCCTCGTAAAACCATAACTTGCTTTTTTTTCAATTTGTTTTTTGTACAAATTTAACAAAATAAATGTCTTTATTAGTGAGTTTCAGAGGGGTTAGTTTACTTTTGGACAGAGCTAGGCTAACCGCTTTACCCCCCTGCTTCCGGTCTTTATGCTAAGCTAGGCTAATTCCCTGCTAGCTTCAGCTTCCTAAAATACAGATATAAGACTTGGACAGTTCTTCTCAAAATTATTTTGGAAAAATGAAAATGAATAAACACATTTCCCAAAGTGTCTAGTATTCCACCACAGCTATGTGTCTAACCCCAAACCGTACTGTTACCCTAACCAAATGTTGACCTTGATACTAAAACTAACACAGAGCAGCGAGGTCCAGAAATAATGTCCATGCTTTCGAGTACTGAAGCTTAAATGATGCCTCTCAAAGATAGACGTATACAGAAATACACACATGCATACATATGGGCGTATGTCATGTTTCTGCTGTGCTGTGGCTTTCCAGTTATAACCCGGTGAATTACATAGTATACAGTATGAAGAGTCCATCATTACAGATAGACGCAGACACTCAGACTGCTCCTCCCACGGCATACACTAAAAGAAGAGCTTGTTACAGTAAGAGAGTTGAACAGAGAAAAATAGAAAAGTTTATAAAGCTGCTGTTGACAATACCTGCTCTATGTTCATGACATGTTACTGTTAAAAGTCTGTGTTGGCAAGAATTACCATTGCTGTGACTTTGCAAAAAATCCCAAACCATCAATAAACTGATCCCAATAACCCTAACCCTATATAAGTATTGTTTCTGTACCTAAAACTTGATCTTAATCAAATGTGTTTTTACTCCTCTGCGGAAAATAGTACCCAAAAAGTGAAGTATTTCCTCCTATGTCTTGATGCTATTAGCATATTGCCTTATTTTGGGATATTTATCTTTGCTGACTCTTATTTATTTCTTAAAACAAGGGACTGAGCTGGTGGAGTTTTAGATTACTTATATATAATGAACCTTGAACCTAAAAAGAAGCTTGCAGTGTAGATTGATGTCTTTTATTTCACGACATCTGTTTGCAGTCAACAGCTCAGTGTAATGATATGATGAGAAGCATAAAGTGTAATACCTCCTTACAAAGTGCTTTGCAGAGTGACTGAGGGGAATGTTACTAGACTCAGATGGTAAAAACCTCAAACTGTTTCCGGTTTTCTTCCTTCAATCTTTTCAGCCAAACACCCACAAAAATAATACCCGTTATTTTCTCACGTCTTCTCGACCAGAATCGTCCAGAAGCATCCTATCCCATAGTCGAATAAACAACGCACCAAAATGATGTGATTTTCTCGCTCTGATGACAGACCAAATGTTTAACTATCTCAAACTGAGTTGCCAGGGTCACATAACCGCACGTTTAGGTGTATGATTAAGGACTTAATGACTTCCTGAGAACTACCAAGGCCTCCGGAAGTGCCACTGCTAGTTAACAGAAGTGTGCCGGTGCTGCCTACATTTTTTAGAAGGAATCTGGGCGAGAGAATTGACGGAGGAGACTAGCAGCTCCTTTTTAGGTTTGACATTCATTGTGTTTCCTATGAAGTTATGGCCTCCGGGCGAGTATTCGATATAGAACAAGCTCTGTGCATCATGATTATGTTTCATTGCTTTAATCTGTTGTACAGCAATGTTTTATTGTGTGACCTCAACCTGCATGTTTTTGGTTTTCCCCCCATCCAGACACAATGAAAGTTGCCGTTGTTTTCGTGCTGCTCTTCGCCACAGTCCTCTGCCGGCCGGTAAGTCATTCTGTCTGTCAAGTCAAAACTTCGATGTAACTTTCGCTGAAATTAGAGGAGCCATTTTGTACATAATCCCTGAGATGCATGAGAAAAAAACCTTTCTGGTTATCCGTTATCTAAGTCTGAACAAAAAGAAATGCTGCATCTACATTTATGACGTAAGAACAATTAAGAACATAGTTTTGGATTCTGTAGCAGGTGACATTTATGTTGTTGTTGTAGCCCAAACAATATTACCAGTGGTGTTTTCCCACCATTTCCCACAATACCCTGCCAATTTATCATCATATTAAATCCTAAGCAAAGGAAGAAAACTGTTTTGATAAGATTTAAATCAGATATAGGTGCCCAGATTGTTTTCTTTCTAACTTCCCTCTAAAGGCTACCGTAGATTTCTTAAAAGTGTCTTAAAATGCATTACATGGTTAACCTCAGTTTTCTTTATTTACTTACTTTCTGAAGAACTTGCGTTTGATTTAATGTGTATATATATTTGTTTTCTTTTTAGGCAAGTAAGGTTTCTTTCAGCAGTTCAGAGAGCTCTGAAGAAATGGTGAGTATCTGGAGAGAAAGACTTAGAAAGCGAGATAGACAGAAATAGCTCGACATGAACTTATCTTGGTTGATCTCGTCCACAGGCGAGAAGACCAGCAGCTCCAGCCCTCACGAAAGAAGCGCTTCCTGAGCTTCGTGCAGCACCTGTAGAGGTAAAATATTTTGGTTTATTCAGAACTCCATATCTATTGTTATGTTTTGTTGATGATTTGATCATGTTTATCTACGATTGGACGCCACGAAGAAATGGGTTTCAAACTGGAGGTGTGGAGCTTGAAAAATATAGGCTTTTGAGTTGCATTGTGGGATATGATGGATCCAGTATTTTTGGGGCTTGACCCAAGGGAAGTCAACCCTAACTTTGTCAACCTTTATCATGTTCCCCTTACTTTATTGAAATGCAATACAAAATCACTGTAGTATCCATTTACGCTTTGCATAATTATCTCATCCTAAAGCCTATAGTCCATTAATACACATTTAGCCATAGCAAGAAATAGTCAGAATGGCTCAAATCTTTTAAAACATGTGACATGAGGATTATTCAAATATGTTGTCTTTCTCATGTTGCAGAACGTTGAAGCAGCACCTTCTACCAACTCAGACGAGACCACAGAGAGCTCAGATGAAGACGAGGTGAGAGACGTCAAATCAGTATTTTAAATCTTTTAACAACATTTGATTATTCTTTTGTTTGTAGACTGCAGATATACTTTAGGAAAGTTTAACACTTTGTGATTGAATGATTCTTGCAGCAGGTGGCAGCAGACGCTCTGGTAGAAGTCAAATCAGACAGCGCTGACACAACTTCATCCCCAGAAATAGCCTCTGTCAGCAGCCAGGACAGTGAAGACAGTGATGATGATGTTGATGATGACGATGAAACAGAGGAGACTGTAAGTAAATAACACCTCTGGTTAGATAATGGACATTTCTAGATGTTTGGGAAACAGATGAAACCACATTAAAAAAAAAGAAAGACAATATAGCCAAATAAGTCACAATTTATTGCTGTCAATATACAGACATAACATATACAATCACTTTTTGAGAGTGAGTAGTCCTGCAATTAAAAGCCTATTCATCTGTTCCTCAAAATAATGATTGCTTAGCAAAGTAGATTGTGACATCCATAGAAAAGGTACAGGGTGGGAAATTCAAACCTGGCCATCTGCACCAAACACCAAAGCCTATTTTAACCCTCCAACTCTCACCTCCCTCTGTTTGTCCAGGTAACCGATGATGATGAATCTAGCGACAGCGCAGAGTCGGGCGAATCCTCGTCCCCCGCTCCTTCCACCGAAACCCCTGTGTTAGTCACAGATGAACCCTTGGCTGAGACCACTGCTGAGCCCATCGTTCCCACCATCGTCACCGACATCCCCGCCACAGATTCAGGCCGTGGCGACAGCTTGGGACGCTACCCCAGCGACTACAAGTCCATCGACTACATGGAGGAGAAATCCTACCACAAGGTTCCCGGCCCCTACAAGTCCTACGAGTTCATGGGCACCGGAAAGAAGATGGACTACGACATGACAGAGGGCAACGAGGTGGACAAGTCACTGAAGGTGTACAAGGTACAGGTTAGTTATGGTTTCTTGACAGTGGTTAGTCTGTCCATAGAGTCGGAAAAAAAAGATAAGCTGTAATACAATGTGCTGCTAGATGAAATTACCACACAGGTGCTACCTTCTAACACCTACTAAGTTAGCGTTAACCTAACCGCTCTCATTCCCACTCATTAAAAACCTACGTTTGGTCAACCGCCTGGTATCACTTAAGTTTAAAAAACTAAATACTTTCTAAGATTTAGTCAAAGATCATGGTTAAAATAAGGAAGTTATGTTTGTGATCTAAGTAAAGTATGTCACTTAACTTACTACATAACTTTAACCTAGCCAACGTTGACTTTGGGTCTCACCCGGTACTCAAGGAGGGTGAAAGTCCTGTGTTTGTTTGACCCATCCATCTATCCAACAATTTCTTCATTGACATTGAAATAATTTATAATACATCACCTGACTCGAATAAGTGGTTCTGAGTGTCTAATACTGCCATGAATGGGTTTACATCGTGGAAATTGCAAGCCCAATATATCCAATGCAGACGTTAAACAGGGCCTTGAAAAAACGTTGGTATTGACACCATGCAAAAGACACCAGGCTGACTACGCATATGTAAGCTTTTACAATAAGCAGAATCAAAGCTATTCCTAATGTTTTAACACAAAACCCTACATACAACTTGAATAGAAGAAAGACAAATCAAACTAATCCTCCATTTCTTCCTCTGCCTCCCCTCCAGGCTATTCATGTCCACTCTGAGCTCCTGGAGGAGGACACCAGCACCCCTGAGGTGGAGAGCCAGGGCCTCGACGCCTCCTCCGGCACCTCTCAGGACCAGGTCATCAGCCCCCGCCAGGCCTCCTTCCCAGAAGAGGAGGAGAGCACCAGTGCTAGCGATGCCTCCACCAGCGAGAGCTCTAGCGCTACTGAGGAGGAGGAGGAAAGCGCCAGCACAGCCAACGACAGCGCCAGCGCCAGCGCCAGCCAGGAGTCGGAGGACGAGGAGAGCCAGAGCAGCGAGGAGGCCACTGCCTCACCTGGAGCCGCTGACAGCGACTCAGATGAGAGCACTGAGAGTGATGAGAATGGGGCAGGACCTGTCATCACCACTGACATGCCAGTGGTCATCACCACTGACATGCCAGTGGTCATCACTGCCAAATAAGCATCTCACATCCAATGGAAATGGAAAGGAGGTGTCAGATAGAATAAAGAGCACACGCTGCATTGAGGTGCAAAACGCCCTCCACTTTCCACTGTAGGGCCAAACAGGGACCGCCAAGGCTTGATTATTTTGTTGATTTTAATATGTTCCGACATTATTTCTGTGATTATTTGTGCATCTTTAGGAAAGCTGAATTGCTGTTCCTTCTGGATTGTATTTAAATAAACCAATTACCCCTGCATCCTGTGGTCTGGTTGCCCTGGTAAATCCCATGTTTGACCTTACAGGCAACAAGTGGTAGGATGTTGAAATCGCGACTGCAACAGAAGGTTGACTGACCTCATGACCTTTGCCCACTCCCTTCTAACCTCCGTAGCTGGAAAGACCAAAGAAATTTGAGTCCTGATATCCACACCAGCACTACACGTCATTTAACCATTTACTTATTACTGCAATATGCAAACCTACATTGTGTTGTGCTTATAAGAATACAAATGCACCGTTTATTTAAATAAATGTAATCATTTTAAGTGTAACGAAAAACTTGACATTAAGCCACACATTTGCTGCCTGTGTGGCTTAGCTTCTTTGCTAGCTAGGAACAAATCTGCTTCTGTAGATAAAAGGATTCAAACAGAGAAACTATTATAGGGTTCAGTCGGTTATAGATACACACACATACACATACTACACACACACACACACACACACACACACACACACACACACACACACACACACACACACACACACACACACACACACATGCATACAACACAATCCCGTTCATTTGCACAGTTACCTACCTACAGTACATGTTGTTTGTCCCATGTTATTTACTGTGTTGTATCATATTGTACCATTTATAATATTTGAATAAAGTTCTTTTTTCATAAAAAGAGATGATGGTCGTTTACATTTGTTTAAAATGTAAAGACAGGAGGGGTGGTGAGATCATCAGCTGAGATGATAGATTCAAGGATAATTGATTGCAGTTGTCGTCCATTTATGACTACATTAAAAACATAGAAAAATAAAAACAGAAATGCATTCGTGTGCATTTTTGGATCATTGCATGTAGGAGGGGAGGAATGCACTGTAAACAGCAGCAACAGAAATACTGGTTACTTGTATTGGCAGGTACGTCAGGCATCTCAACATAAAAAATTGACATCAGGTACACATGGGTTAGGTTTAGGGTTAGGGTTGTCCATCAACTTTGATGTTTGAGCATCAACCGTCATTGCAGATACCGGCCGCCACATTTGCATTATCATAGATGATGCAGTAATATAGTAATATTAAGCTATTAACTTTGGCTCTTTTCTTGCTGTAACAAATGCAACTTTCCCCTGTGTGGGAAGAATAAAGGTATTCTGATTCTGATTCAGAATGAGCATTGCATAAGAGAGTCCTAAAACTATAAAACACTAAATGGATCAGAGAGTATAAAAGTGGATCGCAGTAGCTTTCAGTAGAGTGTATGGCACCGGACTGACCCAGGCAGTATTTTGCAGGTGCAGATAGACATTTTAACAATGATGCCTCTTCAACACAGTGGTATGTATGGATCATAAGCCACATGATGCTTATCTTAGCATAAAAACTGGAATCAGGGAAAACAGCCAGGCTCCATTCAAAATAATGCCATTGTTTGTTTAAAGGGGACCTATCATGCAAAATGCACTTTTTGATGTCATTTATATATAAATATGTGTCCCTGGCGTGTCAGGGAACTCACAAAGTGTCAGAAAATAAAACCCTCTCTCTTTTCCTCCGTGCGCAAATTTCTGAAAACGGGGCTACAACGAGCTGATCCAGATTTGCCATCCGATATGACGTTATTTACATCATATCGGATGGCACCCACGTGATGGACCCACGGCCCTATCAGACACTCGCTATCAGAATCAATGCCCGACGTGTTTTGGACGTAATATGGTCTTGTTTACATTAGCAATCATCGCTAACACTCAGAGCTAATGTACTGGAGAGAGCACATGTGTGAAGAAGCAGGAAATAAAAAGGAACTCACCTTGTGGTAAACCGGCAAGAGAGAAAGACTTTGAGCTCCATACTGTTTCAGAAATAATCCTTGATGTGGTTTTGGCGTTTCATCACCGCAGCATTTATTTTTAGACAGTATCTGCCGGGTTCCGCATGAGCAGACATAAGCTCAGCCCCCTCTTTTTCTTTTAAAAAAAAAAAAGCTGTATACCCCGAATCAGCACTTTAGTAACAGGAAGTTAAATAGAGGGATATGAGGCATGGCTAGAATGGGTGATCTGTTTGGTATTTTGAGCAAAACACTTCATAGACATGTTTTTTATACATTTTTATATATCTTAGACCTACTGTATGCTATTGCCTAAAAATTGCATGACAGGTGACCTTTAAGATCTTTTTCACCTAGGTTTAGTTGTTATGCTAAGCTAGGCCTCCTGACTCTAGGCCTGCATAGGGACAGTTAACCCAACAATCCAAAAAAATTATTTTACCTGTATTATATAATCCAAATAGTTTTGGTGTGAGAGGAGAAGATATCCCCCAAAAGATGTCTCTCATATCACCAATATAATAAAAACGACATGGCACTCGGCTTGTGGTGTTCAAAGTGCCAAAAATAAAAAGTCACGATTCAACAACGTATTCTTGCCAGAAATCCCAAATCTTCATTGATCTTCTCATCTCATTCTCTGGAAGACTAAGGCATAGGCTAATTTTACCTGGCACTGACAATAAATGAGATACAACACTAGAAGAAAGGAGTGTAACTAAACAGGTCTTGGCTGGAGTGCACATAGTGTCGTCAGAAGGCAGACATGTTCAGAACAACCAGCAATATAAGAGTGACTTTCACATAAATCTCATTATGAAGCACCTCGTTTTTGTCTAGACTTGATCTTTTCATCAAAGTAATCTCTGCTGTCAAACGCTGTATAGACACATACACATAGAGAGTTCAGACTGATTACAGGCTTCAATTCAAACTGTCCCCCCAAACTGCAGCAGCGAAGCCCCTCAGGTGGGAAGACAAGACAGGTTATAATGTGTTAAGATTGATGTTCCTGTCACAACTCTCAAGAGCTAATCAAAGGATCCAGTCAATTCACTGACAGTGATGTCTGTATACAGGTACAAAAAACAATGCTCCTATTGATCAGGAGGTTTATTACGGCCACATGACGGGACTGTGTGAGACTGAGAGCTGTTGCGAAACTGCTTTATGACCACAGGGCGGTCATAGATACAGCTAGGCTAATGTATGCTATCATTAGAATCATTTTTAGTAAAACCTACTGTACGTAGAGGTAAAATGGGTAACTACACTTTGGTAGCATGAAAACAATGAAGTGCATTTAGCTAGCTTTGTCACTTTATTTTTACAGCTCATGATTGGTGTAACGTTGGCATGTAAGGTTTTAGCAGATAAAGCAGATAATGTACATCCCCAATTTTCGTCTTCTAAAGGGTTGGGAACCAGGTAGCCTACAACATACCATAGTATGAATGGTATATGGTATGAACGCAGACTGAAAACTCATCTCTTTCGTCTCCACTTCGAGCAATAAAATGAAAGAAAAATGGAAAAAACTAAAACTTATATACTAACTAAGCACTTATATACTAACTAAGCACTTACATACTAACTAAGCACTTAGATACTAACTAGGCACTTATATACTAACTAAGCACTTACATACTAACTAAGCACTTAGATACTAACTAAGCACTTATATACTAACTAAGCACTTATATACTAACTAAGCACTTACATACTAACTAAGCACTTAGATACTAACTAAGCACTTAGATACTAACTAAGCACTTATATACTAACTAAGCACTTATATACTAACAAACACTTATATACTAACTAAGCACTTATATACTAACTAAGCACTTAGATACTAACTAAGCACTTATATACTAACAAAAACTTATATACTAACTAAGCACTAATATACTAACTAAGCACTTACTGGCTTATCTAAAGCCTGTTGAGTAGCACTTGAAATGGTTTGGCTCTATGAAACCTGATGTACTTATATGATTCTGTTTTCTTCAAGTTTGTATCTTCTTGGTTGAATGCACTTATTGTAAGTCGCTTTGGATAAAAGCGTCAGCTAAATGCAATGTAATGAAATGTAATGTAATGTAATTAAATGAAGCTGAAAGCAAAGGTCCAATCTTCAATTGGATTTTATATTCCTAAACTAGTAAGTCTGGGCGTCACAACCCTTAAAAGTGTATTCAATTAACTCCAACCTTTTGAATATGATAATAATTACACACAACGTATTGCCTATTACCTAAATTAAATATGTGCAAAAGATACAAGAGCCTATCGACACTTGGGTGACATAGTATAAGTGTTTGATTTCTATTATTACATACAATTTGGAGCATTTAGAACAGGGGTGTCAAACTCAATTTCATCGCGGGCCACATCAGCATTAAGGTTGCACTCAAAGGGCCGGTTGTAACTTTAAGACTATGTCAATATACATATAAATATATCTATATAAAATAATGTTTTATATTACATTATTGCCTCTGCATTGGATTATTATCGGATAGTGTAATAACTTCATAATTAACTACGTCTAGGGCAAATCATTTCAAATAATTGCAAGTCTCTTCAGTGCGCATGTCACAAAATGAGATGCATTGTGGGACATGTAGTTTATGGACATCGTGCTTCTGTAAAGTGGCATGAAACCGTATAATAAACGTATTATATTTTTTGCAAGCTCTTGCGGGCCAAATAAAATGAAGTAGGGGGCCGGATTTGGCCCACGGGCCTTGAGTTTGACACTCCTGATTTAGAAGGTGTTATCCTTAATGATAATGTTCCAGAATTCCAGTCAACGCTTCAGTTAAAAAAAATGTTTTTAACTAAAGATACTTAATATGTAAAATGTGTTAGGGTTACTTTCATGATTTGAATTTTTTGTATTCTTTTTTTCCTTTTTTATTTTCGTTTTCCCACCTGTTCAGTCTGAACTGACCTTATTAGTTCCACCTGTTCCCCATTAGCCCTGCAACCACCTGACTTTCTGCACACCTGCACTTCATCCCCTCATTAGTTCTGCTTGTATTTAAGCCTTGTTTTTAGGTCATTGTTGGATTCAGGTTTGTCGTGTTTGGGAAGTTCTGTTCGGTTTTGCCTTAAATTAAATTAAGGTCTTTATGTTGAAAGTTACTGTTGCCTGAACTTTCCTACAATTGGGTCTACTGACTCCCTGTATGGACCATTTGGAAAAGAGTTCAGAAAGTGGGACCTCTGCTGGTGATTTGTAAGAATAGTTTGTAACTTCCTTCAAATCAAACTGTGAGACATCCACTTCTTTATTCACCAAGCTTTGTGTACAGGGGCGTTGTCGGGCTATATAAGAGTTGAACAGGTCTATGTTGATGGGGAAATCAACATAGACGGTAATAATTGACTTTCTCCATTAGGTGGAGCCGTGTCACTGAAATATAAGCATGTTCTGGTCTAAAGATATTGAGTTGTATTTCTTAAGAATAATAAAGAGCCAGATTTTAAGCAGCGATCAGAGCTTGTTTTTTTGCATTTTGAAAGATCTTTTAAGACTGGAAGGCCAATCTCCGTAATAAAAACAGCTCGTAATCAGGTACAATGTTACGTCTTCCTCAAAGACACTAGAGCAGGACATTTATTAGTCATATGAGTAGATTGGTTATATATTTACAGTGCATGACATCCTGTGTCTCGCATAGTTTGCCCGCTCAATTAGCTATTAAGTAAAGAAGAAGTTGTGTTGTGACCTTAAAGGATCAGATTAACCACATTTCATTAACAAATGTTTCCACTGTGCAGAGGGTTTTGGTTGTATGTGACTTTGGGATATTTGTCTCTCCACTAGATTTCATAGCAACCTTTTGTTGGTAATACGTATGTTTTCGGGGTATATGTGTTGCTGGATTTTGTCCTATGCTCTGAGCACCACAAATCAAATTCCAGAAATCCCTAATAGGTGGACACATACAATCCAAATAATGAGTTGCATGGATATATTCCTCTAGAGGAAAGTAAAATGACCTGGTAAATCTTAAATATACCGTGCATCTGTCAGACACATGCATCAATTAAGTCCTCATATTTATACTGTACAGTATAAGCTTCTATCTTTCAGACTCTAAATGGGTTACTTTATACGGGAAGAAGTTCACAGTCACAATCTAAATAAATAAAGTATGTTTAAAAAAAATAAAATGTGAAAAATTCATTGTAATTAAGATTTTTTTATTTTCCTTCAGAAGAAAAAACTTACAGATTAGATTCAGTTCAACAAAATAAAAAACAAACCCAGAACATTAAGGTATTGTATCCAGCCCTCTAAGCTTTATATAGTTGGGGAAATATGATTTCACAACCCATAATTATCCAACCCACTGTGGCAATAACTCAGTTTGTGTTTGCTCTCTTCTGATGCCTTTACATGCTGAACAACAGGACACACCCTGCTGTGGGTTTCATACTCTGGATTCTCTGGATTGTTCTGTAAAATGTTGTATAAAACTTATTGTAACAAGCTTGTTTAACAGGTGCCACACAATATACTTCCAAAAGACTTAGATAAATACGTCAAACAGTACACACAGATTTATGAAGAAAAACAGAAATAACAATTTTGACACACTGAAAAAATCAACCAAAAAATCCTGCTGGTACTTTTTTGATTGGGTAATACCTAAGGGTAAACATGATTGAGCAACATTTTTATTCATGTACTATAACCATATTTATTTGATCTGGTCTCTATCTCTTGATACATTGGAGAAGCCAGAAAGAGTTCATAAGATTTTCAATTCCAATCCAACTTTATTTATATAGCACATTTAAAAACAACAGAGTTGACCAAAGTGCTGCAATTGATTAAACCAAAACTCACAAATGAATGTTGTTAACTCTTTTCCAATCAAAGAAGCTAGCAGCACTAGCTTTTAAAAGTCACAGAATCTGGTGGGAAAGTTGGCATAACTGTCAGTCTTCTTAGACCTCCCTCCAAAATCAGTAACTCAACATATTCATTATGAACATCATAATAAACAAAAAACAAACATGGCTGGTTAGCTTCAGTGCGCCCAAGTTGACGGGCATGTTGACTCTCCAACCATTTAATTCAGGCTGAATACATTTAACAGCCACCGATATAAATGTGTCTTTGTCATAGCTCCAATGTATTATATGCTGTAGTGTTGTAGAGAGAATTCTAACTAAACGTTTTTTTTAAAGAGGTTTACCTACCCCAGCTTTACACACTGCAGGTCTATATGGATGCTAACTTATTTTTTTATCAAGCATCTAGTGGTCATTAAAGGACATGCATCGTAATACTTGATACTGTTAGGTAGTAAGTCTAGAGAAACTTCACATTTCTGGCTTTATTGATCTTTAAATATATGTTGACCTTCATACTTTGTGAATTGATAAAGGCAAATGGGGTTTAATATAAAAAAATCTCAATTTTGTACTTTTTGACAGTACCTATGGCGATAAGCAGTAACTGCAGGTATTTTTTATCTGAAAGCGCCACCTATGATTTATCTCGGGAATGTTGCCAAGGTTATATAATTGCGAATGCAAGGGCTTTAATCAGCAGGCCATTGGCTCAACAGACATTTATAGAATTGAAATCTTTGTGATTATTACTTAACCTGTCATAACAACACAAGAGAAATGTCACACAAATCACATTTTTACTGGCATATGAATATGGTTGGTTAGTTGTCTCCTCTTTTTTCTGTGATGGGAAATGCCGTTGGAATCGTCAGGGTAAAACACTCAGAGCATCCAGATGACGTGGTACCTTCAGATGGGGTCGGTGTTGCTGGCGGGACGGTTCTCCCTGAATCAGTCGGCCCATCTGTGCTCCCTGTGTCTGGCTCAGGGGTCGGCGTACTCCTTTTTACATTAGTGATGGTTGTCATGGCAGTGGGGGTCACGCCCATAGTTGTCTGATCGGTGAATGGACGTTCCTCAGAGGACTCCTCCGAAGACTGACTCTCTGAAGATTGACTCTCTGAAGATTCACTAGATTCAGACTCCAGTGACTCACTCGACTCTGAAGATGAGTCACTGTAGCTCGAAGATTTGCAGACCATGAAGACCCCCTGCAAATCATCCGCAGCCATCTTAGAATCAGGTTATTTCCAGCGATGTCAGCATTCTGATGCCGACCAATCTAGGGAGGGAATAGAAAATGAGAGACGTTGTTACTGCTACTGTTGGTGTTAAAGCACACAATTTCCTATTTGACGTGCTATTATGTATCTGCCACTACGCTTTTTTTGCACTACTAAATACTGTTAATATTTACATTAATTAAGTGACCATCTATGTTTCCTGTAGATATTTAATTGCTCTTTTTACTGCACTTTTAGTGTACAGTTTTATTATTATGCTGCTGTGTTTATTGTATTTGTGTAACTCTGGCCCGACAATTTCCTTCGGGATAAATCTTATCTTATCTTGACATCTAAACCCATGTATCCAGCTCAGTCTGTAGGGACTTGGGAACTGAAGGATTGCTGGTTCACGTCACGACCGGACAAAAAAATACGGAAAGGTGCCAGTTCACCAAAAAATACACTTCCTGGGCACTGCCGAGGTGTCGTTGAGCATGGAAACGAACCCCCAACAGCTGCCGGAGAACCTGGCACTCTCTCTCTGGCACCTCTCCATAAAAAGTGCATGTGTATTTGTATAGGTCCTATGTATTTGTAATGTGTGTGTACACAACAACAGAGTGGATACATGCATTTCCCCTTGGTTATTAATAAAGGGTCATCTTATATATTCCCATTGTTAAATTATTCGACATGATTTTTGTTTAGTTACAATGTATAGGGTGTCCGTTACGCTATGCATAGCAAGATGTGAAATATAGTTGGTTTAAAAACACAACGCCACCTTTTCCTCACCAATGTCATACTGAAGGTTTGATGAGCAATCATCGCAGAACTATATTCCTTTATCAGCGTTGTCATAAGGTTTGTGTCCTGTGTGAAACCAAATGCTCTGGGCTTATATTAGGTTACGTCTGCAATTTAAAGACAAGTATCCACAAGTCAGAGAGTCACATAGGGAGTGCTCACATTACTGGTTATTGTTACACAATTAAAACTCACAATCCTCTTGTTAATTTCCTAAATGTCTATTAGAATTGACGTGATATTGCAAACATAATCTCTCTTTTTAGGCCGATAAAGCACTTCATATTTTGACCTAATAATTGTCAAACACATAGCATATAAAGTATAAACTGATTAATTAAAAGGTAATTTAAGTTCTGCTTGCCAATCAGCTGATCTACTTATTATTTGTAAATGAATGTGGGTAACAATTAACCAAATGTAAAACCTAAAGTATATTGTGTCCTCAGAAAAGTTACATTGTTACAGCACATGGCATGAAAGTGTTGGGTGCAACAAACCCAAAATGTAACTCATAATGTAGCAATTTTAGAGGCTTAACTGTAAAAACGACTAAATGTAAAAGTCTTGTGTTCATTGTGTAATGCAAGTATTTAATCGACAAACAAAAACATTTGATCCGCAGAGGGAATAGCCTTAATTCGTTCACCATAGAATAATTACATTAGTAGAATACCTCAAATAGAATCGGTACGTATTCTTAATTGAGCAATAATCAGTTTTACTGTAGCACAGGGTTGAAAACCTCAGTTGTGAAAGTGATTGAAACAAAATACAACAGGCACAGTTTCTGAGAAGGAAAGATCAGTGAGGGAGGAGGAAGAAGGAAGTTTTATATGTTGCTTTGTGGTTAGCTTACCGGCTTAGCGGATGCTGTTGTAGACAGGAGAGCGATGACTAAGGCGGTTGTCAGAAGCTCCATCTCTGATTGGTTCTTGTCTGCAAGGGAGGGAAGCCACAAAGAACAACACATTCACATATCCCGCCAACGCACTACCAGCGACTGGGTATAGAAATATGATGTACAGTGGAGAATTACTATCCTCAAAAAGGTGAATATAATACAAATTAAAACATGTTTTCTAACGACATACATATTCACATACCTATTACAACAACAAATTACTAACAAAGCACTTATAAACTAATAAAGGACTGGCTTATCTAAAGCCAGTTGAGTAGCACTTGAAATGTTTTGGCTCTATGAAACCGTACTTGTACTCTTCAAGTTTGTATCTTCTTGGTCGAATGCACTTATTGTAAGTCGCTTTGGATAAAAGCGTCAGCTAAATGCAATGTAATGTAATAATGTAATGTAACACTGAAAACCTTTTTAAAGATTTAAAAAGTTCATCACATTCAAATAAAAACATTTAAAACAAACTTACAAGTTTTCTGTAGAACCAGATCTGCTCTTTTTCTTTCCTACTTCTCTTAAATCCTGAATATAATCAATGGGATTCTCTGCAGCTGTAATCGCTCTTGGTTTCAGTTCAGAAGGATGTCTCCATGCAGGACTGGCTGCTGCTTATATATTCTGCCTCGACGTCCCAGATGATGTGACGGGCATCGGACCCTGTGGGGAGGATTGGGCAAGACTGGGTCAGAGAGGAGGGAGAGGAGAGGAAATTTGCCGCGGTAATATATCACCCAAAGGCATGCATGAATCATTGCAAAACATGTTTGTTTTGAGTCCAGAGTCAGGAATTTCCTTTGGCAAATTTGCGGATATTTAACAACAACATGTTCTCGGAACTTTAAATATGGGAATCCAAAGGGTGGACAAAATACCAGGAACAAGAAAAATGCAATCTAGCCCAAATCTTCCTGGATGTTATACAAATATACATGTATACAAAACAAAATTAAAACGTTTGGATTGGACGTTGGTTGATGCTTTGGGTTAAAGGCTAAAGTGAAATGTGACGTTGTGGCAGAAGGCAACGGAGAAATTACAAATGGCGAAGGAATTCTGCATGAGGTGAAGATGAATGATCCAACGTTCAGGCTCTAGGTTGAGCAGCCAGTGGAGTGTAACAGTAGAGTCAGTGTGTAGCCACACTTTGATCAGACCTGCATGTGTGTGTGACACCGCTGTGTGACCGCACTACTCAGAAACTCCCCCCTCCTCTCTTACGCTCTCTTCCTCCTGTGAAAAAACACCTCAGGGTGAATTATGAACAAGATGCATCATGAAAAGGTTTCCAATGAGAAATGTAAGGACCCACATTAACATAATAAACAATCCCGAAAGAGATAAAACCTCCTGGGTAACCATATGAAACCAATGCCAACCGGCAACATCGTAAGTCGTGAAACCCACTGACCCTAAGAAGACTTTTTCCTATTTCCAGAGCTGAAACCATTAATAAACTAATATATGATTTGAGTTAATCAGCAACAATTAATAAATAAGTCATTTTTTTAAAATATTAGCAAACATGCCGAACTTACCCTTGTTGCCCCTTTGATGTTAGTACTTTATCTATTTTGGGTTTTGGACTGTTGGTCCAACAAAACAACCCTAACCGTAACTCTTAGCCAGGGCCGTCCCTCCCTATAGGCCGATCATGCAGACTGTGTGGGGCCTCACCTTGCGGAGGGGGCCTCACCTTGCGGAGGGTGCCTCAACTGAGCCGACAATGCGGCGCACCTATGCGCTTATGCGGCGCAATTAGTGTGGCGCGGCACGGTTTCGCCGCTGCGAGGCTCCACTAGCACCCCCCCGTCGACGCTCGCGAAACAGAGGGCCTCAACATATAGCTTTGCGTGGGGCCTCATGTTGGCCAGGGACGGCCCTGCTCTCAGCCATTAGGAATGAGTGGGATTTCTTAGCAACATTGTGATGTCTCTAGGGAAAGAAAGAAATATCTTAACAACTAGTGGATTGTTTTTTTATGAATGTTCATGTCCACCGTAGGATTGATCCTTATTCCTTAGGTACATCTCTCACTTTTTCACCATTATGACAAAATATCACTGGTTTTCTGAAAATGAATCCAAACGATTAGCTAATTTCTTGTTACTTAAGTGAGTTGAAGTTCTCAATTTTCCCAACACATACTAGATATATTTGCAACAACATTCATGTTTCCCAAGAGATGAACCCTAATGACTCCACTACAATTCAGAGGTTAACCTGGTATTTTTACTCCACTACATTTATTTTAGTTACTTTGCAGATTCTGATTAATGATGTGAAATATAAACAACCCTTAAATCAGACTTTAGTTACACCTGAGTCAAATTCAGGGAAGGTGATTGTCAAGTGCCAAAATAAACTATGCAATATATTAGACGTTAAGTACTTTGTCAGACTTAATATTTATCTGTTGATAGCCCCAACTTTTTTTTCTTATTCAAAAGAAGACCTTAACTTAAAGTATTCTTTAATGTTTAAATAAAGCCTTATTAGTTTGTCTGTTTTGCACATCCTCCTGTTAATATCTTTGGACGTCCTGCACTAAACTGTTTTATTGTAGAGATCACTACAGTATCTTCTTGATATTTTCTATTCTATATTTATATCATTGACCTTCTACTTTCCCCCTATTTTGTATGTACTCTTAATATTTAAATGTTTTCATCAAATATAACATTCAACAACAACATTCAATAACGTGCTTTAACCACTAGGCGGTGCGGGTTAAAAAACCAGTGGTCTAGTTAATAAAACATAATAATATCAGCTATTGAAATTCTGATTCCATAGATGTGTCTCCCATCACCCAAAACCCCTGACTATTCTCTCAACTCAGTATATTACATTCTTTAATTCAAAGAAAATCAGTAATATCTTTAAAAACTACAAGTCCCTTTCTATCAGCTGTGCACCGTTATGGTGTAAATACAGCCTATCTACCAATTGGATCAAATATAAAAGTCAGCCGAATTAGTGTTGATACTGCAAGGAGACGTATTGTGTGAAAAGAAATGGAAGATGTTGTTTAATTGCTGATATATTTATGATCCACGTCACGTATTCAGTTTTGGCGGCATTTCTCCCAGTTTGTCCAGAAGTCTTCTAATCAGGGCTCTATGAATAAAGAACTACGGCAGATGTGTAATATTTAATGCAGCCGAACCGTGTATTACAATGCCGTTATGTGATGACTTCCAAAGAGAAAAGCAAGAACACTCGGAATAAAGTATCATTTTATTTTTTTTAAATGTTTTCCGATTTCATATCACATAAACACCATATCCCGACGTGCATTGCGGCTAAAACATCCAGGACTATGGGTAGTTCGATGTTTTAGCCTATCAAAACCTCTGAAAAAGAAATGTGTCTCTCAGAATCGAAAGGGAAAAACCTATGGGAAAAACACAAAAGCATTGTACACAATTTAAACCAATTAATGTCGTGTAATTAACAAGGATAAACTGACGTTTTTTAGTGGATGAGTACTGCAGATATCACTGTTAAATCATTTGATCATTGGTTTTATTATGAAAACTTTGAGACCGGAAATACTGTTTTCACCCCGTGAGGGTTGACGCTAACTTTACATGGAAGCTGCCGCATATACACGTTCTCCTGGCGAAACCTCAAATCATCTTCGTAATATCTATCAAACTATAGATCCTACTAGGGCTGCCCCCCGATTAGTCGACCAAAGGTTAGTCGGCCAAAAGAGTATTTGGTCGGTCAAGTTTTAATTGGTCGCCGAAAAAAAAAAAAAAACACGACACAGGAGGTGACGTCAGTCACTTGTTTTCACGTCAGATAAGCTGATAGTTTTAACCATGTCAGGCGTAAAATCAAGAGTTTGGGAGCATTTCGAAAAAGTAACAGACAACCCGAAGAAGGTGTTATGCAAACTTTGCAAGCAAATATTCTCCTATCATTCATCAACTACAAACATGAATTATCACCTGAAACATGTAAGTAGCGTTCAAGCCGTTAAAAGATGGCCGCTCTGCGGCTCTAGTCTTAATAAAAAGCCTGTTAAAATAAAATGTATTGTCATATTACTTAAATTACTTACTTACTTAACTTAAATTAATGTGCATTTCTCTCTATAGGCTCATCCACTATACGTTGATAGGGCCACCCCATCTACCTCAACTTCATCTTCGCAGCCGCCATTGAAACTCTCACAGACAACACTCGTTTTGAAGCCCCCTCTTTCCGACAAAAGGAAGAGAGACATCACCGACAAAATTGCAGATTTCGTGGCACTGGACATGAGACCTGTAAACATTGTCGAGGGGGAAGGGTTCAAACAGATGATGAAATTCATCGAACCGGGTTACACTGTACCCAAACGTGACACCGTAATGCACGCCATTAAAAACAAATATAACACCACCAAACAGGTACTTTTGGAGAAACTTAAAGCCTGCACAGCAGTCAGCTTCACTACAGACACATGGACCTCCAACCAAATGGATGGTTACATGACTGTGACGGCACACTTATTTCCCAAGAATGGCAATTACATTCATTCGTGTTGGAGACTAAAGTGCTGGAGGTGAGCCACACAGCTGCCAACATAGCAGAGCGACTCGGCGAAGTGATTTTGTGTTGGAAAAATCAACAAGGAGACTGTCTAAATATTTTGTTAATTTATTTCAACACAACAGTGTTGAAAAATCAACAAGGAGACTGTCTTAACATGTTGTTAATTTATTTCAACACAACAGTTTTGTGATGAAATAAATTAACAAAATGTTAAGACAGTCTCCTTGTTGATATTTCAACACTGTTGTGTTGAAATAAATTAACAAAATATTTAGACAGTCTCCTTGTTGATTTTTCCAACACATTCAGAATCATAATTTAATTACTTGCTGGTTTCGCTAAAAAGGCGGTTTGTTTCATGCGTGCGCTTTCATTCGCGCCACTGGTCGACCAGTGGCCTTACCTGACGACCAGTGGTCGACCAGTGGTCGACCAGTGGCCTTACCTGACGACCAGTGGTCGACCAGGAAAATCTTTGGTCGGGGGCAGCCCTAGATCCTACACATCCACTGGACGTGGATTCTAAAAGTAAAATATACACTTCTCGCTAGAAATCTAATCAAAAAGCCTTTTAATGGCCAAACTATCCTACAATTTAGGATTTTACAGAGAGGGTTATTTGTGAAAAAATGACCCTCTGTAACGTTTGCAATCAACGGGAGCACTAGAGGTCGAAAACTTTAAAATGTGATGATAGGTCGTATTAAGCGCTTGAACAAACGACCTATTTGGTCGTAATAAGGGCTTGAACAAACAACCTATTTGGTCGTAATAAGGGCTTGAACAATCGACCTATTTGGTCGTAGGAGGACTTGTTGCTCCAACAGCATGACACACACTGCTACGGTAAACACATCTTCAATCATGTAAGCACATGTAAATGACTTACAACAATCTTAGTCAGTCTATTCTGAGTCAGTAACTACAACAGCTCCGGAAACTTTCTGATTACTTTTCCAGGGGAAATTCCTTAATCTGGTTAATTCTTACCGTCATCAAACCACAGTGACAATGATGGTGATGCACAGGAAGTCCTTACTCGGGCATGTTAGGTAAAGCTGGGATGGGTCTTTTAAAAATATGTTTTGCTGAAATGCTTTTCACACAACATCGACAATCAATCTTTTAAATGCTCTGACGGTGCCTCTTCCTGTTTCACAAAGTCGGACAACATCTCTGTATATCGAGCACATTGTGCCGTATTTTCTCTAAGAGTTACTGCCAGCTAATGACACTCTCTCCTCAAGTTTTGCTACATCTGTATTTATCCAATCAGTAATAAAATAAAATGCATATAATGTACAGTTTATTCCCAGGCGGCACTGAATGTTACACACTCAAAGAGAAACAGCCAGGTCACATGTTGGCCTTCTTATCATTTGAATAGAGGAATAAATTGAACACATTTGGCATATTAATAACAAGAAGTGAGAAATAAAATGCTGAATTGATCTTATACATGCAGAAAAAATATCTTTTAGTAACACTGTACCTTAACAAAATCAAATCAAATAAAAAAGGGCTCATTTAAAGTGTTTTCAGAACACAAACACAAACACATACACACACACACACACACACACACACACACACACACACACACACACACACACACACACACTCTCATATGTTTTATTCCTCACACCCTCTGCATTGAAACTCGTATGTTACTAACCATGATTAGTGACATCTACTGTTGGTAAAAGTCACTAACATTACACATGAAGAGAAACACTTCACATTGCTAACACCAAATGCCCATTTCTGAACCTATATTTAACCAGTTTTGTGTAGCTGTCTGTTAAACTTTGTAAAATGTGTCAGTCTCCCATGAGGCAGAAAGTTAAACCTACAACCACTTTCCAGATAAATGAAACAATGGTTTCTGTTTCCTGGTGTTTGCAAATATTTATGGTGCCATAAATGTTAATTGTTATAACTCTGGATACTTTCTTTTTCTCTAGTGCAGGTCAAATGTAGGATTTGTACCTGATGGATTATGACTAAATACCTTATTCTAAGTATCATTAGAAATGGGAAAAGAGGAACAGACACAAATAGATACTGGATAACTCATAGAGTATGAAGCAACAGACATTACACAGTATGCATTCATACTAAACTACAGTATAGGGAACACACACACATTTACTTAGGCATCATATGTATAAAGAAAAATATAGTAATTTCTCTATGATTATAAGAGAATCCCACTGTCTATTTAACAGACTGATTATAATCCTGATATATTATTGTTCATTGAAATGGTAAATCTTTAAAAAATAGTTTGTTTAGGTGTCACAGTAATAAATATGTCATATTAAGCCGGATGTAAGCCACCTCTCTTATTGTGTTCATACTGCATGCTGTCAGACTGTGGTTTCAAACGGTTTGAGCAAGTGAAACATGATAGAGAGAAAAAGGCCTCTTCCTGTTTCACAAAGTCCGACAACATCTCTGTATATCGAGCACATTGTGCCGTATTTTCTCTAAGAATTACTGCCAGTTAATGAGACTCTCTCCTCAAGTTTCGCTAAATCTGTAGTTATCAAATCAGTTATAAAATAAAACACATATAATGTGCAGTTTATTCCAAGGCAGCACTGAATGTTACGCAACAGCCAGGTCCCAGGTTGGCCTTCTTATTATTTGAATAGAGGAATACATTTAATACATTTGGGATATTAATAACAAGAAATGAAAAATAAAATGCTGAATTTATCTTATACATGCAGAACAAATATATTTTACTTACACTGTACCTTAACAAAATATCAAAGGCGAATCAATTTAAAAAAAGGGCTCATTTAAAGTGTTTTTTCAGAACACACAAACACACCCGAACACACACACACACTCACACATACACACACACACACACACACACACACACACACACACACACCACACACACACACACTAATATGTTGTATTCCTCACACCCTCTGCATTGAAACTCGTATGTTACTAACCATGATTAGTGACATCTACTGGTGGTAAAAGTCACTAACATTACACATGAAGAGAAACACTTCACATTGCTAACACCAAATGCCCATTTCTGAACCTATATTTAACCAGTTTTGTGTAGCTGTCTGTTAAACTTTGTAAAATGAGTCAGTCTCCCATGAGGCAGAAAGTTAAACCTACAACCACTTTCCAGATAAATGAAACAATGGTTTCTGTTTCCTGGTATTTGCAAATATTTATGGTGCCATAAATGTGAATTGTTATATACACACACACACACACACACACACACACACACACACACACACACACACACACACACACACACACACACAGTGCTTAGAGTATTTATGGCCCGATAATAGCTGTGCATCACAGAAATCTGCGCCCTCTATTATTACTGCTGCTGCCCAGTAACAAGGACAAATACAGCGGGGATGTAGCAGTGGTGAAGAGTAACTAAGAACATTTACACTGCTATGCTTTTGTACATTTGTAAGTACTTGAGTATTTGATATCATTTATTATTTTTCGAAAAATGCGCTGATCAACTTGAACATATAAGGGAGACAGAGAGAGAGGAAACAATAAATAGTGCATTGTACTTTTTGGTGCAAGTTTAATTATTTTGGTGCATTACATTATTTAATTTTAATTACATTTTAGTCCATTGCATGCATACAGTCATCAATCAAGGACATTTATACGTTTTATATGCAATATTTAAGAAATAGAAGCAATTTTTACATGATAGCATTTCTACTTTTACCTGAAAAGATCTGAAATGAAGACAACAGGAAGTAAACCCTAGAACAAATCAGAAAATATAGTGTTAAACTGTAACACGAAAGAGATGAACATAACTGGATATATTCAGTTATTTCTGCACACTGCTAATGATTGTTCAGTTACAGTATTTTAGCAATAATGCCATTCTGAATGTTGTGGCCAAAAGACAACAATAGATGAGTCGCTTTCTTTAAATTACACGAGTAACAAAGCCAGAGTTGATATTGTGTGAATTTCAATTGAGAGGAAAATGGGAGGTTGGACAAACAACATGAGGCGGATGGTGTTGGGTGAAATAGGGAGAGAGAAGAAGAGCGTGGGCACGAGAGGAAGATGCCTTAGCTAGGCCTTAGAAAGATAAAGAATGGGAGCAGATACGATGGGAGGGCAGTGATGACAGGACAGTTATTAAAGCTTCCTCTAATACATGCTCTGCAGCCCATTGAAAAGCTGAAGATACTGTGCTGAACTGAACCTCAGCATCCATGTTTGTTTTAAGTAAACACTGTTTACAGTATCTCATCACTGTGTTTCACATGTTTTAAAAGCGGCCATGCTTTTCGGTTGAGATAGCTACATTAGATATTTTGCAGAACAGAAATAAAGATCTGAACCCTAAAGATTATTTTTCGTGACTCTATCATTTCTAATTCAACAAATCAATGTACCGATTGATCTTTTATATATTAACATTACTGAAGTGGCTACGTTTCCGTAGGTCAAAATGTGCAGCAGCAAATCGAATTATGACTTAGATTATTGTTATAAATATCCCAACACACAACCTCATGTTGTGCCAAAACACAAAGCCAGGAAGCTTCGAAAAAGATTGATTGTATGGCCATGCTAACTGCTCTCTGAGGCTGTAATTGTTAGCGCAATGCTAACTATAGCATGGTAACGTGTTCACTCCGGCAATGCTAACGTGCTAAAATCAAGCAGGTATAATGTAAACTGTGTTGATCCGTCTTAGTTTAGTATTTGAGCATGCTAGCTTTTGCACTAAACAAAGTACTGCTGTAGTTGGTGGTAATGTTTATTATGTAGGCTATAGGTCATAAACTGAAGTTCTTCACAGATCCTAATTTTGATTGATGATGGTTGCTAGATGAAGACTCAAAAGTAAAAGCAAATCATTTAGACAGGAAAATGAAAGTCTGCCACCAATTACTCGATCCTTGTGTGTTCACAATCGTCAACGTTTCTCCCTGAGATTCCCCTACACAACCATCACAGGGACTTACAGTCTTTCTTAATGGCTTTATTACACAAACAATTAAATACAATCATATCTCACATTATTCTTCACCTGAATGCAAACAAACAATAATGTATTAAACATTCAAGATATCAGAAAGGCCTAAGCTCCTAAGCGAAGCAAAATCTCACTGAAAAAAACGTTACACTATACACAATCAATACCTACAACATAATAAATACGATAGTTGATCAGGTATCAGGGAGCCGAAATTCAATGCCCAACATTATATTTAGGAAATAGTTATTGTAAATTCACCCTCCTAACATGATTGCTGTCTTGTTGGGTTCCTCCAATGATAGGTCAAAGTTTAGGCTCAGCTGAATAGCAGGAAGGGATTCAGTGTTTCGCTCGAGGAAACTTCAGTGTCTTAAGTGTGTGATATGAAAACAACTCATACTCACTTTAATGGACTGTATGTGACTGTATGTTTGTCCTTGGACAGAATAACCCAACTCTTCAATCAAAAAATGATTTGCCTTAATCCAAGGTGCTAAGGCGCTAACCCTTTTTAAAAAAAAAGCATTTCCATTTTCTCTAAATACATAATATAATTGCTTGATTATCAACAGATTTATAGATGAGTAATATTTCAATTGAATGTGAACATACGTTTGCAATGGACATCTTATCGTTTCACAGTAAGTGGGAACAAAGTACCTCAGTTGTTTGCCTATAAAACAATCTATGATAAATCTAAAATATTTTTGATCTACTGTTATTTTTTTTCATAAATTGCACTTAATTTGTTTTACTGTTCAAGCATCCTGGTTGGCTTCCTATTGTTTTTATGAGTCTAGATGCCAGTATCCTGAGAAATTCATCATACCCCTGATACATTACATTTCATTTAGCTGACGCTTTTATCCAAAGCGACTTACAATTACCAATTACAAGGACATTCTCCCTGGAGTTACTAAGGGCTAAGTGCCTTACTCAAGGGCACACTAGTGGTGGTGTTCCAGGCGGGATTTGAACTCACAACCTTCCGATCTTCAGCCCACCTCACTATCCATTAAACCACCACTATCCTGATACACATGTTTATAATGAGTTTTAGTATTATGATTCTGCGCTGTGAAAATACGGCCAGAGCTCCGAGTAAAAATGTCCTACCTTGGTTACTACACCTAGCAACAAAAAGTGTTTTGCTAAAAGTCATTTCTTTTTGCATTTTGCATTAATCAAGGCTGCATGTCAGTTTTAAAAAGTGACCGTGCTGAACTCATTAGCCACACACTTTACACCCACTCTGATCAGAAGGTCTCCTGCGAACTTTGAGTTAATTGAGTCTCTTCCGTAGTCGAAGGTCAAAGGTTCAGATCTAAGGGTCATACATGGGGTTGCTGAAGTTTACAAAAAAGTGTTCGTTGCTTTCCAAAAGATGGTCGTAAGATCTTCGTCTGGAATGGAGAAGGAGTAAAGAAAACAGAGTGAGAAAAGGTTGACTTGAGAAGAATAATACAAGAAATCCCTCTAAAATATTCTTTAGCAAAGATTTGATGACCGTAGTCTTAAGAAAATGTGAAATAAAAATAATCTCATTGGTCAAATTCACATTGGTTATGAACAGTTTCTATTCGAAAACATTTCCCAATTTGGGATCAATAAAGTACATATTATCTTATCTTATCTATTAATTTCTCTGGTATGAATAGTCAGTTAGGGGCGGGAGTGGTTCAGTGGTTCAGGGATTGGACATTGGCCCGAAGGGTTGCCGGTTCACGTCCCCGATCGGACCAAAACATACGGAGTGTGGACTGGTACTGGCCAGTTCACCTCGTGGGCCACTGCCAAAGTGCCCTTGAGCAAGGCACCTAACCCCCAACTGCTCACTGGCGCCAGCTAGACTGGCTGCCTCCGCTCTGACCTCTCAACTGCATGTGCATGTGTGCATATAACTGTGTGTGTATTTGTAAATGTATGTGCATGTTCTAAAAAGTGTGTACTGTGTGTACTATATGACCTGTATAAAAATGCATGTGTGTGTACAACAGTGGAAACTGAATTTCCAAATTAAGTTCTCCCAGCTAATTACAAGATCTGATTTATCTAAATATCCCTTCTTATTTCAAGAAATCTTACCAAGCAAATTTTCTCTTGTTCTATTGGCAGATTTTTGAACTTATTTCAAGTGAAAACAGCTTGTTTTCATTTTTGTTAACTTGTTTTTGGAGCAGCATTTTTTCCAGTGTGTAACAGTTGCCAGAAAATGTCATCACTAACGTTGTAATACATTGACGGTAGAATAATGTACTTAGGAGTTTGTTTAAGCTCTAGACTCACCGGATCCTGTAGTAGTACAGACCAACCAACACGGCTATGACGGTGATGAGGAACACACAAATAATCACTGCAATACTTCCTGAAATGAGACACAGAGAAAGACTTAGAAGATAAGTCTGAAGATATTCCTTCTGATTCAAAACATGTTTTTATTTCACCATCTCTAATCCTGCTTCTCTTTTGCCTGTTACACTCCTCTGAAAAATGGAAGAAAAACATATTGCTATTTAAAGACATAACTACAACAAGGAGAGCAATGTAGCTTCTATCTTTAGCCGTTCTTTAGTGTTAGTTTGGACGCTTGTAATTTAACCACATTGTAAGGACCATGCCATCATCTAACTGCAATGTGAAAGAGCGCATCAAATTCCATGGCAATACATCTGCATCTTTATAAAAGTTGTTAAATCAATTTAATCCCAAACATGAATGTCAATCCTAGTTGGGATTCAATTAGATGTATGGGTTAGGGTTGGGGTTAGGGTTATGGGTTGGGGGTTAGGGTTAGATGATTCGATTATAGGAATTGATCGGGTGTGAACCATTGTTCTATTGCAATTTCTAATACTTTGGATATTTGACAGTCCTTAAAAAATGGTTTACTGCAGGACTGACCAAAAGAGATTACCATTTGAGCAATGACCCTAACAAAACATGGCAAAAATGTGGTTTCAGAATGAATTTGAGGCCTACAACTTCACAGAATTGTCTCCGATATTTGGAAAGGTGCGAGGTGCAATCCATGGGTTGCATGAAGTTGCAAGTCATGTCATCACACCTTAACGTGCCTCATAGTTGAGAGAAACAAGTACAGTAAGTGAATGGCCTCAACTGTAATCGTCTCCTGCCAGATCTCTAACTGTATCAAGAAAGACTTGATGGCGTCTTTGCCCAACAACGTACCATGACCCAAAGATAATTCCTGTTCCAGCCAAAAAGTTGACCTTTGAGTTTAGGAATTAATTATTAATCTACTGGCTGGAAACTTGACCAAGCAGGAAGGAGCTCTATTTCTACGTGCAAGATAATACTGATGAATTACACTACAGATCACTCCTCTTATATAAAAGCAGAATTCCATCCATAAACAAAGCCATGGGAAATTATTGTAGGCAGTTTGCAGCGACTGTCTAAGGTCATTGTTTTAAGTCACTTGGCTGAAGGAACACCAAGTGATGGGTAACTTTGTAAAAATGTTACAGTGATCTGTGAGGAACTTTCAGATATTTGTAGACTTAGTTTACTGTAGATCATCAATCTTAGTCTCGTCATGGAATTAAAATGTCTGATCTTTGAACTCACTAAGCGTTGGTGGGTGGAGTGTTAGGTTAGATAAAGGTTTGTGTTTCTCAGTCTGGAAAACTCCCTTCTATTTTAAATGGCACAGTAACCACTTCAGACAAACTACAACTTGATGCAAATACTACATTATAACCTTTAGCATTTAAAAAGGAAAGTGAAGTTCAACGTTTTTTACAGGCCACAAAAAAACAATAACATTCACTGACCAGTTGAGATTAAATCTAAATTATTCCAGATACAAATGAGACACCTTGGAGGCATTGGAGGTAATGATAACCGTTACAGAGGGAGAAACCAGGTGTCAGCTTAATGGCAAATACATTCTGACATTAAAGGACCAAGCCACCTCTATGTGACCAATTTTTACGAGTCTTTCATTGGAGGAATAATTCTAACAAGTATGTATGGTGGGTTTTAGTGACTGTTAAGCCGATTCGACTGTCTAGATTGAATATATCTAAAAATGTGACAATATGGGAAATGTGTTTATGGTCATAAACCAATGTAATTCACATACAAAAATATTGATGGCGTGGAAAGTTCAGGGACCAACAAAGTTATTCAAATGATTAATGATGAGGGGATGTCTGTACCTAGTTGGAAATGGATCCAATATTTTGTTTATAAGAGATCACTGATTGCTCTGTATATTTAACACTATACTAATGAAAAATAATTGATATAGAGGAAGGTCTTCCAGGCACTCCAAAATGTAAAAACTGGGTGCTTTAGTAAAAAGTAAGAAGCCAACATGTTAGAAAAAATTATTTTGGATGATGTAGCCACTTAAACTAAGGCTTTAAATGATTTTCCTTGCTTACAATGTCTTTCTTTAGATTTTGGATTGCCTGGATTGTCTTTCATTTAAGCCAACCCAACAATATTTAAGACATCTCATCTAAGCCTAATATTTCAACCTGATGTTGCTTCTAGAGAAAATGTCATGGGATCAAAGTTCTCCTTACAGTACAGCAGTTTTCTACAGTATATCTCTTCCATGCAGGACGTTTTCTAGGAACTCAGGCTCTTAAGTTTCATTTCAGTTGGAGGAACCAGGGTCTTAACTCAGTCACCTCAAAGGGTGTGTCCCAACTGATACATCAAAAAAGCATTGCTGTGTTTACTGTAATCAGTTTAATTATCCTTATCTCATGGAAGCATACGTAGAAACAGTCAAGTTCAAAAACCCCCGACAGAGAGAGACACACCCTAAGAGTTATGAGTCAGATGCATTATCAGCATCAATTTCTAATTATGTCGGGAAGGAAGTTATTTTACAACGGGGACACAGTCCAAACTTAGTTAGAGGTAAACACCTCAAACCTGCATTTGTTGGGGCTTTAGTTCCTCACTTAAGAGCACTTAAACAGGGCAAATACACACCTTACGAAGTAGTAAGAATGGCAAGATGTGAAGATCTGAGAGGCTGTGTATTTGAAAAGTTTAAATCAATATGATTAAAACCGACCAATATGATAAAACTAACCATGTTTTCAAAGGAGTTGACAGAACATACAACCTGAAAAGTAAAGATAAATCACACAAAATAAGTTATTCACAAAAAAGTCTGTAATGATTGGCCTGCTCTGCCACACTGAGTGATGTGGTAGCAATGAGCGGATGTCATAAAAAAAATGAGGGCAGTGGTTGAGGAAAGGATTAACCGGTGCACTTCAAATAGCTGGTGTTCTTTTTCACTGATTCAACTGTTAAAGTCTCATCTGCAAAGTAAACCAGGAAGTATTGATTTCAAAAATTAACTATAGATCAACACAGACACTGCTTAAAGGGGTCAAAGAGAGGCATGGACAGATAGTGTGATGCATGGACTCTTCATTCAGAGAGGTGTGATCCCCTGTGCTTTGTTGGTTTCCAAGGTGTGTTTAGCGTTAGGCAATGTATGAAACATGGGGTATTCAACACAGATGGAGTGTTTGCAGTTTAATGGCAATATATTTTGACTGTGCTTTTAAAAAAAGGTCTTAATTAAACAGCTAGTCTTGGTTCTGGATTATTTTTGGCTGAGCCACCTTCAAATCACTTCTTGGGACACATTGTGTTTGAGTTTATGACAAGATACCTGTAAAAGTAACTATTACGCCCAAGACTGCATCCTCTCTTTCCTTACATGGTTCAGGTCAAGGATTATTTTTTTCGTTTCCCGCTGTGAGCTAACTTTGCAGGTTGGGTTCGTAAACAATTTGTTTTGGTTGAAATGCTTCGAACGGTGGACTACGGAAACGGAACCTATTGTTGTTATGCCTAGTATAAACTTGTTTCAAAAGGTCTATTGTCTAGGGCAGCAGTTCCCAACCTGTGCGAAGGCATTGCAAGTGGGCCGCCAAATAATTTGCAAAACATTATGATTTGTGTGGAAACATTTTCATTATTAAGATTTGTTTCTATTTTAACCTCCTTTCCTTTCTCTTTCTTGATCCTCCTTAGAAACGGTCATTACAGTCCTTGACAGCGGTCTGTACTACTGGATTAACAACGCGTCACATGTTCTGAATTGACCAATTAGAACTTTATTTAGCCTCCGTATTGTTTATTGTTGAATGTGGGCCGCACATTTTGGAACCGCTGGTCTAGAGTGTAAAATAAAAGTAATTAAGTATATAATGAGTGTGCATAAACGATGTTACTAGAGCAAATTGTAATGAAACAAACAACTTTTTATCAATGCATACCTGAGCTTAGAGCATTGGACTTGTGTTCAACATCGGTTGTGTTGGGGGTCTGGGTGGTGGTGGTGGTGCCAGTTGTTGTTGAATTGTTGGGGGTCTGGGTGGTGTTGGTGGGGTCAGTGGTTGTTGAAGGGCTGGGGGTCTGGGTGGTGGGGTCAGTGGTTGTTGAAGGGCTGGGGGTCTGGGTGGTGTTGGTGGGGTCAGTGGTTGTTGAAGGGCTGGGGGTCTGGGTGGTGGGGTCAGTGGTTGTTGAAGGGCTGGGGGTCTGGGTGGTGTTGGTGGGGTCAGTGGTTGTTGAAGGGCTGGGGGTCTGGGTGGTGGTGGGGGTGGTGGTGCCAGTGGTTGTTGAAGGGCTGGGGGGCTGGGTGGTGGTGCCAGTGGTTGTTGAAGGGCTGGGGGTCTGGGTGGTGGTGGGGGTGGTGGTGCCAGTGGTTGTTGAAGGGCTGGGGGTCTGGGTGGTGGTGGGGGTGGTGGTGGTGCCAGTGGTTGTTGAAGGGCTGGGGGGCTGGGTGGTGGTGCCAGTGGTTGTTGAAGGGCTGGGGGCGGTGCTTGAGCCCTGTGGGTCAGTTAAGATGGATGACAATGAGGTAGAAGATAGAGAATACTGGCTGGTGGTTTTAAAATACAAATCAAGTGTGTGTTGTTTACCTCAGTGCTGGCTGTAATTGTGGTAGAAGCTGAAGTGATAGGATTGGTGGAGGTTGTATTTGGGACAGTTGTAATCTCGGGGGTGGTGCTGGACCCCTGTGTTGTTACTACAGCGCACAACAAAAGACCTGCAATTCAAGACAAAAGACGTAAGTTTAAAGTACATTTCACACATTTATGGGCATACAATAGCTATTGAGGTTTGTATGGTCCCCACAGTCTCTTAGGACATCGTGGTGGCATGGTTATTATCTTAAATGGCCTTAAGGGGACACATACATTATATTAAGGTTACTTTACTCAGCATGCACACAAATACATATAACAAATTACACTAATGTCTTTCTAGAAGATCTCATTGTGAGTATTATTTTGCTGCAGAACCCCTTTAAAAAACGTGTCTGTGTGTTTTTAGTTAGGCTTACAACCACGGGATCCACTACTGATTTATTACTGTATGTAGAAAAATGAAAAGATCTTCGAAAGATCTTCAACAGGTAACAATGGGCTGGAGGTTGGACACCATGTTCCCATTGTCCAGTAGCTGGACCACTAACGCCTTTATCTTCAAATCTTCACTTTTAGAAAGTAAAGAAATACAATACTTGAGTGGCTAACAGTTAGCAGTCATGTGAAGCAGAATGCTCTAGAAAAGGGAGGCAGGGTCTTTAACAGTTTTTAAATGAATAGGAAGTCAGCATGTTTGTCACTGTTCATTCAATTAAGTCTTTTTAGAAAAGTTTAGAGAGAAAGTCACTTCATAATTCTACTTGAAACCAACTTCAAAAGTCAGAACATATTATACTGTGATGTAAAACCTCCATTACTAACCACAGGTCTCAAAACAGCACGGTGGTTTGTTCAGCGTCAAAAAGGATTTCCGGCCTCTGTGCAGCAGTGCAACTCAAATCTGTTTAATGATCCCCAAGACACGACGAGTACAAACTAAAAATCTATCCGATGTGCATGACTTGGTTGTTAAAAATAACAGAGATTTTAGAGCTTGCCATCAAGTCAAACTTGAAACAATATATAAGCATTCACCCCAACCAGGGAGATTGATTTATCATCTTTTGAAGTGAGATTTATCTTGCAACACTATCTTGCAACCGGTAGAAGAACTGTTCTTGAGAAAACCTGCAACTTAAATTGTGACAAAGTACCTAAAATAGTTGTAAATAGGAAAGAGGTCTCCTCCAAGCGGCAATGTAAGTAACATTTGGAGAGATTTCTAACAATTGCAAGGGTTAAGAGCTACAATAAATAGTAAGAAAAACATTTTTCACACACCTGCATTCCCTCCCTGAAATATCGGCAAATTATTCAATTATAATCTTGATTAACTTGAGATGTATTCATCCCCATATTCTGACATGCTTGAAACATTGACAAATCTATAAAGACAAAGAGATCAGATTTGAACGCTAGTCACCACGTCAAATATCATGCATTGATGTTACTCACATGTTATCAGAGTTTGCAGGCTGACTCTCATATTGTGTTCTTTTCTCTGTATAGTATATCTCCAGGAACTGGTGTGTGGCTGCACTCTGCTCCCTGAGGACAGCTGCAGTGTGTGAGTGTGTGTGAATGTGTGTGAATATGTGTGAGTGTGTGTGACTGGAGGTGGCGGCGTGTACGAGCCTGGGGGCGAGGCTGCATGATCACTGAGTCATTCTGAAGCTCACATATACACTCAACTGAATGAGTGTATATGTATTAAAAAAGTAATTGTAATAAATACATTAGCAAATTAAGCTGAATTCTGTGGACAACAACTTTGAATAGTTGTTTTTTCTGTATACATTCCTGTGATTATAGAGACCAGCTAACACCTCAAACATGGTCTTGGGGCATCTATACTTCTAAACTTGTTTTAATATATATTATATTGCAAAAAATGTGCGATGAAAATGTGTCTAATGTAATTTACGACTTACTCTTTTATTTTTTGTTTTTGTCAGAATTCTTAAGTGTTTCATGTTGTAATACTCAATTTTACCAACAGAGGCTGAAGTGCAAAACAGTATACCACATGTGCAAAATTAATACAATTCATGTTTTCATCTCAGTCATTTTAAAATTCCTCTAAACACAGGGTACTTGAGTGTCATCACATGTTATAATCATGTTATCGTTGTATTAAGAGGAAGAATTATTTATTTAAATGTAATGACTTCTCTAATCAGCAATAACCTTTATAGTATTTTATGGGAAGTAAAGGAAAGGTTTATATGTGAAGAACAAAAGGGAAGAAGAAAGAAGGAAGAAAATCCACTACTGAAAGCCGTTAGTAATTTATTTCTGTAAATCGAAATTAAATATTTAATTTTGCATGAAATTTACCTTAAAGGGATAATTTTCAAGATTTTAATTATTTTATCAACATAATCCTTCCTAATTTACAGAGCAGGGCGACGGTCATAATCCCAGAACAAATTGAACGAATTGTAAAATGATAACTCATTTCAGGGTTTTAAGGGACTCCTCAAATGTAATGTGTACATTAAGTATTATGGGAATGAAATGCATGTGCTGGACAACATACTTATAGGTTACACTTATGAGATAATTTGTTTTAGAAACGAGTAGTGTAAGGGATTATAATTGGAATTTCAGTCATTACATAACAGTAATGAATCCCACTAATGCTAACTTCAAAAGCTTGTGGGCATGCATGTTAAACTTTTAATCAGCGGTATATTTAATGAGCTGTGGATGTGAGTTTGATCTTTAAGTTCAATTGAAGGATTCACTAATGATGTGTTGGCTTTGCGTTCAGGTGGGAGGTGTAGGGACAAAGTTCAAATCCTTTAAACCCCATAATTCTGTTTATATGATATGTGACCCACGCCAATTTTTATGATGTGTGTTTTAAGCTGGTTTTGGGAAGTCTGTTCAGAGATGGATGTATTTTAAAGTGTGAACATTGTCCGAAATTGTCGTCATCTGTCAGTGTTTCCTGTTTGAATTTGGAAACACCCAGTGAAATGTCTGTTTTTACTTCCTGTCTCTGTGTTTTCATGCCCTGATTGATAGTCTGATTATTTTCACCTGGTACCCTTGTGATTACAGATGAAGCCACTCATTTAGGACGCTTTTTCTATCGAGGAGGGTGGTCGGTCCTCGATAAAGAGACCGCCTCCAGTTTCCGTTGAGACCGCCCCGTGTGATAAATTAATGTTTTTATATGAAGCCAGCTGCAATGGATCATTGATCCACCAGGGGGTGCCTGCCTCCAGTTCCAAACTGGAGCTCATGTGAATACTGTGTAGCGATCTTATATCGATAATATAATATCCATATGTCACGGATAGGATCATACTCTGTGCTAAATAAGAGACATGTAATCATTACAAATTTACAAAACATCACCATGTTGTTATTTAACAAAAATGTTTAATCCACGTTGGCGTAAGTACAAAACCATCGCAACAGTAGGTTTTTTCATTTTTTCATCAGGTGATTATTGCAGAAATGCAGACCGGCTCAAACAAACGACATTTAATCATCATTCTTAAGGTCATTTAATGTATCATATGTTCGCCGAATTGGCATGAAAGCACTAATAAATGTAGTTTAATTCACGTGAGTTTACAACTATAAAAATAATCGGTTTGTTTTCAGGAAAGCAGGAAATGCACCACGGCTCTCACGAATCCTTATTTAATCATCATTTTCACCACGATCATTTATGTTTATGTTCGCCGAATTTACATGAAATCACTGAAAAATATGAATATATATATATATAATACACTGTAGCCTATTCAATTCAATATACTGTATTCAACTTCATTAAAACGTTATTAACGTGCCTAAACTCGCTGCACATTAATCCGCTTATTACATGGCCACATTCTCATCAAAGTAACGACATGACTCCCAATATTAATTGAAATGCTTTTTATGGATTTAGAAAATGTTTTTATTGATTAAAAAAATAGTTGTATTGATTTTCATCCGCTAGAAAGTTTTCTTGAGAGTCACATCTCTCAGTTTAATCAAGCTGCGACAGAACCAAAGCATAGGCTACATACACCAAACCTTCCATTTATATTCCTATCAATATTATGAAGGCGTTCGCCGAATTGACATGAAAGCACTGACAAATATGAATATAGGCTACCGTAGTCAACTTCATTAAAGCGCTATTATCGTTATTATCGTAGGAAAATGCCGGCTCACACAAAACTCTGATTTTAATCATCATCATCATCACGATCATTTAATGCAGGGGTATTCAATTAAAATTCAACGAGGTCCAGTTAGCCTGGAACGATATTTTGTTTTAATAATGTTCATTGTGGAGAAAGCTTCGCAGCCTCGCGGCTGTATGTGGAGCCAAAACACTCCTCTCTTTGCCGCTACTCGCTGTCTCCAATAACGTCCGCTGTCTTCACCTAGGTCCGCTGTGTGTGTGTGGGGGGGGTTGTTTACCTCCTGCAGCTGGGTACAGTATCCATGGAAACACAGCATGTGACCTCACAGCGTTATCAGAGACTAGTTAGCCTACTGGTTAAAATAACTTTCATGCACAGGTGGATTTTTAAGTCCTTTCAAACAAATAAAAAGAGATGATATTGATATAGGCTGCCATTTATTTATTTTTTGATACATTTACGAAACAATATGACAAATCACAATATGCCTATCTGCGGAGGTAACCAGGACGAGGTGTTTCTGGATCCGTTTTCCTTGGGCTCCTCTGTCTCTCGTTCACTCTGTTTCTAATTTTATGCCACTGGTCCATGGTCAGGCCTGGGAACCGACGGGAGACACTGGACTCAAGTGTCTGCCTCACATTGAGGGGAAGAGGCCTTTTCCCTTTGCTCCCACTCCAGTTGGTTATTTTGACCATGTTCTCATATGTTTCAAATGGCAACATGGCCATGAACATATAACCCGCAAACTTCTCAGGGCTATGCTGTCCCTTTAGAAAACAGTCCTGGAAGAATATGTCCTCGCGATCTGAGGAAACTGCCCTCATGGTGGTGGGCGCACCAGGTGTGGCTGACGGCTGCAGAGGATGTGGTTCTGCGTCTCCCACATCAGACAGGTCAAATAGTCTTCGTCTGGGTCTGGATTGGGAGGCGCTCGGGTACGGCTGTGTGTCCAGTTGCTGCTGCCGTTCCAACCTCATAATAGCCAGCTCCGAGTCTGCAGTCTTCTGGGCCGTCTTCATGCTCTCCCGTTCCGAGTCTGCAGTCTGCTGTGCCAACCTCATAATAGCACGCTCCGAGTCTGCAGTCTGCTGGACCCTCTGCATGGCAGCCCGCTCTACAGTCAGCTCCAACAGTTGGGCCTCCGTGGCGGTCAAACGGATTTTCAGTGCCCGGATTTCTGCGTCACCCAATCCAGCCGTGCATGTAGCAGACGCCGGGAGCTCCTTAACTGTGATGGCCTGATAGGAAACAGAAACAAAATATGAATACCAGTAGTAGCCTATCTAATTACCTATTTATTTAGACTTATTATGTACTTATACACACACACAGACATACACACAATAGTACGTACCGCTTTCTTTTTAACAAGTCTGACTTTGCTTGTTGCTTGTTTTTTGCCGCAGGAGGTTTAGACGGCTTGACATTCTTTGCTGCGACCTGCGGGGCTGTCTACCGGAATTGGGAATAAAGAATATGACATAAGCACAAGTGAAATTAACAAATAATCACACATAGGCCTACAGTACAGTAGGTCTAAAGGGCAGAGTATAGTACAGTAGGTTATTTACAATCTGTCAGCTTACCTGTGCAAGACGTTTTCTCTGGGTCTCGTAGAAATTGCTCGAATCCATTCTCTGACAAAAAAAAGAGCTTACGTGCGTTCTTCCTTGATTCACAAAAGAGTCTGAGACGCTGTGCCAAAAGAAAGTTATGCGCTCTATTTATCTGTGAATCGTACATTGTGTCAAGCACCTTGATGGCCACCTATTTTTCCTATTGGTGCGTCTACAGACAGCCAGCCACACCCACATTTTGTCGGCTACTTAAAACCGGTTTGTGGAATGCAGCCGGCTCGAGGAATGCTGCATTGCCTATTACGCATTACTATGACGCGCATCAACAGAGAGAGGTCCGAGGAGATTCGTGTCATGCGAGCAAATGGAAAATCAACAAGAGAAATCCAAGAAACGTTTGCAAGCATTGGCATCGCAGTTTCACAGAGCGCTCTGCGAAATCACTTTCAGGAGAAACCACCCCGCCGCTCAGGTCCAAGAAAACTCCTGTAACACTCCTGTAGTCGACTAATTACAGGCCTCAATAAAGTGCTGCCGTTGGTTGTGCAAAATAAAGGTGGACATAGTGGAAAGTGAAATTGACATTGTCAAATTTAATAAAAATACAAAATAATCCTATCTGTGAACGTGTTTTTTTGGCTATTCTTCCTGGGGTCCTCAATCACACCAAACATACATAAACAAACATACAACAAAATTAAAACAAAACAAAACAGCTTATAATTTCATGCAATTTTGTATGAAGTGAAAACTAAAATGCTCATTTACTCTATATTTTCTATTTCAATCAAATGTTCCATCGTCCCACTTTAGGAAACATGTTTCGCAAAGTGGGACAGTATGATTTGGTATGACAAAGTCAGGGATAATGTGAGATATAAATGTCAGAGTTTAAAAGATGGCAATTAATTTAGGCCCAAATATTCATAGTAATTTAATAAATCCTTCCAACACACGTTGTCAAAAATAAGTTAAGAAATCATTCCAATATGTGCTATACAGTAGGTCAATTAAAAAATTCAAAAACACAGTTTAAAAGGGGAGTGATTTGTCGAATATGCATAAATAAAAAAGAAAGTAGTAGAAAGAATGACTAGGTAAGATAAAGATAGGAGAAAGGCGTTTATCAAATATTTGTTATTGGATATTGGTTATTCTAATGGTTTTTGATTATTATTATTTCATATGTTGAGAGCTGTATCCATAAATCTCTTAATGTTGCCCTCAAAGTGCACCAGATTGATGCATTTAAATTCAATTTAAAGAAAAACATCATCTGTTGTAACAACAATAACTTTATAAAGAGTAACATAGCTGAACATGGTATTCCACATTTAGCTTTGAGTGTTACTGACCTGAGATGTTTTTATTACATGAATTAAGGTGACTGAGGCTTTTTAACATAGACTTTTCAGTGTCCCACATTTTGCACAGAACTGTCCCACATTAGGACATGCAGATTGTCTGAGACAACTTGGCACTAAGAGTCTTCAGAATGGTACTGGATTTTGAGTTATTGTATTGGCTTCATATCGCAATATATTCCCGAAGTCTGAAATGCAAAACATGTCCCACATTAGGGCAATTCACCCTGCATGAAACTATGTCTATTTGTGTGTTTACCAAGCGCAACCCCCCGCGGTAATCCGCGGTAAACTCTTTGTTTAAACTGACCATCGGAATGTCGGGAGGTTTGCACACATGCAAATATCCTCCCATCCCCCGCTCATAGCGGTCTTGCTGTTGAAAGAAGAATGACAACACCTACTGTAGATCACCAACACTGGTTTATTTTGTATTCACAGGCAAGTCAACGTTGTTGCAGTAAAAGTCCCAAGATAGGTGTAGCTTTGTCTCTGTCCTTGAGAACCACGTATCTTTCAAAAGTAAACTTTTCAAGATAATATCATCATATATGTGTAGCTTTGTCTCTGTCCTGTGAGAACCACGTATCTTTCAAACGTAAACTTTTCAAGAGTTCCTCAGAAAAACAGCTGTTTTCAGCTTTGTGGCGGTGCATTTTACAGCTAATCCAAGAGGCTTTTTACACACCTTACTTGGTTTAAGAAGGAGGGGATTTTTCTCAACACATAAAGGAACACTTTATCCTTCAGTTTATCACAAACATTCAACATCAACACATTTGGAGATCCTAATTTGAATCCAGTCTGTAATTTGATTTATATCCCGCGTCCCGCCCACCCCGACCCTTTCCGAGCGCTTCCGAGCCGCGCCGATTACAACGAGAGTTAGAACGAGAACGTGACGTCACATTTACACAATACGTATGCTTTCTAGCTGTCACTACCATAGGTCACTACCGGTCACTACCCGATCTGCCCCCCTGCCCGATCTGTCCTGCGCATGTGCGAGATGGTCAACTACATACGGCAACTCTGATAGGACACTTGACACAGTGGCGTTTGGCAAAGCAGAAAAAGAACCGAGAGAGATGAGTTATTGTTATTACAACGTGACTGCACTATTATTTAACAACTCGGGCAGGGGGGCAGATCCGGTAGTGACAGCCATAACCGAGGTCCCGGAGGTCCGCTGTCTCGTCTCTTCTTCTCTGTTTCTTTCCTTGTATCGCTCACTCGTCTCTTTCGCCCCCTGTCGGCGGGGCGGTCAAAATAGAATCGCCCCGTCAAAATTGAAATCAAATCAAGGTTTATTTATATAGCACATTTTAAAAACGATTTTTATCTCTACCACAGTGAGATGATACACATGTGTGTGTCAGTAAATGTGTACTGAGGCTCACAGAGGCTGCAGGGGGTGTGTGTGAACCGGTGTGAACACAACGAGGGCTGCTGTCAGACGATCAGCTGTGAAGCGTCGCTTCACGTGACGCTCCGGAGGAAAGGATGTCGCATTGCTCTTAAAACTCATTTCAAACTCATTTAAAAAATGTCTATATTATGAATTTGAGATGTGTCTAAACTGCTAAGAAGCTGACAGCTGAGTTAGAACTGTGCTTAACCACCACACTTAAGTAAAGCAATAACCGCAACCACACACTTTTGCTGCACTTAACTGTACTATTTTATATCATATTTTAAATATTTGTAACTATTTATTCCCCCGTATGATTGTCTATGTTGTCTGTCCCTATTGCTGTTATTTTTTAAGTGTTATGTATGTGCACACCGTGACAGAGTGTTGCACTCTGAAATCTCGTTTATACTTGGTTTATAATGACAATGGCGTCAGCTAAATGCATATGTAATAATAATAATAAAAGGCTTTAACTTTAACTTACTATAATAATAATAATAATAATAAAATAAAAATACAAAGTTTGCCACATATTTATAAATGCATCAACTGTCTAAAGGGTGGATCTTCCTGTTCTGTTGCATAAAATATTTAAAATAAGTCTTTTCCACGTCATGCAGCCTACAGTAAAGCTTGAAATGCAATGTACTGTAATGAATGAAGCGCCCTCTCCTGGTTTGACCCTGTAAATGAAAATCTGGCCACCCCCACTTGCTGAGAAGTGGGAGGAGTTAACATTCCTTAATGCTGGTCTTTGGCTGGGAGCTGTATGCTGGAGTCCTAAATGAATGGCTTCATCTGTAGTTCTGCTGGTATTTAAGTGCTGGTCTTCTGTTGATCTTTGTCAGATCGTTGTTTGTAACATGTCACAGAAGTCTCCTTTGTTTTACCCTGTCTGCCTGGATTCAAGCAACAAAAGAGAAGAGCACTATAGGGTATGTATTATTGCAATATTTGTATTTTTCTTGTCTTTCAGAGACTCCACTGACCCTGTTTCAGGCTTCAGACTTTAGTCCTGAAGGTTAGATTTGTTCTGTGTTTCTATTTGTGGCTTTAACAATCTGCAGTTCATAGCAAAAGCCAGAAGAGAGCGGCATATTCATTTATAATGTGGCCTGTCATTTCAAGACCCGGAATTCATAGGAGATTAAAAACACCACTGAATCTGTCTCTATAGATTTGCCCCTAATAAGTGACTCCATAAAATATGTTGGGAATATAATAGGAATGCCAAAAATTCAAAAATATTAAAGGTCCCATGTCATGTCATGGCTACTGATCATATTTCCATTGTTGAGGTCTACTAGAATAGATTTAAATAGTGCAATTTTCCAAAATCACATTGGTTTCTCATACAGCTTCTCTATATAGTATGTGTATTCACCAGGTATTCACTCTCTGTCCTAAACGGGTTGTTGGAGCTCCTGCCCCCCCCTCCCTGTGAGCCCAGTGTGCTCTGATTGGTCGGGATGTTGCGAGGCTCGTTGCTGCTCGCCGCTGCTGCGAGGAGCGGACAGGTTTCCGGGTCGGCGATACAGCGAGAACAAACGAAACTCATCCTGAGCACAAACAAACACTCACAGCCGAAGTAAAAACAATAAGTGTGGCTTGATATTGAGGAAGAAAAAGGTTTAGAACGCTGTGAGAATGGGTCTGCGGAGAGCATTTCTCCGCGATCCCAACTCGTCTATTACCAGCGTTCAGGGAGCTCTATGCAAGTCAATGGGGACTCCCTGTTAGTTAGCCAAGGGATCCTGGTGTGTAAGGTGCTCTGCGGATTGGTCCATTTGGGGGGACTTTACTGCATTGATCCGGACCAGTGACCTTGTATAAAGTTCACAAGTGGACCTTTATCAAAAAAGTTTGAGTACCCCTGCTTTAGAACATATCTTGTATAGGTTCATAGTTTGTTATGTAGTAAGAGGTTTACATGAACCTCATTGAGAGATTTGAATAATGGAAACCTCCTGCATGTGACCTCGCTGTGACAAACTCCCTCTGCTCCCCAATGGCTGCCTAATGAATGGGTCTAGCTGCTGATAGCCCTGAATTAGTTTGCAAAACAAATGAGGATGCTACCATGCCAAATAAACCTCTGTGGGAAAGAGCAGGGAAAGAGGGGCTGAAATGAATGAATAACAAGAACTATACTTTGGTAATATTTGAAGAAAAAACTTTCTATTTCGTTACGTTTCATATCTAGGATAGATTATGTTGCATTGATATTTTTGAAAAGCAGCAGGAGGCGTTTAATGGTCCTTTCCCTCAGTTTGACACAGGTGGACATTTGGGTTTTCTAAGGGACAGACATTACTCCCTTTTTTTTTTAAAGAACTTTTTGCTTTATGCAGGATGCAAGCGGTGTTGTGGCTCTAAAACACAAAGAGGGTAAAACATTAAAGGGATTTTTCAGGTGCCTCTTCATCAATGGAATAATGGGGGTAATTATCTCTCAAGTGGAGAAAGGTCTGCAATTGAAATGGACTTTGATTGAGGCTGTAGCTTATCCACCACTAGATTAAGTCCAAAGCTGAGGTGTGTGTCTGTTCTGTGTGTCGGTGTGCGTGTCTGGTTCTGTGCGTTCCTTAAATGGACACTTGAGGGCTGAATCCGAACAAGCCAATCTCCATAGACCCCATGTTAAAATGTGAGACTTTACAGTGGATTATAAACATGTTTACAGCCTGGCATGAAAATATGGTTCTATTTTCTATAGCTAATTTCCCCGAATTTATGTAACTCGTTAAAATTATATCATATCTGGAAGTTATTAATAATATAGAGTGTGGTCACCTTGAGTGACAGGTGGGTAGCAGCCTGGAGACCAGCTGCTAGCTGTCTGCTATTTGACACTGAACTCTGTGGGTTGTTTGTGATGATGGTGCATTTTGGATTCAAAACACTTTCACTTTGTCCAGCGGCTCCGCTCTCCGCATAGAAACACAACGGCTACGCTAGTTTAACCGCTTTTCATTTGTTCTTGTAAGCAAATCACCAACAAGCCTGACTAGTGCTAGCATTACCTTCTTACTTAGCTACTGTCATGCTAACGGACTGCACACGTCCCAGCAGGTGACGTTCTTCCATAGCTACACCCTAAATGTAAACTGACATTTAAAGGTCCCCTATCATACTGTTTTTCATCAATATATTATAGGTCTCAGGTATATACAAAACATGTCTTTGAAGTGTTTGGCTCCAAACACCAAACAGATCATTGCAGCATCCCATAATCCCCTCTGTTTCAGCCCTGTTTCCAAAGTGCTGATTCTCTGTCTGTTACTTTAGATGAAAATAAGGAACCACTCCCCACGCCCCTCTGAGAGATATTTGGTTAGAAAGAACACAATGGTGCTCTAGGAGGAGATTCAGGTGATAAGGGGGGGGGGGGTTACCTTGGTTGGTGATTGGCTAATGGTTACACAAGCCAAAAAATCGTTATGACATCATAAAGTCGCCAAAAGGTCGCCAGGTTTTTATATAAATGGATCAAGACAAAAAGAGAGAGAATCTTTTTTCCTGAAACTTTCAGAATCTCTTCACACAGAGGGGACACATGTTGATGTATAAAACTGGATTTTGCATAATAGGTGACCTTTAAATAAAAAAAAAAGGAATGAATTATGTGTATAATGAATCTACTTCATTAGCTAACATATGGCATAATCTCTGTTCACACTTGACATTTTAATGTAAGAGGGTTGCATAAGGCAGCTCATGGAGTTTTAAAAGGTTCTAGCTCTGGGGGGGCAGGATGGTCAATAACACATTTTCATGGTTCAAAGTGTCATTAAAGCAAAACCTTTTTAGAGGGTTACAAGAATGTCTTCTAATCATTCTCTTGGCACCACGAATGTCCATATCAAATCTAATTGCAAACTGGTCACCAGCTGTACAGAAATCTTGCTCCTTACTAAAATGTTGCCCAACAGACCAACTGAATGACAAAATGAACGGTGAATGCCAAAGCAGAAAATAATGTGCTCTTTGACTGGAACTAGCTTCCCATCATAGCCCTGCAATCAAAGTTGGCCAATGCTCTAACACAACTAATGCCTGAATTATACCACCCCATTATCCTTCTCTCCTTTTAGAGAGGGTTGTTTTTGTGTTCCTGATTTCCTTGATCACTGCTTTCTTACCTGGACTTTGTCTTCTCCTTGATGGACTTGTTTGCCAGATCTTTTTACCTACTCCCTTGGTAGCAATTCTAGCAGGTAAATAACTTTTTTCGGAACTATAGTCTGTCTTAGTGTTGAGCTATTGAGTCCTCCTGCCTGAAATTTCTCCAAGTTCAAGGCTTTTATTAGTCATACGTACATAGCTACAAAGTAGTTATGACGATGAAAATCTTAGGTCACAGGCTCCACCAACAGTGCAACACAATAACACAGAAAAACAGAAAAAATTGTGCAAGTAAATACAAAAAGAAAAATGTGAAATAGTGCAATAAGAGTCTATATTCAAGTGATTGGATCCAGTTGTCACAGTGGGAAAACACTCTGGACAAAAATGAAAAAAGAACCATAAATTACGCACAAATCGTTATCAAATGGAGAGCTTCAAAAATCACCATCTGACGTTTGTGTGACTGCATCACTAGGGGACTTATCAAAAGCCCAGTGCATGTTGTGAAATATTAATTTGCAATATGTTCTCTGGCCAACAGGACTCCTGAATAAATGCAGTGGTTATTTCTCAGTTTTTAGTCAACGGTCAGTAATGTGCTTTTTTTATGCACAGTCACAAAACTGTGCTCAAAGCTTTTTAACCAATATTTCCCTCTTGTATTCTTTTTGCATGATTTAGAATTTTTTTCGAGGTTTGATATACAGTATAAACTACAATAATCCAATCAGGACGTTCAAAGAAAGTCAAGATAAAGAAGGAGAATGCAATACATTTCCAATGCATATGCATGTTGAATCAAATCACAGAAGGCCACAGTTGCCTCACGATATTTGATTTGTCACCTTACAGCTGCTCCCCAATGTAGCAGTCCTAACTCTGAACATCCTAAAAAAGATCCTGATATATTGTTGCTGCTCTTACAGCGGACAGTCGGCTCATCCCCTTATGCTCGTGTTTCCAGTCTAGCAATCGCCTCCGCTTAATGAGACCGTGACCTTTCCTCAGCATATTTTTGCACAGACGGTCTAGTGCTAAGTCATTATCCACACAGCCTTCCCAGATTGTTTGATTTGCATTTATATTGACGGAGGGAATGTGTTGATTGATGCAGTGGTTGGTGGCAGCCTGGACACAGTCAGATAAAATGACGTATTGGATCATCTCGGCGTCTTTAGGTCTCCTCCCTGCCCCAGCTCCTAAAACCAGACAACTTCCTCTTATCGTCTTTCACATCATCGTTGTGATGAAGTCCCAAAGGTCGCCGTGAAGATTGGGGTCGATGGCAACGATCCATCAATAGCTGCCATTGATATTATTGGAGAGTTTTGCTTTTTCTAACATTCCTTATAAAATCAAAAAATGGGTTTTAATGAGTGACGCAGCACAGGGACCAATAAGAGCAATAACACAGCTTTAATTTAGCCAATAATGCCAAACTAAGTGCAGTTTCCAGCATATTCAATGAAAGTCCCCATCAATCCCTTTTGAACTGAATATCTTTTGGTTTCGATATTGGTACTAAAGAACAACCAATTTAAAGACATAATGTTTGGCTTTGGGTGCCTGCAATGGATAATTTTTCCCTACTTTCAGACAACTAAAGTAACATTAAGAAAAAAATCCTAAAGAATAATTAAAATGAAATGATGTAGGAGCATACTTAGTGTACAGAAAATTTTAATTGTCGTCAAAATTCGAAATGTATGCAATTTAATTACTTTTTTCACCACTGTCCTGTAATTTAATTCAGAGTACATGTTTTTTTGTGCTACATCTTCATTAATTTGACCTCCATTATGCAAATGACCACCTTCTTTTCTATATATTCCTGTGCAATTACTTATGAATATCTTTATCAGATATTTTTAATGAAGTCCCCATATCATCATATCTGTAACCCAATTACCTCTCATGGGTAACGTTGATTGACAGAATGAGACTCTTTCTATCTAAGACTGTATTAAAAAAACACTGTACGCCTACAAGTGCTGAAACACACACACACACACACACACACACACACACACACACACACACACACACACACACACACACACACACACACACACACACACACACACACACACACACACACACACACACACACCATTTTTTGTTTGCTATTAAATTGCTTACAGCGTACTTGCACATCTTATAATTATTTTTGACTTAATTTCAGGATGTTTCACACAGTCAAGCATGGTCAATCTGCTTCCTATCCGCCCACTGTGAACCATTTCCACTGCACCTTGGCCATTAAACCTAACACACACACCAAAAGTAAATGAATAGTACTGATAAAATGGTTAATCATATCTTAAACTAAATCACCAGCACCTAAAATGGTTTGGCCTTTTTAAAGCTAATGTTCTTTCAGGTTTCACGCAGAGTTGCATATATTGTAAGTCAACCTGTCATGTGATAAAATGCTGAGCAATCCTTCATAATGAGTTACACCTGGTAACCTAAAAAGGTCTATTCGCTATGTGTTAGAAGTTTGTCTATAAACACATTCAGGGAACATTTTGAGATGATTACCCGAGTGGTTATTCTCCATATGGAAGCAGATAGGTCATGTGTGCTTCTGTATAATGTGAAAAGCTGCCAACCCGTGTCAGAGTGGCAGATGGTAGCAGTGGGTGAGGCAGTCTGTTTGCCACAGCAGAAATGACTGGCAGGCAAAACGGAGCAGGGATCTGTGAAAGACAGGAACTGTGGCATTTTAAGACTATGAAGAGGTCAGGGTTTTTCTCCAGTGAAGAAAGTATTTCATCGAAGGCAATCACTCTTCTTTCCTTTGAATCATGCATCATTTGAACGCCTGCACAACTTGAAACATTTCAGACCGGACAGAAGTGGCTTTTATCTTACTTATTTATGTCTGTGCAGGGATTCCACTTCAGGGCGATTCTGCGTCACTGTAAGTGCATGAACTTTCATTCACAAGGTGACAGAATATGAAGGACAAATTCACAACTTGTTTGCATGAGTGGTTGATAATTTAAATTAGAAGAAACTCCAATAAACAGCAGATAATCTTTTCCAATTGGACCGAGATTGTGTTTGTGATTATTTCAGCAAAAGCCTTTCAATATATTTATTAACTGGAGGTACCACTGTAGTATTTATTATTGGTGGCAAAGATGACCTTTTGGGCGACTGTGGCTCTGAGGTAAGTATCCTTGGGCAAGAAACTTTACCATGGGTGTTTCTCAATGTCGAGTAAACCTGCTTCAGAGCCACTATTTCAAGTATACTACGTCATCGAGTGGCGCCGAAGGACTGTTTAAATGCCCAGCATACATGTGCTACCAAGCAAGCCTCCTCGACATTGAGAAACGGCCCATAAGTTGCTCTTGATGGCATGGCCAACGTTTTGGAAATGATTGTGAATTGTTAACAATCATACAGAAGCAGTCCCTGCTTCTGTATTATTGTATGTGAATGGGTGAATGCTGACTTATATATCTTAAAAAGCTTTGATGGGTCAAAAAGCCTGGGAAAGCGATGAATAAATGCAGTCCATTTACCATTTACCTAAAACTGCAATCTTTCTTTAACCCTAATCAAAAGTGCTACAACATTCTGTGGAAAACACACACAATGTCATGATCTGTCTTTGTGTTTCTTGCAGTCATTTAAAAAACAGTCTTCACCTGTGTTATGTCTGTTGTGAATCTCTGCCCCACCCTGATTATTTTGACCAGCTGCCCTTGTGTTTTCGCCTGCCCCTCCGGCTGTGTCTTGTCTGTGTGATTAGTTTTGCTTGTATTTTAGTCATTGTCTCCCGTAAGAGTAAGTCTCTGACCCTTCTATGGCGTTCCCTTTTTTTGCCCTGCTTTGATTTAACCTTAAACAAATGTATTTTTCACAAGGCAGCATTTCATTCAAACTAAAACAATAAATAATTAATAAAAACATACTTTCTCTAAGACATGGTTTTCAGACTGCGTGGTTTAATGTTAAGTGCCGGTAGAAAACCCTTTGCACAAAACTGAAAGTAACATCTTTTTAAAATATGTACAGTCTATGAAGCTGAGATACGTAGATATGAGAGGGCGGTACACCGACTTCCTGTCAGAGAGAACAACAATAACAATCTGTCCTCAGTCCTCACGTCCTCTGGACTCTCCTCACCCCAACACATAAAAGACAGTCTGTATCCAGATCAAAGCAGCACTTTACAAATGGAGATGTGTACTTCCTCTTACACGACAAGTCATTCCCATGTCCTTTGAACAGGTCCATGTAAGAAGCTGAAGTTTTGTTGTATTCACCTGCATCATGTCAGTTGGGATCATTATGAAGACAACTCTAGGGCCGTCTTCGTTTAGAGAAATCTGAGTCATCTAACAATCGACTATTTTGACAACCAATGGATTACTTGATTGAAGACAGATCTTTAAAACCAGGTTTCTTCACAGAGAAGCATTGGAAGCACCACTTTAAATCTTTTAAGTCATGAATTTTTACGCATCTTGCAAATAGGTCATTCGGCAATCACTTATCAACAAAATAAATCTTACTGGACTAATGTCAAAACTACCATTGTTAATGTCCCGGACCCCTGTCTTAAGACATATTTCACAGTACCAGAATCAACTCGTCATTTGTAAAACATGTGGAGTCCCTCTGTGATCTCAATCCAGTATGAATCTGCCATGTCAATCATTTTCCAATAAGACATTTTACTACAAATGACCCACCATCTTTCGTCAAACAAGGTCATGTGCCATGTGCAATTTGGTGTTGTTACTATTTTTGTGCAATTCTTTTTGTTTTTTCTTCTCGCTTTCTTTTGCATTTTTAAGGTCTAAGATTAGTTTTTTAGATTAGATTTAGTTTAGTAAAAAAGTGTGTTTGTGCAGGATGAGTTTGAGTTGTTGCGGCTGCTGACTGGGAGTCCATCTCCTGGAGTTGCCAAGTGCTGACTGCCCCTTCTTCCTCAGGCTGCTCTCCAGGGGCCTCATTTATAAACGTTGCGTACGCTCAAAAGATGGCGTACGCCAATTTCTAAGCAATCTTTGCGATTTATAAAAAACAAACTTGACGGGAAAATGTGCGGTCCTCCACGCACACTCTGACCCATCCGTACGCGGCACGCACAAAAACGGGAGAGACGAGAAACTGCGACACCGTTGGCAGAAGGAAGAATGGAGAGAAGTATGTGGAAATAATACCATAAATAAAATGTTACCTCATTTATCATATATGAAGAATTCATTTTCACAAATTGATTAAAGCCAATCTTAAAATGATTAAACAAACGCATGTTTGCGACTCCTCTGTGCACACAAAAACACATAACTTGGAGAAATAAATAAATACGGAAATGTTATTGATCACCCCTCGATTATGTTCTCTTGTTAAGAAATGTATTCTCATAAATGATGCGGTAAACAGAAGGACAGAATGACTTCAAACTGAGGCCATTTTGCTTTTCTCGTCTAGGTTGTATAGATACGAGCATGGTTTATACTATCATGTTTAATCGTGTTTTATGCCGGTCGCCAATACTTGATAAGTCGCTCGTAAAACACAGGAGGTATGGAAACTAAGAACACCATATGTGGTAAATTGTACAGCTAATATAACACAACACATTAGTTTTATTTCCTTTAACTGGTGGATATAGAGTTGCTGCGGGGGGGTTGTGACGCACCGGCTGCAGTGGAGACGCTGCGCACAGCTGATTGACAGCTGGAACACAAACCACCAAATACAAAAAAATAATTCAGATCCAGTCGTCATGACTCCACTCCGGAGGGATTCCCCGATCATTTCTTACAGTTTCTCATCATGGGGGTGTCTCCTGTGTCCGGCACAAACACACTGACACACTGCCTGAGGAAAGCTATTTTGCTCACGATCCGACCTCCATGCTGCTACTCTGGTTCAAACTGCATCCACCAAACAATATGATTTATCTCGACCTCCCCAAAAGAACCAAAATCTGACACGGTGTGAGGAGTCTTTTTTAGCTGTTCCGTCATTTCCTGCGATCTTCTTCATGCCGTCAGTCAAAATTAATATTAATACGGGGGCGTGTCTTTGACAATTTATAGGCAAATATGTTACGTGAAGCCCGCAAAAGCTGCACCGCATTTCGAGTTGATTGTGATTTATAAAGGGAAACCGGCGTAGGACGTGTGTGCGCAGTGTTTTATAAATCGGAATATTTTTGTGCGTATTTATTTGCTTTGTCCTACGTAAGCCACCTTCCCACGTGAATCCTACGCAAAGCTTTATAAATGAGGCCCCTGGACTCTGGTGTGGGTAATTGTTTGCCTCTTTGTATATTATCCAATAACCAAATTATCTGCACACTACAGCTCCAAGGCCGATTCCACACAAGAAGATTAGACATTTTAAAGTTTTGTTTACTGTCTCTCAGAGTTTAATGAGTTTAGTCAAATTCTGTCTATTTTTGCTCTGCTGTTAGTTTTTTATTGGCATTTATAACTAATGGCTGTACATTTTAAATAGTATGGACCCATTAGTAAAGTTGAAATGCAGTCCCTATTTCTTTTGATCAGGTAGCCAGGTTTTACGCATTGCAATTTTTGTGAATTGTTAATCTGATGTTATTGTTAGGGTACCATGCTAATGCTAACATGATAGGAAAGCATGCTAAACGTATCTTACCCGAATCTGGCCATCGGGAGAACCAGGAGAATGCACGCATCAATGCAATTTTGCCCGGTGTGTGATGCATGCATGGCTGAGCAGGGTGGAAGACGAATGGACTGTGCAGGAGAAGAATAAGGGAGAAAGAAAAATGGTGTAGCTCAGAGGAAGTGAACACATGTTATGTTCATAACCAAGCGATAAAGTCAGCGTTCAGAATGGTATCAAGACATTATTACGTATTCTCAGTAGGATAGTCGGAGATTCATATGCCGTAATGTGTACTGAATTTTCCGTTACCTATAGCAGAGTTTTATAATCTCCAGTCCTAAAGTCAAGTCAAAGCTCTCAGGAAAAGCCAGGTGAAATAGGCAAAATAATCATTCCCAATGTACACAAAATGATAGCGATGATGAGCATATGTATTTTTGTAGCTCTAATTATTGAAAACTTGGGACTTAGAAAGGATTTGTAATAATACATGTTCATATTTCTCAAAGTAGAATATTGCAAAAATGGTCCAAAGAGAATAAAGCTCTGGGGGACAAGAGCCCTCGCAGGTTTATATTCCAAGGCCACAATGAGCCACTGGCTTCTCTTCTCCTCCACAGGCAGAGCCCCATGATCACCAGCTGGGCTCTGACTAAAATCTGGGAGAAAATAGCTCACACGGATGTGGGAACAGGGCGGAAGCTGAACACTGAGTTTATACAGGCTGCAGCTTTGAAGTCGATCATCCATCTACAGCAGGGATGTCCAAACTTTTTCACCGAGGGCCACATACAGAAAAATATACGAAAGGCTGGGCCACTAGAGGTGAGGTATACTGCCTCATAAGTTAGCAAAATTAATCAAATGTATATAGGTAAATTATGCTTAATACTTGAATATGCTTTAAGAAAAACAACAGCCTACATCACAGCTCTCCAGAGGTTTTCATTTATTGTGTTAGCAGCTCATTCCTTAAAACAGAAGCTTCAGATTGGTTATAATAAGAAGAAATAGGAAGGGTTTATTTCAAGGTTGTTATGAGAATTTGTTATTGGGATTTTTTCTTATCAACTTAGACATGTTTTCAACTTTAATTGACTGAATTTATTTGAAAATGTGACTTATTAACACATGAATACTGTGTAATATATATTTAAGAAGTACAATATAAGACAAGCAGAAGTTTATTATAATTAAGTCATTATACTTTTTTAATTTGCGTGAGTGAGGGCCGATTCAAAATGGTCCGCGGGCCGTAGTTTGGACACCCCTGATCTACAGTAACACCCATATTGTCCTGTTTAGCCAAGTGCTACAGCTCCACCTGGTGTAACCTGAAGAGTTCCCGGGACATATGGACCTTGATCCAACCTGTGTGTGTGTGTGTGTGTGTGTGTAATCTGAGTTCATTTATTTATTGTTTTGTAATGTGAGACTATACTGTATTGTATAGAATGTATATGCTCCTCAAAATAGTATTATTTGCCAAAAAAACACCTATTTTCAAACAGAAGTCAAATAATTAGGCATTAGCAGAGGTGGGAAGTAGTGGAGTACAAAAACTTCGTTACTGTACTTAAGTAAATTTTTCTGGTATCAGTACTTTACTCCACTACTTATTTTTCTGACGACTTTTTACTTTTACTTCTTACATGTTGAACACAAATACCTGTACTTTCTACTTCTAACATAACACTTCGTGAGCGGCAACTTCATAAGGAACTCGTGAGGGCATCTTGTCAAATCGTGTCATCTTCGTGTTATCATCGGTGCCATTGGGCATTCGCCCTCACTCTGATCGGGGCGAATGCCCGATGGCACCGATGATAACAGGAAGTAAAGACGATTTGACAAGATGCCCTCACGATGGCCTTACGAAGGGCAAAATTGACACACGAATTCAAATTCGAAAATGAACCTTTGCAAGGTCCTTCAGCAAAGATTTTGCCACCGCTCACGAAGTTGCTGCCGGAGCCTGAGAAACTCCACCGGCGGTCATACGATGGCTTAAGATGCCCTCACGAAAGGCCCGATGTTGCTACGATCAGAGCCGAATTTGAACATTTCCTTTATCGTGTGTCCATCGGGTTTTTTTATTTTTATTTAACCTTTATTTAACCAGATAAAAGCATTGAGATAAAATCTCATTTTCAATGCTGACCTGGCCAAGAAGGCAGCAACGTTACACATAACACATAACACAAACATATAAAATACAGAGAACATAACTAAGAAAACAAAAGACGAAAAAGCAGTCACTACATTGTGCACATTAGGACAGTAAGAAAGGTACACTACTTATTACTGCAAGAGCAGCTGGTGGTAAGGACTTCAGACAACTTCAATTTAAAACATGCCATTGAGACAAGTGCCCTCAGTTTTAGGCTTGATTGAAGGTCATTCCAAGACCAAGGACCATAATAAAAAAGACTCCTTTTTCCAGCCTCAGTCCGCACAGCAGGAACCTGGAACCGTATCCAGGCACTGGATCTGAGGTTGTAAGAGTCACAAACTGGGGAAATCTGGCACATATGTACAGTGGAAGCTTACCTAAAATGGCTTTATACATTAATAAAAACCAATGCTGCATCCTACGCATAGTAAGTCAGGACCATCCAGTTAGGCTATACAGTTTGCAATGATGAGTCCTATAGGGTGCATTTGATATATAACGCAGTGCAGCATGGTAGAGTGGGTCAAGTTTGGCCAAAACAGTGGGACAGGCAAATCTATAAATGGTATCACCGTAGTCCAGCTGGGACAGGAATAAGCCAGAGACCAACCTTTTACGGGATGAAGTTGAAAAACAACATTTAAGTCTGAAAAGGAAGCCAAGAGTGAATTTCAATTTCTTTGTTAGAACTTCAATATGGTGTTTAAAGTTCAGATTACTGTCCAACCAAAAGCCCAGATATTTGTAGGTATCGACAAACTCAACAGAGACGCCATCAAGGGTCAATGGAGAGGCAAGAGGACGCTGACTTGGGAGCAAAAAGCATTGCTTTGGTTTTCTTACTGTTCAATAGCAGTTTGGAATCAAGAAGTGCATGCTGCAGCGTGATAAAATCAGATTTTAAATTGGAAACGGCCATATCCAGAGAAGGAGCACATGAGCATACAATAGTGTCATCAGCATACATATGATAGGTAGAAAATTGCATCTGATTACAAATATTGTTTACATATAATAAAAAAGAGCAAGGGCCCCAAAATAGAGCCCTGTGGAACTCCCTTCTCCAAGGTGACAGGGTCAGAGACAGTACTACCCAACCTGACGCATTGAGTACGGTCGGTTAGATAACTCTGAAACCAGCAAATGGCATTATGACCGAAACGAGACACCAACATAACATTAGACATAATGTGGTGATCTACAGTGTCAAATGCTTTGGCTAGGTCAATAAACAATGCAACACAAACAGATTGTTTATCCAAAGCAGCCTTAATATCGTCTAAGACTTTCAGACTGGCAGTCACAGTACTGTGCTTTGATCTGAATCCAGATTGCATAGGGTTAAGGATGTTGTGTGAATTTAAAAAAACGTTTTAGCTGAGTAGAAACTAGGGACTCAAGAATCTTTGATAACACAGAAAGATTTGAGATAGGACGATAGTTATTCAACTCCGTGGGATCACCAGCTTTCAAGAGGGGCGATACCAGAGCTTGCTTCCACACAGCTGGCAGTGTGTGAGTGGACAGGGAGAGATTACAAATATCAGTTACTGGTTGTGCTATAATCTGAGCTACAATTTTTAAAAATAACGGGTCGAGGCCGTCAGGCCCGGCAGACTTTTTAGGATCAATTGAGTGCAAACCCTGTAACTTCAGAGACCGAGAAATAAGCGAAATCGAAAAACAGAGGACTTCATCTCTTGAAGTAGCTGTGGAGGTACGACACATTTAGAGAGTCATGACTTTGCTCATCAAAATGTGACCAGCCTTTTTGAATGAGCATTGAAAGCTTAGACATACCATCTGAAATAAAATAATCACTGACCTTCAGTTTGTGTGGGAAACTAGACACCTTCTTGTTCTGAAGTGATTTAATTGTTTTCCAGAATTTAGAATGGTCATTAAAACAATCAGTGGTTAAGCTCAGATAGTAATCAGCTTTAGATTTTTTAATAAGGGCTGAACATTTATTTCTGAGGACACGGAAAAGAAGCCAGTCATCACTAGTGTTAGACTTTCTAGCTAAGGACCATTGCTTATTTCGATCATGAATTAGATCAGATAGTTCTCTAGTAAACCATGGAGTGTTCCTATTCTTAACTCTGAATTTTCTAAGGGGGGCATGTCTATTAATAATCGATAAAAAGTGATCAATAAAAAATTGGACGGCAACATCGACAGATGGAATTAACGCTATGAAGTGCCATTTAACCTCCGCCAGATCGTGTAGGAAAGCCTGCTCAGAGAAGTGTTTGAAGCAGCGCCTGAGCACAATAAGGCCCTTGGCTTTGGGCAACTTAGTGCTCCTAACGCAAGCAATAGTGCAATGGTCACTGATATCATTAGGAAAAACACCAACAGACACATACTTATGAGCTGCATTTGTTAGAATGACATCTATAAGGGTATCGTTATTGGGTTTGGCAGGGTTTATTCTAGTGGGACTATCAATAAGCTGAGTTAAGTTCAAAGAATCACAAACCTGCTTAAACTGTGAAGATTTATCACTCAACCAGTCCCAATTTAAATCACCCAATATATATTTCAGAAGAAAACGTAGACAACAATTCAGTAAGGCTAGTAGTTGCATCCATGATGGCCGATGGAGGCCTATAACAGCCAATAACAGTGAGAGGAGCATTTGCTATAGTTATTTGGACTGCTAGCAACTCAAATTGCCTTGGAATTGAAATTGAGTGAAGGACTGAGCACTGTAGTTTCTCAGCAGTGTATATTGCAACACCACCAGCTCTGCCCTTACGATCCGCTCTGAATACATTATATCCATCAATGTGAATAACAGTGTCAGTGACAGACGGTTTTAACCAGGTTTCAGAAACTACAACAATATCAGGCTTAGCAACTAAAAACTACTAGGTCTTGAAAACATCTAATTTGGGCACTAGGCTTCTAGCATTAACATGCAGAAAACCCAATCCTTGCCTAAAGCTAAACTCATTCGGAGTTGGCAAATGATGCAAGGAAGCAGAGAAACACTCAGGACCAGGGTTAATGTTAACGTTACCAGAGAGTAATAGCAGTAACAATATTAACAGTCTGGAAGATGATTTTTTCACATGGGCTCTGGACGCGTCACTCCTCAGGGGGGCGGGGCTGCTCCGATCCTTCGATATTAGCGAGTCCAGAGCATGGTCCAGAGTCAAAAGGGCATACGGGAGAGTGCATTTCGTGCCATGAAACGTCAGCTTTTGGTAAAAACTATCCGATGGAGTCAGCGCTCCAGAGACATCGCTGGGAGGCAATCCGTCAGTTTTGCCGACATGCGGGCTGACAATTAATCCCAGGAAAAAAGCGAACACAAGGGTAGCTTTAGGCAACATTGTGCTGCAACACACCCAATTCAGGATCCGCAGCTCAGGTCGATCAGCAGCTCAGGTCAAATCAGCAGCTCGGGTCGATCAGCCCCCGACAGCACGGCAGGACAGACAGCAATCCAGAGTCCGAAAGAGCGACAGCTCAGGCAGAGAGCAAACAATCCAGTCACAGCGAGGCACCGGCACAAAACGACGCAAAACAGCCCAAACACTTTTAAAAGCTTTTAAAACGTTTTAAAAGCGCAGCAGACCAATTTAAAAACGGGTCTAAAAAGCTAAATAAAAAATATAAAATGTCAGTATGCACAAGAGGTAGTCAATGCCAAAAAAACCCGAAAATGAGACAAACACTAACAGAGACAGAGACAAATCAACGTGCTGCCATCTTGGAACACACACCTGGGTGCAATCAATGGCTCTGTTCTCTGGGTTGTTTTATTGCACAACAAAATCCTGTTTTTGTGTTCTGTGAAACTGAAAAGGATATAATATATTATTTTGAAGGCGAGTTGACAGGAAGTTGTTATATGGAAACAACATTACAGAGAAAACTTAATATCTTCTACATATAAAGACGGAGAAAGTAAAGAACAAAGTCTGAAAATATCAGTACAGTATCATAGTACTTTAACATAATTGTTTTTGTTACTTTCGTTGCAGTTGTATGTCTTAAATGTAATGTAAATGTTGCCTTCGTGTGTGGTTCAGGGCCATCTTCATGCGAAATTCACAATTCCATATTCGTGTGTCCATCGGGTGTCAATTTCGGGACAGTGTGACAGGGGGTTAAAGAAGAGGGACCAATGAAAACGTTGTCATTTTGCCGTTGTTCAGCATGGAAACATTCATTAGCTAACAATGACATTATTGTTCTATTAATATAAAGGGAGGTCAGGTACTCTTTAAAACAGCTGGTAGTTATGGGTACTTTTTACTTAAGTACATTTCGAAGCCCATACTTCTTTACTTTTACTTGAGCAAAGAAGTTTAGTCAGTACTTTTACAGTAAAGGATGTGTGTACTTTTGCCATCTCCGGGCATCAGTAGTATGCTATAATATTTCAGCACACACTTTGAACTCCATACTTCAGATGACAACATCAGATAATTTTGGGATGGCCTTCTGCGCTGTGATTGCTTGCAGCACGCTCAGCTGGGTTGTACCTTCTACGTTTTGACAGCTCCACGATGCCAAAGAGCTTTCTGGGAAACCGGCGACATGCTTCGAGTCAAAAAGTACCAGACAAGGATCATGGAAATGGATAAACTTAAAATAGATGAAAGTTGTTGGTTTGCATGAATTTTATTTTTTTTTTAAACTTAATTCATAGAAGAACTTTGAAAGTGAAATATCCACCAAGATAAAAGTCCTGCTGTAGGAGTCGAATATGGTATGATTAAAACATTGTTGTAAAAATTGAGCGATGTGTAAATGGTTTCCTGAAAGCCAATGAACTCTAACTCCAGAGGTTATTCTTGGAGCAAATGAATCTCCAGAGCAGTTTTGGGATAACAAGGTGTCAGAATACAAGCCTTTTGGCCCGTTTTTAAGACTATTTGGGTTTCAAAACAATGGGACATCGGGCAAATGGGCAACGCAACATGCTCACCTGGATAGATATTAAAATGGATCATATCACTTCTTTAATGTCATTTTATTTTATTTTGAAATACTAATGTTTACTCTCATTTTAGATCACTTATCTTCCTGCCCTTGCTTGTTCTCTTGCTGTTTGATTGCCTGCCCTGATTAGTTTCACCTGTCCCTCATTATCCTTCCCTTCCTAGGGTATTTAATCTGGGTGTTCCTCGTTTTTCAGTGCCATAACGTCTTTGTACTTCAATGCTGGAGAATGCAAGTCAAGTATACTCCAGAAATCTTCTGGTTGTTAAGTTTACGATGTGGTAGAGATATCTGCTTCATGTTACCTGGAACTTTGCCCCTAGAGTTGTTTGCCTGATCTCTAGATTGACTAAAAGGCTTAATCTGGTTCATTCAAGCCCATTCAGCTGTGATTTTAGTTTTAAGCTGCTAAGTCTTTGGTAGCCTACTTATAATAAAACAACAAAACAAGGGTTAAACTCCACCTGAAACAATACTATTTTCTCCATTGAAAAACACATCAGAAGTTCTCTGAGCCTAACTTCATGTTCTTTGTTTTGTCTGAACACCACCCATCTGATTGGTTGAACAATTAACAGATCATTTTAAAATATTGAAGTACTTCATAATGTATTTTTTACTGGTAACGTGGTTGAAAAAGCAATTGTAGTGGTTCGTAATGAAAAAAATGTAAGTCACCCAGATTCCACTGGGGGAATAAAACTCCTGTGCAGTTGGTGCGTTAGAAACAGAGATAGGCAACACATGAGTTACGTAAAGATTCCCAGGTATTTTCCAAGTAAATATCAAATGAACAAGAAGCACAATGATCCCTGTGTTGATGGAGTCACTGCAGATCTCTAAATAGCAGCCTCAGCAGTGTAAATTAATGCTACCTCTTTTCTCAAAAGGCCTTATTTTGCATTCACATTACATCCCACATGACATTAGATCAAAGCTCTTGATGGAGGACCATGCCATGTCTCCATGTTCCGCACAAACACTCTCGCTTCTTTCACTCTCTCTTCACTCCCTCGCTCATACAAACACACGCATGAATACAAAACGTCTGCGATCCTCAGACAATGCACCCAGACAGACACCGGCTGAGATGGCTATCATTACCGAGCATCTTCTAAGTATTCCAACTCAATCAGAAGTTACATGGAAGGCTTGATCAGAGCGGACGAGCTGACCTCTCAAGTCCCCTTCTTCCTTCTTCTGCTGATTGCAGCTATCAGCGTCTGTGTGGGCGAGACGCCGCATGATTACTCTGCTCTCTCAAATGAGCCCATCTTCCATATTTTATTCCGAGAGAGGTGATGTCCCCGGTAGGTGTGATAACAAAACGCCATGTGGTGTGCACACATGTAGAAACTGAATGCTAAACGTAACGCACTTGATAGTTGAATGTCATCCACCCTGCTGAGTTTGTGTTTTTATCATCCCATTCAAAGTGAATATTATTCAGACCTGTACATTTATTGTTTTCGATGGGCAAAAAGCAATAATTTAGAGGGGAAAATGCTTACCTCAGCATAATGTGTCAAAGAAACAAATACAAGCTTTGATACCAGGTTGCTTTTTGTGCTTTTTCTCAGCTTTTTCAAGTCCACGAAAAGATTTTCTGGCTTGGGACATATGTGATCAAGTTTTTTAGCCCTCATTGGAGTCCATCAATTCTGTAGTATTACACTACCGTCACTAAACACTGACCAAACAATCAGCACTCTATCGGTATAACACTTACATTTCAACGGCTTGCAACCACAGCAATAAAATAACTTTGTGTTGTTGGATGTCATTGTGATATGAATGGGGCTTGTCACACTGTTGGAGTTAATGGAGCTTAAAGAACACAGAGTACAAACACTGGCTTGCAATGTTCACACAAACCTGGCAGCTATTGAATCTGAAATCAGTTCCAAATGTTGATAAGTTGTTCATTAAAGGCTTGTTTCGGACTTTCAGGTATTACGTGTTATTCACTCAGGCTGAAGATACAGTCTACCACACCAACGACGCGACGTGTGAGTGTTTGAATGTGACGTTACTGTCTGCTCTGCCGTGTGCCAACGTCAATGTTTCGTGTGTGTGGCATTTGGCGATTGACTGGTGCATCTTTAGTTTTAGTGTTTTTTCTTTCTATTGGAGTCAGTGAAAGCTTAGACTTAGACTTGCAGTTTTCAGCACATTTTAGCACGTAGGGTCAAAATCAGATGGACTTGAAATAGACAACTGAAAATGCTCCTTCTGCTTGCAACCTGTTAATGTACTTGTTGTTCCATGTCTTTGTTAAAGAAAGAACATATTCCACATATATTAACAGAGGCGTATGGGCACATAATAACAGTGCAAATGTTAATCGCTGTGTACATTTATTTGTCACTTCAGATGGAGACATGTGGTGTGTTATTAAGTGACAGATGCTATCATTGGGGATGGCAGAAAATTAGCAAACGGTGTAACGGCTCAGTGGGCAAAACAAGGCGCTGCAATCTTTTAACCTGAGGGTAATGAGAATTATCATCGTCATGTTGAGCAGGCAGCAGATTGGACAGGCTGGTCAAATAACCATCATCACAAACGGAGGTACTTTGATGAGAGCTGGTGGACGAACACACACATGAAATAACCACACAGGCTTTTCATCAGCTTGGTGGGTTTCGGGAAAATATTTGTTCCTGACCAGAAGCTGGAAAGACACATCGACAGCTGTTAGTTGTATGAAATGTGTCCACTTCTTCCTGAAAAAACTTTTCATTTTTACTGATTTATTTTTGAAAAGTAAGAATCTCAGCGAATGTAGGGTTAGGGTTAAGGTTAGGATTTGGGTTAGTTCTCCTTTACTGACTGAATGTTTATTAATTCAGGTGTTTGAAATGCTCTTTTGAGATTCTTTCATTTCGTTTTAACAAGTGTTTTACCACCCTCTCGAGTTCTCCAATCAGCCCTACCACTTTTAGATTGTCTTTGATTTAACTGATTCAACAAATGAGGCTTTAAATAAAAATATTTTTTGGCCATCTTATGCCTTCATCCCTTCTTTTTGGCGCTATCTCTTCCTGCTACAAGTTTTTCTGTTGCTTCCCCTTCGCTACACTACAACATTTTATTTGAAGAATTCTAACATCAACACGTCAAGTCAGTCATTATCTGCAAACACTTTCTTAGCCAATTATCTGATCTCAATATAGATGTGGTAATGTTGTTTTTTTCAGATTGTTGAACCAGGAGTTTCAGTCAAACTGTTAACATCTGATAGTGGACACAAAATATAAAACGATATACCAATATAGCCTTTATTAAATGGCATCATCATAAAATGGAAAAAAAAGATCCCCAGTTTTTGTAGGCAATTCAACTATCTTGTACAGGTTTAGTTTTAAAACCCATCACAAAATAGAATAGAATTACCAGATATTTCAAAAAGGTAACAAATTCATAAAGGTATCGTATTTGATGTTTGTTGGACATTTTTATGATTAGCATTTGAATTCATGAGTTACGACCTAAAACGTTCTTAGCAAAGTCACAGTGACCATACCTTTCTCAAAGGTCTCCTTTGGTTTTAGGGATTTAAGGATATATCAAACAGCTTCACGCATCCAGTCACTTTGTCTATATGTTATCTGTTCCTGCTAGAAAACGTATCATTCGTCTCTTCTTAATGAGACGTCAAATGTTTTATTTTGCCCACTCGTCATTGATCTCACTCGCTTGTTCTTTCCCTAATTGACCATATTTATCTCATAGTGACACTAAGTCAATGAAAGTCAATTTTCTTCACATTGGCTGCCATGGTGACTGTAGATAAGTGTACAAATACTGTTTTGCTTATCAATGTATTGTCTTGGCTTTATTGATCTAGAATTGTCGGATTAAGTATTGCTAATCTCTTTGAAGTGTTGTTGTAATCAAGGTTGCCAGATCAGACAGGACGTGTACATTTTACAGAAAAGGAGCCAGAATTTCCATCATCATCAAGGAAAGGATTATTTGACACATATTCGGCCATATATTTCACTCATATTAACAGATATCATACTAACTTTGTCAAGTTTTTTAGCACAGAGCCTTAGTGATATTTTATAAAAAGTTCAACTTAGCTGTTATGAACTGAAATAACATTTTTGAGGGTCATCAGTTTCAACCAAAGCCTACTGGACTCGGTCCTACAATCTCAATTATGCTGCTGACTTCTTATTGGTGGAAACTGTTGAAATGGTACAAACGTATACCAAATATTGGAATCTGCTGAAAGCTTTTTTAACTGCTTAATGAAATAAACCCTAACACTAACACCCAATCTGGCAAAGCAGGTTAAAATGCCTAAAAGGTGAAGTTGAATACTTTTTGACTGATCTCAGAATCAAACTGTTTGCTTATGTTCAAGTGTAAACAAAGAACTTAAGTAAGCACTTTGTTTACGTTCTACAGTAGTAAAAATGGTATAGTTTTCAAACTGAGCAAGACGAAAAAGCGTAACTTTTGATGACAAGCAAGATTTGCATCCCTCTGTTGGGTGGTTAAAGGTGACTGACACCACTTATCAATAACTGATGATGAATAGTCTTTCAATAATTGATTTGGTGCCACTGCCTGCTGTGTGTGATTGGAAAACTGTCGAAGAGTGGGATTCTCTGGATATGTTACTTAACCTAAATTGACCCAATTCCTTATTCTAAATGGGGAGGTAGGTCAACATTTTCCTGCTCACACAAAATGAACTGGCTCCAATTTGCACAGTAGAAAAAATGCAATGAATGCAGTTTAATTCTTAATTTGCAACATTTAAAGATATAGAAAAAGAAGAAGCCATAAGAACTCAACCAAAAGAAATGGACATACAGAAGCAAACTCAGATTTGCTATTTGAGTCGCACAAATCTAGTTTAATGTTCAAGCTTGAGTGAAAATGTTTTGTTGTCGATCGGACTTAAGCATGAGAGTAAGCAAAATCGAATTATTTTGATGGACTTACCAGGATTAGTGGATTCGCCGATGGTAAATCGGTAAATCGAGGAGTCAATTGGCGTACATTCTTTGTATTTTGTTCAATGAAATCCAGAGAATCTAAAATGGAGGAAGTTTTTTAGTCATCATTCACCTTTACCCTCCTCAGAGTCTGAGTATACATTGCTCCACAAAACAGGAATAGTTTGCAGACAGTTATGAAACAGGAGAGCGTATTTTTCCTCTATAATAATAATAATCTGTATCGAAGGAACTGAAGTACCACATTCACTATTACATTACATGTCACTTGTTAGACGCTTTTATCCAAAGCGACTTCCATACTCAATACTGTGGACAATCCCCACAGGAGCAATTTGGGGTGAAGTGTCTTGCCCAGGGACACAACGACATGCTGACTGCAGTGGGGTTTGAACCTGTGACCCCCTGATCCGAACTCCTACGCACAACCCACTGCACCACACACCTCCCATTATTGGTTATTGGTTATTATACCCCATTACAAATAATGCACTATAATGTGTCATTAACTCTCGTAATTGTAAGCCAGGCTGTGCAAGTGGTCACTAAGGTAAAGTATTATAAAGAGTTAGAATGCAGAATGGAGGTTGGAGGAATGTATGGATCAAACCAACCAAATGTTAATGTGAACTTACTTATATAACGTAACTTGCGCAATTAAATCAAATGATGATCTTTACCTAAACCTCACTAAGTAGTTTTGTTGCCGGGTTCATTAATCGCTTGTGTTGCTAGTTAGGAACACACAAAAATAACTACCTTTACATATCATCTGTTGTATGACGATACGTTACAACACGATACACTGATCCCTAGTGTCATGATCTTTGTTTCGTTTCATTTTGAAAAGTGTTTTCTTGTTTTACTTCCTTTCTTTTAGTTTTCCCTCTTCTTGTGATTGTCTCCTCCACCTGTGTCTGATCACCTGCTGCTCTGGGTTTTTGCCTGCCCTCTCCAGCTGTGTCTTGTCAGTGTGATTCCTGTGTGTAAATGTGCATGTCTTTCCTATTTGTTCTCTTTGAGTTCATCGTCAGTCTTCCTTTGTGGGTTCCTGATGTTGTTTGTTGGCCTGATTTCCTCCTCACGTTGCTGCCCTTGATCCTCGTGCCTCCCGATTTTGTTTTGGATTATTTTCCTTTTGTTGTCATTACGTCTGGTCCCTCAGCTTTAGTTAGTTAACCCTCCTATTGCCTCATTCCCCCCCCCCCCCCCCCCCCCCCCCCCCCCCACCCCCCCCCCCCCCCCCCCCCCCCCCCCCCCCCCCCCCCCCCCCCCCCCCCCCCCCCCCCCCCCCCCCCCCCCCCCCCCCCCCCCCCCTACTTTGGTGTTCGCGGTCCAATTTGACCGGTCCTGTTTTAACTGCTATTACATTAACACAAAAACCATTAATCATCACCAAATTTCATTTAACACCCTTTCAAACTGTACATAGTGTATCAGACTACTGGTATACATGGGAAACTGCAGTAAATATACAAAGAACAGACACTGAACATGTATTGCATGTGCCAGGTGTGATCCATGTCGGGGGATGGGCACATAAGAGCGGGAAATGTGTCAAATTGTTTCTGTATGTGTGTGTGTGTGTGTGTGTTTGTGTGTGCCAGGTGTGATTCACATGGGGGATTGGGCACATAAGGGGGGGGAAACATCTAGAGTATGTGTGTGTGTGTGTGTGTGTGTGTGTGGGTGTTTGTGTGTGTGTGTTTGTGTTTTTTTGTCGATCCGGATGGTTACTAATTCCTTTTCTTTATGGCGGTCTTTTTGTCCGGGAACACCATGGGTGTTACAAAGTTCACTAAATCATCCAAAATTCAATGAAAGTGGTGATCAGCAATTGTATATGTTCAAATGTCTACGGTGAAGGATATCATAAAGCCTTAATGCAATTGAATGTAAAACAAAAAAAGTTATGATTGATGAAAGTAGTAAATCGGTCAGATTTTGCCTCCCTTGTTGTTTTTGTGTTTGGGTCCAACCGCCTGCCAAATCATGACACCTGAACTTTCAAACAAAAAAAGCTTCAGACTCCCGGCAACATCAATCCAGTCCTCCCCCATGGTATAGCATATTAGGCACACAGAGGGGAGGGGGTTATTCAGTGGCGGCGGTTCTTGTCCTGGGGCACCACTTGTCCGAAGAACCTCTGTTGGATCCAGTCCTACGTGGCAGTCTCTTCTTTCCACTTTCATCACTGTCTGGTTTGACCCAGCAAACACACAGAACAAGAAAGTCACTCTCACATTGATCAACATATTTAAACTCCTCCCCTCTGGCACTTAAAATCATTATGAAGAAGAATTACAACCCAGCTTAGTTTATTCCCACTTGACATTATACACATTTTCGTGCGTTATAATTTATCTGGTGCCAGTGCAGCCTCTCTGTCTACAATAGTTAGCAATTAATTTACAGTCACTTGATAATGTAATTGACTGACTGCTTCAGCATGACTTACATGCAGGTTGTGATCCCTATTCATTATTGAATATAGCTACATATGTGGCTAAATATATAATTCATTGTACAATCCATACAGTATTTATTCTTCCCTATTCTGTGACGCACATCATGCCCCAGCACTTTGTAGACACTGTATAACTAAGTGAAGTGCATATACTGTAGAAACTGTATGCTTTAACAAATTTGCCCTAAAATAAATGTGGGTTTATTTCTCAACAATGTCAGAACATGTCTCTCATTGCCATTTTTTAAGCCTGTTTCAGGGTCTTTTCTCTTAATCCTCAGACCAAACTCCCCTTTCTACTAGGTCTTCTTCATACATGCACATGTGTTGTTAAAGCCATGTGTTATTAAGCCTCTAGTGGCTAAATGATCTAAATGGATGCACTTAACATGTTCTCTCCTTCATGTCCTCATTTGGCCCATGTTTGTCAGTAATGTTCCATTCAAACATTTCAATCCACATGACCCAAATTTCACTACATTTCGGTTTCCACATGTTTCAGTAACAGTTACACCATTCGCTGTAACCATAGAGACTAAAAGCATTATGACATTTTCTGTCAAGAGTGTTTACATGCCCGTCCCTCCACAGGAAGGAAGGCTGTCAAGATGGAAACGATTATATTTAACTGTTCCTTTTTATAGTTTACATAGAGGCACTTGGAGCCCTGAACTCCTTTGTAAGGCTTTACTGTGGATGACTCTGTAGCATCACATGTTTCTGATGAGCCGTTGTGAAGCTTAAAGTTGGACGGCTTTGTTGATTTCTTGGCAGTTATGCCGTCGTCAAAAATCCTGGCTAATCTAGAAATGGGCATTGTCGCGTGAAATTGAGGCGGGTGACACAGCAGAGCAGACAGCTAGGGGTTAGTGACCTGAGACGGCACCCACCTGTCAATCAAAGCAGCCACGCCCCTAATATAATGTTACTTTGAGCCTTTTATATAGATAAAATGGGTTATCTGTAAAGAGAAATTACTCCCAGTAAAGTAATAATGACTACAGAACAAATCTATTTTTGTAACAAGCTTTTGAAAAGGGTATTTTTCCTACAAATTTGGGAATGTTAACAACACTTTGGAGACAGCCTTAAGTGGTCATTAGATGAACTGCAGTTTTTTGCTTTTCAGTATCATAGGTTGTCCCCCTAGGATGCAAAATTGACCCAAATCCTCAATAGTCCAAAATGTCCAAATGTGTTTTCCTAAATTTGCTTTCAGGATTACAGCACATTTGACCAATGTTTATTTTTTTCCAATGTAAACGTTTATGAACATTTCTTTCCCAATAATGGGCCTTTGTAAAAATTGCATTGGGACCGCTTGGCCGCAGGATTATTAAAATAAGCATTACTTGCGCAGCTGAATTTAACAGAAAATATACAGAAACTGCTGCGATTTCATTGCAATAAACGGATCAAAAGGGTGCAATTCTTCATGCTTGATCTGCTTTCAAGACAACAAGCATACAACTTTAGAAATGCTTGGTAGTAATAATTGCAGTGTAGTGATAAATAGAGTTTTTTTTTTAACAAACTGAGGGATGATTTTCATAGATTTAGAAATGTTTAAGCAGGTAAAGATGCAATCGTATCTCATTATTGGAAATAGGATCAAGTGTTTTTGGAAGCAGCCTTATTCTAGCTCTGAAAGTCTGGACATCTCAGCTTCTCCCACTTCTATTATTCTTTCTTTCATAAGCCCCCAAAACCTTTAGAAAGTGCAATACTAAATAGCCAAATCATCCCTGTAATTAAGCTAAAATAAAACAGTGGGTTCAGTTTTTCAATATTCCATAAGCTTGTTGTTGCTACAGGAAGTACGGTTTTTAAATGGCATTTATCCTAGCATCTCCCTCTTCCTCATTTTGTAAAGCCATCATCATCTGAGGAGGTGGAGGATAAGGCACATGCTGAATTTAACACCTACGGCATTCAGAGAAAATGATTCATTTGGCTCCCTTACATACCGTAATCACTCTGCTTTTGGACGGTTTCTTCCTCTGTCCTCATGTTGCCTTCAGTAAGACAAAAGCTGATATGACTCTTTTCAGCAGGAGGATATGCTGTTAAAAGGTTTTTCTACGCAGTAAATGTAAAGAAGGAAAATGCTTATTTTCTGAGATTTTGTGGCTTAAGACAAATTCAGATGAATGCTCTTATTATATTTGTACCTGCAGATGGTCATCTTTCTGCAGCTGAACTTGTTTGAACCCATCATAATGTAAACCGCTTTGAATAGTTGACCAAAGATAAGGAAGTGAAACTAATGCACCGATTGCCGGGAAAACACGGGAGCGAAGTAGTTGATGTTGTTGATATTTTGTCAGTTTGTGAGATGATCTAAGGGCCAGTGACAACATAGCACCTTTTTCTGACTACCAGTGTCTTTTTTCAAACGATTCTAACATGCAACAATCCTAATAAATCAAAAATGAAATATTCGATGTTACCGCAGAAGCAGCTGACAGGTTGTCGGCCATCAGCCTGACGTTAAGTGCAATTCAAGTTATGAAAGTCATGAGTCAGATCAGCTAAGAGTCCTTGGATTCAGAGCTTTTCAACCCATTCAGAGAGATAGACACTTATGGCTGGAAATGAGAACACATTAATTGTTTGTTGCGGAGGTGATGGCAGGTCGCTGGACAACCTCTGTGATGTTCAGACATTTAATGGTTGTTGGAGGTGAAAAGTTGATCAGGTGGTCGGTACACAACGTAGTGAAGGCGGGAGAGTGTGGGCTTTTTTGACAGATTCTAAAATAACCCAGAGTAATTAATAATGATCCTAATAAAAGGCATTTTTCCTTGTCTGAATAACCTTTTATGGATTATAAATAAATGTGCTATTAGATATGGATAACTACAAGCAGCCAATAACACATGTTTTAATATGTTTATTGCTTTCTCCCTTTTACCAGATTGCTTTGCATTCAAGTCTTAACAATAGTCAAGCTTAAACTAAAGATATTATTCGTTGTTCAACAATTGTTCTGAAATATTTAAAGATTAAACATCTTCCTCAGGGTTTCCAAAGCTCTTGATCAAGCTTTTAAGTAAGAACTTTAAATTGTGTATGTTCATTCTTAACCGTAGGAACACTTTAGATGTAATTTTAAAAGTTTAGTTTTCAGAACGTTAAGATCTATTGGTTATTTAAGGATGTGACACAAATAACCTTTAAAGGGGCCCTCTATGCTCATTTTCAGTTTTTTTCTTACTCTACTGTGACATATTTCTATTATTCAAAAAGCTCTTTATTTTTCTCATACTGTCTGTCCAGCACCCTCTGTCTGAAAACAGAGCCCAGTCTGTTCTGATTGGTTAGCTGGTCGGCTCTGTTGTGATTGTTCAACCACTATAGATGTCCCACCCCTTAGACTATCATGTTCAATGTGTTGGAGCGCTAGCCAATAGAAGCGTGGGTGTTACATAGTGATGTCAATAAACAAAGGAGTCCAATGGAGGTGTTTTAGCCTTTGGAGACCATTTACAAAAGCCTATATACAGGAAAGAATAAAAACACAAAACGCATAAAAGGGCCTCTCTAATAGCAACATTAAACCACGTGCAATCTTCATTATAAAACCTCTTCAAAACATCATCACAATTCCACTTCTACCTCGACGTCACGGACATGAATATGGAAATAAACTTGGAAATTATGAAGTCGATTGAACCACAGCCTGATGAGTGTGAGTCATTTATTAAGCATTTGGTTAGAGACTAATTAAAGCCTTTTAACCCACCTCTCATCTCCACATTCAAGCCAAACCAAGTCTGACACTAATGTCCACTTTGAGTCACGAGGCGTGAAAAATGTTCCTCCAATTCAGGTTCACTGAGGCTTTAAACGTCAAAAAGTGGTGAAGATAGAACTTCTTTGGAGTTGTAAAGTGTTTAATAGCAAATGTGGACTCTGAGTTGATAGTGGCTTTGTAAAAAGTGTTTTCATCCCTTTTTATACTTCCACAAATCTTTTTTTTAGGCATAACAAGCTGCCATGAGAACAATAAAGCAGCAAAGAAAACAACCTAACTTCACTTTCATTTTCCCAGCATTTTTGCTACCCTGATTTCCAAAATGACTACCTGGCCTCAATATGTCAGCGTGGTGATTGATCCACTAGAGTCTTTGGCTTGTGGGATATGGTGTTCATTAAAGGTCACTAAAAACTTCTAAAATAGAATGACCACCCATCACAAATTCTCCTGTGAATTTCACAAATAATGACCGACATTTCAGGTGTCCCCTTTCAGTTGACATTTAGATAATCTGGTAAACGTTGACAGCAAGAACAAATCATTTCATTGAATTTGCTCCCAGAGGTGAAGCATGTGCGATATGTATGGTCCAAATATGTTTAGATAATTGGTTTAAGTACTAAATCGGTGGAAACGCAAATACAGCAGCCCCCTTATTTTATCCTCCACAACCATAATACAAATACTTGATGACTCAAGGATACAGACCCCCAGTCAGTGGCTAATCAAATCCAGCTGGCCCAAACCCCAGAGGGACCAGGGGACTGGTGCAAAACAACAAAAAAGTCACCTTCACAACCTTGGACCCCATCCTAAATCTTATCACAACGCACATTAACGTCTGCCAACTCTAAACAAATTAAGATTACATCTCAACTACTCAGCTGTTAAGAACCTAGGCAAGTAGCCAATCAATTTGCAGCAACCAGCCCCAAAGCAGGACAATTATTCAATCTCGTCTCCATTTCCAAATTGTAGAATAATGATAAATAAAAGCGTCCAACATGTTTTTTTAAGAAATATAGTGATCTTGCATTTCTGCTGCCAGCCAATGGCTTTTACCCCAATTTCCCCAAATGGCCATCCATACCGCATAAATAAATAAATTACAATAAGCAACATACAAATCTCCTCTCCGCCATTTACCAATTTATGTTTCAGCCCAAGGACCCTTTGACATGTTGAGTGCAGGTGCTGGAGATCGAATCACTGACCCTCTGATTGATAGATTTCTCCCCTGAGCCCATCCATCATCACCTAAATAATAAATAAAGTAATCTATTTTATTTCACTACATTTATCCATCAACTTCTTCATTTTGGAACACTAATATGCGCCTGCAGATGTTGTAGATGCGGCACTTTTCAGTCATTGTTGTTTTAACCTTTTTCATTTGTTTCTTGTCTTTGGGTGTAATGACTAAAAACGCCTCTTGGGGACATCAGCAGTCCTTTAGACTTCTTTAGTCTTGTCGTGTCAGTATGTGTGTGTGTGTGTGTGTGTGTGGGGGGGGGGGGGGGTATTTGATGAACGGGTTTGGAAGGTGAAACTCCTCAGTGCTCTTTTGTTTTCTCTCTGACACGGATAAATATAAACAGAAGCATCAATTTCCGCCTAAACCTTCCCGATGATTGCCATCAAGAGTCCTAAACCGCTCACATTTTGTCCTCTACGACTCGGCTCATTTCTCAGCCTGTGTGTTGTTTCTCGTGGGGGGGGAGGGGAGGGGAGGGGGTCATGGCTCACGATCAGAGATGGACCTTTCATCGCCGTGCTGATGTCTGCATGACAGACAATTACCTGAAACCTACAATAACACATTTTGTAAAGTATAATGGGACCTGGCCAGCTTTTGTTGTTGACAGTTCTGACTTTTGAATTCACATCTTCCTGGTAATTTCATAAATCAATTCTTCCCCTGGTTTCATATGTAGGCCTATTCCAAGAAGTGACATCACGCTGGCATTATAATTACCCCGCCACCCCCCCTTTTAGAAGTCTTGACATAAATCAAATGTTCCTAACACATTAAAAAGATCATACATTTTTGGAAATATATATAGTTTTATAAAAAAGGTTGACACCACTCTAGCCAAGAGAGCCATAAGATTAGCGTAATGACGGAAGCTAGCCTGACAGTGTCCAGAAGTATGCTACCTCTGCCTTTAAAGATCTTGTCTTTTCGATAAAAAACCTACATTTAAAAAAACAATAGTAATAAAATGTGTGGTTTTGTGATTTTTGCTCAGATTAAACAAATGAAATCAAAGCTAACCGTCTCCTGGCTGTAGCATCGCATTTATCGGACAGATATGAGTGTGTCCATCTTATTTAACTCTGAAAGCAGGGTCCATTTTAGAAAATATAATGCTATTCATTCCTTCCCCACAACCATTTTTTTGAAGTGAGTGTTCAGCTTTATCTCAACTCCACACCTGTAGAGTTCTGAAATGCTAAATCCGGCCAGGTGCACAAAGTTTGGAGGTAAAGATGACCCCTTTCCAGCTCCGACACATCTTCAATCGGTACCTTTATTTCGATCTCAATGACATATGCAGTGTGCATCTGTCCACGACCACACACACATAGATATAGCCTCAAAACCGCTTCATATGGGAGTTCCTGCTACAGTAGGTGTCTTCAGAAGCAAACTGATTCATGAGATAACGGATGTGCATGAGCTCACCGTGTGAATAATAAAATAGTTTTCGGATGTTTTAAAGGCCAAACAGTTAATTGAGGATATCTGCAAATTACCAAAGATGAAAATAATTAGTGCAAGCCCTTTGTGATAGGACTAGTAATTCCATTCCCTCCTGCATCTGTACTTAAATCCAACCAAATATCGATATATAAGCATCAGACAGCAAATCAGTGAGTTTCCCAAATTGTCAGTATACGGGTTTTTACATGGCTGATCCAGAATGAATGTGGACAGTTGAGCGACCGCAGGGCAGCCCGGGCCCGGGGTCGTCGTCTGATGACCTTGTGCTGTCTGCCGTGGAAAGCTGATCTGACAGCGTGAGGCTCGAGGCCGTGGACACACATGTGGGGAACTCAGATAGCCACCAGGACGCAGGCTGGCTGACGGACCAACAGACAGACGTAGTGTCAGGACAACTCTTAGGGCAATTAACAAAAACGCTTTGCACATCAATTAAACAATTAGTGTTCTCGTTTGAATTGGCAGAACAGAGTTAGCCTGGCGAGGAGCGGAGACTGTGACGCATTCAGCAGGTCAGGAGCTAAGTTGATGTGGTTTGTCAGCGCTGAAATGTCCAGCAGTGAGATATGGAGCTCCTGAGGTGTGAGTGTGCATCCGTTCTTAATACGTTTATAGATGAAAAGCTAAACCTGGCATATTTTATGACTTCATTTTTTGCATGTTTTAGGTTTTGCTCAGTCTAGGCTTCAGTCGGTTGATACAATTGAGGACATTGAGGATTTTAATGGAAAATGGCTATTCTTGCTATTACTGAAAGCAATAAAAATACGCCTACCCGCTCCATCAAAGCTAATTATTTAAAATGGTATAGCCTATATATCTCATACAGTCTTGCAGCCGCTAGGGGTTGATAGGCAACCAGTCTCGCACCTAACTCTCGTACAATCACAAATTGTTCTTTTTCTTTTGGTTTAGGTGTAAACAATTTGCTAGTAAGCTAACATGTTGGATTTTTGACTCACTGTTTGGTTTCTCTTTATGGGCACAAATTAAGAATATATCAATGTGGTGCAGTGGGTTGTGCGTTGGTGTTCGGAACAGGGGGTCACAGGTTCAAACCCCACTGCAGTCAGCATGTCGTTGTGTCCCTGGGCAAGACACTTCACCCCAAATTGCTCCTGTGGGGATTGCCCACAGTATTGAGTATGTAAGTCGCTTTGGATAAAAGCGTCTAACAAGTAACATGTAATGTAATCAATTATTCAGAGAGTGCCAACCTGATGACAATGTAGACTCTGCTGCACACCTTTACTCAAACAAAATCATATTGGAACAATTTGTTCTTAAGGAAGCCATGGAGAGGAGTCAGGTGTGGAAACGTTTCTTATCCAAGGGTAAAAAGTGGTTACCTATAACTAGTGAAAATAGACAAGCAGATAAACAACTAAGCAAGCCATGGCAAGTAAATACAAGTTCTTATCAAGCCAATGGTGTAAAAACGAGCTAACCCATTCTTTAATAGCCTAGCTAAGTTGGCCACATTGTAATATTCAATGTCCTACAATGTCGAAAATTGAGTCCAGATTTTGTGACATACTGATCAAATTTGACAGAGATAAGGCAGACTGTCCCTTTTGGCGAAGGCTTCATTTTGACTATTTTCGGACTTTAGAAACAATATTCTTTTGATTAAGTAAGTAGCATCTAGTCCTTTCAAGTCAATTTAAATTATATATCCTTCACGTAAGTGCCTCAAACGGATTTAGCCTTTAGATATTTATCTGTAATCTGCGCTGTGTTATTGAGCTCAACATTAATGGCCAATTCTCTCCTAAACTGCCTGAGCTACAGCAACGGTTACATTTCCTGATACCATTGTAACAGATGTATTACGGAGTTTATAATTTCTTTCACAAACACATTCTCTATCTAACTGTACTTGATGCTATTGAAAATTAAAACCGAACCCACATTGTGTGGTCTTCATCTGTGAATGGTGTCAGGTGTCCTGTGCACTGATGGGCAGTAACGCGTTAGAAGTAACGCTTTACTGTAATCCGATTACTTGTTTCAAGTAACGAGTAAAGTAAGGGATTACAATTGCAAAAACAGTAATTAGATTACTGTTACTTTCCTGCAAGCAGGCTGCGTTACTGCGTTACTAAACCGTGATTTTGTTTGTGAGAGTGTCTCATGACAATCATGTATGAGCGGTGCGACGTCAGTGGTAAACAACAGACACGTGTGTAGATCAACAAGAGATAACATGGAGCGCGGGAGAGAGCAGGACCATGCAGCGTTTAATGCTTGGAAGTACCGACATTACTTTGAGTTTGACTCGGTAAAAAGTGACAAAAACATTAGCGTCCGCTGTACACTCTGCGTGGGAAGAAAACTTCTATCTACAGCGAAAAATTCCACCTCAAATCTGAGCAAGCACCTAGCAAGCCGGCACAGGAATGTGAAACTCATTGAGAAACCCCCGGATCCCCCCACTGACATGACCGCTGCGGCTACCACATCCAATTCCACCGGGCAAACCTCCGACGGCCCCTCTCCTGCTAAACAGGTGAAAATAGACTTAAGAGCGACAGGACTTAGTGCCGCTGAACTGAAGAAGCTCGTCGCTGGCTATATTGTCGAGGACATGTTGCCCATTTCCACTGTAGACTCTGAATCATTCCGACGCATCGTAGAAAAAATACCGACCAAAAGCGGTGTCAAGCTGCCGCAGAGAAAGTCATTTGCAGGATACCTTGAGAGAGAATACGACATAATGGACGCTAATTTGAAGGCTACACTCGGAGAGGTAGACTTTGTTTCCACCACTGCTGACATCTGGACGGTGAATAATAAAAGTTTTATGGGTGTAACAATTCACTGGATTAATTCCACTTTACAGCGCAACAAGGCCGCCCTAGCATGTAAGAGAATTAGAGGCAGGCACACCTATGATGTAATTGGAGCAGAGATTGAAGAAATCCATTCATCATATGGACTGCATGGCAAAGTTGTTGCCACTGTAACGGATAATGCATCCAATTTTGCCAAAGCATTCAGAGTATATCAGCCCTGTAATTTGGAGTCTGAATCTGAAAATGAAGAAGAAGGTGATGACGAGGAACCGACTTTTACAGATGTCATAGAAGCTCTTTCAACCGCATCTGGTGATGGACAGTTTAGCCTCCCTCCACACTACAGATGTGCATCGCACACAATTAACCTGATTTCAACAAGCGATGTTGACAAACATCTAAATTCCTGTGCAGACACCAAGGCTGTATATAGGAGTAGCATTGCAAAATGCACTGCTCTTTGGACTAAAGCAAGTCGATCAACATTAGCCTCTGAACAGGTGGAGGAAGTCAGCCGCAGGAAGCTAATGGTACCCACATCCACAAGGTGGAATTCCCTGTATGAGGCCATTTCCAGAATCATCACAATTCCCCTGAATGAACTGAATCCCCTGTGTGTAAAACTGGGAATCAAGTGCCTTAATGAAAGGGAGTACCAATTCTTGAAAGAGTACTGCACTGTGATGAAGCCCCTGACAGTAGCACTGGACATCTTACAAGGGGATGAGTGCACCTATGGGGCTTTACTACCAACACTCACAAGCCTGATGTCAAAGACACTTGCCCTGAAAGATGACCTCTCTAGAATGACAGCCAGCCTTCCAGATGTCATTGTAAAGGTAAGATTATTATTTGATAATTGATTTGGGTGGATTTGTTGAATTTATTATACCATTCATGGTGGGCAGATGTTACACTTTGCTTGTTTTAAGCAGTGTGTACAATTATTAAAATGATAGAATATAATAAAAGATCAATTATTCATCCCCTGTTCAATATCAGGGATATTGATCATCATTAATCATGAATATTAATCATAACATCAACAGAAGATTAAAATAAAGAGGTCAAAATAGCCTCAACCAAAATTAAATCTCATACAGTATTGATAGCACATGAGATGGTTTAGGTCAGTAAAGCCCACAAAATAATTAAAATAGCCGATTATATAGTAAAATAAATATATTCTTAGTTATATCATATTGTATTTTACAGGCCATCAAGACTCGTTTTGATGCTGTACTGGATAGCCAAGAAGGACTTCTTGCAGCGGCCACTTGTCCCAAGTTCAAACTTCGATGGCTGAGAGATGAGCGTAGGAGAGAGCATGTGAAGGAGCTTCTGACAACAGAGTGTCGTAAAGCTGCTCCTGCAACTGACAATGCTAATGTGTCCCAACTGCCAGCCAGCCCAGCTGAAATGGACTTTTTTGATTTTGAGAACCAGCCCACAGAAAGCTTCTCAGCAGAAAAAGAAGTAACTGACTATTTAAGGTCAGGGTATGAGCTTGAGATTTTGAATCAGTTCCCAAACCTCAAAAAGATGTACATGAAATACAACACTCCAACTCCGTCCAGTGCACCAGTGGAACGGCTGTTCAGTTTAGGTGGATTGGTGCTTTCCCCGAAAAGGAACAGACTGTCTGATAGGAGGTTTGAGAAGCTTCTGCTGATGCGATATAACCACTGTTTCACTCCGAAAGAAAAAAAAAAACATAGGGCCTTGTCAGGGTAGCCATAAAATGAGACTGGACTAACAGCCTAAATGTGGCATGCAACAGCATTTTCTGTTTTGGTAAACTCATTATTACTCCTCTCTGCACTTTACCAACTGTTAAAAGATGTAAATGTTAATAATTCGGAATACAGTCAGGAGAGACTTTGATTTTAATTATTTTATTGCTGTATTTTATTTACATCTATTCGAATGAAGGAGTATAAACACAAAAAAGAATTTTATTTTAAATGCTGGAATATGCAGAAATATAAGTTAACAGAAGAAAGACTTGCTTTATTTTATTAAAATATGGTGGAATGTGCAGAAAATAGGTTTAAATGTTCAACGATTTTCTTCAAGTCAGAGACTGTTGCATTTAATTTAATTTTTGCTTGATGCAATGTGCATAAAGTTAAAAGATTGAAACTAATAAAACAAGTTTTGAAAAAGAGACTGTTTCATTTGATTCAATTTTATATGATGGAATATGCAGAAAGAATAGAATTAGGCTGAAAGGTCAATTGCTTTATAGCGTATTCAGGTTGTGCATCATGTTTTTGAAAAGTAACTAAGTAAAGTAATTATTAAAGTAACTAATTACTTTTGAAAATAAGTAATCAGTAAAGTAACTGGATTACTTTCTTGGAGAAGTAATCAGTAATCAGTAACTAATTACTATTTCCAAGTAACTTGACCAACACTGGTCCTGTGTAAGCAGAGACCTTCATGAGCTTCTAGTCATTGCTGAGAAGCGACATCCACTCAAGGGAGTCCCACTGGGAAGCTTCTGACGGTCCCTGTTGAGATGGGAGGATTGTCCTTGAGTTTCCATCACCCACTCCGTGTACCCATTGACTCAGAGTGCCTTTCAGATTTGCTGCACTTCATTGTCACCTTACTTACTGAGTTTAAGTGCACATTGCATGTCAAATAAGTCGTCAAATAAGTCATGCCCCAATCAGAATTCTTCCTTTCTGATATTGTTTCTAATAACAAAAGTTCCAATAAGTGTGTCCTCCAATACAGAGTAGAATAGAATATAATCCTTTATTGTCATTATACAGGTACAATGAGATGAGTAGAGCTACTCCTTTTTTTAAGGGGCCATCAAAAGTACATAAAAACAAACAAGAGATGTACAACATTCAGGAGAAGACAACATACAAACAACAAGCATTATTTTCAGTCTGATTCCAGTTATTCTACTGTCTAAGTAAATACAATATTGCACATCTTTTGGTTACTGTTGGTCGAAAATGTCATATTCCAACCTCCATTTTAGTAACATTTATGTAACATGCAGTTGCTGCTGTTGGTTACTGTTGTTGCGTACATGAAAGCATGCTGTGATAAACGGAGAGACGATGCTGCATGCTTCCCACTGTTAAAAGAAAAGGCTACGCCCAGCATATTCCCAGGCTTTTACAGTTCTTTATCCAAAATGTCAATCAAACCATTCACCTGCATGCGACAAAAAGACCTTCTAGATAATTTAATCTTTACCTCAGCCACATCATAGACTCTAAGCATTACATTAATGCACACAATGTACAACATTATTTTGTATTACAGCTGATTTTTATTCCATCTTGTATTCCTCTATTTCATTCCATTGCAATGTAAATACTGTTATATTTTACTATATATAGTTTCTTTGCAGGTAGCACGTTTTTACATATTTAGATAATTTGCCTCAACCGGGACCCACCTTGAATCAGATCCAGTCTACTGGAAATGCTTGCAAAATCATGCATTGCACAATCAGTTTAATATTTTTGGGACCCTCATTTGAATGGTAATGTGAAGCGCAGGTGGTTCATATTTGTACAGCAGCATGAAGTGAAAAAGGGCTGGGTGAAGATGAATATAGATCAGCTGGTGTGGTGATTATTACATATTCTGTCAGCCATACAGTAATTGATACACAAATACTCACAAGTCTTCTTTAAAAATGTAATATACTTCCTTGGACATTCTATTCTCTGATATCCTACAGTAAATGCACACAAGCTCCTTTATTCTCTTCTTGTCTTTCTTCCCCCAGACTCCATCACAGACTTTTGAAGGTTGGTTTTTAGTGAGCACAATGTGTGTCCTTGTACTTAACAGTGTAGGTTAACAGTAGGTGGCCAGTCAAAGAGCACTTAACAGCTCCCTGGTAGTCTTTAGTCATGCACACAGAAGAAAAAAAAAGTCCAATCACTGAACTCCTACTTCAGCTATCAGATGGCTCCGTCAGCCACACATTAGCTCTTCACATGAAGGGCTCATGAATACATTTACATCATTAACTCGACGATTGTCTCTACTCTCTTCGCTCTGTCTGTAATACACTGCCATCATCTTCATCCTCCTCATTATCATCATCGTCTTTTCGTTATTATCATCACCATCATCATGACTGTCATTATTCCTATTTTCATCATCGTCTTCTCAATTATCAACATCATCGTTATCTTTTCATCACCATTTCTGGCGCCACCATCCTCCTCTTTACCGTTGCCTTCCATCATACAACAGAAAATCTATCCCCAAAAATAATCATCAGAATATGTTTTCAATCCCTAGGAAAATTGGGTATTGTGACAGTTTCTCTATTTTAGAATAATAGACAAATAAAACCAATAGGATAAAATGTTTATAAAAAACATTAGACCATGATCCAACCTGTCCAAGGGTGAGGGGAGAAAGCTTTTGGACAGGGTACTTTTATGGTGAGATGGTTAAAGTAGCTGTAGATTACAATGAGGGCACCAGCGTGTTGAGTTGGGCTATGGCGGTACGACTGATGTTACACACCAACTTCGGGTTGGCAAAGAGGGGAATGTAAGTCACATTAATGGCATGTGAGATCTCCCCATGACAATAATAGGCCCATAGTCCCACAGCGAAAAATGGCCGGTTAAGATATACGTTCCTTGATGATTGTTATGTGATTAGGTTTGCGCCACCTGTTGTTTTCTAGAATGGCAACCCCCCGCCTTTAAGCTTAGTGCTCATTGGTGCACTGCAATCCCTGTTGGAACAAAAAGCCTGAAAGCCATGGATGGAAACATTGGCGTCAGAAATATCCTGGTGCAGCCATGTTTCAGTCAAGAGAGATATGGTAGATTCTAGTGATTCCTTCTGACTTTCCGTTAACTCATCCATTTTATTCACTAATTCTCTTACGTTGCCCAAGTTGAGAGAGGGTAGACAATGCTTTGTTTTTCCTTTCTTGTTTCATCTTCAATATGTTGGACATTGAGGATGCACAAACAATGGTTTAACACATTAATAAAGACAACATGCCAGTGAGCATCATCACTTATCAACAACATTTTCCCCTTTGAATAACAAAAGCGATATCATCTTCAACAACATAATAATAGGTGTTCCCATTAAATTGTCATCATCATTCTTAATCTCATCATCTTCACATTGTGTCCTAGCGATGTCCTAAGAATGGTGGACAACAGGATCAATCAGCGCGCCAGTGTAGCCCTGTGGTGTAGAACCTGTTAAGCTAACAAATGAACTGGTGAGGCTTCAGTGTTTGGGTTAAAATAACTACGGGGGTTCACGAAAGTACGGAAAATAAGATAAGATGTTAATGTCGGATTTAATTGGAACACGAACAGCAATCTCCTGGATGAAAATATTCATATTGGTGATGCTACAGCTTACCTTAAACAAAAAATAAAATAGATGAGAAGATAGAGGACAAGTTGTGTGCAATTATTGCAAGACACTGATGAACTACACAAATATTTAATGCATGCTATTTGTTGTCAAAAAATATCATCAGCTTTACATTCATAATAAAAAGGAAACATGCATTGTTTAACACAGTCTGTACACGACCCTAACAATATTTGTATGAATTAAAAAACACGAGGCAAGAGGAGAATACATTCTGTAAAAAAACTATGTGAAAATAATATCACGAACAGAATATAGTGAATTGTATCATGATATCCCTACTCAATAAGCTATTAGGAATGAATAAACTAATTAAAGGTCTCATAATGAAGACACTTTTTTTTAATATCGTCATTGTGCTTTTAGAGAACAGTACAGCTCCTCCATCCTCTTCCAGCAGGTTGTCTGGGCGGATCACCCCCCAACTAGATAACAGATCTTTTAATATTACTCTCTTCTCCAATATCGGAGGATTGTGAGGGTGCCAGGCAGGGATATTGAGTGAGAGCTAAGAGTTTCTCCATTTCGGCTTGGCCCGCCGTCAAAACGTATTAGACAGATAAATGAGAGCTGGACCTGCGTCGGAGCTGGCCTCTTTCTGTGTCATTTATTCGTCCCCTGAATACTGGCTCAATCAGATAGCGGCAAGCCTTTCACGACAGCCACCATCTCTCTGCATCTGTTGACCTGCACTGGCACAGGCGGGACTAATGTGGGCTGCTTCTGTGGCACTGAAACAGCTGTCTCCCCTTCACTTTCAAACTGCCTTTGTTAAGTTTGTTCCTATTTCCCCCCCCCAGATAAAGCTCTGATCTAGAGGTCAGACTGTGTTAATGTGCCTGCACTACTCTATTTGATGTTTTGTTCCCTAGAATAAGGATTTAAGTATAAAAGCAAATCCCTTGAACACACAACTTATTTTGTGCCCTAAAGTTCATTCCTACATTTCATCCCACTACATTCCTACATTTCATCCCACTACTAATTTCCCACTAATCTACTAATCCCACTACATTTCATACCCAGTATAATTTTGTTTGACAAAAGACTTAACAATGTTATTTGCACCCGGGCTACAGATACTGTTTTGGATGTATAGGTATTCATGGAAATGTTTCTTTGATAACTTAGTTGTGCTTTTGACCTTAAAGAGTGCAGTACTTACTGACTTAATGTCCATAATGTTGAATCTCTTAACCTTTGTTAACAGTATACCTTATTTCAGGCATCTAACCAAGAAAACATTGACTTGAAGACGAGGGAACAGGAAGTGGTAAATACTTACTCATTTCCGGGTTTTAGGACTCATTCTTGCACTGCTCTGTAGTACACTTTCTGTCTCTTTCAAATACGTGCTCATCTGCTTGCCTCTGTCCTTGTCTCAAACTTCTATTCTCACAACTGTGAGCATAAAGTTGGCGATTTGTGTTGTTCAGGTGGTTTATGATTGCATATTTTTGTGAGTCGACCGATTTGATCTAATAACAGTTCTGGTGTGTGATACAAAAACTCTTACCCCTGCATCACTGGTTCCTGGTTAACCCATAACACACAGTTCATGTGTCCATCATAGAATGGCGCATAACCCATCTTGATAGTGTCAATTTTCTTGCAATATCTCTTGAAATATTTATGGTTTTATGGTTTTATGGCCCTTTTGATGGATGCTTGTGTAAAATGTGCAAGTGGTAAAGGTTCTCAATATTTATGCAATTTAGAGACTTATTTAGTCATTTTAACACATTTACACATTTATAATCATTTCTTATATCCTGTTTTCATGTTGTCATTATAGCTCATTGAGTGTCATTTATTCAACAATTAAGTGTGTAAAAAGGGAAAAGATCTGAAAGGATCCAAATATATATATTATGTAACTTTAAGAAACAGAACCACCGCCAATCAAACATTCCTTTTCACATTACACATCTGTTAGTGTGTGTGTTTGTGGTGTGTGTTGTGTGTGTTTTCCTCAGACCCTGACTCAACTCCAAATGTATTCCTTATATAAAGACATCCTTGACCAGTTTCCTGTATCCATGGCGATAGGAAGTGCTCTCCAATCACATCTCTGCATGGAGTGTAAGGGAAGTGCACTGTTTCCTGCTGTTTTCACCGGCTTCCTCCCATTGGTGCGTGCTCCGGACCTCACATTCGGTCCTGGAAAGCAACACAGTTTGTAACCAGTGCTCTTCTAATGTTATTTTTTTTAGTTAGATTTTTCTCACATATTTACCAACTACAACCCGGTCACATTAAATCGAAGTAAGTCGCACATTTCTCGTTGTATTTTCAGAGTCAGTTAAAGTTTAAAGGTTTTAGAGAGCATGTTTTTTCTTTTCTTTATTTCTGTTCACTGATTTAAATTACAAAACACTTGTTTTAAGAAAACTCTCTGTTTAACTCTCTGAAAACTACAATACATTCAAACACATTGAGAGTAGTAGTCAGTTAAGGCCTGGTTATTGGTATAATTATAATCATTTTTACTAAAAGTGCTGATGATTTCAAACTATTCTTTTGATGTATTTCTTCCGTTACACAGCAGGAAACCTGTGTAATGTGGCAGCAAAGGAAATTAGAGACTAGTTCGATATAATCTATATAATTATCGATATAATTAATGTAATTTATTTCTCATAAACTTTCAGAGAATAATCCGCTGAATCTGCATTTACCCTGTTAAATGCACCCCTGCACTGACCAACAAATTGTGATTCTAAGCTCCTGTGCCTTTTTTCACATATTTAAATTAAGTAATATGCACACATTGGATGAAAAATGTGCCTAATTATATACAAATTATTCTCAATGCAAACACTCCTGTAGCCACATGCTGTTACACTGAAGTTATTAACATCTTAGAAACACTGCTCTACCATACTACCATACGTAAAGGCAACATTTATACTTTGCCAGGTGGATAATTGCAAACAGACGCGGAAAAAAAGGCACATTTCCCTCAAAAAATTGTAAAACTGTTATGGTGTGTTGGTAAGGGAGGATACAAATGGAAAGTGATGTGTAATTCCCAGATCTATAAGCGGCATTCTTTGTTAAGCTTTTTATGTTTGAAGCTTCATTTTGAAACAAGTATTGATTGACAGCCTTTTCTGTTACAGAGCACCTACAGTAAGGCATCGGAAGCTGCCAGCTCGGAGACACCTGTTCACGCTTCACAGAGTGTGTTCAACATGTGGAAATAATTTACACCAAACAACACTCCATCAATCTTTCCCATCTGGATGAAACCTGGCAGAGATGCAGGCTGGTTATCAGGTAACCAGCATCACACGTCTCCAGATCCCTCCCACACCTGAGACTCTCCTCTTCCAGGCCATCATTAACCCTAAGAGAGGTATGGAGGGCCCCCTGCAGACGCCACAGCCCCCCAGGACCTGTGGCTCTCCAGGGGGATCTGGGAGATCCTGCTGGAGCCTGGATGCGCGGATAGCTGTTCTTCTGGTGACTCTTGCAGGAGCTTTAATACTGCTGCTGCTCTACAAACTCTTACAGCTGAGACACAGGTGTGTACATTTCGGAGAGTAATACGTGAATCAACAAGTACTTAATTACCAAATACTGATACGTTACAAGTCACCAAACTTCTAGAACAGCCTTGTTTCACAGAAATGTTTTAAATGATGGGAATCTCTAACAGCATCTTACTCGTTGCTGCTAACAAAATAATCCAATGATGAGCTGAAATACTGTGCAACTTTATTTAAACTAAAACAAATATTTAGAAACCAAACCCTGACTGGTTATTAGCAGGACCTGTGAACTCATGCTTGCTATTTCTTGTCGTTCTAAAAGTTAGTTGTTTTTGGTCGTTTTGTACAAAGAAATGATTTGTTTAAAACGATGAATCAAATATCACGGAAGTTGATGACGATGACCTAAACTTTTATTTTCATGAACAATGTACGCTAGAGGGGGACCAGAAACGTGTTTAAGCTTCTTCTTGCCCCTTTTGAACATGACGGAAACTATTTGAGAATTTATTTTCAATTTTTGTACACATCGAACGTTTTATTATTTTTTTATTTTGCTTCTCTTTGTTATAATTATTATCAATATTTTTAGTTTTGTTTCTAACATGTTCAATAAAATTGACTAATAATTTTAAAAAAATGCACAAGGAAAGTAAATTAGGATCCTGTCATGGTAGATATGCAATTCCTAGAAATACGTACTTTTTGGTGTATCCATTCCTATTGATTTTTGAACTTGTACAGTGCCAGGCTAGCTGCTTCCAGTCGTTATGCTAGGCTAGGCTAACCAAGCTCTGACTCCACCAAAGACCAACTTGTGCTGACTTACATCTTGTTGGTTTGTGTTGTGTCCTGCAGGCTGAGTATGGCACGGGCGAGGCACGCGCTGGAGTACTACAGCTTCTACCACAGCGCCACCTACACACTCAAACACGCAGCGTCATGTCAGGAACTACCAGACAAAAACGGGACGGTCCCTGCAGGTAGACCACCACCTTTACAAACTGTAACCCTGGTGACACCCACTGTCATCGCCCCACTACCGCCCCCACCACTGCCACTCCCCCCATCTCCTGCCCTGCCTTCGCCTCTGCTCCACACCCCACTTTCTCTCACTCCAACACCTTCAGTCCTGGCCTTCCCTCTCCACCTGCCTGGGACCCACACCACCCCGCCGAGCCCTCACCTGTCCTGGGCGCTTGCTCAGACGCAGATATATACTCTCGGATCGGAGCTTTCAGGCCCTCCAGGCTCTCCAGCCTCTCCAACCATTCAAAAGTCATCCTATTCGAGCACTCTTCTCTCTGACCTATGATGCAAAACGAGACTGGAGATAAAATCATTTGATAAGACTGCAGTGATTACCTAAAGGGAGTTGTAAGAAATGTTCTTCTGATGGACTGATAATCACGCAAGGCGATGATTAAGTGTTGGCTTAGAGTGATCTATACTACATTCAAAGTTCAGATACTTTAAGGGCCATCCAAAACCTTGCGTTTTTGTGAGACATTCAATTTGTTTATGTACTATCCATTTACAATTACCTTACTTTGTGCCAGACCTCTGCCATTTCCAGTTCAGACTAGTGGAAGTTAAGAGCACTGAAGACTTTATATAATGTATCACAGCCTTATATATTAGTTGTGAGGCAGTCCTGAGGTTTGCATTGTTGGCTTAACTTATTTTCTGTCTTACATGCTGATAATATAATTCTTAAGTTATAGTGTCTTCATTTTTACAGTGAAGTCATTGTAGCAGAGCCCATTGTTTCGCCAAATGGGAGGCATTTCCTCAGCTGGTTTTCCATGCAGTGGACCCTCCCTGTTTCACACCATCCTCTGTGTTTCCTCTGACTCTCTCTGTAGGAATCTTACTCTGCAGTTCCTTCACTTACTGTCTTAATGATGACTCTGAAGATGTCCTTTTATTCCAGCGAATGTCACAATTTCAGACGTGATTCATAAGTTGTTCAATCGTCTCTTAAACACATTCAAAATCATATTACAATTAATAGAGGTTGAACTTTAGAAAAAGGGGCTCCTTATAAAAAAGAAGTTTGATAATAAGCACAGATTGATATTTTTTTTAAGTAGCCCCTTAGACAGACAGGTAACATCTGTCTGTTGTTGATCTGGTTTCCACCTTCGCCCTAACAAGCTGTTAAAAATGAATTTTCTTTGAATATTTAACCATGTTTTCCCAGCAGGCGTGTCATTTATAATTCAACAATAGTTTGCAAATTCATGAGGGAGGCTGTTTAAGTTGATGCTTGTTTGTCGCTTTCTGCTTGCCGTGGTAAGAACTGAGACCTTTTGTGACATTCTCCCTTAGTCTTTTTCTGTATTTATGTCTGAAAGTGAGGCCAATGTCTCCATACTAAAAGCCAGTAAATTCAATCTGTGCATGTAGTGCACTGTCGTCTCTTAATTGGTTGTAAGCCGAGCCAGGGAAGACAATTGAAACAATGCACTGCTGCTGCAATTAAATAAAACAAAGGAACGCCATGCAAGGATGAATATGAATGTGTTTGTGTTCTGGATCAGATTAATATTAATTGAATGTTGTTATCTCCGAATGATATGAGTAGTATTTTAAAATGCTTCATACAGCATTCAAAATATATCTGAATCACCTGTCATTGTATTGTTTATGAAATGCACATTTTAATCTTTTTATTCAAATAGATTTTCTTCTTGAATCATTAGGAGTAGGATGGAGTTTAAAATAACTGCAAGGCGAATTTCAAAATTTGAATATAAGTGCCTTTTATATGCCTTTATAAGCAAGTAGGACTATCAAATGGACTATGTACATAATCATTCTTAATGCATACCCCACTGATACTGGGGCATAATTAAAGAGAAATCTAAAAAGAATGCTAATGAACAAAAAAGCAAAAATGGACAGCGATACAGCTTGGCAAAAAAAGAAACACTGGTTGTCAACTTTTGAGAGGCGCTAAATTAAAATCTACCCTAACCTTTACCACTCAATGTCAATGCCTAAACTTAACCATATTGCGATAGTTTCACAAATCAAGGCTTACCATTTTGACACAACCATAAATGGATTAAAAGGAATCTGAACCAATCCTGAATTCGCCCTCTTATCCTAGACTGATATAAGGGTTTTTTCTCCAGGACTTTTTAGCTGTGAGGTTGGATTTTTGTAGCTTCGGGGTTCAAAGCTGGATGCTGGCCACCAGACTTGCATGACTCCGGGCGGTGGTGTTTGCGCTAGCTGAATTTGGTTTTCTACGGCCACTACCTCAAGGTTTGTGTCTTCTGTAACCAACACAAGCTCTCCTCCCTGCGAAGTAGTCTTCATTTGTTGTACAGCACTAGCTAGCTAATTTTGTTTGTCTGATAAACAGTAAATTCATCAACATTGAGTGCCTTTATATCGATATTTTCCAAACTACTAGCTGCTATATTTTGCGGTCCACCATTGCAAAATGTGTTTAAAAAAGAAACCGATTGCGAGACAAGCGTTGGTCGCAAAAACAAAGCTCGCTAACATTAGCTTAATGTAGCTAACATTAGCAAACAAATGTAATAGCAAAAAGCTAAGCCGTGTTAAACCTAGCTTTGTGTGCTAGGAAAGAAGCTGAGTCCTCACAAAGTATGTCCCCGCAAGATGGTGAACTCTAATAAAAGCTGTACAAGAGGAACAGGCAACAGATGAATCACTTTTTATTTAAATAAATGTCAGCGTTTTTTTTCAGCAGACACAGTTGACTGACAATTGACACTTCTGGTTCATACATTTGACCAGGATTTTCTGTAAGTGACGATTTGTTCCAGAAGCTCTTGACTCAAATTGCAGATCCTTAGTAATTGCATCTGTCCGCGTCTCATTCTCTGCACTCTGCAGCCAGTGAGAGGAAATGCTCGTTGTTCAGCGTGATGCCACAACAACTCCCTTACCTTGAAAAAGATCAAGAGATGGGAAGACAGAAATAGAATAATGGGTGTTTAGATTGCCTCACTTACACTAGGCAGTACTGTCTGACCCTGGGTATGATCTTTACGGAAATTGAAGCCTTCATTTAGGCACATTACCTTTGAAAACAAATTGCAGAGTGTCCTGTGCAGTGTTGCTACAGTAGCTCTTTCTAATGAAGGTAGCTAGCCTTAGCTCCAATAACTAACACCTTCAGTTGGGGTTCCTTTTGCAATAATGAGGCTCGCTGCACATTTTCCCGACTTTTAAGTATGGGATAATGCATTATAGACAAGGGTGTCATTAAAAAAGTATTACCAAAAGGTCCTTATATTGCTAACAGAACAGAAAATAATCACATCTGAGAGTCGACCTTACAATGTTTATTTGTATTTCTTATGCCTTTTTATTTGCAACTTTCATCACACTCTCAGTAAATACAATGATCTGAAACATGCAGACCAAATGATGACCTTGTTCAGTAAACTTTTATCTTCTTGTGCGTAAATCAGCTGGAGAAGAGAAGGAACACCTGCAGAAGAACACAACAAACAATGAGCCTCTGTTTGATGTCCCACTAAAAAATGAGTGCACAAACAAAGCGATGATGGCACGGGTTCACTGGGGTCGGGTCCAGGAAGCCAACATCAGACCAGGCTCTAAGACTTAAGAGAGGAATGGAAAGAAAAGGGACAAAGCTTGTGCATGATCAAAGACATTGAACAACAATTTGAACACTAAAGCCAGACCATGACTACTGAAAATATATATTTACATTTAATGCAGTTTACTTATAATGTGAGGAAGAAAGTCGAAGAGCAACTGTATAGTTTACTGTCGTCTGTAAAGCTCACTCGAGATAGAGCACGGTGATTCTTTGCTGTTCGCATCGCATTCTGTCACCAAATGAAATTATAGGGAACTACTGTTTGCAATCGCTACAATGAAGTGTTTTCAATAAGTCTCTGGGTACTGTTAATATTATGTGTATGTCATCTAATGTGGGAATTATGTTGTGTTGCTGTTTTAATATTTGTATTGTATTTCCTTTTTATCACCACTTTAAAGTCTCTTTGAGCACCTGAAAAATCGCTTAGAAATTAAATGTATTATTATTATGTGAGATATTCATAACATTCTGGCCAAAACCCGTGTCAGCCATGTTTTTTGTTTTCACACAGGGAAAGTTGATGATCACAAGACATGGAGCTGGCCACTAACATTTTGGGGGAAAAAAGTATCTCATTTCGGTGAAAATACCACTTTTGCCCTGTTGAACAACGTTTTATGTTAGACTGGTCAGTTGTCGAGATCTTTTGGTCTGCACAAAATTGTTTGGTGATCTCACATATGCGTTATCACATGAATAAATATAAGGTCTTCTGAAGCTTTTTCCCAATGAACTTACATTTTGGATTGATTGAAAATATACTGTATTTTAATATTTATAATTAAATATACATATTATATTTTTTTAATCATCAAGTATCTGTCTGGCCTACATTTTCCATCGTTCCATTCCAAGGACACTAAAATGAATACGCTGAAGCATCACAGACTGCACCAAATTTGATTTGAGGTCATCTCTATGAAAAGATTCTGACTCATGCTACCAAAATGATTCGAAATATGCTGTAATCACATAATAATTATACATGCAGGGACTCTGAAAAAGAGCATCTAAGGCACCACTTTGAATTCCCCCCTTTTATATCCATCACATATATGTTGACTACCTAAAATGTAATGTTGTTTCCTTCCAAAAGAGAATCTTCCTACTCCGCTATTTGCCTCTAAGCGTGTTAACAGTTCCTAAAAGAAAACCAAGCAGGGTTTATCTCTGCGAGGCTGTGAGAGCCCGTAACGTAATTCCTCTGACAGAAAACACCACCGGCGTTCGCTGCGAGGGAAACATGACTGATCAGTTCAAGAGCGTATGGCTGAAATGTAATCCACACTCTTCACCTCCTCCAATACGCAGGCTTATTTACCGCCAAGTGTACTCAGAGGAAGTCTCTGAGGAAGCGTAGACAACAAACCTGGAGACTTCACAGGCCTCAGCAATCATACATTCAAACCGTGGTACAGGGATTTAGAGGTTAGTTATGCCCTGCACATTTCCAAGTGACTTTTTGGAATTGGCAAAGTTTGATGGTTTTGTCAGCCGATTGTGTTTGTCTTCAAGAGGATATTTTCTGTTGTTTTGAGGAATTATCCTCTGAAATGTCTCTTGTCAAAAAGACAAATCTGACTGACAAATCCTGTCGTTAGGAGGGACTACAACTTTAGACAGCATAACAATTGTGTTGTGGAGGAAATGCATCAAAACAGATTGTTTTTCTGTTTAATTGTAACTTTTGTCTCTATGTGACAGCAGTCATCACCATGGTGCCACGCTGCGGAGGAAAAGTATTATTTGGATCTACAATAAATCCTATATGCAAGTGTACAAATGTTCTTTAAACCTCATTTTTAATACTTTATCACACTTTGTTAGTAAGATTATTTCACAGCCACATATTTTTGCGCATTGCTTTTCAGAAGAACACTTAAAAAGCAAACTGTGTTTTTCTGTCCTGAACCATTTTGTTTATTATTATTGCTCATATCATACATTTTAAAGCCCCATTTACTACATTTTGCATTTTACATCAAACCTCCACTCATGTCCAATGTAGTTAACCGCTTAAATATTTGCCACAAAATGAAGAAAAAAGAGTAAAGAAATATAGTAATAACTGTCTTTTTTAACGTACTGCTCATGCGTTGTTTTAAGCAATGTCTGGGGCGGTAGCTTATGGAGGGTAAAATCTGCAAAAAATATAACTGACTAAACTAATATGAATGCTCTGGGTCTCTAGTGGTTATTGCAGAGTTTCATGAGGCAGTGATTATATCCACAACAGGCTGTTGTGGATATAGTGAGCACGCTCATGAAGCCTCGCAGCAGGGTTACTGTGCGGAGCGCATAAAGCAGACCCTTCACGCGATAGCGAGGGGTAGAGCGAGGGATCGCAGATGCCGTGGTGCTCGCGGACGGATTAAAAAAATTAAACCTAAATGGCTTGCGAATTATACTTTGGCAGCCGTTAATATACCCAGGCGGTTTCATTAGGTAATTAGATTATACAATTCCATTTATCCTACACTTGTATTCAAAGAGACTCACATTAAGTGCTATAAACTATGAAAAAACAACTTCAAAACAGCAAGAATCCTGAGAGTACATTAGCTTTTAACAAGCCAAAACAAAAAGTCTTACATACAGAAGTGGGAACAGTTGTTTTTTGGCCCCGGTGGATTTTCAGACTGCAACAGAAGAGGTGTCGACCTTCTGCTTTCCTGATATTAAGAAGAGAAAAATACACGTTTTAGGCTAATTGTATTGGGAGCTATCCGTACAGTACGCTAACGTTCTCCCTCTAATTAAAGTTGAGCCTCTGTTTCTGTGTGTACCTGTGGGTCAGGTCAGAGAGTTGAACAGCTGGTTGCTCTGAATACGTTCTGTGTCTCTATGTGTTTGGTTAGCTCCATGAGGAATCAGTTTTCCGTGGGATGTGCTTTTATATTCTTGCCTTGTTACCGGGTGAGATGCAGAGAAAAGCTTTAATGCAATCCATGTTTCTCCAGATGTGAGAACGGTTACCAAGGCCTGCGTTGCGGTCGGATAATCCAAAAATCAGCTCCTAACGTCTCACCCGATCGTCTATTCCTTGACCTCTGAGTGAAACGTCATGGGGTTAAGGGATAGTGGATAGGAGAATTAAAAAGGACTTAGGAGAAGAGACTGCGGTACTTTAGAGAATCCGACTGCACTTTCACTCTCCGACGTGTTTATGATGCGCCAGCGGACGTTATAAATGTGCGTCTGCTGCTGTGGGGAAACTATGGAAACTACTATTCGACTTCAGCCCTGGATTTAGGAAGGGCCTGAACCATAACCAGTGTAATTTGTTAGCGTGCACCATGAAGTGTAAAGAATGAGAACACTTTGAGAGAAATAGTTTGTTCTTTGACACTTGGTGGGTGTATTCCTGGGACCCAAGGGTTGGTATTTGGAATTGTGTCACATTTATTATTGGTAAATCTTAGCAAAATATCTCTCGTCAACGGCTTGAGCTTCAATAATTAGGATCCATGTATTTATGATCCTTGCAAGAATGGAAGTAGTCATCACATACAGAGCATCAACTAGTTCCTGAACAGTGTCCTTCACATGCTGATATACAAGAGAGGGAGTTACACAGTCACAAGATGGAGGAATAGAAAGCAGTATTCAATGTTTAGTTCAGATTAGCTCCAAGTCAGAAATGATCATGCTTGTCATATGTCTGTCTCCATAGAGGCTGAATCATCATGTTAATCACATAGCTATCATATGCCTAAGACAGTCCTGATGCTCCTCTAGGTAATCATACATCCTGTCATGTACACAGCTACAGTTGGGATACCTTTGTTATCATGTGTACTCTGATATTGGAAGAGTACATTCAGTATTTTCCCAACAGTAAACTTCGAATGGAAATAGTAAAGCTAACATGGCTCCTGAATGCAGCTCAAGGCTTGACTCCTCCCCCAAACACTCCCCTCATTAGAGCAGAGTATGAAAAGCACCTGGTGGCCATTTGTTCCTTCCTTTGTCTCTGCTGTCATGGTCGCTGCTACAGGTAGGCCGCATAACTCATTATTAAGGAAACCATTGGTCTCAGTTCTGCTAGTATGTTATGCTTCCTTGCAGATTGTCCTGAAGCTAAGTGTGGTTCCTAAACCTCTTCCTGTGGTAAGTAGGCCACCTGAAATGTTTGTATGCCGCATGGTGAGCCATATTGAACCTTCATTGAACCATTGCTTTATAGGTTCACCTGCTGCTGTTTTGTTTTGCTAACTATGTTTTGTTTTGCTTAGTGCCGTTTGCTTGGTTACTTTTGGTTAGTTTAGCTTGTTTTGCGTAGTTTTAGCTTCTGCTTATTTTGTATAATACTGATTTTCCTTTTTAGTTTTTAAGTTGTTAGCTTCCTGTCTTGCTTTGTATTGTGCCCCTGTTTATTAAACGTTTATTAAACGTTTATTAAACGTTTAACCAACTGGGATCCTTTGTTTTTAACCTGGTTTCAGTTGTTTCTTTGATTTTAGTCAAACCAAGTGCTGGCACCTGGTGAGTATTTGGTTGCATCCTAGTGTAACGTGAATAGCCTGCCACCCCATTATCTGGCCTCAGCCCATCTTGGTTTTGGTTTGCTGTTCATATATAGACTTTTAATGTTACTTTTTAGGTAAATATTTGTAACACTGTAATAAAGATGGTTTTAAACTGAATAGTAGTTTTTTTCAAATCAACGATTTTATCTTGCAGCAACATTTCCTGAGTTTCCTTTTCTTTTGATTGCATTTCAATAAAAATTACTTTATTTTGAAACACGTCTCTGCCCCCCAGTTAACAAACCTGTGTTCTGATTTCTTGTCTCTTTGTGTCTATGTCCTGAGGTGCAAGCCTCCAGGTGGCGTTGTCGGTCCTTTATCCCCTTTTAAAGATCCTATTTAGTATAATATAATATTCAAACACACCATCCCGCTACATTTGCAGCAGCATGGCACAGGCACTGCACTAGTTGTCAACAAAATAATGTGAAAAAATCTATTTGCCGTAATTCAGACTGCTCCAAACACCTACTGTAAGAAAAAGGATTGTCCTAAGGCATTTATAAGTTTGTGACCTTGGGAAAGTGGGAACGACAATAAAATCCCTCCAAGAAGTCTATTCAATGTGTATTACTTTTGATATCTAATGCTATCATTTTCCCACTTCCATTCACTGAGCCTACCCTCAAACAGTGTTTGCCCCCTGAAGAGACTCGTCTTTGAAGTCCTCTGGTCCAGCTCCGAATGATAATATTACTTTAAGTCTAGATTTAAAACTCAGCCTGATATATCCTCTGAAAGACACTAATGTCCGCCGAGAGCGCAAGTGTCCTGGGAGAGTTTACGAGGTTGATATTTAACTCAATATATCGTATAGTTTTAAAGAAGGGCCAGAACAAACTGAGACAGAACGTATGATACTGTGGGACTATGGGAGGTCATTATAATAACCTTTTGGGGTTGTTTCTTCTGTGGAACCAGCTCCATGTTTGTGTACTTCAATGACAGAACTGTAGATAAAGGTCCACCAATATGAGTTCAACTATTGGGTTTTAAATAATTCTCATTTAAGTTATTAGACCCAGTAAATTGGCTGTACCTGTTGCTACTCCACAAGGTTTAAGGAAAGAAGGTGTCATATGCTGAGACACATGTCAAGTTTGTGAGTAGTTGTGTCTGAATGGATTTGGCATTGCAACTGACGGGACATTGGTTCAAGTCCAGATCGTACCAAAGAAATACACCGTGTTAAAGCTAGAGATATACCAGTTCATCTGACTGCTGGGGTGTCCTTGAGCAAGAAACCGCTCTGCTGGTGCCCGAAAACCTCCATTACAATAAATCGAAATCGGAATCAGAAACGGGTTTATTACCAGGTAGGTTGACATGCACGAGGAATTTGACTTGGTGTCGTGGTGCATACATAAAAGTAAAACAAAATTAAATAGATAGTGAACTATTTTAAGAACACTATAATAAAGTATTTACATTGAAATAGAATGGAATAAAATACAAAATATGTGCATTAAAAAAACGCATGTGTTTGTACAAATGTGTTTTCAGACCTAATGTGTATAATTAATTTCCCTTGGGGATTAATAAAGGGTCTTTTACTCGAATAAAAAAGAACAACTTAAACAAAAGGTACATTAAGAGAGGCCGAGGGCACACTTTACTGTATCATGTTCTGTATAAAGAACAAAATCCACACCTGCGTATTGTGGGCCAGCTGCGGGCCCCTCACACACACCTCTGTCTCCTCGGGCCTTTGATCAGGTAATTGCCCCTTCGGCCCCTTCAGAGTTTGCATCCACCATATGTCGCTATGACAACAGCATCCATCTGTGTGCCCCATTCACTGCCTCCTTAAGATGGACTTATATGTTATGAAGCTGTGAGCAAAAAGGCACTACAAGCACCCCCCGACCCCTTCATCAGCCACCTTTCTATCACCGCTCTATGTATGTGGGTCTCTTTGCCCACCCACCACTCTGACACTCTGTTGGCGTCACCCCTGGAATGATGAAATGCTCTTTTTTTCTCCACTTTAATAAAGATTGCCTTTGTTTCACAAAATAAAGCAGATCCACCCGCACAAGATGAGAGGATCAGAGTGCTGGTGGGGCTCGGAGGGGGACGTTGTGGGGGCTCGTGGTGCTGTTTGAAGACACTTTGAGGAGGGTGAGACATGTTCTGTTACAGCAAGATCAAATTCTCTGAGGATTTTAAGACAAGAACTTACTGTACGTCCCCCCTGTGATTCATTTAGATTCACAAATATTAACCCTAACCCTGTAACCCTGTATCATCGAGATGTTATCCTTATATTTCCCTTTAAGTAACTCCACGGTAATTAAAACCATCTTTTTTCTGCTGTCTGCCGCACATACATTTTATTTTTATTGTTTTACCCAGATATTTCTTGAAGCTTTATGAAGTTAACATGGAGAGAAATGTTTTCATCAAAGACGACGCTTCCACGGCTGCACCTTTTTTATCCAAATGAAATATTGTAGGTGTTTTAAGAACCTTCTTTGGACTCATTTCCTAGAAATTAGGCTTTACATTTGGACAAATAATTCCTTATACAGTTATGTTGGTTTGAACAAGGCTTACCTGCATGACATGAGGTTTTAGACAACCAACCAATAGGTCAATGAGGTGCGAAAAGGTTATAGCTACACAGGAATAACAAAAAAAAGAAATCCATATCTGGAAGCTTCACAGTGACATCCCACACTGTCTTTTCAGCTTCCTCTGGGAAATTGCGTATTCTGTGCCACGCTTGAGAAAAATGCAGTACAGGCAATTATGTTTAATGTCCTGATTTTCATGCACACCCATGAGTTTCATTCAGGTGACAATTATCTGCACGAAAAGAATAAAAATCCTAAAGAATAAATCACACAGAGACGACAGTGTGGGTGTTGTTTCATTTTTCAGTGCTGTTGTTAAACACCATTTCAGTCTTTCAATGAGAATATATATGGAATTGTGTCGACGCTTTAGCTAAATGCTGTGAATGAATGAGTCGACATGATAAGTGCTGCTTTTTTGGCTCCTTCAATTCTAATTATTGGAGTAGTCGATGAGTTGTCTAATTGGTTGAAGATCTTTGCAGAGAAACTCACTTTTACGGATCTGTTGATTAAATCTAATCGATTAGTCGACAAAATAGTGTGCTTTATTTGAATTTCTTTGAGTTGAGGAGGAGTTCAGGAAGCATTACAGGACTGGAATTGACACGTACACCATAATCAGCTATGTGGACATGTGGAAAAAAATGTCATTATTTACACAGTATGTTTTTAACTATTTAAATTGTGTTTTGGCTGTATAATGTACAGATGTCTCGACTGACTATCAGTGCCAAATCCTAAATTAACTATTATAAAAAACAAGAAAAGCAGCAAAGAGTTGAAATGTATATTCCTAAATGACTTAATAATTAATCGACTATCAAAAACGTTATCTGCCAACTTTTTTGCTGAATAATGTTTCCTTTTTATCCATTTTTGTGTCACTTATTTTAGAAACCATATAATTTGCAAGATTTCAAAGCATACATTTGTACAAAGTCCTACATTTAAAAAATCATGACTTCCGAAAAAATATGTGAAAAAGTAATTCTTTATTGAATATTACAGAACAGGATGAGGAACATGGAGCTTAAACGATCACAGCTTTATCTATGCATAGGCTACAGACATCTCTGGGAATATTTCCGTACTGAAAACGATGGAGATGATCGACAGTAATCATTATTATTATTATGAGCCCTCGTTTCAGTTTTAGCCACATTATAACAATCTCTTTGTCCCACTTTCTTATAGGCTGTTGGTTTTTTAGGGCTGTCACCTGGATGTCCATCACGGTCTGCAGAAATGACACTTGATAATTTTCTTGAAAGCGCTCTGAAAGTCTTTGTTGAAGTATGCGTAAATGATGGGGTTGAGCAAAGAGTTGGAGTAGCCGAGCCAGTTAATGACATCCTCCAGCCAGCGGGGCATGTAGCACGACTCCTGGCAAAAAGGCATGACCAGGGCTACGATGAAGAAGGGCAGCCAGCAGAGGATGAAGGTGCCCATGATTATGCCCAGAGTCTTCACCGTTTTTCGCTCCCGTGCCATCGCGATCTTCCTCTTCGCCTCTGTCGCCTTCTCGTGCCTGTTCTCGAACAGCGGCACGGAGCTGGGGGTGTTGGGCAGCGGCAGGTTGCCTTTGGAGTTGCTGTGAACTTCGATGATCTCCAGAGACTCTCCGTCCTCCGCGTGCTTCACCGCACCGTTAACACTAAGCAGTGGCCGGGGCTCCACGCTCCGTTTCCAGCTCTTGCCTTGCACATCCCCTGGACTCTTTTTGTGAAACAGCGCTGGGGATAGCGCCAAACACGAGTTGGCAACTTTCTTTTTCTCCGTTTTACGCACAGTCCTCCTGATGCGAAACCTGGCTGCTTTGAAAATCCGCCCATAAAGAACCAACATGAGTATCAGCGGGATGTAAAAAGCCCCGAAAGTTGAGTATATTGTGTACCAGGGGTCTTGCCTGATCTTACACTGCTTTGGGTTCGCCCTGTCCTCTGCCATGCTGCTGGACTGGGAGCGCATGATTAACATCGGTGGCACAGAGATGGAGAATCCCACCAGCCAGGTGACGCTGATGAGGACCGCGGCTCTCCTCGGTGTCCTCTTCTTCATGTACTCTATGGGCTCCGTTATCGCCCAGTATCTGTCCAAGGCGATGGCGCACAGGTGGAGGATGGACGAGGTGCAGCACAAAACATCCAGAGAGATGAAGATGTCGCATGGGATCTGCCCGAGTGTCCACCTGTTTAGCACCTGGTAAAGCGCCGCCATGGGCAGCACCAGCACCGACACCATCAGGTCTGTGACAGCCAGAGAACCGATCAGGTAATTGGCAACATTCTGGAGAGACCGCTCCAAGGCGATGGCTGCAACGACGCACGCGTTCCCAAATATTGCGCACAGGATGAGCGCCACGAGCACAAGGGATGCGACTATTTGATAACTCAGCTTCACCTCCTCGTCTTCAGGTGTGAGGGTTTTGTTGCTGGAAGAGTTGTCAAACTCAGGCCAGGCGGTCGTGTTGTTCGCGCCCTCCATCGTTGGTTGGGTTTGGAGAGATTGCTGTTACTTGATGGAGAGCCCGGTGCGCATCACACCGTGGCACCTTGAAGAGCGCATAGTGGACTGTGGGACTGCCTCGCGCAGCAGAGAGAGTCTGAACTGTGAGTGTCGGCTGCTCACGGAGAATGATGCTGCGTATTTATACCAGTGATGGAAAATGCGTCATGTTTCTGTGAGGATGGAGCACAGTTTGGCGGTTTGGGTCTGTTTAGTCTGCAGCTGAGGCAGAGGAGATGCGGGAATTATTAAAAAATAAATTACAGAACCATAATATTTTCATTTAATAATATATATCATGTTTGTTCCTCTTCATGCTGCAACTTTTTTAAAGTATATTTGTTGTGGATTTTTGCAATTTCGGTGAAAGAATAAGCTTTGAAATATTTCCTTTTTATGTAAAATGTAACTTTTTGAGTCTCATTTTAATGGTGTTGGTGAACTGATCTGTTTTGTATCGTTTGTCTAGTTATAGTTATAATACTTATACAAAAGAAGAAGAAAAAGAAGGGAAAACAACGACAGCAACAATCAACAGTAATAATAATAATAATAATGATAATAATGATAATAATAATATAACAATTATAATACATTATTATTATTTGGGTTTTTGGAATTTCCTATGTGCAATAAACTACTTTGTTTGTAATTAAGAGAACACAAGTAAAAAGAAAATATAATGATTTATCGTTTACCTTGTTCGCAGTAAGTATATTGTTTATTCTCACATTTTAAATACCTTTTTTACAAAGTAGTGAAGCGTTATTTTGTTTTACCAGCACCACGGTCAGCGCTCTGTGTCCGCGAGGTGGGACACTGCCCCCTGGCGTTGGTCCACTTTTATTAAAATTATTAAATGGTGAGGCTGTCCTTTATTATTTCAAGTGAAACTAACACATTTTTTTAAGGATGCAGATTTACAAATACATTGAACACTATGTCAAACCAGTGTGCAGTAAACAACATATACACATTTAATAGAAGTAATTTCTGTAATTCTGCCTAATGAAAGTGTCTAAATGTGTTCAACATCATTCTGGTTGGCCCACGCTGAAGAAAGCACTGCCGGTTAATAAAATAAACTGAATGCGAAAAGAAAATGTATGTGGATCATGAGTGTACACATATTCTTGGAATAATGTATTGTTTTTTAACCACCCAAGACGTCCGTGTGCATATGATAATGTTTTTTTATTTAAATATCAAACAAATAGGTTCAAAATGATTAATGTTGTCTTGTTTTTTTTTTATAAATAAACGAACCAGTCAATAAACTCATAAAAAAAAACGGATATCCTATTTTTGGTCTGTTAGACTTTCCGTAGCGTCCCAGTTCTCATGACGTCACAGCCTTACTTAAAGCGAAAAGGCTGCTCAACTTTTATTGTTTCTTAACAGGTTTTCTTCGTTACAAGGTCCTAAAAGAATCCCCAGCTGTCAGCAAGGCGAGTATGTTTATTAAATATCCTCATATGCGGAATGTCATTATCCTAAGAATGTTATGTCTTGGTGAAAACCTGCAAAAGAGAGTCTGTTGTTGTGGAGCTAAGTTAGCAACACATTGAATTTAATTCTTCCACTGAGGGCTATGTAGTTTAGCTTACATGCAAACATATTTAAGACTGTAGCTTAGTTTATGTAGTTCTAACACTGACGGAAATCCCTTGCACTAAATAAACACCATGACTAGGCTCGTAGCTTAATAATGGAGTTTCAACAGGCTTTACAGCAAAGTAGCCTACTCTATATTTGTATTATATTCTAACTAAGTCCATGGTTTGAGCCAATGCATACAACAGGATGTGTTCCTCTTTGAATCCTAAAGGAGTTCACTCTAATAATAACCACATCATTATTAATGTAATGGTACATGCTGGTAAACATGGTGCACAGTGTGTAGCATCAGGTTACCTCATAGCTGAAGCAAATAACTGTCTCGCTGCACTGACTTGTCTCATACCTGTCTCATAGCACCTATTTTTGAATAGCTGTCTAGCCTTGGGTTTGATGAGCAACACGTCTTTTTAAACATGGTTTACTTTGTTTGTCTTGGATCAGGGCTGCAAACTACATCCAGTCTATTAAATCACTTTTTAGAACATATTGTATTCATGTTTTATACTTTTTATTGGTTTTAGTTGATGTTTTTTTACCCTCTGTGTGTTTTAAATCTTTTTATGTGAAGGCACTTTGTAACTCAGTTGAAATGGTGCTATATCATTAAATAACATTGTTATTATACTATTACTAATGTCATTTATGCGGGAGTCACATGCTGTACATGGTGTGTCAGCATTTCTGGAAATATTCCTAGTAAATAGAGCTGAATGGCTATAAATAAAAAATGACAAATTCATTATAACTAACTCTGACATAAACCTAAAGAAAGTGTGTGTTAGTGTCGCTGTGTGTTCAGTATCTTCATCATCAACAGCTGGACCGTGAACTCAGATGTCCCAAAGAGAGAGGACCATGCTCCGCTGCAGGAGGTGTCGGAAAGGTGTCGTAGACTCCACCTGTTTGTCAACGGTTGGTACACATTTTGTGCATCTTATGCGTTTCTTATGTGTTTAGCAACTTGATTTGAGATGTTTTCGCATGCATTGTCTTTACTCCACTGCTAGGTAAGCTGCTACAGAGCTCGCATTCAAGGAATTGTTGAATAGTTATAGCTCATTAAACAATATGTTGATTGATAATTTTGCCTTTCACAACAAAGGGAATCTTTTTCAGTTGTTTAACACATTTCACAATCAAGAATGTATGACTTATTGGTCAGTATTTATATATGACCAATAAGGTTACATTACAGTCCAGTTTAGAATAGAAAAAAACAATATCTATGGCAATTGTTGCACATTAAAAGCATTGAGAACCCAACATGACAAATAATCCTAACACAATTAGTACTAATGTAATCCTCCATACAGACTTAGATTCCCTGTCTCATAACTGATACATGTGTACACAATTGATCAAAATAGTATTGAAATCGCAATATTCACGCCACAGTTAGCATATTTGGTGAAGGCAAAATGATTTAAATATCTGATATGAAGTATGGTGGTACTGCAGACAATTCCCAGCCTAAAAATACTCATCTAGAAACTTAATAAAGTATACTTATTTGGTACAAATCCTCTTAAAAAATCACACTTTGATCATATTAATATATTTTTAAGTGAAATTGTGAACATATTTCAAAAATGATAATCCCTCCAATATCGCAAATCATATCCAATTCCAATATAGGTAAATATAATCTCAAATAGTTATTTATTTCCATTGTGCAGCCCTACTATCTAGCTTCTTAAATATGAGGACTTACTGCTCTTCTCTTATATAATATCATTCCACATTTCTAATTAGTGATAACCATTTTTCACTTTAATCTCACCTTTTGAACTCAAAATGACACTTTACGTTAGTCATAGCTAATCACAGCGAGTCGTCTCTAAAGCTGTCGGGGGGCATCGGGTTTGGGAAAGTCAGAGATAACAGCTTGTGTTTCAGTCATAAAAATGATGGCGTGCTATCAGTGTGTGTGAGGGGATGATCTCGCTGATTGTGTGTCTGTAATGTGGCAGCAGGCGGAGGCCACAGAGGACAGCTCAGAGGCAGGGTGCAGTATTTGGCACGTGGACGTTGACACGCTGCCAGAGTGGATCCTGACCTCAGTTCACCAGGTGAGTGCCTCTGTCCGTCATAAAGTGAGCTGCAATCATTCGGGGTTAAATGATGTCGTGAGGGGAAGGGAGGTTAGAAGAGGGAGAGCTTTTATTTATTCTCATGTAGAGTCAGTCGCTGTCATTAAGATTCCAATTTCTCTTTTTACTAAAGTCAAACTAAGGTTATCTTTGATATGTGTATTTTGGTTTGCAGTTGTACACTGTATCAGACATTTTGGATTATCTAATAAGAACGCATATCTTTATATTTGAGTGTTTATGCAACACTTTATGTAGACATTTTATTAACATTATTACATCATCTTTTTCTATCTATGGAAATGATTGCACATAAAAGATGTTGTGAATGCATACATTCAAAATAATGCTTACATCATCAAAAAAACTGCTTTTCTCCGTTTTTTTTATTTGTTATGTTTTCCTTCATACAGATTAAGTTTTCCTGTCACATCAAACTGAAACAAATGTTTAAAATACCATTATTATTGTAGGTCCGTTTACGCCGGTTGCTAAACAACATCGTTATGGGGAAATGCAAGTCTGCGTCCAAATGGTTGGAAGATAAGGAGGAAGGACAATCAATACTGTATATAGTCAATGTGAGGTAAAGTGTGTCGCCAATGTAACCGGTTAAAACTCGAAGTGGCGATGAGGTCTTAAAATGTATGGAAAGGGTCTTAAAAAAGGTCTTAAAAGGTCTTACATTTGACTTCAGGATTCCTGCATATACCCTGTTGATATTATTGGTCGCAAAACATTAATTACATGAAGATCTGTTATTGTTAATTATATTTAAAGAGATCAATAAACCATGCATTCTATGTGTATATGTACAGTATATACATACATATGTATAAATTACCTTTTTATTAGGGAGCACTCTCTTAAGTTACTTCCTTTGCGTTTTATACTCCAGCAAATTATACTTAACTACTAATTGCTGCAAAAGATGATTCAATAATATGTGGATCTGCAGGAAATTAATTAAAATTGTTTGAAAAATCAATATGTCTCAAGTTGTTTATCAACAGAAATACTGGATAGTTAATTTTTTTAAACTTCTCAAATGTGAAGATATGATTTTTTATAGTTTTATATAATTTTTAAATAAATGTTTTTGGGTTTGTAAAGTTTGATGCCATTATCAACAGTTAAAACAAGAAGAAAATTGATCGTTAGTTCCAACCTTGCACTTTTTAATACAAACAAAATGAAATGGTTTGGACATGTAACTTTATACAAACCAATTGATTTTGAGACATCACTGGTTTTCTTTCTGGTATCTGTGCAGGCCCAGTGGACCGTAGGGAAGCTGTACTGCCAGAACTGCGCGGCCCGTTTAGGCGGCTTCAACTTCATCAACCACAGCGAGTGTCCCTGCGGTCGAGACGCCGCCGTCCACCTCAGCAAGAGCCGCGTGGACCGGGACCACAAACACTGCGTCCTCATCGTGCAGCCGAGGAGGAGGAGGACGTCCGAGAAGGAACAGACCGCTGTGCTGACGGACGGCTGTCAGAGCAGAGAGCGGAGGACGGACTTCAACAGTTTACACCTCAACTGTGCTGCTCAGGCCTCCAGTGAAGCCCCCCCGTCCTTCTCCTTCAGTCCTCTGTACTGCATCTCTCACCGGAGACGCCGCAGTTTGGAGGAAGACGCCTCCATCATTTCTTCTTGCTTCTGCCCTACAGTGAAGTCTGCTGTGGAGAGACCAAGGACACGTGAGTACACACCTGTCTCGTATCCCACAAGTCAGCGGTTTGACTCTGAAGGTGAAGCGTCAGTCGTCGCCTGCCGACCGCTCGTCTCTGGAAGGACACGCTCACCTCTGCAGAGGGTGGAGGACGCAGAGTCTTCTCCAGAGACCTCACCTGTCCAACAGGATGTTCCCGTGTCAGCGCTGCTCCTCAGAGGGAGGGCCCTCTCTGACAGCGTGGCAGACGGGGAGGTGGAGGAGGATGAGGAGGAGATGGTGGTGGTATGTTGCTAGATTTACGCTCTACAGTCAATATATTGACATTGCACGTGAAAATACCCAGTAAATATATACATATCAACAGTAGAAAGATGTATACTGTATCTATAGAGTAGATATACACAATATGAAATGTACAGAATAAGTTAGAATACACTATAAGACCCCAACCTACAAAATATATATATGTATGGAAATAGGGTACAAGATACATTATGCAAGTGTGTAAAGTATTGTTGTTAAGTAATTTAAAATATGCATTTGTTAGGAATACTTTTGTTTCTGTACATAAAGACATTACGAATGTCTAATTTAAACAGAGACAGAATCTAAAATAATGTATTTATCCTGTGAGAAATTGAGTTTCATTTTAGAATAACATAAACACAAAGACATTCAGAGCAGAAGCTTTGCCAAACAGTGACCTTTGCTTACTGACACAATACAATTGAGATATTCTAACCTTGACACAACCATTTCCTGTGGAAAACTATGATGTGCCCTACAAACTGAATACAAAAAACCAGCAGAGGCCTGCAACAGTACTGGTTCTGTTTATATAATCAGAATAAAAAAGTAAATAAAAATAACTACAAATAAAAAAAGAGGCAAAAATGTGTTTATTTCATTAAGAGGTATATTACAAAGTAGTAGCTGATTTCCATCAAATGTGCTGTAGAGATTCCTGATCCCCAGAGGATGGATCTTGTTGTCACATTTTCAACACATATTAGTATATTATTATATACCCATAGACTGTAGATATTAAAGGGGACCTAATTATGCAAAATCCACTTCTTCATGTCTCTTCTACATCACCATGTGTCCCCTTTGTGAAAAAGAGATTCTGAAAGTCTCAGGAACAAAGACCCCCTCTCTTTTTGTCCTGATCCATTTCTATAAAAACCTGTCTGAAAATGAGCTGATCAGATTTTGGCCACTTTATGATGTCATAACGATTCTTTGGCTTGTGTAACCATTAGCCAATCACCAACCAAGGTAACCCCCCCCACCTTATCACCTGAATCTCCTCCTAGAGCACCATTGTGTTCTTTCTAACCAAATATCTCTCTGAGGGGCGTGGGGGAGGCTCCTTATTTTCATCTAAAGTAACAGACAGAGAATCAGCACTTTGGAAACAGGGCTGAAACAGAGGGGATTATGGGATGCTGCAATGATCTGTTTGGTGTTTGGAGCCAAACACTTCAGAGACATGTTCTGTATATATCTGAGACCTTTAATATATTGATGAAAAACAGTATAATAGGGGACCTTTAAGGTTATGCCAATCTCTGATTTGTGTGAATGTGATTCCTCTCCAGCCTGAAGCCTTCATGGCCCCCCCGGCCTCCAACAGACTGAGCCGGAGAGAGAAGAACCGTCTGAAGAGCGTCCGGAGGAAACAGAGGAGGAGAGAGCGATGGATGCTCAGCCAGCAGGTCAGACACACTGACATCAGGACTCAAACACACTCCTCACATTCCAGAAAGCTCTGAAAGTTAGTGAATATTTTCCCGTTTGTGGAAAGTTTAAATGTTGCAGAAAAAAGTTAGAACGGTAATGACGAAGCGGCTAAATATAAGTATCATTATTCATTGTATCTGCTTAAATTGAGTAGAGTAATGTTTTGTTTACGGCAAAAACTATTAACTATTATTTTAATTGTTTTTATTTTACTCAAGAATTTCAAGGATTTTTATTACATTTGAAAAATTACATTAAAACGGGGAAAAATATTTGTATAGGAATTATTTCTAAATATATTTGTGTTCAAGGTTCAAGGCTTTTATTGGTCATACGAACATAGCTACAGTGTAGATATGACGATGAAAATCTTAGGTCACTGGCTCCTCCAACAGAGCAACACAATACAACTGAAAAACTGAAAAAATAGTAAATACAAAAAGAAAATAGTGCAATAAAAGTCTATATACAAGTGATTGGAATATGATATATTAGATACATCATTTGTAAGTTGCAGACAGATGAATGTTATGGATGTTGTTTCAAAAGTTCAGGTGTTTAATAGTCTTATGGCCTGTGGGATGAAACTGTGTCTGTAACTTTAAATGACATCATTCTTTTATTCCTAGTGCACCTTTTAATAAACTAATAATATTGTTAATGGTGAGTTTATGACTTACACTAAAACAATGTAAATCAAATGTACTGCATTTGAAGCAGATTCATATTGAACAGCTAGAGTACCTACAAATTCAGAGGAGGAAAAGCATGCCTGCACAGTATAAAATAGTGTGTGTGTGTGTGTGTGTGTGTGTGTGTGTGTGTGTGTGTGTGTGTGTGTGTGTGTGTGTGTGTGTGTGTGTGTGTGTGTGTGTGTGTGTGTGTGTGTGTGTGTGTGTGTGTGTGTGTGTGTGTGTGTGTGTGTGTGTGTGTGTGTGTGTGTGTGTGTGTGTGTGTGTGTGTGTGTGTGCAGGCTGAGAGTGTGACTCCCTGTCTGTCTGAAGGTGAGGATCAGGACAGAGAGGGCCTCACCTGTGCCGTGTGTCTGGAGGTGTTCTTCAGCCCGTACAGCTGCCAGCCCTGCGCCCACGTCTTCTGTGAGCCGTGTCTGCGCACAATCGCCAAGAATCGACCCACGAACACCCCGTGCCCCCTCTGCCGCGCCCTCATCTCTCACACCACCCCCCACAAAGGTGAGCTCACATGAATAAACCTGTCAATTGAAGTCAAAGTGAACTTTATTGTCAATCTTTCAGTTTGTGTGTACAGACAGAGAGATCCAAATGCCGTTTCCCACAATCCCGAATACAAAAACAAATATATATAACAATATGTATGCAAATATGTATATACCTATATATATACACAATCAACAGACACATTTATACATATGCACACATTAAGACCTAAATAAAAGCACAACAATCAATATATACAAAATAACAGTCACTTCAATATCTTTGAGAATGTACATTAGTGCAAGACTGTCCATAGCAGCCTAAAAAGAAAAGTGTCTGGTGCCTCTCCGAGACCTTCTTACGTTTCCCAGAAACTTCCCTTTCTTTTTTAGATTCCCGGAATCTGTTTTTTTTAAAACCTGTTTCTTTTAGACTCCCAGAATCTGGACTTTAAAGGTCCCATGTCATGGCCATTTCTACTGATCATGATTCCATTGTTGAGGTCTACTAGAATAGATTTATATTGTGCAATTTTCCAAACTCACATTGATTTCTCATACAGCATCTCTGTATAGTATGTGTATTCACTCTCTGTCCTACACAGCTTGTTGGAGCTCCTGCCCCCCCCCCTCCCTGTGAGCCCACTGTGCTCTGATTGGTCAGCTCGCCCACTCTGTTCTGATGAGTCCACCACCGTTACAGCGGAACATCAGTGTTTATGTGTTACAATGGCGTTTGTTAGCAACCAGAAAATGACACCAGTAATGACAAACAGATGAGAATGCTGCGTGGGGTCTGGGTGCCGTGTTGGTGGGACGTTGCGCGGCTCGCTGCTGCGAGGAGCGGACAGTGTGAGCTGGGTTCATTTCCTGCTTGCTGCGAGACAGCGAGACATCGCGAATGGACGCGGGAAGGGGCGGGTTGCTGAGGGGGCTGCAGCACCCCATCTGCAAGCCTCCACTAGCACCTGCACCCCCGCACCCCCGCACCACCAAACGCGGCGCACCTACAATGTAAGCGCGCAACAGTTTCCATTTGGGTATGGTCACGTCACTGTACCCAGGAAGATAAAGAGAAATCTCCAACGAGGCGTTCTGGGGCAGCATAGACAGGTCTTTCCTGTGTTAGAGTTTTACTCGCTACAGGGTGTACTTTGAGGGTTTGTGACTCTGCAGACCGTTTACATGCAGAAAAAGCTACATAACACACAAGGGGACGGGTAATAACCAGAAAAGCATGACATGGGACCTTTAAACCTTTCGATTCCCAGAATCAGGATTCTAAACCTATAGAAATGTCTTTAAGCCTCCCGGAGAAACGTTACAGTTCAGCGTAAGATATGAATAGTTCTATTAAAAGCAGCGGCAAAAAGATAACCAGATATCCTATCAGGGCTTCCGTAGATATCTGACATGTTATCCGCTAAATAGATAGATGTTCTCCGAATACCTGTCGCTCTTCTTCAGAAACTACATTTCCTGGAAGTGGAAACAAACTAATTCTTTTTATATTTCTCTTCAGAGTTCAACCACACAGCGAAGACCTTCTTCCCCAAAGTGTACAACGCCCGCAAGCAGAGCTTCCAGAGTGCTGCGTGTGCAAAATGGCCGCTGCCCAGCTGTCGCAAACGCTTCCGAGTCTTCTGGGGTGAGAAAGAGTTTCCTCTATTTTGGTTTTCTTAAATCTAGAAAGTAGTTTTAGATCAATCCTTTGAAAGTAAACAGGATTCTGTTAGATCTGTTTATCGTTGGATGACAGGAACAACATCTGACCGTTCAGTGAAAATGAAAGGCTTATTTATTAGGATAAGATAAGGATAATAAAGTGATTTATAATGCAATGCTCCTGACCTTCTTTTCACCCTGTCTTTAAGTCATACCCTGACCTTATTTTCCTAGAACGCAGAAATGATATTGCTTTTGTCTGGAGATTTAAGAGTCAATAATAAACGTTATCTTTACAGAAGTTGCCAACGCAGCACTACTTATGGTTTTACAAACAATAAAACAGCGGTCACATAAAGTTCAGTAAGATATACATTATTGCATAATGGACTTACTGTACATTAAAATAGGGTGTTATAGATACACAACACCCTACCATACAATAAATTAAATAATTACAAACTTTCTCCAATAGATAAATATCGCATTTAAGGATGTTTGCCTCATATCAACCAATATTAAATGGAAACGGAAATTATTTGTGTATTTGTTTAATTTTGAAAGAATACACAAAATCACTTTTTTCCTGGCTTTTCACTTTTATCACTATTGCAGAACATCTGGCAATATTTAAAATGATGGCAACTGCAGTGGGCAATGTACAGGAAATGAAATCAAACCTCAAGCTTTTAATTTTTCTTTTTTTACTATAATTTGCTTTTAAATCATAATTAAAGAAAACCAAATGGTGTGTTGGCCATTACTTTGCTAGCTCTTGAGTTCCATCAATTACATGCCATTTAAAAAAAAATGATATTCTTCAAAACACGAAATAACTCACCCGCAGCAGTTTCCTTTGTTCAAGGAATTTCAAAATGGCAAAAGGTTAAATAACATTTGGGGTTGAACAGGTGAGCATTGTCACCTAGAAATAAATCCAGATCTAATTTGATTTGATTTATTTAGAATGTGTAGAACAATAATACAAAAAAGAATAATGAAATGAAACATGAGAATTATTATACTATACAAACTTAAGCAGATAAACAAAAATATTACTGATTCTAAATTATTACACATCTGAAAAGGGTCGGGAAGAAGTTTACACTTATTTAATCCCACCCCTTCTCCCAAAAACTAAATTATTAACATATATATATATTATTTTTAGAAATACATTTGTTATTGAAAAACAAACTAATTGTCTCCGTCTCCCTTCAGGTGAGCAGAGGCAGACGGCGAGGCGCTGGCACTTTGCGCTCGGAGGCTTCACGCTGGACACGTTGGACTTCGGAGGCGTGCGCGGCTGGCTCTTCGACAACGGCCTGGTGATGGTCTACATCCCCGTCAACTGGATCCTGGCCACCTTCTTCAGTTTCTTCTTCATGTACTTTTTCTTCTTTTGAGACCCAGAGGAGCGCTCCGCAGTTTGCAGTGCAGGTTTATTTTTATCTTTTTCTTTAAAGGTAGGGAATGTGAGTTCAAAGCTGTTATTTCAGCAGCAAAATATCTCTGTGATGAAATACTTAGAAATCAGGGAGAAGGAACCTAACATTTGCAGGTAGGAAATTGTAAACATATGGTTGGAAATGTTTACAATATGTGTCAAGCGATGATTTGATCACCATTTTATTTTTGCCAGTGTTGCTATAGTGTTTAATTGCAGTAACGCTGAGGTACAGAAAGTGGCATTTCTTCTGATAATTTTTTACTTTGCGGAAAACCTAGTAAATACTCGCTGTTTGGCACTGTTGGTAGTGATGATCAGCCAAAAACAACATTGATGAATGATGCATGATGTCACTTTTTAGCAGAAAGAAACAGTTCCAAGATTTTAGAAAAACATGCGTGTTGGTTTTCTTTCAGAGAGGTAAAAAAATTGCTAATACTCTTATGTCTGTGTTACGTATGGTGAACAGGCTGGAAGACAATTAGCCTAGCTTAGCATAAACCTGGAAGCAGGGGGAAGCAGGTAGGCTGGCTCAGTCCAAAGTAATGAAATTGCGTCTAAACGGTAATGTTCAGCCTGATGACTTTACGCCCTCTCAGTTAGCCACTTGTAAGCAACTGCTGTTTTTAAGACATGCAAAAGCTTCAAAGTTTACCAGTGGTTCTTTTTCGTTTAAATGTGTCAAGTGCTTGGCAAAGGAATAATGTCTTCCAAGATATTGATTTTCTTAGCATGGAGATGTTTGGACATGTGTTCAACATGCTCAGGAGTTAAGTACTGTATGTATGCGGTAAAGACAGCAGCAGGTTTGGATGGAGGTGAATGATTGATGGACTACAAAATAATCAGATACACAAAGGTATAACAAAAATCAGTATGCTGCCTTTAATTATTCTGTGCCTACTGACTTTAACACGTATTATGAAACTGGAATTCACTAGCTTTAAGTTGTAACCCTCTGGCACAGAATATGATGTATGCATAGGAAGCCAAAAAGACATTGAAATAAAGACTTCAGTTAATTCATTAATGTCTTTGTTAAGGAAAAGGCATGTGGAAAAAAGTATTGGCGTTCATATACATATATGTTTATTTTTATGCAAAATAATAGATTGCGAATGCAAAAAAGTGCAACTAGAGCTATGCATATCTGCTTTTCTTATTTGAACAAAATAGGGTAAGAACTTTGCATTTTGAGGAGAGAAATTGGTGGCAAGACTAAATCACCTGCACCTGTTTTAAGGGAACCTTTCCTTTGTTAATGTCTTGTTTCTTATCTGGTTTAATGTTTTTAAAAGTTGTGTTTGCTTGAAAGCTTATTATGCAAATATAAACAGATGCGATTGAATTGAATGAATTAAAAATGGTTTATGATTAAATGTTTTGAAATGGATTTTCTATAATTACATTATTCTCAAGGATCCTTAAAAAAGTATTAAAAGGCAATACAATAATTAATCTAAAACAAGGACAATTCTAAGGACCTGTGACTGAGAGGTACTAAATATTAGGTAGGAACATAAACCATTTGTTCAATAGAAAACATAAACCAATCATTATAAATAGAATATTTTGTTTAGATGTATAATTTACATTTAAAAGTACACATAGAAAGATTAACAGCTGTGACTATGAACTGTTGTCAATAGACAGAAAAATAATCGCCAATTATTCAGATTTGTTATCTTTAATTAATCTTTAAAGCATTTTGTGATGCCTCTTTATTATGGATATATCCTGCTCCACATCACCTTAGACTTCAACAAAGTGGATGGAAAAGCCCAATGCATTAAATACCTTTCACAATTATAATTTTTCTGTGAAGGAACGTTAATGTCCCACAAACACTCTGTTGTGTTTCTGATGCTACCGATCAGTTGTCAGTCAGAGAGTGACGACTTGTTTGGCTCGTGAATCCTCTACGTGAGCGCGCGGCGGAAGACGAAGGAGCCCCCCCACCCCTCCTCCCTTACTCTCTGTCGGCCTTCTGGAGGGGCTGAAGGTGACTCTCTTCTCGGCTGGGATGCACAGCGAGCTGCTGGGGGTCGGTCCGGCCCGCTACACGCTGCTATACCCCGGGAATAACGACTCACCTGCGGGGCTTTAGGGATTCACCACCCCGCCACCGTGCTGCTTCAAAGCGGGTCATTTATTTTTCTTCTCTGTAGAGGACACAGCAGCTATCTAAAACGGGGTACCTATCTGCCTCTGTCTCTCTGTCTGTGTGGCCGGGCTCCGGTGGTGGCTGTGCATGCATGTGTTCTGCACCGTACGGGCGGAAAAAGCGCCCGAGATCCGCAGGGAGCATCTTCCCCAGCGGTAAGGTGGCGCAGACGGAGCCGGAGCGGCGCGAGAGCACGGAGGAGGCCGTGGACGGCAGCAGGATGGTGAGACATATCTCCGGATGACAGTCAGTGTTAGCGTGTAGCTCTGCACCAAAGGAAAGGTCCTTTAATTACCTTGGGGGAACCAGGTGTCCTGCTTTGTGTGGGACTGCACTGCATTTTCTATCATTTGTCCCACGTCACACACATTGAATGTCCCTCATTTGATTGTCACCCGTCTAAAACTTGGCTTTTTAGTCTAGTTACCAGCACTGTGAACCAGGAGTGTTGTCGTAAAACTGCCATTGTTGATCCTGAAAATATCAGAAATGGATTCAGCATCCTCGATAACCCCCCAAAACACTCAAACATTTTCCAAATCGGGCAATACTTGTTGTCAATATAAACTATAATGCTTATTAATCCTTATTGATGGAATGTATGCTAATTGTGCAAATTGCCCAACATATTAGTCTATTTAACAGTTTTGCCCATGCAGCGTTAAAGGAGCAAAAATAGCAGATTTCAGTCTCTTAAATCTTTAAAATGGACCAAAAATTCATCTAAATATGGCCACTTTCTGGTTAAAACTGCCATTTTTCCCCCAGAAAATGTCACAAGTGGATTCAGTGTCCCTGAAAAACCCTAAAAACAATCCTCAATTGTCCAAATCAGCCAAGAAAATTTTTAACTATTGTCCACATAAACTATATTGCAAATTCTATCCAAATAGCTTTATTAGCATGATGATAATGACATGCAGCATTGCCAAGGCTTTGTACAATTGCGACATCTCAACATAAATATAAATGTATAATGCACTGTTAAGTTCATAAACATTTTGAACGAATGCAAGAATAACATGTTTACTTTACAGGGAAAACACAATACAGTTTTTGAACATGAGCGAGAACATTTGTTTAAATAAAAAAAAAAAAACAGAACAAAATAAAAAGTTAAGGTGAATTATTGATTATTTATGCTAATTTATGCTAATTGTGCAAATTGCTCAACATTTCATCCAGCAGTTTATATGTGCTGGAGACCCGTACTTTACATTTCTAACATAAATATTGAAATCTAAACTATCTCTGTGCATCGCAGTAACATGTCCCACATTGTCCCACGCAAGCAACCTGGTCACCCTCATTAACATATAGACTCTATGAGCAAATCAAATGTATAAAGTCGCGATTTTGGACGAAAAAAGGCAGAAAAACTAGCACACACGTTTTTTTATGGTTTGATTTGTATTATCGGATGTTTGTGTTTCTCTCCAGGCTGTGCAAGAATTCAACACCCTGGTAGCGCTGTACCGGGAGCAGGTCATCTCCGTGGGGGAGATGTCCGCCGACTGCCCCTCTCTGCGGGCTCACATGCAGCACACACGGGCCAAAGGATGCTCCATGGCCCGGGCGGCCCACCATGACCTCAGCCTCATCTCTGTGTCCGGGTAAGAAAGATCGACTAGGACTCTTAGGACTTATTCAGGAACATATTTTGGCTTTAGATAGATAGATAGATAGATAGGTAGATAGATAGATAGACAGATAGATAGATAGATAGTACTTATTCTTTGTTTGTATGATTCAATCTTCATCTCTTCCTCCTCCTCCTCCTCTTCCCCTGCAGTCTGGAGGACGGGGAGATCCACCCTGAGATCTGTCGGCTCTTCATCCAGCTGCAGTGCTGTCTGGAGATGTTCATAACAGAGATGCTGAAGTCCATGTGCCTGCTGGGGGTGCTGCAGCTGCACAGAAAAAGTACCCAAAACATCACAATACTAATTTGCCACACAATGTCAAGAAACTGAAACTTCCAGAGTAATTCAATTAATGTGACAGTACATTTAAAGCCAGTTTCAATACATCCAATATTACATGCATCACACTGCAGGTCTGATAAAGTTCATCTGTATTTTTTTTCATTCAAAACTAATGTTCCATGGAAGGGGAAAAGTTAAAATGAGATAACTTATATTTAGCTGTCCAACTTTCAGGGTCCTTGTACTGAGCCGTACTGCATGGCTTTCTGGGAAATAATTGATAGGTCTGAGCCATCTTTAATGTCATCAGTAACTCCTGTGCTCTTCCTGCTATGACCAAATGTCTGCTGACCATTTCATCACACATTGAATTTATTAAAAGGCATTGATAAAATAGGTTATGAATCTATAAATAAAGCCTGCTTGTGAAAAATGCATTTACCAAAATACACATATTAGAATTTCACAAATAATGTTTTTTCTATGAACGGAAAGAAACACACTAAAAACCTTAAAATGTCAGAACCCATGTTATTGTTTATCTGACATGACCACTCAAATCCTGCAGTGTCATATCTTATTGCACTGAAACAAAAATATGTACATGTTTCAGATGTTTAAAATACATTTGAACTAAACCTGAGGGTGTTTTTAACATCTAATACATCTTGTTTTTTTAAATCAAATCAATACTTCTTAAAATCAATTTAGTATATATTATATAGTATACTTAAGTATATTCATACCCTTTCCTGGCACTTGTTTCACAAAATGTCTTTGGCTTTAAAAAAATGTTTAGCTGCATTTTTCACTGCAATACAACTTTAAAAAAGGGTCAAATGTATGTTGCCATAAAACGTATATTTATGTTCTCTCCCACTGGACAAGTTAAATCATATCTAAGAGATCATCGTTGATGTAACACACTGTTGAAACAGCAGAGGGCAGTAGAGAGCTCGGTCAACATACTTACTTCATTATATTATTAAAACGAGGGAATTATATAAAAAAAGACTTAGATTTATAAAAAACTAAATTAACCCTGTGTTCATGATTTGATTGTGTGACATTCAGGGCTACACAAGACTTCACTTTCTGAACCCTTTTATTTCTAAATTAGTTATAACTCCAGCACAATTTCCTGGACCCATTGCCTTAAACATGTGTTCTATCTTTGAGTTGTCTTGTCGGTGATGCCTCATTGCTGCTGTCTCTGCTCTCACCTGAAGGAACGGAGTCGGAGCCGAGGCTGGACTTCAGGGTGGACGAAAGCTCGGACGCTCCCATCCTGGAGGAGCGCTCCTCCTCCCCCATCGATTTCCCTCAGGAGCAGTGGCTGGTGGGAATGGATATTGAAAATATAGAGAGGTACACCACTTGCAGCTGTGTTTTCCTACTGTTGTGAATTCAGAAAAAGTTCCAAAAATGAATCGTTATCTTCGTTTTCACAGAGATATGCGGGAGATGCGAAACCTACTCAGCAAACTCAGGGACACGATGCCACTGCCACTGAAAACCCAAGGTATGAAATGTTGGGTGTGGATGATATTCCTTACATTAGTGTCACACTATGACACACACACATGAGAAGATACTGATACTGTTTGTCTGTACGCTTAATATTAGAGATAACCAATTAGCATAGTAGCTTAAAATCGTTTCTGGAAACAGCTAGCTCTAATCCAAAGGTAATCCACCTCTAACTATATTGTTTTTTTAACCATTGAAAACAGAAATGTAAGAAGGACAAGTTGTGTTGTTAGTTCTGGGACAATCTCTTGGTCGTCGTTTTTACATGTCAGGTTTTATACAGCTCAAGATTTGATGGCAGGTGGAGTCTTTTACTTTTGGATGGAGTCAAGCTAGCTGTTTACGGTGGACTTCGGTAGTGGTAGTGGCTGCTGGTTACAAAAAATTCCTCCAACAGATGCTTGACCAAACAGAAAATACAGTAGGCTTGTCAATACATAGAGAATTGTAAGAAGTCACTCTTCAAACCAAAAAGGAATTAAAAGGATTAAAAAGGAGAGAAAACTAGAAAAGAAAATAAGAAAAGAAAACCGTCAAATTATAAGGATTATGTACATAACTTCTCCCAACTAAAAGACATGTACAACATTTAGATATTAAAGGTTCAGAAGTAAAAAGGTCAAGAGCCAGGGACCCTGGACGTTGTCTCTTTGTTATCAGACTCCATCATGTCCTCCTGACCCCCTTCATGAAGTGTTTGTTTGTTCCAGACGACAGCAGCTTGTTGAATCTGACCCCAGACCCGCTGATCAGACAGAGGAAGAGACGCTTCCCTGGACTCTGCTGCATGGTGTCTGGCTGAAAGCCTGAAGGCAGCACGACTGTCATAGGAAAGGACTTTCACTTCGATCACATTTATCTTTCTATTCAGTTACAGTATTTCCCCCAATATTATCTGAAATTGTAATCTTGTAGTACTTGTTATCTAATTATATGCCATTTGTCTTATTCATCTTGATGTTACCTTTTTTTTTTTGCTCGTTGGTCATTTGGTTCTGGAGTTCTGCGACTCACCTCGGTTCTGTATTTGGGCTTGGATCAAGTTTTATTTTGGTTATTTAAAATATATAACACATAGATTGTAGTTACACAATAGAGAGCTGCAGGAATAATACCTAAAAAACGGAAATAATGAAGCATTTTTGCCCTTCCTGTTCCCTCGTCTCGAAGTCAATGGATTTGCTTCGAATGGGTTTTTGTTACACCCTTAAATAAGGTCTCTCATTATGCTGAATACGTTCTGTTCTGAAACATAATATACTTTAATCAATACCCTAATCATGAAATTTGAATATTTGATCCGTGTTAAAAGAGGCGGTTGTGGCTACTAAACATTTGAGCATCATTTGGCTTTAGCTTAGTGATGGTGACATTGAAGTCATGTGACCGGTGTGCTTCGTTTATTAGCTTAACGTTAGCTTTTTTCTCTTGTGTTTACACTTAAAACTCCTAAAAGTGGCATTCATTCTTGAAGATAATTTTGCTGAACAAAACTGCAAAGTATCATGACATTTGTGTGCACCTTTTTGGGGAATAATCCAAAATCCCATTGGCCTTTTGACGAGGGAATCGGAAGAATGCTAACTTCCGCGTCAGCTTACAGAAATACGTCATGCCTGCAGAACTCTATATCCAGTGGGAAAAAGGGAACTTCTGAAGCCAAAGTGTTGCATTAGCCTGGCCAGCTCACATTCCGTATTCGATACATATAAAAAATGTTTTAGTACAAGCTAACAGTAAAGTACGATTTGTTTAGCTGGGTCAGTAAGGAGGCTTTCTTCTTCAGGTGAGTTATCTTTGCATTTTCTTTCCTTTCGTACATATGCTGCCATCCTTCCTCAATTTTCTTTGTGTGCCATTTTATATAATACAAAAATAAAAATGTACATATTCAGGCTATGCACTGGCCTTTTTTCTTTAGATTTTTTCGTGTCTCACTGCGCTTGTGTCACGCCTCCATGTTTGAATGTGTCGTGAGACGTTTTAGTCCCCACCACCTTCTTATGTATCCTCCTGAACTCCATCAGTAGAAGCTCCTGCGATTGAGAACACCTGTGTGGTGTGCCATTCATCCACAGTGTAATCATACATACACTTATAACGCTACTTTCATTATAAAATGTATAGCTACAGCTTTAGAAAAAATATGTGTTCAACAGTGCGTGTGTAATAAAGAAATGAAAAGTTAAGCTGCTACGAGGCTTTTAGGCCCTTCTGCTTTCTCCAAGATATATTTTGGGATAAACTGAGATACTCATCAACAACTGGCTAAATGACTAAGAAATGTCGGCACGCCCAACACGTCAAATACGGTCATTGGACGCTCATCGTACCCCTTAGGTGCTTGTTTTGCCCAGATGCATTGGTTCATCTATCATGAGAAATGATAATGGGATATCCAGAAGACCGCCGTTCGTCTGTTTGTGTGAATCCAAAACCTAAAGCTGACTTATATCAGCCGTAAATATCTACTTAACCTACGTTCGTTACTTAAGTTAGCTACTTAACCTTTGTACGCAGCCTAAGTACCTAAACAAATAGTTTTGTTGCCTAAACCTAAAAAAAGGACTAATGTATTTACTGCCCTGCACGTTAGAAAATTATGCTTACGTGACATTAAAAAGATGCGAAATGCTCCCAAACATCTAGCCTTTTTAACTCTATACCATATTAAATAAATGTTTGTTTTCATGAATTTGTATATTCATGGTCTCCAGAGGCTGAATCCTAATAATTCTACTGAAGATAACATCATCAAGAGCCATACACTTCCATTTATATCTAGAAATCTTAAAAACAAACAATTAAAAATCTAGAAATATTTAAGTAGGCAGAAATGTCCTGGCCCTCAGAGGATAACCCCCTTTCATTAGGGTCCCTGTCATTACATTTTGAGTATGTGCGTTCAAACTATATTTATTCTCTAAAGTTTGACTTTAATCTTGAAATGTCAAGTTTATAATTGACATTTCAACTTCATCCTTTAGATTTCCCTAGTATTCACAATTCACAAAATGACAAAAAACTTCTTCCTTCTTTGATTTTTTCAATCAATAATACTGAAAGTTTGACTTTATTCTCAAAATGAAAAATAAAATAAGATCTCTTCTAATATTTGTCCCCTTTGTTCTTGCCCTAAAGCTCTTCCATCCCATCATACCTAACCGAATCTTATCTAACACCAGTGTTTCCCTTTACATTCAGCAGCGGCGCAGCGCACACAGCCTCTGCGAGCGAGCGAGACAGAGAGAGAGAGAGAGAGAGGGCGAGAGAGCACACCTTTATCTATTTAATATAGTTGTAAAAAATAAAGGAAGAATCATTCCAATGTGTTCTATAGGACAGTAAAAAACTGTTTAAAAGGGGAGTGATTAGTAAAATATGCATAAATAGAAAGAAAGAATGCTAACTAGGTAACAGATAAGAATAAACAAGTTTAAATGATTTGTTATTGGATCATATTCTAAAGATGTTTGGATTATTGAAAAGTATATAGCTCCCTTTCATCTGAGTGTTGAGAGCTGTATCCATAAATTCATTTTGTGCTCAAAGTGCTCCAGATTGATGCATTTCACTTCAACATTTAAAGAAATATCTTCCCGGGGGTGCATGCCCCCGGACCCCCCTAGAGGATGTGAGGTCCACCCCCAAATAAAGCAGGTTAAAATAATTAAATTGCATACATTTTATTTTGATTGTTTGTTATGTGGATGTGTAGTATCTGTGTTACTGTATGTTCAATAAAGGTGATTTAGCAAAATACACCTGTAGAGCCTCAAGAGCCTTTCTTGTGCTGGCAGACACATAGAAACATATTGGCGGGGCGCACTTCGCACACACACACTAAAGAATTCCACGTGCTCACATTTTGCTGGGCCCGCGTGCCTTAGCACCGCTGCTATGACTCCATCCTAGGGGAAACACTGAACACACTAACTCCAATCCACTCACTCATCTGAAGCATTCCTCTAGAGCAGGGGTGTCAAACTCAATTTCTTCCCGGGCCACATCAGCATTATGGTTGCACTCAAAGGGCCGGTTGTAATTGTAATTATATATAAATATACATATGTAAATATATAATATATATTAAATATTGTATTATATTACATTGTTGGCCCTGCATTGGATTATTATCAGTTCTGGTAATATCTTCCTAAATAACTACGTCTGAAAGCAGAAGTCTGGGGCAAATAATTGAAAGCAAATATTCAACAATTACACCAATTGTATTATATATTATATTCTTTGCAAGCTCTTGCGGGCCACATAAAATGAGGTCGCGGGCCGGATTTGGCCCCCGGCCTTGAGTTTGACACCCGTGCTCTAGAGCCAATGTCCCATTCATGTTAGTGTGTTTGTAAATGTGTGTTTGTAATGTTTGGTTTTTCCTTAACTGTAAAGCGGCGATGTCTGAAACGCTTCATTCTTTGTTTTGGCATGTATACGAGTCAGAGTAGGCCGTGTGTAGTTAGTGTGTCCAGCAACGCATGCAGCTAACGCTACCGCCAGCTTAGGACATTATAATGTGAATACCGTTTATATACAAGTAAGATGATATTGCATTTCTTAAAGTTGTTTTTTACATGAAGGAAGAGGTCCTCATTTTGAAATACAGTTTGCTCTCCAGTGAGAAATGAGACCAATCTGGACATGGTAAAAAAACCTCTTCCAACACCTCTTAACACACAGACTGCATTGATAGCAATCGTATGCTAATAAGAGTCATTTCTAATATTTTCCCAACTATATATTTATCTCAAATCAAACAAAAACAATACACAAAAATATATTTCTTAAGAATCACATTTAAATGTAATGTTTTAGACACATTTGCTAACTCTGCCTTTACAGTGATCTTTGTTTCAATCAAATTATTTTCCATTTTGCCAATTTTCTGTCATGTGTGCAACCTCTGATATCAAACTACGAACTGGAGACTATCTGTGTAAAAATTCAAAATCCTGCGGTTTTTTTCAAAGTATATGTTTCTAATGTTAATATTTGAGGTATATTGAATTTATGTATTTGTGGAGCATTGAGCAATCTTGATGGTGTGCATTGCAGATTGTAAAAAATAATCTGCAAGTGTTGAAAGAAAATATATTATTCTCCCCCTCGGTATCGTTATCTGTCAAGTCTCAAACAAAGAACATCTGGTTTACGTCTCTGCAGCCGGGAAACTCCAGAGCTCTTCCCATCTCGGAAAAATAAAGGACAAGATGGTTGTGTAAGAACTTCATGTGCTGCTATGTTTGGATATTAGTATTTCTTATTTTCAGATGTTTTTGAAAACAGATTGGGAAATCACTGAGGGGGTTTTACCTTTCTGCAACAAACCCAAACTCAGATTGAGTTCTGCCTGCAGTGCCGAGAGGACTCAGTGAGAGGACTCCTGACTGCCTGAATATTAACATACTAAAACGACATGCTTTAATATCTGATCAAGACGACTTCAGTGCACGTGGTAAGTCAGATTTAGCTTATTTTTTATGTAGGTTCACTGGACACAACCCTATTGTACTTGCATGCATTATGTAAAACACTCAATTCCAGGCATTAGGCAACAAAATAACAGAAGTTATGTTTTCATTTCGCATACCAAATAAAGTCAGTAATAATGCAAGGAATATGAAAAGCTTAATCAGAAGAGGAAGATTTCTATTTGCATTTGGAGGATGAAGTTGAATTACACCAAGAACATTTTAATATGAAGAATTCATTTAACATTTCAACATTAAAGTCGTTATCTTGAGAATACATATTACGGCTAGAATTTGGACATTATTCTGGACATGCAAATTACAATAAGTCTTCCTCCTTTTTTCACTTTTGTCTGGTTCCAAACTCTTCTGTATCTTTTCACTGTATTCATTAAATGTGAAGTGCTTACAAAACTTTTTTTTTAAATAGACTTTATTGAAACATTTGTAAATGCAAAGACAGATAGCAAATCCTGGAGGACGCTCTGCAGTAAAGTGCTGCAGCATTTTAACTTGCCTGAGTAGAGCCAAGCAGATTAGAGCCGTTTTTCGCTTAATGAATCCTAACTCCAGTCATCATGAGCACATGTTGAGAACACTTTATTAGGAAGTTCCTCTATGGAAATTCAACAGCACTTTGTTTTTATAGGTTATTGCGGTTGACATGTTTAGTTTGAAATCAACCTTTCCAGAGTAAGATATTTTAGGACCAACCTGTAGTCAGAAAATGGTTAGCCTAGCTTAGCAGGATGTAATAGCCTTGCTTTGTCCAAATTGAAAGAAAAGTATTTCTTCCAACACCTCTTAACACACAGCCATACAGTATGGTGTATCTGATGATGATGTTCTGGATATTATTCTCAGAGAGAGTGAAGTTTGTCCCCCCCCTCATGGCGTCTTCCCGTGGGTTATTGGTGCTGCTGCTGCTGCTCGGCTGGACCTCAGCCGGCCTCGCCTGTTTCTGTGTCCGCTACCCCTGGGGGTCCTGGTCCTCCTGCTCCAGGACCTGCAACCACGGCACACAGTACAGATCCAGGTGAGACACAAAAGTACATTGACCTAAATACTGTACTGTTGGGAAAATACTGAATGTACTCTTCCAATATCAGAGTCCACATGATAACAAAGGTATCCCAACTGTAGCTGTGTACATGACAGGATGTATGATTACCTAGAAGAGCATCAGGACTGTTTTAGGCATATGATAGCTATGTGATTAACATGATGATTCAGCCTCTATGGAGATAGACATATGACAAGCATGATCATTTCTGACGTGGAGCTAATCTGAACTAAACATTGAATACTGCTTTCTATTCCTCCATCTTGTGACTGTGTAACTCCCTCTCTTGTATATCAGCATGTGAAGGACACTGTTCAGGAACTAGTTGATGCTCTGTATGTGATGACTACCTCCATTCTTGAGAGGATCAGAAATACATGGATCCTGATGTTGAAGCTCAAGCGGGTGACGAGTGATTAGTAAAATGTTTAAGTATTCAGAAAAAGTCAGAATTTTGAGAGATTTGAGAAAAAGTCAGAATTTTGAGAAAAAGTCAGAAGTCTGAGAAAAAACTCAGTATTTTGTACATGACAGGATGTATGCTTACCTATAGAACTGGTATTCCTCCATCTTGTGACTGTGTAACTCCCTCTCTTGGATATCAGCATGTGAAGGACACTGTTCAGGAACTAGTTGATGCTCTGTATGTGATGACTACTTCCATTCTTGAGAGGATAATAAATACATGGATCCTGATATTGAAGCTCAAGCCGGTGACGAGGGATATTTTTCTAACATGTACTGGAGTACACAATTGAGTTTATTGTTTTTTACTTGAGTATTTCCATTGTATGCAACTATTATTTTATTCTACTGCATCTAAGAGACTGTCCTACATATATCTGACAGCTTTTCAGATTACAGTCTTTGTGTCCTCTTCCTGTCCAGTAAACACAATGTATTAACAGATGTTTTTGATGAACTAAAGGACGAAATGCTTCATCATGTGTTGATACGTTTCACCTGAGGTAAAATAACTAATTAAAAGCCTCTGGGACCGGCTGGATATTGCATCATCACAAATCTGGAAATGGCTGTTATTCTTATAAACTCATGAAAAGATCTTGTTTCAGGCATCTCATCAAAAACAAGATTAAAAAAAACGTTTTCTTCGAGACGAGGGCACTAGAAGTGGTAAAATGCTAACAAATTTCCGTTTTTTAGGACTCAATCCTAAGGCTATTCATACGAAGGAGTTCAAATGGGCGTAACCTTGAGCATCTACATCTTTAAAATGCAGTAGTATTATCCAAAACATCATATATAATAGTAATACACTAAAAGAGACAGGTTTTTTTTTGCACAATCAATACTTTTACTGTAGATACTTTAAGTGCATTTGGATGATTTTACTTAACATCAGCTTTCATCAGTAAGGGTGTATGCATGTCTACTTGTGGTAGTGTGTATTACTACGTTCACTCTATGAAGGATCTGAACACAGAATGGCTTCTGAGGCCAGAATTAGGAGCAAAGCGTGTTATCAACAATTTAGCCAATTGAAACCGAAAATTGAGCAAGAAAAATTGTGAAATACTGTAATTTGAAAAATATTCTTTCTTTCCTCTGCTGATTTCAGTTAGGATTGTGAAATACAAATGCCTCGTGCATATGATGCCAACATCTGCTGCATGTAAAAGTGATTTTTTTATGTTTCTTTTTTTGTGTTTTATGTTTGACAGGAACTTTAAATATGACGATGATTATTACTGGAAGAATAGCTGCCTTCAGCTGTGTGAGAAAGACGACAGGAGAGCTTGTAACGAGCAGAGCTGTCCGATCAACTGCCTGCTGACGGAGTTTGGGACGTGGTCCGACTGCTCGCCCTGCGCCCAGAAACAGGCAAGAATCAAAAACATTAAAAACACATTGACTTTGAGACGAGGAAACCAAAGGTGCTAAAATGCTAACTCATTTCTGGATCAAGGAATCATTCCTGTATATTGTGACACTACTTTTGTGAAGCTAAGACTTTGGTTAACCCATTTCAAGCACCAAAACATCTTGTCCACATAATGAAAGGTTGCCTTTGTTTTCACAAGGTATTGAATAAATTACATTGAAATAAAAATTGAACATTTGTTTTAGCTTTTGGGGGCAAAATAATGTCTTTACAAGGTGCTTAAGGACAAACGGGTGTATCATTAAAGAAAGGGTTGAGACTTTTCTGTGAATTGTGATATGAAGCTCATAGGTTTCATGGTTTATTTAAGTACCTAAGATATGTAAAAACCAAGGAACAGCCGTTAGACCTTATTGATTACTTAGTCATTGGTTAAAACTTTAAAGGTCCCCTATTATACTGTTTTTCACTACTTTATTATAGGTCTCAGATATATACAAACATGTCTCTGAAGTGTTTGGCTCCAAACACCAAGCAGATCATTGCAGCATCCCATAATCCCCTCTGTTTCAGCCCTGTTTCCAAAGTGCTGATTCTCTGTCTGTTACTTTAGATGAAAATAAGGAGCCCCTCCCCACGCCCCTCTGAGAGACATTTGGTTAAAAAGAACACAATGGTGCTCTAGGAGGAGATTCAGGTGATAAGGTGGTGGGGGGGGTTACCTTGGTTGGTGATTGGCTAATGGTTACACAAGACAAAAAATCGTTATGACATCATAAAGTGGCTCAAATCTGATCAGCTCATTTTCAGACAGGTTTTTATATAAATGGATCAGGACAAAAAGAGAGAGAATCTTTTTTCCTGAAACTTTCAGAATCTCTTTAAACAGAGGGGACACATGTTGATGTATAACAGACATGAAAGGGGATTTTGCATAATAGGTGACCTTTAAAGTGTACATTTAAATTGAATAAATACAAATCTAAACCAGTATTTCTTACATGTTGTTACCACAGTTTCGGACGCGGTCGGTCCAGAGACCGTCCCAGTTTGGTGGATCGGCCTGCAGCGTGGAGCTGGCGGAGGAGAGGCCCTGTCACCCCTCCACTGAGTGCAAGCTAGCCCCCATCGACTGCAGAGAAGACTTCAAGTGCGATAATGGTAATTAGACTTTGACTGGTGTGTAAAAGAAGCAACGCAAAACATCACACATGTACAATCTTCTAATGTGGTCAATTTGTTAAGTTTTTAATGATAATTTTCCTTGCTGATTGAAGAAACAACAAACTGGAAAAAGCACACTTTTTTGAGGCTATTTCGTTTCCATAAAAAGCCTACTTTCACCCTACTGTTATATTCATCTCAAGTTAACCCCTTTTCAACTGTAGTGTCTTGCAAAAATATTTTTGTTCTTAAAGTTATTTTTTTATTTTCTCATACTTAATAAATCCCTACTTCTATAACGTACTACACATTTTCCAGCAATCTTTTCCATCTATATTACAATGGCCTATGTAGAACTTGAATGCCAAAATGTGTTTCTTTTTTTTGTACAGGTATGTGCAGTGTTCAAACATTCCCTCTGTAAAATCATTTGACTCCAATATGTAAACAGAATGAAAAAGGAATACAATTACAATTTTCCATGATCTGTTCTGTAAATGTATGCAAATAAGCACATCTTTAATAACATGTCTCATTTGTAAAACATTGTAATACAAAAATACTTGTCTTTGTTCATCAATATATATATAATCAGCCCGGGAAGTTTCTTGGTGTTATTAATTTCTTTCTAATCACAGACACAGATAAAAACAAATCAAAATGTTATCTTCTTCAAAACCTCCTTTGTGCTACAGGACGCTGCATAAACTCCACGTTAACGTGCAACAGGCAGAACGACTGTGGGGATAACTCGGATGAGAGGGACTGTGGCGACCTCAAAATTGTGTGTCCAGCGGAGAAGAGAGTGGCCCCCGGCGCTGACCTGGTGGGGAATGGGTGAGCTGATAGTCAGAAAGTCACTGCTGAGTTTACAGTTTTCCTAACATTTCTTTCAGCTGTGTTCATAAATGCATTACTTTCTGTCAAGTGCTCTTCTGGCATTTCTTACAACACAGAATGTCTATTAGTACAACTTGCACTGCTTCATTAAAAGTCCTGTACCACTGCTGCAAGACCGAAACACAATTATATTTATTCAAATGCTTGTAAATGTTGTTGACATAATGTATACAATTTATATATTTAATACAAATGTTAGCGAACAATAAACTATTGAAATGTTTTATTTAAATCGTTTAAATCACATACAACAAACTATACTTAACTCTAACATAAGCATATATTACATGCTTCAGTTTCTTGCTCTGCAAATTCTTTATACATCTGTTATCGACCAATCATTTCGGGCAGCCAATGAATTGTTGGACTCTGGTGCTAATTGCACAAAACAAATTCAATGAGATTTGACTTCTTACTGATTTGTTTGTGTAGGTTTGATGCTCTGGCAGAAGAGCCCAGGGGAGTGGTACTGGACAACATGTTTTTTGGAGGAAGTTGCATCATCAAGAGACCTCCGACCACATTGCTTTACCACCGCATCCCTCAAAACTTTGAAAGTTTTGAAATTAAGGTACTATTAATAATTATTAATTGCAATAACTATTGGTTTCAAGCCCTCACCACCCACATCTCAGTGGCATCTGTTTCCGCCTGTTTCTGCTAGAATGTCCTAAACCAGAAACATAGTGACAGAAAAGTGGCCACAATAATAATGATGTAAGCCTAATGGTAGCTTGGCTCTTAAAGTGCAAAACTGCATTATACCTTTTTTGAAGGAAAAAATCTGACGACAATCTGACTATCTCAAGTAAAACTGGATCAACAAATTCAGTGTCATTATTTCCATCTGCTGTAGTATGTGTGGAAGAGCAGCAATGGATAGGGATTTGCAATCCTACACATATAGGCTTCAACGTTACAATTTGAAATTTGTTTAGCTATTTTGTTACTGTCTTTATTATTTTAGACTTTGATTTACAAACGTTCTGGTTGTAAAGGTTGGACAGCTGGAGGACTTCAGCATTGCGCCCGAGCCGCTGCGCACCGAGTCTGTCCATAAGGGATCATCAGACTCTACTGCCAACCAACAAGGTGGAAACATCTTTGTCTTCCCCATCTTTTACTTCAGTGGAAGATCTATGTCCCGTGGCAGCTCTAACAAGGAAGCTTTTGAAGCTTCAAAGAAAACGGTGAGTGACTCAAACAACAACAAACACATTTTAGCAATATAATTGTGAGAAGCTTTATGAATGTGATGCATTAACTCATCCCTTAACACCATCCTAGAAATAAAAAAAGTGATGCCCAGTGAAAATGTCCCCATTTTTCAAAAAGTGTCCTTAGATCTCACGGTCTGTTACATGGTCCCCACAATGTACATATGTGCACACACACACACACACACACAAAACACACATATATATATATATATACGAATCTCTACACATGCATGCATTTCCATTTTTCCTGTTTTATGTCCTATATTTCCTTCCGTAGGACTCCAAGTTTTACAGGGTGCACCAGGTTCTTCCTGTATCCACGTTCAAGGTGAGGGACCCGGGGGACCTCGTCCTGTCGCTGCCTTTCCTCCAGTTCCTCCACGCTCTTCCTCTGGACTACAGTTACGCTCCCTACAGGGACATCTTCCAGCGTTTCGGCACACACTACTACAGCTCAGGGAAACTGGGAGGCCATTATGACCTGTTGTACCAGTACAGCCGAGAGGAGCTCACCACTTCAGGTATTATAGCACAACCAGGTGGTCAAAATCCGGAATTACACCCTGGCTAAAGTCCAGACTGTTTCTGATGCTGCTTGGATGGTATACATAATTTATTTTCCAACTTGATATCTAACTGATGTTATGTTACTGTATGTCAAATACTGTATGTATTAACACATTTTCAGAAAGGCCAGTTAAATGTTTTGGATGAGCAAGTAACCCCAATGAAGGGATTTCCATGTAAGAAATGTATGTTAACTTCCAAATACACAGATACGATGGAACAGGTTTTAAGATTGATTTTATATTTGTTTGAATTTTCATCAAAGGAAAAATGAAGTGAAAAGAGAATACATTATTTTATCATTACTAAAATGGGCCTTGCAATGTACTTTTAGTTGAATAACTGTACCAATACTCACTACAATTGTGTAAAAAATATAAAAGTCATATCTCATGAAGCTATAAAAAGAACTGAGAAAAAAGTTGCGAACCTTAATATCTAAATGTAAAAGACTACGCATACAGTGCCACAGTGTTTTTATTTCTTTGTTTCTGCGTCATGTTGCTCATCATCTCCAGGTGAAACAGAAGAGCACATCAAAAGCTGTCTGGGCCGAGAGACCACCTGGACCATCATCCTCTACACAGAACACAGCAGTGTAACCCGGTGCTCCGACAACAGGATGACTGAGAAATCTCAAGGTTTGTTACTCATACTGACAGACAGCCCACTTTCTAGAACATGGAGAAGCAGCATTCAGTTATTATGCTCCAAATATCTGGAACAAACTCCCAGAAACATGCAGGTCCGCTGCAACTCTTACTACTTTTAAATCCAGGCTGAAGACTTTTCTTTTTGCCGCTTCTTTTAATGGATAAGATAAGATAAGATAAGATAAGATAAGATAAGATAAGATGGACTTTTATTAATCCCTGTGGGGAAATTCAGTAGTTTAACAGCAACAGGGTAAGAATGAAAAACAGGACAGCAGATTCTCACAGATTAATACAATTAAAGATAAAAATAAAAATGATAAAAAAAACTATGAAATAAGAGATGAATTAATGTGAACATATATACATATTGGGTAATATATACATATTAGATATACTCATATCTCACACTGAACTGTAATTTTATTCATGTACCTTTGTTATTCATGTTTTATTATCTTTGATTTTAAATGAGTGTTTTTAAATGCCATTTTATAATATGTTTCTGAATGCTCTTAATGGCTTTCATCTTGTAAAGCACTTTGAATTGCCTTGTGTTGAAAGGTGCTATATAAATAAACTTGCCTTGCCTTTTTTGATTCCTAACTCTGCTTTTCATTGCGTTCTGATCTTATCTTCACCGTGTTCCTTTTGGTCTAGGCTCGTACATTAAGGCAGCAGAGAAGTCTTTCTCCATGGTGAAAGGAGGTCGAGCTCGAGAGGCCGCGGCTCTGGCCTGGGAGAGGGAGCGCCCCGCCCCGGACTCAACGGTCTTTAAGAACTGGGCAAAGTCTGTTCTGGACAACCCTGCTGTGGTTGAATACAAGGTTAATCAAATACCACTGAACTTCAAAATGACAAAACTCAATTCTACAAAAAGCTGATGTTGCCTTCTTGTCTCAGAATCAGAATCAGAAACGGGTTTATTACCAAATAGGTTTGCACGCAGGGGCGCCGTAAGGGGGTGAAAAGTTAGGACGATTCTAAGGGCCCGTGACTGACAGGGGCCCAAACTATTTTAGAACATTAAGAACAAAATGTTTAAGTAACCAATGTGATATCTTTTCATGGGGCCCAAAATCCCTGGCGGCGCCCCTGTTTACACATACGAGGAATTTGACTTGGTGTCGTGGTGCATACATAAAAGTAAAACAAGAATTCAAAACACAGGTAGAGAACTAGAAAAATATACAAAATATAGTAAAATATAACAGTATTTACATTGCAATGGAATGGAATAAGATGGAATAAACTATGGAATAAAAATCGGCAGTAATACAAAAAAAAGAAAACAGATATTGTTGTACATTGTGTGCATGAATGTAATGCATAGACTCTGAGTTGTCTGTCTGTATTTGTCCAGGTGCTTCCCATCATAGATCTGGTTCGGGGGATCCCTTGTGCCGCCACGAAGAGGAGAAACCTGAGGAAGGCCCTTCTGCAGTACATGGATGAGTTTGATTCCTGCAAGTGCTCTCCGTGCCCCAACAACGGCAGGGCGGTTCTCTCCGGGACAGAGTGCAAGTGTGTTTGCCAAACCGGCACTTTTGGCACAAACTGTGAAAAACGAGCTCCGGACATTACTTCAGGTACAGCAGGACACAACATCCTGATGAACAAGAAAATAGAAGACAACAAAGTATTGTTCAACATTTTCTTTTGATGATCTTGAATTTGAATAAGGTAAACATTGTTTCTAGGAAATGTTGTCTTTCCCTTCGCTTTGGTATGGTGAGAATAACCATGAGCCTCAGAAAGTGTGGCTATTAGGATGAAAGTCAAGGGCTTCAATTAGTGTTGTAAGAAAATCACAGTTTAATGTTGCAGATGGAAGCATAACACAACAATGTTTTTACCTCCCTGACTTGCAAATTCATGAGTTTGATCTTATGTGTGACATCTTGTGAAGAACACTGCAGTCTGTAGCGTAGTACTTTAGACGTTCAAGCGAAAACACAGTTCCATTTAAACTAGGTTTGGTGATCTTTTGGTATGGATTGATTTGTAATCTCCACAGAGGTGGTGGATGGTTCCTGGAGCTGCTGGGGGCCGTGGAGTCGTTGTGGAGCGACGATGAAAAGACATCGGACGAGACGGTGCAATAACCCCGCCCCACTCAGAGGAGGCCAACCCTGCGAGGGCCCTGACAAACACGAGGACCCGTGTCACATCTCCATCTTTGAAAAGTAGGAAAAACAGTTTGCTTTGAATGTGTTGAGACATTATTGGAAAGTCAGGAATGTTAGACAGCTAGCATCAGATCACATGGAGTAAAGTTAACTAAACATTGCATGGTGATCTAATTAAAACTTATTTTTCACTATAATTAACCCTCCTGTTATTCTCAGATTTGCTTTACACCCTTTATCCTCTGGGGTCAATTTGACCCCAGTAGTTTAAATCTCAAGAAAATGATTATATTCCAAATTTGAACCAAAATGTATGTCTCTGGTGCTTTAGGTGTCTTAGTTGACTACCTAAATAACCATTTAAATAAAACATTACCCCAACCTTCCCCCCCAATGACCCCTTTATGCATCCAGAATTCCTATTATGTGACTATCGAAAAATATATAAATCACCATAAAATCTTACTGATTGAAATAAAATGTTAAAGTAAGATCTTTTTGATGTTGTTAAGATTTGTTCTCTTACACAATCTTATAAGCACACTTTGAATGCTGATTTATACACCATATATGTTGCTGCAGACATTTCAACTTACATTAACACAATTAGGTTGTAGTCAAGCTTGTATTTTCTCTTTTTACATAATTGTATCATTTAGGATTTATTGTATGTTCCATGTTTTTGTGTCCAGACAGGACACGTGTGACAATGATCACGACTTCACTATAGGCTGGAGGGACACGCTGCCTCCTGGTGTGGAGGGCTGTCTGAGGCCACAGAGACCCACCAACAGCTTCCTCAGGGTAACACTTACACTACACTTTCCACTAATTTAGTCCTAGAAAGTGTCAGCATTGTGACATCTAACGCACATTGCAGCAGCTGCTCAGATCAAAGCTCCTATATTGGTGGCTAACCATGTAACTTAATAAAAATAACTGCCTCCTCTGACAGAAAGCGAAACAGTATTATGACTTTGGTGAGGATGAGGAGTTCCAGTGCTTCACTGGCTTTGACCTGGAGGGCTTTCAGTTCATCAACTGTCTTCCTGATGGCACGTGGCAACAACCACATGGAAGATGCATCAGTAAGTTTGCCTTCTCACATGAAACGTTGTAAATTGGTAACCATACATCTACACATTTCTGTAAGGTCATTCTCGATACACGCGAGGACTGTAATATTTCTGCTCCAGTGTGTTACATTGATTTAAAATCGTGATTCTCAGACAAACTGTGCCTTCCTCCTGAGATCCCTGAAGGCATGACGCTGTTCCCCACCAAAGAGCAGTACAGAGTGGGGGAATCAGTGGGACTGAACTGTGACGAGTCGAGCCTGAGGCCGATGCCATCGGGCTTTTACAAATGCAGCGACGGTCTGACCTGGGAGCCTCCCCTACCTGCTGACCTACGCTGCTCAGATGGTACAGTAGATTACTCTTTTTGAGATCGCAGAGTCATGAAAATGTAGAAAAAAAACTTCCTGAACGAATGCTTTTAATGCAGGTTTGTCACAAAGAAGCTTAAAGAAAGTGAGATTCCCATGTTTTTTGCAATGCGTCAGTCTAATATAATATAATAATAATAAAATATTGTATGTGTTAAATACAAACATATTTGTGAATCTTAATCCATGTGTATCATGATTATTATTTATTTGAAGTTTTTGCAACTAAAAATGTAGCAAGAGTTCAAGTCAACATGTCACTTATGGACAAAATTACTGAACCTATTGTCTTTCTTATGTTCATCTGAAACATTATCCAGAGTTTTAGCACTGTGATTCAATTAAAACTGGTCCGTAAGACGTGTTGTCAGACCACATAACTTAAAAAGAGTTTGGATTTTTATGAAAACTGCCGTAACGAGAAGCTAGATAAATATTAAGTTTGAAAACACTTCCAATAAAGCACAATCTTTGTAAGCTCTCCTATGGCCAGGAAACCATCGCTCCTGCTACGGTTAGTGAAAACCGTCCTGCATGAGAATTTTGCTTTATCATCAGTGTTTTCTAACACCATGTTTGACTTTACGACAAAGAAGGCTTCACAGATAAGGAGTAGCTGGTTGGTTTGGCAGACTCGCATCTGGTTCCCCGCCTCTGATAAAGAGTAGCACGTAGCTGTGTTCCCTTACTCCCATGCATGGGAAATATCCAGGACTGTGTCCCGCAAACTAAATGAGACAGACCCAAATGGGGCTCGGGCTTTGTATGTAAAATACTATGCATGAATGAGATAGCTAAAATCTGTTTTCTGTGTACTTCCTGTTTGCAGAGGAACCGTTTGTTCCTGAGAGTCGGTGCGGGCCCGGAGAGAAACTGCAGGACTCTAAATGTGTCTGCATTCAAAGAGAGAGCTGCCTGTACGTTTTTCTCAATCATTTTTCAATCTTTCTATATATATGTCTTCTTATTTATTCATTATTAATTAAATGTTTTCAATAAAATCAATTGTATATTTGTTGTTAAATTATTCTATGTTCTTTATATTTCTTGATATAAATGTATTTATCCATTTGTGAATCACATTTAGTTGCATTTTATCCGTTGTGGTACTATAAAAAGTATAATTTTTAAATGCAAATGATTTAAACTAAGTCCTTATGCTGAGATTTTCTAGTTATCCTTATGTGAAGCACTTTTAGTTGCATTTAATCCATGTGTGTGTGTGTGTGTGTGTGTGTGTGTGTGTATGTGTGTGTGTGTGTGTACAGTTCACAAACCGAGACTCTGTGTATCCTGAACATTGACCTCGGTGTTACCGTGGCGATGTCCCTCTGCTCCTTCCATGCCGGTCGTTGCCACAGCGATCCGCTCTTCTTCGTCAGCGAGGGGTCATGTGACGGGGTGGATGCAGCTAAACTGGAGTGGGCCAACTTCAGAGCCAACATGTCCTCCAAGAGCTCGGCTCAGGAGCCCTGTAACCTCGACACGTGTTACGAATGGGAGACCTGCTCTGGTGAGTTGGTCGGACACAAAACATTATACATTATGATTTTGTATTGATTCTAATAAATGATTTAGACAGAGTATAGCATTCTATTACTTTTTTTTTAATGCTATTTTCTTTTTATTCTGATGTGTTATGATGATTAAACCTTGCCAGTGTGAATATATAAAGGGGCTGGATATGCAGTACTCAATTATTGGTTTCCCAAAAAAAATCATTATACATTTTCTCTAAAACTGTTGACAACTTCAATTGGAGGTATTATTTTATTGTTAGCATTTGTATTTGGTCCTACTGTTAATTCTGTGTATTTGTTCATTTTTATCGTAAGAAGTCAAACAATTTTTTTCCAGGCTAGTTTTATTCGACTAAAAGTCTCGGCATTTTTCTTATCTTAGTGATGAACATAAAGAGACATTTTAGTCAAGTTTTTTTACTGCATTTAGTACCGGAATTAGTTGTCTTTTTCATGATCTATATTGCATTTTGATATACTAAGAGTTGGCGTTTAATGAAAATCTGTGCCGATTCGTCATCGTCTTGTCATAGTCATGGAAAAAAAGGTTGTTGACGAACATACAGTATTTTGTCATAGTTTTCGTCAATGCTCACGGAAGCAAACCCTTAAGCTGTAATATGTTTTGTGAACAGTTGTCTTGTTTTGGTTGTGCTCATGTTTTCAGAGTGTATCCAGCAGATGTTTTTTAATTACCATTACTGACCAAATACAGTAATGGCAAAAACTGTGTAAAAATAATAAAATGTTCCTTTACACTTTGAGATACATTCACTGGAATTGCTTCATCATTTTTTAAGTTGTATTGTTAACTTGCAGTCACTCATAGTGTTTCAGCATGGATTCTTCATTCATCAAAGTAGTTTTCACATTTATATAGTTAAAAAAAAGATCCTAACGTTAACTCTCGTCTGTTCTCAGCATTAAAGAAGTGTGAGTGCAAAGCTGCTCGGGACTGCCCCGGAGGTGAAGCCAACATGTTCTGCATGAAGCTGACCCGGACCCAGAGGACTCGCAGCATGGACCTGTGCTCCATTGCCGCCCTCAAATGCATCAACTATCAGTTTGAGATTCTCAATGAAGGCGTCTGTGAGTCCAGATGATCCTTCATATGCTTTTCTATGATTCCATCTAAACATCTGACTGTATTGTCATAAGCATATCTTGCACAATGTTATTATGTTACTCATACACTTATACAACTGTAATGGCAAGCAAGTATACTCGGGTTCAAAGATCAAGAGTAAGTAACCCTAACCCCAACCAACCCTAACCCTTATCAAAGGCACACCTAACTGCTCCAAATGGAAAGCAAACAACGTTGCTAAATTGAGATCAATTGTAAATAATGGAAGTAATAATTCTAAGTATATTCTGAATAGATTTTATTTTTAGCCAAAAGGTCAATGAATCCAAGATGGTGCTTCCACAAAATCCAGAAGTTTATGATATCAACCTTATGTCAATTAGAATGATTGTGTAAAAACGAGATATCTGTAGCTTGCGTTACCATGGAAATGTTTAGTGAGGGAACATGCCAACAGCGTCTCCTCCATTGTATGCCCTCAGATTAGAAAAGTAACCACCATTTTGACTTGTTTGGAAATGTTCTCCTGTTAGGAAAAAGTTAACAAAAATGTATTTCTGAAACAAGCCATGCAGTTGCAGAATCTGCCTTCATTTTAGATTGACAACGGTTATTTTAAAATGTTATAGTTCCAAGTTCACATTCACAATGGTTTAAACGTTATAGTATCTCATATAATAGTAGTGTTTCCTAGAATCCAATGTTTTATAGTAATTAGGTCCATGCTTAATATTCAATGCAAAGGCCTTTCCATATCCATTTACACATATCAACTCTGGCCAAGGCATAAAGCGTATTTGAGGCTTTCATACAGCTTTTCTTATGCGATACTTCAAAATGCACATTAAAATTGTGAATGGAAACAAGTCCCTGGGTCGGAATCTTACTTACTCTTGAGTTCTGTTGGAAAAACTTGAATTATTTGACTTTAAAGACACATTGTTTTCTCTTATTTTCTACTTTACACTGGTCCAACATACTTTTGAAAAACACAGACCTCCATAACTGTAGGATCTTAAAAATAAAGGTACATTTAGAGATCTAAAATGTATTGAAATGATTCATTACACGTTATTTGTTATCATAACTTTTGATTCATAACTAATAATTGGCAAAAGAGTTTGGTTCATAAGTCTTTATATAATAAAACAAAGCCAATAGACCAAAAATGTAGTTGAAGGATTTTATTTGATTGATTTAATTTTGTATGATTGAAGATTTTCTCTTAGTTTTAGAAAATAAGCTTATGTAAATATGTGTATGCAAATGCGTAAAAGGCACATGATTTATATAATTCAAGTGTTATAAAAAAAAGAAATTCTATTTACAATTCATTGAAAACAACATGTCCCTCCTTTATGTACAGAGTGAGAGAGCTCAGCCATTTTTATTCTGGACAAGCCTCGATACCGACAACATGGACCTGCTCATTAGCACAGCGTCTGGCCCCCACCTCACATTCAGTCATCGTCTTGGCAACGCTGTCATCACTGGTTTTGGTGCAAAGGGGGGCGGAGTCTGTCGGGCAGTCTGACACGTTCTGACACACGCATTTCGATTCTAGAATTTAAAAAAAAACAATTATATAATGATGCAGTCACACCACATGTTAACAGTTAAATTAATCATTTGAACATTATTCCTATCGCTTCCTGAAATCGGGAAATGACATCGCTAATAACTGAGCAAAAAACACCCAGTCAGCCAATTGAGTCATAAACTCGCAGGTTTGACTTATTTGGCAGAAAATGATGGTGAATGGTAAATTATTACCCAATATCCATGACAGTTTACAGACCTACTTAGTGATTCAATGACATAGTATTCATGACATGTTGCTAATTTTCAATTATGGTAATTAGAAACTCTTTGGCTAATGCATAAGAGTTTGTATTTTTGGAGCCATGGCCCCAATCCAACGATAGTTTTTGGGCTGCCGAACAAATAATCTTTTAGTCCAATATTATTATCTTTCGCACTATTGACGTTCAGGATAATGGGCCTTTAGAATAATCGGATGGCATTTTATCTGTAACAATTTTCCGACTTTTTCTTTATGCAATTTTTTTTTAAATCAGTGACTTTCAGATTTTTCAGTGCAACTTTTCAGGGGCAATGTTTTTCTTCTTCAGTTAAAGTATGTTTTTTTTTAAATATGTAGTCATTGTCCTGAATCCATTATAGACGTATTGTCCCAACAAACTTGATGTACAGATTAGTACTATATTATATCCATGTCAAAACAACAACAATAAGGTCCAAGGTGTAATAAATAGGATTTACTTACCCTGACAAACTGTCCCTGGTTTGCAGTCCTCACAGGACAGGGACGCTCTTGTGGCCCGTCACAGTCTGTCGCTAACTCGAAGCTCCGCCCCAAACAGCGCAGAGCTCCGAGCTGACAAAGACTGAGTCCTCGGGTTTGGCTTGAACCGAGTCTGGCACACAGCTGCAGAGAAGTCCTAATGTGGCAATAGAGGAAAACAATCGTTACATATATTTTCTACGTAGTTCTAAAAAAAAGCCTTTCCCTTTGCATGACAATAATATGATTATCAAAAATAATACTTACGAGCACTGAGATGGCATTTTACACACACACTCAGTTTTTCCTATGTTCTCCCAAGGCTTACATTTCAGGCCAGGTGGAGGAGTGGGACCTGAGAGCACTGAGGAGAAAATATAGAGGTAAACTGGATTCAATATTTGACTGACATGCACAATTCCATTCCAAATAAATTAAAAATGTTGCTTCAAAACAGATGAGGGTTGCAGTAAAACATAATTATTTAATTGTATTTATGCTCCCAGGGGCAAAAGCTGTTAGCAAACAGATGTATATTTACACTTTCACATTGAAACTGACAGTTAATGCATTGTACCTGCTTTACAATGAGCGCTGGCCGGTGAGGGAGACCACTGCAGACTGGGACTGCACATGATCTCTGACACCTCCTCCGCGTACAGCACTGACCCTGCAGGACAGGACAGGGACACTCTGTGTCCAATCTGATAGGCTGCCTCGATAGGGTGGCTATGATGTCACTGTTGAGTAGAGGAAACCCACATGTGGCACCTGAGATGGGAGGAGGGGAACGTTTAGCAAGAAGAACTGAGGACATAACACAGCACTAGGATTTCTAGAGGTGCATAAAAGGGAAACGTAGAAAATCTTTAGACAGTTTTAATCTTCATCTTAATCCACATCTGTGTTTAAAAAAAAAGTAGTGATATACTGATTGTCTAATGGCAACCATGACAGTTGAAAATACTCCTTTTTGGTTTAGCTAGCAATGACTAGCTTGAAAGGACTACATTTGGCAATTTGTCATTTTTGCCTTGAAAATCATCTCAGTATCTATCAGATGGATTTAGATTTGGTGCCTACAAAATACTAACTTTCTTTATTGAATCACTTAAAGTAAAGTTGAGATATCTCGCTAATAAGCAAATAATAGAGCCAGATACAAACCGAGTGAAAGACGTACTTTTACAAACTGGCGATTCTGTCCTCCACTTCTGGGTTTCAGTGCATTGAGCCACAGCGCCTCCAATAAGGTAATAACCATCAATGCAGGAGTATTGCACCGTGTTTCCAACCAGGTAAAAGTCCCTGGGATCTGAGAAAATAAAACTCCAGCTTATTTATAATACAGTAACTGGAACAACCTTTTAAACGGCATAAATCAAGCAAACTCACCTCAATATATCCGTTCCTGAGGTTTGGGGGCGCTCCACATGTCTTTGGTGGAGTCACTGGGAGATCGAAGCACTGAGGCTCCATCGTCCTGCACACAAAAAGGTTACAGTGAGAACATTAAAACACTGACACCACCTTTTGCGATTTCTATTGTATAATTAGGGTATTTAATGTGTAGACTGGCTCTACAGTGCCTCACTATCACCTCTAGAGGAATACGTGGGAAAACAAGAGAGGACGGGCAAGTTAGCTATCATGCTAACTTAAGTAGATATGTTAAGAAGACATAGACATCTTTGACATAACATCCACACTGTACACTCTCCACTTGTTGATAATGTTCTTTTGATAATGTGTATTATGGCATATCTTACACATTGTACCTTTAATAAACCACTTCTACTGTATGTGTATAATCAAATTAAGGATATTAAGTCTTAAATCTTCTGTTATATTATGAAAACCAAGTGAGAAAATCTATGGGTTTGCTTTGGGGTCATATATTTGGGATACACCCTGGTTCCCACAAGTTCCTGTGCATAAACTTACTGTAAGTACTGGATGTCTGGGTCCTCACAAGGCTCACTTCCGACCACTCTCCGATGCAGTGCTGGCCATTCCTGGGGCGGGGTTTTCGCATCTTCGGGTCCTTGTCTTTTTACTTCCAATGCAGGTTCCCCAGGAAGACCAGCAGGTCCAGCTGCCATCGATCACGCCTGAGAGAGAAAATAAAGATTATCTTTGCTGTTCTTTCATTGACTGGACTGCATGGTAACATAAACGTACATTTTGACCCTTTTTTTCGGGTACATTTTATAGAAATAACTTCTGTTTCAAGACAATAAATGAAAGTGGGTTGGACGAATTTGAACTTTGAATCTGGATTACATTTTTCTAATCTCAGGATTTTTTAAGCACTTCCTTTACATTGCTATTAAATCTTCCAGTTACTGGTGAGGCTTTTTGCTCTTAAGCTTGTAACCCCACTTCAATGTATGATCACTGATTACATTTAAGCATTTTTACTTTTGTTTAGGTTAGAAAGTTGTCTTGCTTTCCTGTAAGCTTTTTGTATTGTAAGAATGAAAATGACAAATGTAATTTTTTCATGGATGTTTGTTCTTATGCAACCTGTGGAAGATTATGTTTGGATCTGGATGTATAATTTTCAAACTAATTACAAGTTCTGTTTACCTGGTTGTTCACCAATCACAGCTCCCTGCTCACAGGCGTGGCCTGATGTTCCCGGCCTGCAGGCGCAGTGACACTCGGACCCCGTCAGCAGCGGCTTCCCGTTGTTCTGGCAGGGCCCGCAGTGACAGGGATGCTCCTCCGACAGGTACTCCTCTAAGGCTCTTTTCAGGTGGACTTTCTTTAAACCGGCACACTGCACTTCCTTCACCAGCTCATACAGAGGACGCAGCTGGAAAACAAGTGTACACTTTACAACTCTGCAAGTATAGAAAACATTTATAACCAGATAATGTACAAAACACGGGGCAACCCCTGATTCTGAAAACTAAAGCCAATGCGAAATGTGTTAAAACTGCATTCTCTCTAATGGCCAACAGGGGGTGACTCAACTGGTTAAAAAGAGTACTATTGTATATTCAAGTCCAAATATGGGTTTAAATAAGCTGGACTAATAGTAGTTATCCTGTTAGAAAAGGAAATCTTATTGTTGTCTTTTTTGACAGAGCGTGCTTATTGTTAAAAAAAAACCCAATATAACATTTGAATGTAAATCCTGCCAGTATTTTCTACTTAAATTGCAAACGCGCCATGCTGAAATTACAAAATTGACAGGAGCAGTAACAGAAACAAAGGGGGGTGGGATTTGGTGAAGGGTTAGTTTAGCTAGATCAACTTATCAAACAATAATAAACATCCAGATGACAGCTGACAACCAGCTGTGTACCAGCTCACTGTCATACCTTCATGTCTATGACTTCAGGGAAGTCTTTGACAGACGAGGCCCAGTTGTCATAGATTTCTCCGTTAGCTTCTGGGTTATCAAGATCCAGGAGGGTCAAAGCGCCCGTCAAAGCCGTATCTCCCCCAAACACTTTGACCTTGATGGGCATGTTGTTTACTTTGTTTCCTGAAGGCAAAAGGCAAAAGAGATTTCAATCCAACTTGACAAAAATCATTTGCATTACTGTGTTCTTTGACACTTCAGGGCAAACCTTTAAATAAGGATTTTCTGTTACTTACCATGACTGGATGATACAGATTTTATCAGTTTTTCACAGGTTGTCTTGACTTTCTTTCTAAAGAAACGGCGTTTCACCTTTCTCCAACACCTCTGGTAGTCTATATTTGTTGTACCTTTACACAAACAAGAGCAAAATATTCAGAAATGTTCTGATGGGAACCTTTTAATGCAAGAAAACAAATCCCAAAAGTCCATGATATTCTGCATCAAGACTTCTAGATTTGTAAGGCACTCTTAAAAGTGAGGTTTTAATTATTATCAAAGCTCTTACTTGTTGAATCGAGTGCCTGACGGTCTAACTCCAACAAGCCTTGGTATTCGCCTCCGAGTTTGCCCTCAGAAAGGTAATGTGTGCCGTATCTCTCAAACAGCTGGCGGTAAGCAGAGTAGTCATACGTGTATGGCAGCGAGGACAGGGCCTTCCAGAAACCTTCAGCCAGAGTCAGATACTGAGGCGCAGAGTTTTGGAACTGGGCCAGCTCCACTTTATTCTTCAGGATTATAAGTCTGTAGGCCTGGACGATTGACACCAAAACACCAAGAAGTCAGTATTTGTATACTTCTACATACACCTTTAAAGGTCCCTATTATACTGTTTTTCATCAATATATTATAGGTCTCAGATACAAAACATGTCTCTGAAGTGTTTGGCTCCAAACACCAAACAGATCATTGCAGCATCCCATAATCCCCTCTGTTTCAGCCCTGTTTCAAAGGTGCTGATTCTCTGTCTGTTACTTTAGATGAAAATAAGGAGCCCCTCCCCACGCCCCTCTGAGAGATATTTGGTTAAAAAGAACACAATGGTGCTCTAGGAGGAGATTCAGGTGATAAGGGGGGGGGGGGTTACCTTGGTTGGTGATTGGCTAATGGTTACACAAGCCAAAAAAATCGTTATGACATCATAAAGTGGCCAAAATCTGATCAGCTCATTTTCAGACAGGTTTTTATATAAATGGATCAGGACAAAAAGAGAGGGGGTCTTTGTTCCTGAACCTTTCAGAATCTCTTTACACAGAGGGGACACATGTTGATGTAGAAGAGACATTAAGAAGTGGATTTTGCATAATAGGTGAATAATAGGTTTAAAGCAACTAATCACAAAGCCCAAGAAGAGCCATATCAATGGTTTCACTCTAAAGAAGTTTTATCATTACCTTATTGTCAGTGAGCTCTTTGTGGAAACTACGACGGTCGTGTCCCACCAAGGCGTTGGCCTGGATGTGCTGTATGTAGGACCAGGAGCTGTCGTAGGATTCATCGCTGTCTTCATTTTCTACAGTCACCTGCAGCACAAACAGAGTTCAGCATTTGGTTTCATTAGCATAGCTGCTGAGAGCTTATTGTGCCATATTTTTTGCCATGCTAGCTGCTAGTCCTTAGGGATTTATGACAAGACAAATCTGATGATCCTATAGAATATGATGAATTGCCTTAGATAAAACTACCTAACTGTATATACAGGAGGTAAAAACTAATCATCTACATCAGTTAAAGGGGCCCATTATGCTTTTTGGGGTTTCTATAGGTTGTTATAATACACCGGTATAGAATGTTTACTTCAGTTGGATGATAAAAGACGCATTCAATTATTAATTCACAGTGTAATACTTTATATCTAAAATCATATCATATTGGCTGCTTATATGTGAACATAAACACTCACCTCAAAGTTGTACCTGAGGATGTTCTGTGGCAGTCGGTAAGAGTCTTGATGGTCCCCACTGAACACCTTCCTGCACTGCCCTCCGAAGCTCAGAGTATTGATCACACCTGCTCTCAGTTGGCCTGTTAACACGTTGTATCTGTAAAGAATGACACAAAAAACGAATTAAAGAACTCTTATTAAGTAGATCTGTGGTTCTAACCCTTTTCTTAAGGGACACTTTGTTTTTGGAAGTACACTGACCACCTTGGATTAAGTGATGTGTTTTAACAGAAACAAATGAAACCCCCCGGGAAACGTTTGCGATCCCTTGGGGATGTTAAGACCCCAATGTTCGGAGCCAATGTATAGGCAACAATTTCACCCCAAATATGACGATTACAAGCCTATATCACACTCATTTTCATGTTGTTGGAGTTGAATCTACTCACCCTCTGCCTGTGACACCGGAGTTTGGAGGCGTTTTGTTGAGGTCACATGAGTACTGGCTGTTGTCTCCATCACAGTTCCTCTCATCCAGACCATCCTCACAGTCATGGTCTCCGTTGCACACCAGAGACTGGCTGATACACTGACCTGCGTTGCGTAATGTTTACAGTAAAGACAATTTATTCTACAATACATAATTTAGAAAAAACATGTGAAAAGTTACCTCTATTATAATATTGGTAAAGTCTTGCTGAATATAAGAAAGTGTAAGAAAGTATTGCAACAACTGAGACAATCTGGTAAGACCCTGAGCAAAACCTAACCAAAAGATTAGCATTCCTGGGCACATTTTTAACTGAAATTAGTTTTTGGGTTTTATGAAATAAAAAAACATACTATGAAAGGGATAAAGTTCTAAGATAAAAAGATGAAGAAGATGTGGTAGCAAACCGTAAATAACAAGATACCCAAGCGTTCTTTATTGAATGAGACTTAGAAACATGTTCAGTGTAGTAATAAAACAAGAGATACATTGAGTCATTCTGTCATAGACTTCTATAAATCTGCCCTTTTAAGGCGCCCCCTGTTGGCCCTTTGAAAGAATGCATATTTAGAGCACTTAAACATTGACTGCACTTTTCAGATTTGATTAGGTAAACATTCAGTGATGTAAAAATCAAGGTAGAAGCATCTGACTTTTTTGTAATCCGTGAATTGGCCCCCCATAGGCCAATTAAAAAAATGCAGGTTAGAGTCACTTCCACATTTAGCTAAATACAAGATGTCACAACATACCAGAGGTACAGCGGAACCGGTCTCCACAGCCTGTTGCCAGGGGACATCCTTTCTTTGAGACACATGGCTGTGCTTGTGTGGCTTCTCCTGAACATGGCGCACCCCCAAATTGGGCGTACAGCTCCACATGGCGGGTCCGCACCTAAGAGAGGAAAAAACCATTAACATGAAATCATTTTTTGTTTCTTGTGACATCACTTTATTTCCCAATGTTTTGCAACTTACTGCCGTGAAGCTTTTTTCAGAGTCACTATATTGTGTGTTTTTTCAACATGGAAGCAGCCACTCTTTGATTAAAACATCTACTATAAACATACAATTACGTTTTTCAAAATGTCGAGGGACCCTGTCTGCATAACCTACCACACAACATGAATTGAGAGCCTGCCCCCATGTTCAGAAAGTCATGCCAGGTTAAATCAATAATATTTTGCAGCAAATATTACGTAATTTGATCACAATCAGTGCTTGCTAGGGTAAATTATAAATCTGTGCAAATAGTTCACATTAAGTTAATCCAAGGTTTTCTGCAACACAAATCTTGCTAATGAGCAATAGCATCCATCTTTATTTATGTAACCCCACTCTGAATTTTGTATCACACCTTTCGGCACTGAAATTAAAACCTATACAAAGGATTTGTGGTTTAAAGTACCTTTGTCCTGGAGCAGCCATCACACTCTGACCACTCTCCATAAGACCCCCATCTGCAGTCAACATGCTGACAGCTAATAGAGAAAGACATGGACAATATAAAACAATATTCATGTTATATTTGTCGCTTGAGAATGAACAGAAAAGTATTAATCCATTTTTTTTTTTTAAAGCTGCATTCTTGGGTCCCAGGAATGTTGATAGTGTGGAGAAGAGAGAGATTGTTTCCACTATTAATACATTACTGTACAAGCGATAATATTGCAGTAAGATGTTAGGAGAGTTGTGTGTACACCTACCATACAGGACATATAAGGACGACCAACAATGCAAAAGAAGACAGAACTGCAACCAAATCCATCTGTACACAGAAAACAGGAAAACTGTTAGCTCAATTCAGTTTGCTCTACATTGATTATGCAGAGCAAACTGATATACTTTAATTCACAGTAAATTAACAGACGTTATTTCATGAGTTAGTGAGTGGTGACAGTATGAACTTATTTATTACTATCAATTGGAAAGGGATAACAGAAATACAAATTGTAGTGTAGATAAACTCAGAGACAGTTTTAAGGTTACTGACATATAACACTGTCCATTTGTCGATATTATTTAGCATCATAAATAATAAATGTGTGGTTTACAGTACCTTCATGATGTGCTTCTCAGAATATGGCCGTCTTGTCTGATCCACTGGAAAACTCTGGTTATATAATCAGCAGAGTGCAGAGTATGCAACACAACCCGAGTACAGGAATTCCCAAACTGAAGAAACTCTAATCTGTACAACCAGATGGTTAACACCTCTGGGTCATGAACACAAACCCAGTGTTCTTTTCCACAGCTTCAGTCCAAGGCCAGTGTTATTTCTCTTTTATCTACACTCAATCTATGACTTTATTTCCAGTAACACTATTCATAAGCCTGTTTGCTTTGAGTGCTGCAGTGTACAAAAATAATAGTTAGGAAATCTGTTCTTTTGTGAAAACAGTCACATTTGGGATGTGACAGGAATAGTTGCATCATAGTTGTTTACGTAGAGGAGGATATCAGTATAAGTCAGGAAGATTTGGGCAAAGTTCACAAAAATCCCCCATGTGGTCCATATTTGAATCCATTTGGCTCTGCTGCTCTGTGCACAAAATACATGTTGTTGTTTCTTATTAGAGTTATAAAATAAATTCATCTTTTTTATTGTTTTGTTTTTCAAAATTTGACTTTTTTACTTTTAAATACAAGTAAAATCATTATAAAAGCCCAAACAGCATCAAGTAACATGTCCAGAGGAATATAATAAAATAGACGGGAATTTGGAAAGCACAGACTTCTGCCAAGGCCTAATGCCTTATCTCGCAATGCTGACAAAATCCAGCCCCTTGTTACTTTTCGAAACAAAACAACAGTGATATCCTCCCCATCCATCTTTTCTGAAAATAGAGCAGTTCTCTGTTTGATTTACAAAGTCTATTGTGAACAAAGACTGCTTATAGGAAGTGGACTTAGTCACCATGACGTCGCCCATTGGTTTGTGCACTACAGTTTCAAAGCCTGGAGTTTAGCATATTGGCTGTTTTATTCTAAATAGACCAAATCCACATAATGCTATATTGAATAAGATTTGAAACTAGCGATTGAGATCATTAACTCATTGGGAAAATGATGTTCAGTAGGTTAATAAATCAAGGGAGAAGTAGAGTCATTTTCTCATAAACTTCTATTAATTGAACCATAGGAGTGGCTCCCTCTGGCCATTTGAAATAATTAACTTTTAGGGCACTTCCACATTGGCCACACTTTTCAGAAATGGAAGTTTATGCTTGATTGTGATACTTTAAGTTATCATGCAGTTTGTTTAGAAAAGGACAAACATCACCAAAAGCAGCTACTGTACACCTTAACTGGATCTTACCCAATCCAAGTACCACCACCTGATGACTGATCGCTCTGATATGGTTGTAGCGTGAGCAGTGGGGCGCAACAGACCTGGATACGAATAAGTTGTAGTTGTTATCTAGTAATTTCTTATTTTGGGTTCAGCAGCAACATGTGACATACTGTATATTAAAGATGAATACAGACAGTGTGTGGAGACGCCTTCATTCCTTTCTGGTGTTGGGACATTGACACTGTTCCCACTGGCGGTGGGTGTGGTTGGGAATGTTGTTTTGCAAATTGCAATCTCAGAAGATCCAGCTTGCAGCTTCTTGGTATGATTTAGTTTTCTTTGAACTTAATAATTAACATAAACTAAGTAAACACAATGCTAACTTCACTATTTACCAAGCACTTGAGTTACTCAACTTCAACTTGAACCTCTCACACCTTTACCGTTAATACATTTTGTCCTGTCTTTATCGGTTATTGGTTAAGTCCAGGCCTTGTGCCTTTAAGACAAATATATTGTTTTTATTCACTACAAATTCAGCTCTCATCCTTCTTTGAAGTCAAGAAGTGGGTTGTTCATACACTGCATACACTGGAATACTTGAGAGTTAACATGAACACATGTCCGCAGCAGTGCATTGAGAAAGGGTTCAAGGATTACTTGTTGTCATTTTGCCACACAGGATTGCTCAACAAAATGCAGCTTAGTCCATTATGACAGACACAAAACACATGACCCAACAGAACAAAACCGCAGTAGTAGAAGTGAATTCCTGAAGTGCATTTTTTTTTAATTGAAGGTCTGGCTCACTGACTTGCTGAACTCAGATGCAAAATAATCTCTTCTTCTAAAGCTGTCAATAAACTGTAGTCAAAAGTTGTGGGGTTATAAGGCACGGGAAATAGTTATATGAATGAACTTTTAAAACATGTTGGTTTTTTTAGGGCTGTTTCTAATATTTATAGGCCACATGTAACAGACTTGTAAGAGACTAGCCGGTGAACATACAGTAGATGGGCATTGAGAAGTTAAAGAGACCAATACTTATCTCAGGAGTTTGTGGCATGGTAGTGTAAGTATTGCAATTACATATCATGAGGCGGGGAACACATCTCGACTCTCCTAATGTCTGTCCTTGTATGTAAATAGACCACAGTTTATATCATATTGACTTTGAGAGTTGTGTTGACAGCTTGTTCCCACACTGCCCCTATATGACATGAGTGTGTGACTGCATGTGTCTCTGCCTGCATGTGTGCTTTGCAAAGCATGTGGAAATTGTGTGGGTGGTCCTCACAGGCTGTCAAAAACAAGTTACTGCCATGTGAGAACTAAATGTACCACAGACTAAACCTGAGCTGTAAAGTGACTCCCAGGCTGTGAAATAACGCCCTAAACATAGCAGTTCCGTAATATATAAAAAGACTAGTAACTAAAACCTTATATTATTTTAGGTTATTCCTTTCATTCCTTTAGATTGTTCCTCCCTTTCATCTGCTTTCATTTCGGTACATGGAACTAGGAACTTGTACTTTACAATAGAAGCTCACATCCTCATTCTAGTTACTGTTCATACAGTATAAAATACAAGTGAAAATATGAAGTACTTTGAACATTTCCTCTATGCTGGACTGAATTTCCTCCACTCCATCTCGCAATGACAGAATCAAATATACAATATTGAACTTTTTTTTAACCAACGTTACATTATGCATTTTGTTACTTTGCAGATCTAGCAAAACTACTTTTTCATAAGATACTATTTTGAATGCTGGACTTCTTCTAGTAGTTATTTAGGATGATGGACTTATGGACAAGCTTTAATGGAATGTAACTTAATACTTTTACTCAAGTTCTGTACAATTTTGATTTGTTGTTTACTTACTTGAGTATTTCCATTAATGGGATTTTAGTAACCACTATTCTACTTTTTCTACTACATTTCTTCCATATCAGTTACTTGCAGATTTAGATTTCAATACAAATGTATATTTTGATATATTGCATAACATTTATATTGTCAAATAAGCTTTTTAAACTGTGTCACTACTACTTTAAATCAATTGAAAGCTGTACACAACTAAAGCCATAGCATTTCAATTAAAAACAATAAAAAACATTTAGATACAACAAAATATATAATAATAATAATAATAATAGAAAAACAAATAGAAACAAATGAATGCTGAATTACATTTATCTAATTTTACTTTAATTATTTAACAATCCGAAATTATTCCTGGAGATCTGTTGGGCGTTATCCTGCAGTAGCCAGACACCACCAGCAGAAGGCGACATTTCTCTCTTACTCGGGAACAACAGGCTGGCTGCTACAGCTGCAAAAACAAACAAACACACACACACACACACACGCACGCACCCACACAAACTCACACGCACTCACGCACGCACACGCACACTCACACGCACACACACAACACACACACACACACACACACACACACACACACACAGACACTGACACACACACACACACACACACACACACACACACACACACACACACACACACACACACACACACACACACACACATAAACACACACGAGGAGAACAGTGAGCAGGCGTTTCTTCGACAGCGTCACCACCCTGCATGGAGCTCGGTTTCCCGGTTGGTTTTCCAGAGATTGTCGGCGCTGTGTTCAGAGGGATTGTGGACTTCATTTGTGAGTGAGATATTGAAATGGTGTACCCGGTTTAGCAGGACCTCGTGTGGGAGCTGTAGGACGGGAGCAGTGAGTTACTTCATGTTTGTTTAGCATGTCCGTGTGTTTACGCTGCTGTATGCAAACCGACAGTATCATACACTGACATCCTCCTGACAGTGGATACCTCATTATATATTTTATGTGATAGTATCAGAGCATTTTAATCTACATATTCCTTTATTAATCTTACAAAATCTCAGACAGCACTGTGGGAAAAACAGCCGAAACTGTGATAACAAACTAATTGAACTGCCATTTCTGTGAAGTACCTGTGAACCTGTGTGCCTGTGTACCTGTGAAGTAAGTGTTGTCTATATTTGAATATATAATATACTAGCCTCTTGAGTTTTAAATGTTGCAAGTGGATCTGAACTTTAACATTAACTTCTATGAAAATTGTACATTTAAATCTTCTTTTTTTATTACTACTAATATATAAAATAGAGGATTTAGCTTCTTAAAGCATTTTTGGCTTGTAACCTCTCATGCACACTGTTCAAACTCTTTCTCTTTATATCTATATATATATAGATATAAAGTATTTTATATATGTCGTTTATACGTGCAAATACATAAATAAAGTGTAGTCTATAGGTGGTAAAGCATGGAAAGCAATTATAAATATTATCATAAGTGCTGTTAAGTATCAAAGGGGCAATACAATTTGGAGACTTGCGTAACCTTAGTATGTTGCAATTTTTAAGGGGAAATTTGTTTATATCCTAGAAAGAATAATATTACCCCCTGATGCATTCGCTAATTATTCAAGTGGTTGCTCACAATAAATCTATCGTCAAAAATAAGATAATTATTTGTGTAACTTTTCTTATCCAAATGTCAAACATTCACTTATTCAAGCTTTCTTTTTTTCTGTCTCATATGAATATCTTTTGTAGGAAATAATTGATAAAAACCAGACTTAATAGCTTTAAAGTAAAACACATTGTTATGCACGGTTAAGACTCCTGCTAACACTTTTGAAATCACAGTTTATAAGGTGCTAGTTTGTCAATAACACTGTGCTTACAGCTTGTTATGCTGTCCCCGTGGGGCCAAATAAACAATGTGAGGCGCCAAAGTGACTCAGTACTTCAAATTTGATGTTCTTTGGCTTTAACCGACCCTCCCTTCAATTCTACCGCAATGTTCCTTCATTGATGCTGCACACACACAATGCCTGGTTAAATATTACATTAAATACTGCGACAAATATCCTACATACCTAGATTCTTTTTACGATACTTACCAATGCCATCATACAGCAGGCTCCCAAAATAGTCATGACCGTTGTGTTGTCAAGTCATCAGGGACAGTTAAGAACCGTATTTGCAAGAACAGAGAACAAGCTCAACATGGATTGTATAGGACTTTTATATTTAGTCTCTTTGGAGAAAATGCGGTAGGTTGTGTAGGCTTGTCTTTCCATGGCTAATCTAACATATACATGGAGCCATTAGCCTTTTATTATCTGTAAACCAACATGACTGTTGCGTGTGGCACAGTGGGTTGTGCGTAGATGTTCGGATCAGGGGGTCACAGGTTCAAACCCCACTGCAGTCAACATGTCGTTGTGTCCCTGGGCAAGACACTTCACCTCAAATTGCTCCTGTGGGGATTGCCCACAGTATTGAGTATGTAAGTCGCTTTGGATAAAAGCGTCTAACAAGTAACATGTCATGTAATGTAAAAAAATGACTGTACAGTAATTTAGCCTTTTAGAAAAAACAACTGTTTATACTGTCAATGTCGGTTTGCTTCTCCCGAAGGGGACCTAATACGCTTATTTTCAGTTGCAAATGTGTATTTCGTGCCCCTTCTGTGATGTGTTTTATGCTTTAATGTTCAAAAAGCTCTTTATTGTTCTCATACTGCCTGTGCTGCAGCACCTCTTTTCACCCTCTGCCTGAAACCAGAGCCCAGTCTGCTCTGATTTGTTATCTGGCTGACTCTGTTGTGATTGGTTGGGGATGTCCCGCCTCTTAGCCTACAATATATACAATGTGTCAGAGCGCAAGCAAAATAGAAGCACAAGACAAGCACAATCTCATTAGGATACAGAAGTACAGTAAACACATGAGGTTAATGGAGGCGTTTCAGGCAGGGGTGGAGTGTGTTGGAGAGAAACTCCCTCTGTAAAGAACTTGGGGATTTTACCCTTTGCAGACCAAAAATCTATACAACACACCACATGAAAGGGAGAACCCCCAATAAGCATAACCGGGCCTCTGTAATCCTCTGGTGGGGGCTGCAAGTGATCAAGAAGTGTTTCAGTAGCAAAAGCCGATTCTGGTAATCAGGCTAAAAAAACAAGCTTTACATTTGATTTTACAGGCCACAGTTTGGCCTTTGTTCGACTCATTTCAAGCAGAGCCTCTGCAGATTAATTCCATACCCAATACACTATGATGCACTTAAAATGGGCACGATATGAGATGAATATAACCCTATGTTTGTTATCTTCTCTGCTATCCTTGCTATAATTAAGTTTCAGCTCTTTTTTTGTTTGGAAGTAGAGAGGGAGAGACACTCAAGGACAATGCTGTTTTCTGGTTCAAATGACTCGCCGATATAAATGTATAAAAAGAAACAGAGAAAAACGAATGAACCAAGTTTACTAGAACGTTTTCCAAACTATGACCTTGAGTTTGTTTCTGGAATCCACACCTGTTCATCCAAACATAGGCTATATATATGAGATGATATCTGCAGCTATGAAGGGAGTGTAGTCTGTTCATGTGTCTTATCAGCGTCAGACATCCCAGAGTGTAAGTGTGTGTCTGTTATCAACATACCAAAAATTGTAAACAGAGTCAGAATGCCGTGACTACAGCAACGTTTGTGTTGGTGAAAGTGATTTATTGTCTTTCCCTCACTTGGCCCTAGCAATGCGAATATGTCTAGTTATATATTAAGCCCTCCAATTCACCTAACAAAATTAGGGACGGATTGTGGATCAACAATTGTCTTAGCATTATGTGAACCTAACAGTGCCTGACCGAAGACCTTTGAGGCCAAAATAGATAATGGAAAGAAAATAATCACAAATGATTAGTCAATATTCTTAATGGACATAAGCACAAACAATAAAGGGAGCATATTTTACAGTCTAGGATTAAAGAAACATTACATATTAGATTGATGATTAACTCAACAGTGTCTTTATGTAATCCTTTAATTGCAAAAAGTAAACTTCACTGGAAATGGTATTATTATAATAATTCTAATGACTGTAAATCAAGCAAGTTAAAGATACAGCAACATATTTAGACATACATTAAGAAAAATGTGTGTGGATATTAATAATATAAACAATTATAAACACTTATATAAAATTTAAATGAACTTGTAACTGCTACATAAGAATCTATTAGGGATCTTTCGTTTGTCTCTGACAGAAATTACAGTTTTTATAAAATGTGTATGAAAGCTATACGTATCAGTAAGAGCAAAGATGATTAAGCATTATCTATATTGCGATACTGCATGTAATCATGGTCAGTTAATTCCAGTAAATCATCAATATGTTGTATATTGAGTACTGTACATATCAAAATGTAACACACTTGTGCTTGCAAAAGCCTGGGTTTCCCCTCCTAGAAGAGATTAATATTCAATGAAAGAGTTGTTCACGCAGTTTAAATACATCGACAACTCAATAAATCAGAATTAGAATTCCTTTATTCGTTCTGCAGCAGGGACATTTATGGTCTTGTGTTCAGCACATTTTGGCCCTTTGGCTTCCCCATTTATAGTCTTAGGTTTGCATATCAATATGTTATAATGATACCTTTATTTGAATCTTGCATAAAGAAATGTTGTTCACAAGGTGGGGTCATGAACATGATACCTCAATGATCTTATCCATTCTGACGTATGCTCTACCTTCAAAAAACAGCTTCAGGGACTGTTCCTGTGTCTGGCTGTTGACACAGATTTTTATGTTATTAGGTCATTTTACTGCCAGCAATGAAACAGGTATTATGTTTCACTCTAAATCCGAAAATGACCCTGTTATTTTTTTCTGAGTAAGGAGGCGTCTCCAAACAGATTATTCAGATTCTAGGAAGTTTTTGTAGAGGATTTGAATAATAAATCTGACAAATACCGGGTAAATCCTAATCACTAATTCACAGAGGGTTGAAAAAACGCTGCCTCACAAGATTAAAATAACATGAGTCCTGTATGAATCCGTACCCAAGGCTCAGTAAACAAGATCCAAACAAGGTCCAAAATGTAGTAAGGATGGATTTCACAATGTGCTGGCAGGAAGCCAATCCTGTTGGCTGGAGATGTATGTCATGGTGAGAACAAAAGTGTTCTCTCCAGAAAGGAAAAACATTATGATCCCACGCAGATGATATGAATAAAACATGCTCATAATCCAAATAGGACCCTCCTAGTCCTCCCCATTGTCAGAGAAGTGTTGTTTTATTTCAAATTACAAGGAAAAAGATGTGAATTGTTCGAAAACTCTAACTTCTTTGTACGTGTTCTTGTTTGCGCTGAAAAGTTATATTGAAACTGGAAAAGAATTCAGAGAGCAGAACTTGTGAAATATAATGCATATCCTTTTATGTAAAGTGTCTTTGAGCATTAGGAAAGGTGCTATACAAATCCCATGTAGTATTGTTATTATTATTATTATCATTATTATTATTATTATTATTATGTATGATTCGGATCTATTCATAAATGTTCCATGGCCATCGACCTTTCAACAAGTGCCATGAAAAAACAAACTGAACCGAAAAACATAACCTCCTTGACATGTTGAGTCATTGGATATTTTGAAATGATAACATTATTTAATAACACAAAGAAAATGAATCTGAAATACAAGAACAGACTAAGTTAAAATTGAAGTGCCAGTTGAAGTTCAAAGAATAAATAATGAAGCATATACTTGAAAAAGCCATACTAAGGGTCGTTTTTCATTATTTACCAATCTGGTTATAATTTTTCTAGATTAACCAATTTGTCGTTTGGTATGTAAAAAAGGATATTTTGCAATAAGAAAAATAAAAACGTCAACGATTGGATGATAATCAAACTAGTTGTTGATTATTCTCCTTCGATTGCCTCATCGATTTGTTGAGAAATCGTTGAGTTAAGGTTCAAGCGTTCAAAAGTTCTGAATACTTTACCATAGATCATATCAACTATGCTCTAAATTATAAGGGAAATGTTCCTACACAAATGTCTTCACATCAATAAGTCAACTGTATCTAAAGCATCAAAAACTTTTTTAAATCCTTAAGCAGTAAAACTTTACTGTATTACACACATTAAAAGACATACAAGGGGGTCTGTACACACAAACTGAAAGATTGACAATCAAGTTGACTTTAGGCGCTTTCACACCAAGTACTTTGCCGTACTTAGTTCCCAGTACTTAGAACTAAAGAGTAGATCGCGTTCACACCGGAATAAGTCCCTGAGGGAGGATTAGGCAAATGAAGCCGCTAACGTCACTTCTTCTTCTTCTGCTTTGGGTTTACTGGCAGGCCGCAAACAACTTCACGGCGTATACTGCCACCCGAAGTCCCCGGCCGGAAGTCCCCGGAGTTGGGGACTGGCTTCAGTAGAAGCTGCTGGGACTCCTGCTCTCTAGCACCTCAGTCATACCTCATTCACACCAACGGTGTTTCAGGGCCGGTTCGGAGCTGGAGCTTGAAAAGCACTGGGTTTTCCTGTTCACACCGCAGCGGAGCAGCCTCTCTTAGCTCCGGAATCCGGTTCGTTTCAAGCACCAAAAAATTCTCCGGCTAGAGCTAGAGCAAAAGCACCGCATACGTCACGCTTACCTCGAGGCTGGGGCAGGGGCAGGGGCAGGGGCGGGATCAACTCCTGAACAACAACAAAAAGCCCGCGTTTTATCCAGTTTGTACTCAACGATGGAGAAACTTAACAAGCAGCAGTGGTCCACTGAAGAGACCAGCTACCTACTGGGAATCTGGTCTTCCGAAGAGGTACAGAGGAAGCTGGAGGGGAGCACGCGGTCCAAAGCAATTCTCCAACAATTGCAGAAAGAGATGGCAACCGCCGGTTTTTACCAAAACCAAAACGAGTAGCGCTTCAACACAATCGGCCATTGTTGTTGTTGTTGTTGTCGGTGTGAGCTGTGAGGGGTTTCCGCGCGGTTTGGCTTTATGAAGCAGGCACGCAAACGGTTACGTCATGACGCAAACGAGGACGCAATGACGCAGCACCAGTCGGGCTCTGAACGCTGTGAAAAGACACAACTCCGGTTCAAGCTCCGTGCTAGAGCTTTTCAGGTTCAGAACCGGTTCTTCGGTTTAGCTCCGGCTCTTTTCACACCGCCCCTGCCCCTGCCCCTGCCCCCGCCTCGACGTAAGCGTGACGTATGCGGTGCTTTTGCTCTAGCCGGAGAATTTTTTGGTGCTTGAAACGAACCGGATTCCGGAGCTAAGAGGCTGCTCCGCTGCGGTGTGAACAGGAAAACCCGGTGCTTTTCAAGCTCCAGCTCCGAACCGGCCCTGAAACACCGTTGGTGTGAATGAGGTATAGCAGGCACTAAAAAGGGGTTGAAAAGGTTCTCATGAACTAAGTTCTAGTTCCGGATTTTATTGATGTGAACGCAAAATTTCAAGAACTATCGGAACTATACTGGGAAAAGTATTATTAGGTTCCTGTCCTAAAGAGTTCATAAGTCAAGTATTTAGAGAAATATGTGCATAGTTCCTCCAGCTGAATGTTAGGATATAGAATAACAGATAATCTGATATGTATGCACTGGAGCCCGGTTTACAAACTGGAACATTACGTTATTTGTTGAATGTGTTTATCTAAAGCACTCGTTTAATCATGGGTTTACCTAACCTCTCATCTGAGAGAAGTTAAGGAGTGTTTAATGGTGGTAGTGGGCCGGGCCTTCATTGGCTGTGTGGTGCAGCTGGGTGGACTGCACGGAGAAACTAACATAGGCCACATGTTTTCTCCACAGCTCAACACCATGGCTGTCGCTCTCACCATGCTCCTCTTCCTCCTTCACATCTTCACTGCTTCAGCGCAGGAATACGCCTCTGAGCAAGGTATGTGTATGAATATTTATGAGAAGTTTAGAATTTTAAAGCATTTCTTGGCATTTCAAGACATGATTGCATGATGCAGATTTTGAATTATTGTTATTTTATATCATATATTGTGTTATTATGGTTGCAACTTTTGTGGTTGGCATTGATTTTGATTTTTTTACTTTTCGACTAATTTTTAGATGTTTAATTATCTTTGATGTAGTTGGTTTGCAATTACAAGTTGCGCAACACCAGATAAAACCATTTAAAAAAAAAAAAAAAAAGATAAATCAGTTTTTAATAGACAACAGCCCAATTTGAAAGAGCCTTGAATAATACAAAAGATGTCCAGTTGCAATGTTACTGTGTGTTGCGTACTGATTTGGCATTCAAATGAATATGTGTTGCACAACAGCAAAGCCCTCCACACAGAGCGAGCAGATTTTCTAGTGAATTGGCTTCCCAGGAATTCTGGAGAGCAGAGAGTACTCCACTGTTGAACAATGGGAAGCTGTTTAGAGTGTCGCGCCCCCCCCCCTTTTTCTCCGTAACAGCCCCTCAGTGGTAATAAAAGACTGTATTTTTGCATACACAGGTTGTATTTTACCCAAAGATACAAACGGTTGACCCTCAATGTCACATGGGGACATCCTGTGCTTGTCACGTCACATAACACTTGTATTGTACTTCAGCTTGGTGTTGAAAGATGATGTGTTCAGCCTGTTCTCCTGCTATTTACTTTTATTCTGTTTTTGTTTTTATGCTTTACGAACAAGGCAGCCGTGTTCTGACAGGCATGTAATTTCCCCCTGTAGCGTAACAAGCAAGTGACAGCTTCCAACTTGCTGCCAATTGTCCTTTGAACTCAACGGTGCCTCAGCTCTGTATAATGCTTTTTACAGACTCGTGCGCTATAGTTTGCCAACTTTTAATACCCTCCACATTTTTCTGAATCGCTGCCTTCATCTCAAAAGGTGTTGAGTTAAGGAAACCAATGTGGGGACAATTTGTGGTAGATGGCTTTTCGGTACGTAAAATGAAAAACAAATGATCTCAGCATTTATAAGAGGCGTAATTTATCTTGCAGACTGAGGCTATTATGGCTGGCTATGTCTTGTTAACGTTTGTTTAGCAACGTTTAATGCTTTCAACACTTAATTCTCCTTTGTGTTATTTGCTTAATTAATTGTGAGTGACGTCCAAATACTCTTGCTGGGGAAGGAGTGCTAACGGCTATAAAAATTGAATACACAATGTACCTAAAAATGTATTTGAGGCATGGGAATTAGCCTGTGGTTGCGGCTAGCCTACCTTTCACTGCTCTAATCAACACAGGTTGCTGCTAGCAACAACCCAGCTGTTTTTGTTGATAGCAACTTGAATGTATAGGAAATGCATAACTTATTTGAAGAGTTGGGTCTTACAGATTGATAGTTGTTAGGGTTAGGGTTGAAGCTTGGTTGAGTCACATTTGAGAAGCTAGCAAGTGTAAACTAGATTTTTAAATGTATAAAACCAGAAAACTCTGCCAATTTTGCCAAACTCTTTTCTAATGAAAGTAGCTAGCAGCACCATCTCCGAATGTTGCTAAATCTAACGAGAAGAGACCAGAGCTGTCTTCTCTCTGAGTTTCTCTTAAAAGCATGCTCTTAAAACCCTTTTTGCGATAGTGGAACAACAAGTACAGGATGGGAAGAGCGAGGGGAAATTGTGCGCTATTTAACAGATCATGGATGGGATGTTCTCTGCGCAAGATTAAAATAAATAAATGCACGACAAGGTCTAACCCTTCACTTGTGAATCTCTCGCAAGATAGTTACACATTTACCTTTTAATGGTTACAGTAAAGCCAGTCTGGGTAAACCTTTTGCAAGGTTTCTCGCATGGGTTTTCAATTTAGACACAACCACTTGCACTAGCTTGATGATTGGATATTTCTTACTGAAGATCATCTCTTGTACTATTTTACGGACATTTCTAGGTCAACTTGCTATATTATGTAGAGAAGAAAATGGCTCAGACTTTAAATCCACTAGACGCTCAAGATTTAATTCGACAAATTAAATAGTCCCTGTAGGGGGGAACATGAATATTCTCCTCACCACCTGATTACCACTGTACATATCATCCAGGAATCAGGACATTGCCTCTTGACATTGCTTCTTGATGTGATTACGAGGTCATATTGCCGCTCCATACATTCAGGCATACACAAGCTTGTTATGTTGTTAGACCTTGTTAGTTAGTTGTTAGTAAAAGGTTCCCCAAATTACTATTGAAAGCTCTTAGGAAATGGCTTTTTCTAAATACAGAGGATGAGGTCTTTCCTCCTGAAAGTGCACTGATTGGCTGAACATGTGCTCACAGGAAGACAGTAATGAAGGCCTGCCACCTACATACTGAGCAGGTGTTATATGCTATAATGGAAATACAGATGACAAAAACAATAAGCTATGTTCTGCCTCTATAACATACGGCATCTGCTGTATGAGTGAGTCCTTTTAAGGAGATTAATAGCTGCTATTTCCTGCTCCGCTCAAATTTGTTCCTGAAAAGGAAACGCATGCGGTCTTTTCAAAACAGATTGAGCGCGGATGTTTTTGTTTCACCCTGAAATAGACTGTCGGCAGCATTTAGAGAGATTCATGCTGTAAACATGTTTATTCTGTGTGCGTGTGACAGTTTACCTCAGAAAGGGGAGTCCTGTAATGACAATATGTTGCAAATAGTTATTTTCAATCTTGGAAATTGTGTGTGTGTGTTTTTCGGCTCTGATGGCTGTGTTCACAAAGTGCTCGGCTGCTGCCGCTCACATGTTTACTTACACCAGGGGTGAACTCTGTCTGGCGGCTGTTGAGCAAACACAGCAGCACTCAAGAGGAAAGTTGATGGTTAGCGAGTTGATTTAGTTTGTTAAGGGATACGGGGCCATTCATAACTTGACAAGGAAGTACAGCAAAAATGAAGACCTTAACAATACTTGATTAATTGTTTTGTGTATCCACCAAACAACAGCTAACCCTAACCCTATCAGCTCAATATGTTATACCAGGAAACTGCTGTTTGTGTAAAAACAAAAGTCAAGGTTGACCTAACCTAAGTCAACTTACGTTAACTCTTGCCCCTTACATAAGGTCATTAAATGATGACATATGTTATGTTACATAACAGAAATACTTAAAATTACCCAATTTATGACCATTTACTACTGAAGTAGGGTTTTTAACAAGTAGTAGTAGGGCTAAATGGGACCTATAATTATTTACAATCCATAAGTAAACCACAATGCTTCCAATCCACACTTTTTTTTACTGGTTGCAAATATATACCAGATTTGTGTGATATGTGCTTATAGAGAATACATTTGATATGTGATACAGTACACTTTCTAGAAACTCATTTAGGTAACCATTCCCATATACAATCCTCAGATTTATATGTATGTGTTTAACAAACCTCTATTAATTAAAAGTATGATATAAACTGTATTTATCAATTGTACTACTGTAGTTACTGTCACACCCAGAAACATGTTTAATAAATCAAGTTGACAAACACACATGCACACACACAGCAAAACACACAAACACATACATAACCTACAAACCATGCTTGTTTGCTCATGTATCATGATGAGGTGAGACATTTATTGTAAATGCCCGGCTTAGCTGAGTGTCAAATTGATTCTTCTTTTAATCCTGAGCCAAGCAGAGTTCCGAGGAGGAGTCGGGAATCTGGTAAACAGGTTATTTTTAACCTGTTCCTCCTTTTCCCTGAAGCACCCTAAGCGAGTCAGAGGTATTCATGGTCGCTCTGAGCGCTGCCTCTCAGCTGTGAAGGAGCCATCTTGTGCTCAGCAAGCATGCGCTCGTGTGTTCTTACATGTTGATTTCAGCTGCTGCTGTCCCAAGAATCATTGATTAGGATCCCTACTGGTAATACAATCAGCAGCCCTGCTTAATACAAAAGCACAGTCAGCTATTTGTTGAAAGGGACAACTCCCTACATTAGACAACTTTTCCATTTCAGATTTACAGTTTATTTTATAAATTCAAATATGTAAATTCGTTGTTTTTATCATATTGTCAAATAATGTGGACTAACCTTTGAGTGGACATTCCCTTTACATTTAATGTCTCTTTATTTATTTTAAACTTTCTTTTATTTTTATAAAAACCTTCCCTATTTGTATGACCATCATTCAACAGCATTCTAAAAAATGTAGTAATTTACAAATATTTATACTCTATTTTATGGCTGTCATGATAAGGTTTTCACTATATGATGATCGTCGGCAATAGATTTTTCAGTAACAATATTTTCTAAATGTTACTAAGAGAGGATTATGCTCATTTTCAGGATCATATTTCTATTTTGTGCCTCTACTGGGACATGTCTCCATGCTTTAATGTTCAAAAAGCTCTTTATTTTTCTCATACTGCCTGAGCTGCAGCACCTCTTTTCACCCTCTGTCTGAAACCAGAGCCCATCTGCTCTGATTGGTTAGCTGGGCGGCTCTGTTGTGATTGTCCAACTGCTTAGAGATTTCCCGCCCCTTAGCCTATCACGTACAATGTGTTGGAGCGCTAGCCAATAGAAGCACAAGTGTTACTTAGGGATGTCATTATGGAAGTAAACAAAGGAGCCCAATGAAGGTGTTTCAGGCAGGTAGTGTGTTGGAGAGACACTTTTGGATTATAGCCTGAAGATATGCACAAAAACCTATATATCACACTATAGGAAAGGAAAAACCCCAAAAAGCGTTATAGAGCCCCTTCATTTTTTGGCTTTGAGAGTGTGAAACTCCCTACAGACAGACAGACAGACATGATTTAGGAGCTTAGTCTGCGGCGAGGAAGCTGTAGAAACATGCTCTGTGCACACGTGGTTTGAGTTTACGCAGCTAGTAAAACTGGTTCCAAGGAGTTCTTTCTGTGCCTTCTTTGAGTTCACAGAAAGCAGATTCCACGACAGCCGTGGTGGTGACCTCTACCGCTGCAACTTTAATTTGAAGAGCAATAAAAGGACTTCCAGGAAAAAGCCGATGCTCACAGGGTTTAAGTTACAGATACTATCCTCTCCCTGGAGCACAGCCATGATTTATAAGAGTTGCACCAGAGAAGAGAAAGCGTCATAAATCTTCACAGTTGGGAAATAATTCGATGTGTGCTTACTTTTCTTCCCCTCCCTCTGTTCCCTACAGTCCTCCCCCGGATAAACCCACATTTCACGGGCTGCGTCTCTGCCAATTTGGAGACTTTCATCTGCAGATGGAATGTCGGCACTTCCAAGAACTTCTCAGAACCAGGAGATCTCCGTTTGTTCTACAAAAACAAAGAGTAAGGGGAAATAATGATAACAGAAAATGCTCTTTCTGTGAGTTTAAGCAAAGCAAGGTCACACATTGAAAAATGGGAAAGAGATCAGAAGCGGCCCTTTTCTTTTGAATTCATCCTCCTTTCTTTCTGATAGAGTTCGGGGTACAATAACGTAACCATTTAAACAAAATGCCTTTTAAACAATATGCAATAAATATTAAAAATACAATAATAAGTGTTGAAATGTTAGCCCTTGTGTTGTTGAAAAGCTGTTACAGTTCATGGTGTTCGCGGGTCAATTTTGACCCATGATTTATCTCAGTCCAAAACACTCAAAAATAATGACTATCATCCAATATTGTTTTAACTACATCATAACTAACTTATTATGCATTCATAACCGTACAATCCTGTTGTAATTTAATGTTATGGCCCCAAAAAACATTACACCACATATTTAAGTAAAACATGTGATTCAATTCACTCATTATATTTCCTATAGTGAAGACAGTGGATCATTACATTATCTGACTATAATAGACTAATATTAGAATACAATCTCCCCAAAAAAAGTTTTAAATTATTGTTACAGTGGATGAAGGGGGTGGGGGAGGGGTGTCTAAAGTCAAAAATGAATCTTGATTGGGCCAAATTTGACCCTGAGTCACCCAAAACAATTCTGCTGACCCGAACACCAAATTATACACTTTTCTTTTTAGAGACCTTCAGACTTGGCTAAAATTGTCAAAATTAGTTTTTTAGTGTTAATATAGCTGTTGTGGGGGATATCATGAAGCCTTGTTCCGTTAAAAAAACTAGAGCGTAGTTATTATATAATTTGAACTTGAAACGGGACCCGAACACAACATAAGGGTTAAACCTACATATATATTTGTGTTCTTAGCATTGAAAACAGTGCAATATATATTGTTTGATGCAGCTAATAAAAGGGCTAGGAAGAAACAAAAAGACATTAAAATGGATTGCATGTGAAGTAAGTTAGTTCATACTGTATATTTCTGATAACAAAGAAGGTGAAGATGACAGGAATTGCAAGGAAGGGTATAAGTAAATGTACTTTAGCATGGTTAAAAAAACCTCTTTCTCCACATATTCTAGGTCAAGCAAGTTCACTGCTTTTACTACTCAAATGTGCACATGGTTGTGTTCAAGCGTTATCTGGAATATGGATCACCTGCTCACTCTGTTGACAAGGCAAAAGTCCAGTTCAGGTTTACACTTAGCTGTGAGATATTACTATATCTGAGGGCATGGTAGTGTTTCTCTCTAACTGAATAGTAAGTGCATTGCATTATTTTATATTTTTTGTCAACAAATCCCATGTGAAACTGCTACAAATCTGCAGTTTCTTAAATAGACACTTGAAGCTAAGTCCAAAAGTGAGTCAATCTCTATAGAGCCTCATGTTATATGCCCACATTTAAAGGTCCCCTATTATACTGTTTTTCATCAATATATTATAGGTCTCAGATATATACAAAACATGTCTCTGAAGTGTTTGGCTCCAAACACCAAACAGATCATTGCAGCATCCCATAATCCCCTCTGTTTCAGCCCTGTTATAAATAAGGAGCCACTCCCCACGCCCCTCTGAGAGATATTTGGTTAAAAAGAACACAATGGTGCTCTAGGAGGAGATTCAGGTGATAAGGTGTGGGGGGGGGGGGGTTACCTTGGTTGCTGATTGGCTAATGGTTACAAACGCAAAAAAAATCGTTATGACATCATAAAGTGGCCAAAATCTGATCAGCTCATTTTCAGACAGGTTTTTATATAAATGGATCAGGACAAAAAGAGAGAGAATCTTTTTTCCTGAAACTTTCAGAATCTCTTTACACAGAGGGGACACATGTTGATGTAAAAAAGACAGGAAAAAGTTGAATTTGTACAATAGGTGACCTTTAAAGCAGAAATAAACATGTTTGCAGGCTGTTACAAAAACAGTTTTGTAACAGCCTGCAAACATTTTGGAGAATAGAATACAATTCTTCTAATTTTATAACAAATGTTGTCTTTCTCCCCCCCCATTGCAGACAGGCTAAAGAGTGGATGGAGTGTCCTCACTACAGCACAGACAGGCCAAACGAGTGCTTTTTCAACCGGAGCCACACATCCGTCCGGTTAAATTACCGAGTCCAACTGCGCTCCAGGGATCAAGACATCATGTATGACGAGAACCGCTTCGAACTTCAAGACATCGGTGAGTGAACTGCACGCCTTTCACAATCCAGACAGGAAGTTGATAGAAAGCAGAATATAAACCCATGTAAGGTTTTACCAAAGCAACCTGGTTCAAACATATTGACAGACACTAGAGGCTGAACAAATACGTGTTCTCATGCACTAGTCAATGTTTAGAATTATGCATATTTTGCCACCATAACGTCCTTGTCACCGTGAATAAACCTTTCAGTGTTCCGGCTAAGAGTTTATCTAACAGCCCCTTCCGTCCTACTGCTGATCATCAGAATCACAAAATAAAACAAAGATCATGTTCGATCTTTGTTTCAAAGATCGAACATGATCATACAGATCATTTGGCTGTATGATCATAGTAACACTGAACAGTTTATACTGAGTGAATCCAACCACATGTATGCCTAAATACTCCTAAATATTTCAGAGTTGAACCACAGTAAGCCATTGTCAAAAAAACAAACAAATAAAGGGATAGTTTGGATTATTGGAAGCAGGATTGTATGACTTACTTATCCATAATCAGTATACTGTAAATCCTACAGTAGATGTGGGTCAATATTTTGGGGGTACCAGTAGAGGGTGTCACAGGGTACGGCAAGCAGTTGGACCCAAACACAGAAACCAATGGAAGCCATGGTTTTGCATACATGTGTCAATTCACAACAGTTGAACATAAAGCATCGTACTTTTTTGCCTCTTTTAAAAGAATGAAATGTCTTGTCACGGCTGGAGGGCAAGGTAGACAGGACCCAAATGCAGAAGGTTGGTTGAAAATCAAATAATCCTTTAATTGCAGAACTAGGCCAGGCAACAAAGTAAAATATGGCAAGGCAAACCATTAAATCCCACAGAACCAAATCCTTCCAACGACTTCAAGACTCACAGAAAAACCAGAACTTAAATGCACACAAGACTAATCACACGAACAAGACACAGGTGGGGAGGGAGGAGAAAACACAGGGGCACAAGGTGAACACAATCGGGTAATCAAGCGGGAGGGAACACAGAGACAGGAAGCAACAGACAAGACTGGGGGTGAACACTTTTCAAAATAAAACAGGAAACCAAAGACAGATGTTTGACGGGACAAAATAAAACAGGGAAAACTAATACGGATGTTTCTCTCCCTCTGCAGGTTTCCCCCAGGAAAACCCACACCTCACGGGCTGCGTCTCCAACAATATGGAGACTTTCCGCTGCAGTTGGAGTGTCGGCACTTCCAGAAGCGTCTCCGAGCCGAGAAACCTGCGCTTATTCTACATCACCAAACAGTAAGGAGGAACACTTTGATAACAGAACAATGCTCTTTCTGTGAATCATAGGAAATGAACGTCCAGATAAAAAACAGGGAAAGAAATTAGAAGATTTTTTTATTTTATTTAACTATTCATGCCAATGTGGTAATTTCAGCAAATGTAAAACAACAAATTGACGGGTAAGTGAATTTAGAAATGCAAACCAAAAGCTTCAAATTAATGGAGAGGGAAAATTGTTTATCCCAAACTGATTTGTCCAGTATTTTCAAACAGGGACATTTATTGGTTTAAAAATTTATTTACAGATTTTGTTATGATCTCTACCACTCCCCTTAGGCCAAATGTTCCACGTTGTTTGCAAGATATCTCATAATGTAATTGGCAGAGTGGCATGAAATGTACTGAGCAATTACCCGCTCCCCAGAGGATATATACTTTTTATTTGAACAACCCCATGACATGCGACTGAGAATCGCCTTCAAGGCAGACTACATTTACATAAAGCTCCACTACTGGTCTTAGAATAATCTAATATATGTGTGTCTGTAAAATATTTAGGAACTGCTTTGAGTAGATTATCGGACTGAACAAAGAAATGTCTCCTGTCATTTCCATGCAGTTTTTTTTTTTTAAACAACTGTTGTCTTCCTCGTTTGCAGACTCCCCCACACTCCTCCTGTGGAGTGGAGGGAGTGTCCTCACTACAGCACAGACAGGCCAAACCATGCTTTTTCAACCAGAGCCACACATCCGTCTGGTTAGATTACCGAGTCCAACTGCACTCGATGGATCAAGACATCATCTATAACGAGATCCGCTTCGAACTTCAAGAAATCGGTGAGTGAACTGTACGCCTGTCACGATCCAGACAGAACGTTTTGAAATAAAAACCCATGCAAGACTTTCGTATCAAAGGATTTGTTTGCAACCTGGTAAAGTACCCATGCTTTTGTCCATATTCTCAGAAAAATAAATACCTTACATTAAAGGTATATTGGTGACCTGTACTACATGAAATCAACCGACTATTGCCCGGAAAATACCGTTTTTAACTGGCTGTTGAAATGCGTACACCACTGTTTTTCTTTATGCTAATGCTGCTCAGTGGTGTTCTTTGTATGCCTGTAGACTTTCATATTGGCTTGGTTTTATAAGTAAATCTTTCCTTGGGCTGGTTCTTTGTAATCTGTGTATAGACTCAACAAATTTAATTCTATAGATGTTTGTCCTCAAGGTTAGACAGATCTAGGCCTGATATTGACATTTTAAAAGATCGAGAAATAGCTCTGTTGGCCAATCTGATTGATCTTGATGGTTTAAAAATTGTGCGTGTCTTTTTGAATATTGCATATTAACTGCATTTTTTGCTCATTGATCTGTGGTGCTTTACTGTTTTATTTTTCTGTGTATTGATGATTATAATGATTATCTTAGCCAAGTCACTCTTAAAAATTACATTTCATATCTAAGTAAGACTTTGACCTGGTTAAATAATGGATATGTATATTGTAACATCTTATTTTAGACTAGTGGAAAGATACAGACATCTTAAAAAGTGTTCCAAAGTTTAGCATCCACATCCCATGTATTGATTGGATGGATCTATGTGTACGTATATAGAGTTTAGTTCAAAGAGAAGTTTGTTGATAATACCATGCTGATGATAAAACTTCTATTTGTTGGCCTGCAGTGGAGCCGGACCCTCCAGTAGGCCTGAACTGGACTCTGCTAAATGTGAGTGTGACTGGCACTAGCTTTGACATCATGCTGAGCTGGAATCCTCCTCAGTCCGCCGACGTGAAGATGGGATGGATGACGCTGCAGTACGAGGTCGAGTACCGCAACGCCATCTCTGACCAGTGGGAAATGGTGGGTGTTATATTTTAGTGTGTGAATTACAACTAAAAATGTACAACCTATTTGATTTGAAATATCCGACTATAGACTGATTGATCTACTTTTTTACAGGTCGACCTTGTGAAGAGCACACGTCGCTCCATTTTTGGGCTTCAAACCAACGCCAATCATGAGATCCGTGTTCGGTGTAAAATGCTGGCTGGGAAACTGTTTGGGGAGTTCAGCGAGTCTGTCATCGTACACGTACCATCTAAAGGTTAACACTCACTGCATTCAGGCTGAACATAATTGCTTTTATACGTTTTTCTACATTTTAGCTGTGAGGCTGCAGCTGAACATCCTTGTCACCCTGAGTAAACCTTTCAGTATTCCGGCTAAGAGTTTATCTAACAGCTCCACTTTTTCTGCTGAGCTTCAGAATCATTAAATGAAAAATAGTTTGTTGATGTTATGTAGTTATCCTTGTGTCCAACATTTACCTGAAGCAATGCAGAAACACAAGCAAAAAAAACAAGCAGAAGAGCAATCAGCTCAATTTTTCCCTTTTTTTTAAAGACATAGATAAGACAAGTCCATATCCCGAAAGAAAATTCACGTTAATCCACTTTAATTAATATATTTAAGATGTACCTCAATTTTTTTTACCTAAACTAAGATGTCCACCATAGATTGTATTTATTTTTTGATAAAAACAGTGCTCTGTTACCAGAATTATATCAGTTTAGTGTTAGCCTGCCAACATTTGTAGACTTGTGGTCGATGGAAAATGCTGGCCAATTTGCAAATGTTTGGTCATAAATCAAAGTAATTGGGCTGCCAAAAAGATAACTGAACTCATGAATTAAATGAGTTCTGAATTACATCATGAGACATTTCAGTGGTGGACTTACTGAGTGACCAACCATGCAGCTAGCATAGCTTAAAGGTCCCATGTCATGCTTTTCCGGTTATTACCCGCAACGTCCCGCCAACACGGCACCCAGACCCCACGCAGCATTCTCATCTGTTTGTCATTGCTGGTGTCCTTTTCTGGTTGCTAACAAACGCCATTGTAACACATAAACACACATCAGAGCACAGTGGGCTCATAGGGAGGGGGGGGGCAGGAGCTCCAACAAGCCGTTTAGGACAGAGAGTGAATACACATACTATACAGAGATGCTGTATGAGAAACCAATGTGATTTAATCCACTTCATTATGTACCTTTTTATTGCACTAGATTTATTTGACACTCATAGTTACCGGCTACTTCCTGCATATAAAACAGGTGACATTTTCTATATGTACAAAAAGGTAAATAAACCCAGCTTTTAATTGCTCTGAAATGTATATGTAAGTGATAGAAACTAAATAATATAATATTCTATAATAATATGATACTTCCAAAAGGGCCATTCTGCACTCAAAGTACAGCATGCTTTTAATACCTCTGTACTTATACTTAAGTAACGTTTAGAATTCAGAACTTTTACTTATAGTGGAATATGTTAAACAAAGGTACTTCTACTTTTACTTAAGTTAAAAGTCTGAGTACGTTTTGAACCTCTAATGCAGAACACATCTTCTTATTATTTGATTACCGGATAACTATTTAATACAACCATACTTAATTCAATCCAGCTTTCCTTTAACTGGAGGAAGCCAGGTGTTTTCAGGTCTAATACAGGTTCTTATAAAGAAACCTCATAAAGTAAATGTGAGGACACTCTTTCATCTAAGCGCCTGAGTCATTTCTTTGAAGCAGTTTCTGTCTCAAGACTGAGCCATTACGCCAATAAGAGAAAACATTGAACCAGCAAAGTTATGTAAGTCAGTTATTTGATACTTTGATGATGTTTTATATTAATTGAACATTTCCTTTTCAGCGGTGTCTGGATTCCCAGTGCTGGCCTTGCTCATCTTCGGGGCCCTGTGTTTAGTCACCATCCTGATGTTGATTATCATCTCCCAGCAAGAAAAGTAAGTATTGAGCAGTTCAGGGTTTCTGTGTGGGAGCAGCACTCTGTGTGGGCTGTGGACCTTGATAGGCTCGCTATTCAAATGTGTTGAACAGCGAGACATTCTGTTTTGCAATGTTCGTACTGATGTCTGAAGTCAAGTCTGTTTTTTCCTATTGCTTTCTTGTTATTTTGTTGTTGTTTTTTTACTAGGATCCCCTTTATTCGCGAATCCACACATACAACTTGAGAGCAATGATAATGATAATAACCTTAAGAATAAACAGAAAATAAAAGAAATAAAACTGTGTTTCCAGTCGAAGGAGAGATCTCACTGGCAGAAAAAAACAAAACAAAAACAGACTTGATTTAATGAAACAAGATCTGCAGGCAAAGTTTATACAAAGACATACAGCCACACTCCAGAAAACTTTTTACAGATCATTCTATAACGAACAAATGATTTCTGTACTCATTTTCAAATAATAAAACATTGCTTTTTCATGCAAGGGTCAATTTTGAGAGTAAGGATCATCAACCAATATTCATATTTAGTTATTTATTTTGCTAACTGAGCCTAACAGTGTCTTTATATTTCTCCTAAATTACTTTAAAAAAGGCCCTGTTTGCATATGTATCGCATTTTTCTCTTAATCTGAGCCAAAATTGTTAATTTGTTTATGGTTGTTGCCATTATTTTCTTATTGATGTAGTATGACACAGATATTTTCATGTAAAAAATCTATAGAAACCTTTTAAATCTAACATGGCAACAATTAAGCACTATATTTCAACCCGGCTTCATCCCATGTTCAAATGTCTGTTCTGCAAGTGTATATTTACTAAGTTTGTCTAATTGGATTCTGACTTTTCTACTAAATTCACCAAAAGCAAGCATTAAAAGGCCTTTTCGCACATCTTAACATGTCATTTCAGAAAACCTGATTCAAACTGTATTGGTTTAATATAAGTGAACAACAGGGGAACTATCATGGTGATATCATGGTGTATCACCTTGACTGTCAACCCTTAAAACGAGCTTTTTTTGTTGGAAAGGTAGCAAATTCCACCGTTGTAAAATGATTCTAGTTTCCCAAGATGTAGGTGCAGGAACTACCAAAGGACCTTGTTCTAACCATTTGGTAATATAACCGTGTCAGTAAAATATAAAATATTTTGGTGCAAGTATTTAGGGCCTGGTCAAAGTACAAATGTTGCAAAATACGTCTAGTCTCAACTTTGAGCGGGGATAAAGCATCAGGCCTCGACACTCACCGGATGAACAGTGGAGAGCTTGAGGTGCATGTTGAAGCTTGTGCGAATAGTCTTTTATCGCACTTGACTGAACTGCTGAACAACATTTAAGATTAAACAAAGCCGGAGATTGCGAAACCTGTCTCACTGAGTGAGTTAGACATTTAGCTAAGGTCTAATTGATATGACACAAATAGGTAAACTGTTAATCCAGGATGACACACAACAACTTTGCTTCATTGACGGAGTCCAGTTATGGCGTTTATTAAAGGGAAAGGCAATTTACTTCTCAATGCATGAGTCTAACTAAAGATAATGCCCTTTGTACACATATCAATGTCACAAATGGCTTATTTCATGTAAGGTATAAAGCTAGTTGTTACATTTGTCCTTTGTTTCTTCCTTCCCTAAGGTTGATGGTTATTCTTTTGCCTCCTGTTCCTGGACCCAAAATAAGAGGAGTTGACCCTGAACTACTCAAGGTATTCAAGGCCACATGTCTTTATTTGTCCTTATTGTCTTGCACTGTGTTTTAGTGAGATTTGTAACTTAAAATGCATAAGAGAAGCCATTTTCAGACCCAACTTTTATTTTGGACCTATAAAGGATCTTTTCACCTACATCACACTTCAACCTCAACTATTTTGGTTTGCTGAATAACTCACTCCATGGAAAATATCAACAACATTGCACTGTTTTCGATTTGGTCTCAGAAAATTAAACAAGATAGTTGGGTTGTCGGAGGTGGGATTCTTTTTCACCCAAATTATTAGCGTTTGGCCTCTAAATACATTACTTTACCATCTGAATTTAGTCTCTTATGTGTACCAACTCTTTTTTCTCTTCATCTCTCAGAAAGGGAAGCTTAGGGAGCTGAGATCCATCCTGGGTGGCTCCCCTGATCTGAGGCCGGAGCTGTACAACAAAGACCCCTGGGTGGAGTTCATCGATCTGGACATCGAGGAGCAGAGCGACAGACTGACGGACCTGGACACAGACTGTCTCATGGAGCGCTCCCTGACCTCCAACTGCTCCCCCCTCTCCATCGGCTTCAGAGACGACGACTCGGGCCGGGCAAGCTGCTGCGATCCGGACCTCCCCTGCGAACCGGAGCCCACTCCTTTCATTCCTCTAATCCCGAATCTTACCGAAAGCAGAGATTCAGAAGAGACAAGCTCGCACGTCCCAAACCCCAACACCGGGGAGCATTGTTTTGCAGCGCCAGGTAGAGAAGCGTTGTACACCCAGGTGAGTGAAGTGAGGTCATCTGGCAAGGTGCTGCTGTCACCCGAGGACCAGACAGAGGTGGGACAAAGCACGAGCAAAGACAGAGAGAAAGGAATCCTGTTGGAGAAAAAGAAAGAAAACAAAGAGTTGCAGTTCCTGGTGGTGAATCCAGATCATGGAGGCTACACCTCTGAGCTCAATGCTGGTAAAATGAGCCCCAGGGTGTCCTCAGGAGAGATGGGTGAACCCTGCCAGATAGCAGGGTACTCAAGTTCAACCCCGTCCCTGTCGCCTTACCATGAATCAGATACCACCACGGTGTGCCCTCTTCCCCCTGCTCCCGTCTACACCGTGGTGGAGTGCGTTAACAGGCAGAACAGCCTCTTACTCACCCCGAACTCGACACCTCCCCCCCAGCTCATAATCCCAAAAATCGTGCCCACACCAGGCGGCTATCTTACCCCTGAACTTATGGGAAGCGTAACACCATAGATCACCTCTGACATGTTCAAAGTTTCACCTAAATCAATGGAAGGCAGAGATAAGCTTGGGAAACGATTTGCTCTCCCATGAGTATTGAATGTCAGGTGTCCTAAAATATTCTGTGGGGGGCTTGTGCTCCTGTCCTGCCTTCACCTCTGACCTCGTGTTGCTTCCTCTGACGGGCTGTAACGGTTTAGTTGGAAGTTTGCTATGAGGGAGGAAGAGAACATAACAATATGCTTGACTGCCGGTGTGGAAATGGCAAAGGGAAACTCTATCCTTTATTTGCAGTTGTGTTTTGTCCTGTTGATGAATGTAAGTCCAATATTCACTCACAAAAAAATATCTGACTCTTTAGTAGCTAATTGCTCCATTGTCTTCACCAGATTTTTTTCAGTGTTTGATTTTGGCGCTTAGCCCAAACAGGCTAATGTGGAGCTGCAGAGCAACCCATAGCTGCATTTTCAATTGTTTCAAGGGAAGAAACATATCTTCAGCGGATTACAATCGTAGATATTAACATGCTGTTAACATTGTGTATGAAACATTTATTACGCTACAAAACTGCTTGGGTAAGTTTAGGCAACATAGTCTTTCGGTTGGGTTATAAAAAAGCATCATGGTTTGCCTTAAAATAAGTATTTTTTTCTTGCGTTTTACATTACGAACGTCAATTTAATGATGTAAACGTCGACTTAAGGTTTCACCAGGGACATGAACAGTGGTTTCATGGGTAACAATCATTAGTTAGTTTGACCCATTTCAACGTCTTTCCTGAGCGGATTTCCGAAACATTTTTGTCATACAAACGTTCATAAATATGTAAAAATATGTTTAATTTAAAACGGTTTTGACAATGCAGTTTCGTTGTTGCAGGTTTTGCAAAGTTGGTGGTTGTTTACTTCCCACTTTTGACATTAGTGGTAGTAATTTCATTCAATGTTGATGTAAACATTTGAAAAAGAAAAAAAAAAGCGCATCATTTTACTTTTATATGCTTCGTTCCTATAATGTTGTACATATCAAAGGCTATTTTGTGATACAATAAGTTCAGATGGAATTACTCTGTGATATATCATATGCCATATTTTTGTGAATCCAACATTTTTGTGGTTTTTCATATTGTTTTCATTCCTTTCAATAAATGCCACAATTTTATTATTTTTAACACTAAAACGTATTGGGGTTCAAATATCATATGGTTGCCAACACTTGAACTCCAGAAAAAGTTTAAAAAAAAAAGCAAGACTTGTAAATGTGTAACGCATCAAATGAAACATATTATATTAGATGCTAATTACGTCAATGTCATTACTATTTATTTTCCTAAATGTGTGTTTTTTTTTTAGAGCAGACAGCTAAAATAGATTTTGGGTTGTCAGTTGCAAGCTCAATCAGTATTTCTTTTTCAGTGCATGGACTATAAAGGTTTGTAGTTGTTGTCGGGCTGACAGCGCATTTAATGCAAATGATTAGTTAGGGTTACATGGTCACACAGTGTAACATTTGTACAGTTATTGCATTTTAACTGTTCAACGTGTTACAAATAAACAACTTTATACTTTTGCTATGTGTCTGTCTTAATATCAGCTAGAGTACACAGGCGACTGTATCATTCATTTATGTTACGAGTGTACCAGGATGAATAACAGCCTTCAGTAGGCTAGTAGAAGAAATAGCCTTTTTTAAGTACACGTTGCAGCATTGCACTAGGTCTTTCATTTAAATTCAATTTAAGTAAAAGTGAATGCATTTACAGTAACATCCTATGAGCATCTTCCTTTCAGGATGCTTAATCCTAATAATTAATTTCAGTGGTGAATGCTATGCATGATGTAAATCTATAGAAACAACCGTTCAGTAAATGTTCTGTGATTACCGAAATCTTGAGAATTTGTATTTACCGCCATTCAAATGACAGCGAGTGTTTTCCCCCAATAAGGGGCGTGGCCTTGCGTAGAGGTAAAGTACCCGGATGCGTTGTTACCATCTGATTAACCTGCGCGTGCGGGAAAAAGCTAGCTTAATTGTGTTGCCAACAGCTAGCTACTATTGTTTTTATCTAACTTAACGTTGGAACTTAAGCATTAATACAATAGTATTACTTTTCCCACAGCCGTTTGCTTTTTAACTAGTGAAATGATAAAGTTAAACTGTGTTCACCTCGACAGGTTTATGGACGACTTCTCTCTGCTAGAACAGGTACAGTAGCTAACGTTAGCTAACTCACTGAGGGCTAATTCATGATGACTGCCGTCTTATTTATTTACCTGTTGTACCGTTTGTTCCACTTTGTTATACTTAAGGATAAGTTCTCACATACAAATAAATATAGAGGTCTAGGAGGCTGATATTAACACTTAAAGTTTTTTTAACCGCCGTCATTTTCTGACAAAATCAAAGTAAAAACGGAATGCTATTAACGTTATGTTCAAAGAATATGATTACCATTAGCTAATGGTAATCGTTAGCTGCTAATGTTTGGTTTGTTTGTATGTTTTACTATTTATTTTGTGTTTAACGTCAATTTACGTCAGAGTTGAGAAGGTTACTAAAATGTATTCCGTTGTAATTACTAAAGACCTGTAGAAAACATGTAATCATCAGTAACCTAATGTTAGTACTCTAATGGTATATTATGTTGTGCAGTAAAGTATGATTGAAGGAATCTGTTAAGTATGTCAATGATATGATATCATGAAAAAAGTCAGGATATAGTAGTTATAAAATATTGTCAAAAACAGTCATTTTATAGTATGTTTACGTTGAAATCTTGCTAGAAATCCCTTTGTTTTTAAATATGTACCAGTAATCTGTAGACATCTTTCTTTAACATAACTGTAAGGGAATATATTTACCTTTTTTGTATCCTATTTACATAACCGTTACATGTAAACCATTACTACCCGAGCCTGATTATTGTCAGCTATCAGTATAGATAAATAGGTGGGAAGGTGGGTAGGTATAATGTAGAGTATTTACTGTTGTTTTACTTTTTTTTAAACAGAAAATGGCAGAGGTTAATGGCAAAAATAACATGTTTGAGATCATGCTGGAGGATGCCAGTAGACAAATGAAATTCTATCAGACCAAAGAGAAAAGTCTGATTGAGGGTGAGTTTTTGTTTTTGTGTACTATACAGTATTTACTTCCTAAGATCTGAGATCCTTGTAGAGCTGATTCTGTTTGTGTATGTCTCCCTCTACTGGTACATCTGCTGAATGACACCATCCTGATCGTACAGTAGCTTCTCTATATTTCAGAAATCCAATTCTTAATTTCTGCAAATGTAAAGATGGTCTGATATATGAGGAAACATTATTTGCCCTGAGGTTCAATGATCACATATTGATGAAAGTATTCTTCAGTATATTGTGCACATTTCTGCTGCACAGCTCTTCCACTCTACATCTGGACAGACTGCAATTATTTGTATAGTTTATCTCCTTAAAGCAAACTGTTATATTCTTATTGTACTTTTTTTCAGTAATGGTCTATAGTTGCTCCCTTTTTACAAATGAATACCTTGTTGAAGACTGCACATACATTTCTCCCTACAGAAATTCAAGCTATACATTTTAACATCCTTAAAAATTTTCAGTGGTGGCATAAGCTTTATATCTCTCATTGAGTGTTTTTCTTTTATATCAGAAGCCAATTATATACATATGTATAGTGGCTAATTATTGGTCTACTTGTTGCAGAAAGAGACAGTCTCCTCGTCACAGTGAACCGGCTGCAGCAGACTCTGCAGGAGCAGTGCAACCTCAGAGGTCTGAACAATAACCCACTACACACATGTTCCCAACAAATGCAATTACCTATAAAAAACAGTCTTTGTCTTTTGTCAGGGAAAAAAAAGTACAATCCTATGCACCCATGTATGTACAGGTTTAACAAAAGAGTTTAAAATGAATATGTCCTCATCTACTTTCAATTAATAGCTGGATTTAATAGCACTCCAGTTGATTCAAATCGTGCTTTGAAAAATGTGAAAATTGGGATATTTATTCAAAATTACACTTTTATCACATGTTAGAAACCACTCGGCACCATTTATTTATAGTATACTTCTAGATAAAGGGATTTTCATAATGATTCTTCTGAATATGTCCATATTGTAGTGGAGACTGAGAGACTGGAGAGTAAAATGGCTAGCCTGAAACAACACAATGAGAGAGCAGCCGAGGTAAGAAAGAAAGCAGGAGGAATTTATTGTTAAGTTAATTAAATACAGGAGTGTACGAAGACGTTTTATTGAAAGGGATTGTTTCCAGTTCCATAGATAGTCTGTGGTCAAGGTTCTGTTTTCTTTAAGTTATGGTAGGAATTGTTCCTAATAGCTACCAATAAGAACTATCTGAATTGCTTTAAAAAAAGAAAAAGTGAATTTACGTTTGATTGGGTTGTATACAATTGTTTGTGTGCCTACTATTAACGTAAGGAATGTTGAGCTTTTTGAGTTTTGGGAAATTATGAAAAAAAATATATATATGATTAAATACAAAAGTGGCAATGTGTATTTTTTATGAATATATTTTTAATAAAAAAAAGAAAACTAAGCTGTGTGCACGTCATGTGGTCAGAATCAAAAGGGGAACATTGGTTGTCTTGAAAGTTGCCACATTAGAGAATACAAAAAAACCATTTGACTTGTTAGGCAATAATAATAAATAACATTGACATACATATATTAGTTTTGTTGGGTTTTCAACAGGATGGAAAAGCTGAGCTTCAGCGGCTCATCAGTGAAATGAGAGCAGAAGGAGAGAGACACCAGAGGGAGCTAGAGACCGTGAGGCAGCAGAGCAGGAGAGAGGCGGAGGACACCCGCAGAGAGGGGCTCCACCAGTGTAAGTCAAACCAAACAGTCACAAGATGACAATATTTAACAACTAGTACCAACCGTGAAAGTTAGAAATCAGTAATGTATGGGTGTGTGAGAATGTGAAACAAACTCAGCAACAGAGCAGGGATGGTGTGGGGCTTTTTTACCCAAGACTCAGGTTCAAGCAGAGAGACCAAACTGAGCAATTTCCTCAATCAATGTTGTTGCTAATAATAACATATCCCACTCTGTTGAAATATAATAATCCCCCTAGTTTTTGTATACAGACTATAATTACATTTTATTTTTTTTCATAACACCAGGGATATTCTTTTAAAGAAACTGTAATTTAAAGGGTTAAAATTCAGAAAATGTATGAATAATTGATAGAGATGATCAAAATTGATGTTGGTCAAAAGATACAACTCAATAAAAGTGGAATGATCAGAGTAGTCCTTCAATTTATATTTAACTTTTCAATGTATGCAAAGGTCTTAAGCCTCTTTTACTTAATTTTTCAGTCGAGCGATCATAACTACAATGATGTCAGCCGCCAGCATCAGAGAGCAGACAAAATAGTACAAATGTACGTTTAAGATGATTCTGTTTTACACCGGGGTCTGCTGTTTTATTTTCTGGCAGTGGAAGCTAAAGATGCTGAAGTAAAGAGTCTTTTGGAGAAAAGGGATCTGGATCTGGGGGAATTGAAGAGGAGGCTGAAGGATCAGGAGAGGGAGAGGCAGAGCGAGCTCCTCAAGTTACAGATGGAGGTAAAGAAAAAGCTTCTGCTGGAGATATAACCACACAAAGAAGAAGTCAAAAACAATTTATTTTTTCTGAGTTGACAAGACTGTTGTGTAATGCCCACATTGAATAAGTATAGCCTGGTATCGGGTTATTATACAATACAGCTTTATTTATAAAGCACGTTAAAACCTCCAGGCCAAAGTGCTGTACAGCAGGGCTATTCAATTAGTTTGGAATGGGGCCGGTTGATGAAAATGATCCAAAGCAAGGGGCCGGGAAAAAGATGGCTTGAAATATGAGCAATCATATTAAGAGCTTCAGATACAGTAAATACTCCAACAGCATAGTGGAGTGCATATGTTGTGTTTAATTCAATCAAACAACATAGCCCCAAGGCCTTTCTAGATCTAAATGGCAAGTTCAGAACTCAGTAGGCCGACATGTGAAGCTCATTTAACCATCAACATCATTTGATTTCATTTAGCTGAAATCTAATCATTCACGCAGAGATGCAATCAATGACAGGAGTTGTCACTACAGTAGCTAGTAGGCGGGTTCGAAACCCGAGCCCGCCAAAGTTTTCAGGCAATGTCTTCCCCTCTATCTCTCAATGTAACACCCTCTCTGGAATAAAGGCACTCTGGCCCAAAAACAATCTTTAAAAAAAAGAAGTAGATTAGATTTTAACATTATACTCAAAGGGATAGCCCTGCTGTACAGTCAAATAAAACATACAACATATCACACAGCACAGCTCACACACCATGAAACAAGTACAAGTAAATAACAATAGACAATTTAAATGCAATAAATGCTACAATCTAAAAGATTTCAATACACTAAGGAGAAGAGGTGGGTTTTAAGAAGCGATTTAAAAACAGACAGTGTGTTATTGATTATGATTACCCAATATAAAGGTCCAGCTTCTCTTAAAGCAGCTTGTGATTGTTTTGCTGTGTACGTTTTGACAGTTTGGTGCGAAGTTAGCCAGAGTTCAGAGTACAGCTCAGTGCAGCCAGCAGCAGCAGCAGCAGCAGCAGCTGCACGGCTCCAGCCTGCTTCCTCAGAGCGTCTTCAAGAGGGTGAGCAGCCCACACACTACATCATTCAAAGTCTACTATATTGTCAATCTTCCAGTTTGTGTGCACAGACCGAGAGATCGAAATACCGTTTCCCACAATCCCAAATATAAAAACAAATGTATATAAAGATATGTGTGCAGATATGTATATACACAGAATCAGACACATTTTTACATATGCACACATTAAGACCTAAATAAAAACACAACAATCAATATATACAAAATAACAGTCACTTTAATGTTTGAGAATGTACATTAGTGCAAAATGTTCCATAGAATGTGCAAAATATTAGTGCAAGATTACAGAGGTTAACTAACAAGGTACAAATCACATGTAAAAAGTGATCTATCCGTGGTGCAGGAACGTTCTTCCCACTGTCAAGCAGTTTGTGCAAGAATGAGGAGAACATCATGAGCCAAAGTGATGTTTAATCGTGCAAGGGGAGTGAGATTTGAACCTTAAACCTTTCGCTACTTCCGCTGAGATCAAAGCGAACTGTATTGGATTTAACCTATCAGTCTCATCCTGTAATTCCCCAGCTTCTAGGAAACATCCTCGAAGCTACTTCCTAGCATCCCCCATCATCATTTAGGAGAGGCGACAGCGCTAATGCATATGTTTGGTTCTCATTCGCCAAGTAAAGATCTCCTCGATATTTTGAGTTAAGGTGAAGGCTTTGTGACAACGCTGCTGTGGGCTCCTGCACTACTGATGACGGAGCTCAACAAGACTTTGTTTTCTGAGGAAAAAATATATTTGCACTGGTTATGTAACCCTCGGAACCAGCCACACCTGTGCGCGTACACGCATGTGAGCGTCAAAGTGCGCTTAGTACTAGTTATACTTATATATATATATATATATATATGTGTATACTTGGGTCTATAAAATGGGAGAAAATGAAACACGTGGATCAGTCGTTCCAAAGCCCAACATAAAAAGATATTCAAATGTGTGTGTCAAACAGATGTAGTTTGCGACTGCTCTGTTAGTTTAATTTGATTCATTGTTAATTGATTAATCGTGTCAGCTCTAATTGTTCGAAGCTGTGTCGGGCACATCAAGTTCTCAGAACCTTGGAAGAAATGTCTAACAGTTTCTTGTGCCATATTTCTAATGTGAGAATGTGCTGCTTTTCTATTTTCCATTGTGAATGCTATGGAAATGTGAGGATGTCACCTTACAATCTAGTAATCTGTAATGTGCATTTAAAAGGCTGCATTGATATTAGAGAATACATAAGGGATAACAACTATTAGCAACCAGTCCTAAGAATCCCTGAATCAAAGTGGATTATTTAGGTGTGTGTGTGTGTGTGTGTGTGTGTGTGTGTGTGTGTGTGTGTGTGTGTGTGTGTGTGTGTGTGTGTGTGTGTGTGTGTGTGTGTGTGTGTGTGTGTGTGTGTGTGTGTGTGTGTGTGTGTGTGTGTGTGTGTGTGTGTGTGTGTGTGTGTGTGTGTGTGTGTGTGTGTGCACCCTCAGAAGCTGCAGTTCTTCCAGGAGGAGAAAAACAAAGAGATTGCGGTTCTGCGTCAGAGAATCAAAGCGTTGGAAGAGAACCAGCGCGTGAGCGTCTTCAGGGACAGCCGGCTGAAGAAGAGGAAGATCTAGGTTGTTCAGAAGCTACACCGGTGCATGAATCTCCTTGAAGCAATTTCCATATTTGTATATATCGGTTTCATTTACAAGAAAAACCAGTTCCTGTAGAGATGTTGACGTACTTTACATACTGCTTGTTGTGATCTTTAATGCTAGACTCTGCAGGTGACGGCACGTTTGACCGCAGGCCATGTTCTTGTCTAAGGCTTTAATCCAATCAGACGCCTGCATGGGGGGGGGGCATTGAAGAAGTAGAAGTGAGTAAATTAGATCGCTGGAAGGCCAATCCCATTCCAAGAATTCGACTCAACGAACTTGTGTTCTACGTATCTAGACTTTTTTTCAAGCAGGGCTTTTGAACTCTAGTTCCCATTGTTGAATTTTATGAAAGTTAAGAAGAACTTTTACATCTACTTGAATACATTTGAAAATCTGTTTCTTTATTTGGCTATATCAACTAACTTTTACTAATTTATTTATTAGATCACAGTGGAGTGTTCCCTGAGAAAATTCATATTTATGAGGTCGAAAGGGCTCCTGAGCATTACTCCTGCCTACAAACATTAATACCAAATCAGCATTCCTGTGGTTGATTATGTAATATATATATATATATATATATTATTTATAAATCCCAGCCGACAAACACTGTCACTATATTGGATTTTGAAAATAAAATTTCCACATTAAAATGTCTAAAAACAACTAACCCATTTAACATGTTTGTTTGTATATTTAAATGTTTCCAAATGTATCCAGCAAATTTCAAACCAACAGAGATTTTGATAAAGGTAACGTTCCGTTTCATTTGGTGGCCTGTATCTCCTTTTATTTATTTGTATTTTGTTTGAGCAATCATCAGAGTTGTGGTTGTCTGCAAGAACTCATTATAAATTGAAATTGTATCCAGTTTTAAGTAAATGTTTACCCTCAAGATCCATGTTGTTTCTTACTATACATTTGAACCGGATGAAGGATATTAGTCATCAGACGTCTGGATCTGAGATTTTCAGAGAAACAAGCTAAGCTAACTTTAGCCTCTATAGCCTCTATTAGTGTCCCTTAGTCGCTTACTCTAAATCTGCTTTTGTTCGTTGTTTTTACCAGCTTTTATCAACAGGTCAGTTTGTTTTGGAGATGAAGAGACCTCTGTGAAGTATATGTCCCTGTTTAAAAACATCCTGAAAGTTTAAAAATAAAGTCGTCCTAACCGAGAGAAGCTGACTGCAATGGCAAACGCCAACGCTTCCCTACTTTACGATGCTACCAAACTATCGGAATTTAGAGACACCTAGTAGCTGACAATTACATAGTGTGTGTTTAAACAAATATACCCAATAGTCACAATTTGAAAAGCTAAAAGTATAAAAATAAGTATTTACAAGATGAGAAAATGTAGATAAAAGTAAGTACAATAAGAATATGTCAATTTACCCTGAGAATAAAATATTTTAAAGGTGCTGAGTTTGCCGCTATAAAAGCTGTAGCACTAAATGTTGTAAGCTGAATATATTCAGGGTTTTTTGGCTGGAAAAAGTGTAAAATGAACAAGAAGTTTCAGTAAAAAGACCAGTCAATAATGAAAACAATGGTGCTCCAGTATGCGTTTATAACTCTCGAGACTTTTGAGTGTAGTGTGTCCCTGCCAGGGGCGGACTGGGACTACAAATCAGCCCGGGACTCTCGACCGGCCCACTTCGGTACCGCAAGTAAATACCGCTAGTAAATTGTTGGCGGTGGGGGGGTGCTGGTGATTTATCCGACCGGCCCACATCGTCCGACCGGCCCACTTCAGTACCGGCCCATCGGGATTCGTCCCGATGCCAGTCCGCCCCTGGTCCCTGCTGTTTCTCCGCTGTCCCTCAAGGACACCACACCTGTATAAAACGCTCCTCCTGCTGCAGTTTGACCTGGAGCTTTGTAATCCCTTTATCTCTGCTGCTCAGCGTCTAAAGCCGACGGACAGAGGGAGCTAATCTCTCTAGGAACATCGCCTAACACCCTTACATAACATTTCATCTTCACAAGAGCCCAGAGACCAACTCCATAGTGTCTCACACAACACCTGCAAACCAATACTGTAGTTATGCACACTGTGGATACAAATACATATTCACATTCGTCGTCTTTTGAATCCCTTTTGGCCACTTTTTGATGCGGTGATGTAAGCCATTTGAAGGGATTGACATCGAAGCAAGTTAAACCAGGATTAGAGTTCATGACACCACCTTAATCCTTCATCAATGGAGAGGAAGAGGTGAGCTGGGTATGGTGGGCTGCTGCAGGACACTTCTGCTCAGTGTGCGGGGGGACAGACAGCCAGCATGTGAGCGTACGAAGAAAAAAAAAGGTGGTTGCCAAAACCACTTCTGCGTGTAATGGAGTCCACAGCTGACAGCAGTTTGGAAACTTGGTAAGAAACAAGTATTTTTCTATATTCTTGATGTCTTTGTTGAATAGTTATAGCCATTTGAAAGGTTACACAATTGTAGTCCAGTAAACGTGCAGTATTATGGGTACAAACTGTTGTAAGGCATCTATTAAAGTCCTACGTCATATTGCTACCATGAAGTAGAGCTTTAACAAGAAGGTAAAAAAAAAAGGCAATTATCTTAATATTAGATCAATCATTTTACTATTTTTTTTAATGCCAAAAATTGTGTTTTCGGCATCTTAAATATGGCGATTTGCTGCTTTCCTCTCTTTATTATAATGTTAGAGTTAATATATTTTGTTTTGGACTGACATAACAAGCCATGTAAAGACATTACCATCCTTTATGCAACAAATTGAATTTTATACTATTTTCCAACTTTTAAAGTTATTAAATGTAATAATAAGAATAATCTTTAATTGCAGCCCTACTGTGATGCACCAGATGACTTCAGGTGTAGAATAATTATAATTGATAATAAAGGAACAGGCATCTGGTATCACCTCTTACCCTCTATTAATGCACTTTCCAGTGAAATAAAAATGTGGTTTTTAACATCCTATTAGCTTTTTAACAAGGTAAAAAGTGACCAAACTGTACTGAACCAAACAATGAGCAGTCAAAGACTTTGTAACTGTGTCTTTGCAGATGAGCCGCTCTTCAGCCGGCAGCAGGCATGCTGGGTAGGCAGTACCAGGTGGCGAGCACCAGGCTCCACCACAGCCGGTACAGCCTGACGGACACCTCTGAGGTGGGCACCGAGGACGAGGAGGCGTACCCCCTGCCGCGCCCCAGCCCCCTGCAGAAGCTCACCACAGACTTGTGCAAGGACGATAAGACCATCAAGGATCTGGTGGTGGGCCGCAGGGTGGGCTTCTACAAGGTCCGCGGGGAGATCGGCTCCGGGACGTTCTCCAGGGTCAAGTTGGCTTTCCACGCTCTGACTAAAGGTGCATGTAAAATATATCAGACTGTGGGAATAACCTTTAACCTTTGCCTGGGATCCTATCACTTGTACATATGGCTTTGATGTCCAATCCCTTTTACTTAAACAAAAAAAAAAAGGGATACACACTTATACACAGCTTTTGGGTATGGGGGTTCATACTAAGTTATAGTGGATGGAGTCTCTTGTTAAATATCAGGAACAACAAAAGACTGCCTATACACTTTATACACACTACACATAAAGTAGTAGAGTATTGGACAACTCTAAAACTGAGACCCACCCATCAGCTGTTCACAATAATATAATGCATTGTGGGTATATATATATATATATATATATATATATATATATATATATATATGTATATATATATATATATGCTTGACTTGACATTCATGGATGCAGACACTAGGCACATATAATATAATAATTTCTTATTAATGAATTACATTTAAAAATAACCCAAACTCCACGTCATGTTAGCAAAACTCTGGTCCTTCTGCTTTTGTTTTCATTATTAGTAAATCAGTACTCTTTAGTAGTATTTAATATAAAATGTCATGCAGTAGTAATGCAGGCTGCAAAAAAAACTGTATTTTCTTTTGCTCAGGTGAGTAGATATGTGATCATTAAAGTTATAATCAATTATAATGTACTAACTGTTACAGCACTAAGATATCAACAGAAACAGAAAGTGATGTCTTCAAACACATGTCTTGCCTGTCCAACAATCCAAACACTACATAGTATTAAATACAAATATTATGAGTATCAAAATCTGACCTTAACACATGTTCTGTTCATTGAATGTAATGTCCCTGTGTCCTCCTCATAGACAAAGTGGCCCTGAAGATCCTGGACAGGACCCGGTTGGACAGCCACGCCCAGCGCCTGCTCTCCAGGGAGATCAGCAGCATGGAGAGCCTGCGCCACCCCAACGTGGTGTGTCTGTACGAGGTGGTGGAGACGCCCAGCCGCCTGTTCCTGGTGCTGGAGTACGCCGGAGGAGGAGACCTGCACAACAGGATCTGCACCGAGACCAAACTGTCCGACGTCACCTGCAAGATCACCTTCGCCCAGATCCTCTCTGCCGTCAAATATATGGTGAGAGATCAAACTCTGTGTTCATTTTTACCACCGTGAAGTTGTATTTATTTAGTCTATTAAGTTATCAGATATTTTATGTTGCAGCTTGATTGCAGGGACTCAACTGAGAGCATAGAAACACTATACAGCGGTGCAGTGATGACATATTTTCGAGGCGAACCAGGAAGTTAGCATTGCTCCCTCAACAAAAAGCAATGGAATATTTCTGTTGGACTTTGGAATATGCAGAAAACAAACCCTATGTCAAACATACATTTATATTTGTTACACGTTATGTAGGATGATCTCCAAACTGAACCACAACTTTTATGATTTTTTAGGCACAAATGGAGTAGCCAGAAATGAAAAGGTTCGGCTATAAACAAACGACATCACAATCGCATGGCACCACCGCTAAGCGAAAGATGACGTTTAAAAACGTGTTAGCAACAGCTGTTATTGAGACACCTAAATGCTTCGGACATTCACAAGTGGGGTATTAACTGATTTAAAAACTGTAAAAACTATTTATTGGTCGTAGAACAAACGTGAAGAACACAGCTTGTGTCTTCAGCTTAAGTTGTATGATTTGTTTTAAGGAAGTGGATTGGTTTAAAACGTGTCTGATCACTATGTTTTTATGGATTCCATTATCATTTTAATCCATTTTAATTATGTTTCACCGTGCAGCACAACCACAACATCATCCACCGCGACTTGAAGGCGGAGAACGTCCTGCTCACCAGCACCGGCTGCGTGAAGGTGGCAGACTTTGGGTTCAGCACGCAGATCTCCGAGCGCAGCGACGCGCTGGACACCTTCTGCGGCTCCCCGCCGTACGCCGCCCCGGAGCTGTTCAGGGAGGAGTGCTACCTGGGGCCCCCGGTGGACGTGTGGGCCATGGGGGTCGTGCTCTTCTTCATGGTGACCGGCACCATGCCGTTCCGCGCCGACACCATTGGAAAACTGCGGCGCTGCGTCATCGAGTGCGCCTACACCGTGCCGCCCTGGGTGCCCGGCCCCTGCCAGAGGCTCATCAAGGGCATCCTGAAGGCGGCCCCCGACGAGCGCTACGCCCTGGACCAGATGATGGGCTGCAATTGGCTCCTCCCCGTGGAGTTCCCCTGGTCCCTGGTGCACCCGGAGCCGTCGAGCTCTCGGCAGAGCCTGCTGGACTCGGAGCGGGGCAGCATGGAAGAGGAGGTGGAGGAGGAGGTGAGGGCCACGCTGGAGGAGCTGGGCTTCAGTGCGGAGCACCTGCCAGACAGCCAGACCAAACACAGTCGCAGCCCCGTCACGGGGGTGTACCGCATCCTGCTGCACCGCGCCCAAAAGAGAAGGGGCTGCGACTGTCCCCCGGTGGTGCGAGGGATGGTGAGCGACCCCAAGAGGGAGGGGCTCAGCGCCTACAGGGGCCTCAAACACACATCCAAACTCTGTGTGCTCTCATAAAAAGACTGGCAGAACTGTTTTTATATATTTTCTACAAGCATGGAATTAGTAGCTTTTTTTTTTTTTTACATTTCACATTGTGTATTGGACACTTACAGTTTTTACTGACAAATTATTTTTTGCAGTTTTGTGCTTTAAATATTATTTTTCATTTCCTTCAATGAAACGTTTTGCAATAGCCTTAGTCTTTTTTAAAGTGCCTGACACATTTAAACAAACCTAATGGTTGTGAAATAAAAAATAAATAAAGATTCTGACTCCTGCTTTTTTTATTTAAATATTTTTTAGAGGTTTGGAGATCTGATTCAAAGAAAAAAGCTCAAGTTAGAGATGAACATTATACAAATAATAATCATTTAATGTAACTTATTGTTACTTTTGGACAATTTACATTGAATAAAAAGTCACAAATGCTCTTTACAAGCCCCAGAGGCAGCCGCACACATTTGTAGTTCAAAATAATACCAGATTTTTGTGCAAAAAGTATTTCATGCAAAATATTTTTGTGCACTTGATTTGAGCTTTGCACACTTTGGAGTGCAGGGGAAATAAGGACATAATGTGTTTATTACACTTGCACACATGAGTTCTGTGTCCTAAAAGTAGTCTCATTGTTGAGGAAAAAGAAGTCTGCAGGAAAAAAAATATTTGTGTGTGGGGGGTGGGGGGGGTTGAGCAGGTGGCAGCAGAGCAGATCTCGCGTCATTGTGCTTTGTTTACCAAAAGTTTCGCGAAGTGCCTGCTAGTAAATAGTAGTCCCGAGCTGGCAGGACACCAGATGATGCCCGGGACAAACCGGCCCAAACCAGCCAGACCCGACCCCTGCAACCCCTCTGGCACAGGCAAACTCCCTCACCCCCTCACCCCCCCCATATCTCCCCAGCTCCTCCCAGGCCACCCTGCCCGACCCCCATCTGCAGGACGCGGCAGATGGCGCAGCGTGGCTGCGGAGAGACATCTGCAGGCCGAACAATGGGAGCTCTGTGCGGCCCGCTGGAGCTGACAGGCCGGGAGCTGCAGCCTTTGTGCCCGGATCTATACACATGCAGATGAGGTCTGCTGGAGGAGGGACCACGGAGGGTTTTTTTTACTGCAGGGACACCAGATGACAGGCCTTAGCGCCTTCCATGCAAATCTGCTGAGTTTGAAACTTTTGTTAGTTTCATTACCCCCCCTCCCTCTTTGACCTCGTCAACCCAAAACACACAACTCATCTTTGCAAGAGAAAGTGAAAACACAACACACGATCGTATTTTTTTTTTTGTTTTTATTAAGCGTTTTCCACTTACAATTTCTAAAGTGAAACTGTTAGAAGATAAACATAATTTTTTTCAAACATTTTCCAAAAAATGTAAACATGATCACAAGTTCATAGTTTCATTTCTGTCTTCAGTACATAATCATATGTTTATAAGACAATATTACAATTATCATTGTTTTTTAACTTTATTAAGCCATTTTCTAAAGTGAAACCTTTAGAGAATAAACTTTTTCTCATTTTTTTATTTTTATATTTTAGAATATTTGTTGTCATCGTTAAATTTCTAAAGTGAAACCTTTAGAGAATTAAGACAATTCTGGAAAGTGGGAAACATATCCGCTGATTGCAACTGTTGTCATGTTGCTCAGCGAAGAGGTCGTCTTCAAAAACTCTCTTTTTTAGACAACCTCTTCCTCAGCACCGCTTCTTCTCCTGCTGCGCGTGCTTTCAACGTGCGACGTTTGCTCTGTGGGACCACAGGACGCAAAACTCGCATCTCCTCCCTCTCCAAACCTCATCCACACAAAGAATGAGGGTCGATGCGTCGCTCTTGTGGCATACCGGACTCTCATTCACATAAAGAAGGAGAGTCATCTTGGCATGGACGGGACAAGAGGCGACGGTTCACGGACGGCCACCTTGGGCCGGCGCCGTGCTGCCTGGACGGAAATCCTCCTCAGGAGTATCCAGGGATGAGCAGAAACAGGGTCATCCGTCAGGATGAGTATTCCTAGATGAGAAGCTTTAACAGCATCTGAGCATAGAGAGGAGCCGAGGCCCGATCAGCGCCCGGGGAGGCTGATCTCAGGAACCCAGTCGTTGAGACTGCGGCTCTCCTCACAGAACAGGTGCAGCTTCGCCAGAGCAGGGTCCTCCCAAGACCCTTCAGCTGGGTTCTGTTGAAAATGAAGAGGAAATATGGTTTAGTGATGTGTTCCTTTCCAAAAAGCACCAAAAATACACTTCTCAAATGATTTAGAACCACATATTCTGAGCTCTACATACCGTGATGAGGACGCAGTGGGCATCTTCGAGCTGCTCCGCCTTGTCTCCAACGATCTCAGCCAGACGCTGCATGTCGCTCACTCTGACGATGCTGATGTCGTTGTCAAAGCAGAAGGACTGGATGAGGGTGAAGTGGATCTGCAGAGCAATATCGCACTCGAACTCCTCATCCGTGGCCAGGACGCAGAAAGACACGCTGTCTGGATCACTGTAGGGACAAAATAAAAGAAACAAGCCATGAGATTCCATCCAAAAACTACCCAAAGTGTGAATCACTGATTCAAATGTTGAAACATTCAGTTGAGAGTTTCATACTTACAGGTTCATAATTTTGGCGCACTCGTAGACACCAACAGTCAGGGAGTCGTTTTCTTTAGCGGTCACCAGGACCTCTTCCAAGGCGTTACCGGTGCACTGGGCACGCTCGATGGGCTTCTGGATCAGAACTTCTTCAAGAGTCATGATGAAGATGATGAAGATTATTCCACGAAGGAGATAGATTTAGATGGTTTCAGTAAATCCGAAAGGGAGTAGAGTGCCTTCTGAGTCGCAGCCTCCCCTCTTTATACTCTGCAGCTCGTGCGGGGCAGTGAAAGCGCTGCGCCCTGATTGGCTGGGAGATTAATGGTGTATTGGTATGATAATGCTATTGTCACACCGTGGCTCGTGGCAGATTGATGGGGGTCATCGAGCCACGCACGCCCCCCCTCTGAGTGCTTGCAGCCTGCACTGAAACTAAAAATACCTTCATTAAAATAAAAAGAAGTGTTAGCACTTTAGTGCAAATGACAGAAAACTCAGCCTTTCTGTATATTTCATATTATTTATTCTACTTTATATATATTTATTTTTCGAATGTTTTGCATGTCTATCTTCACAGTTTATGATCATTTTTGTTTTATGTTGTTATATGTTTACCTCCATGTGCAGTGCCTTGTATGCTGCTGCAACCAAACCATTTCCAAATTAAGGATAAAAATGCATAATATAATATAATTGTTAAGCATGCATAACATTGCATGCATTTATAATAATTATTAAAACTCACAAGCTGCATAATTTGTGCAACAGTGGGGACAACATAATCGAAAATAACTGAGATTTTATCCTAAAATGATCCTAACTAACTGATATGATTCATTTAAATGTGCACATCTTCCGCAGAGTTTTTAAAACACCATAATGCACCTTCCTGACTTTCAAACATTCAATCTGAAATGAAATCGTTCTTGTTTTTTAGGTTTTTTGTTGACATTTTGTAGCACCAACATGGAGAAAGTGTGCAGCGCCCCCTCCCCCTCCAGCACAGTGAAAGGGCAGGTGGATGATGCCATCTGTGGACTAGAGGTTGGCCATAAAAACGGCCCATTGTGAGCACAGAAGCCCTCTATTATTACGGCCAGCCATACAAATGCAAATGAAGAGCGCGTGCCAGAACGCTGTGGGTGCTGCGCAATCTGCACTGCTGGCCCATGCTGACCACGTGTCCACCATCAGCTGGCCCTGCTCGCTTTTTATTTATTTACTCTAGGGAGTTCAGGGGCCACACGAACTGAATTCTAAAGCAGAACTTGTGAAGTTTATTGCACTTTTGTTTTGAGTTTTGGTGGGTGGAGTCATCAAATGTCTCCATCTGGAGGATTGAATTAAACCTATTTTTGACAACTTTAGGAATCAAGAAACTTTTACGCAATGTATTATGTGTATGCAACATTTGTTTTGATGATGTTTATCTGTGCATTTAAATTCAGTTGTTTATGACACCCTTTTGTTTGTTGCCAATCACTTTTTAATTCAATTTCAATTTTTATGCACGACCAAACGTTTACGCACAACTATATTTAGGTCATATTTGTATGAGTCTTTATCTATATCCATCCATATATAGGTATAAACTATTTTTCTGTGAACCTTCTATTAATTTGTGATCACGTTTACGCACGACACAAATACATCTGTCTTTCTGATAACGCAGTATCTCCCTAATAGTTCGTGCTTATTTGGTTCTATTCTATCTGCATAATAATCCAAAGCTCATCTCGCATCAGGTCAGACCTGCTGCCACTGCTGCGTAAATAGAGGAGGGGGGTTGGCTGTGCAGGAGACACAGGTTGGCGGTGATTGATTCAGCGCTATTGTTCTGCAGCAGGGAGAACGGCAGATGGAGAACTGTCGCTATGAGGGACCCCCCTTCTCCCCTCTCCTAAACCCAGGTCAACACCGACCCCTGGGCGCGCCGATCCTTTGTCTACAGACTACAGGTCTCCACATTCGCCAGGCTGTTGTCTGAGTTTTGATTACATTTGAATGTCAAAGAGTCGTGCTTATGGGCTAAACTTTCACAATGCAAAGTGTTATCTCCAAACGGTGCCAGACACGTAAAGGCAGATATAAATCAAGTTCGGGTTGCGCTGTAAACACGTGCTAGAAGGCTCAAAGTGTTTGTTTTTTATAACAACACAACTCTTATCTGTGCATTACAACACATGTGTTTATGTATATATCATCGCTTTTAGTTTCTGCAAACTCATCAGCACATCAGCTGCATGCTAACGTTTGATTTGGAACCAGCTGAGGGAGGTTCAAACACTGAGCTATTTTAGGAAGGATCAGCTTGCATGGCCACAGGGCAGGCAGGCAGGCGCGTGCAAATCGATACCGACCCATTGTTGCTGCAACACATCTGCCACACGGAGGCCTCCTCTGCAGCGCGCGACAGGTGTTGGTGGTCAAAGCTCTTTTTTTTCCTGGTGACCTGCGGCGACTCGTAAACCCTGAACCTCTTTGTAGGGATAGAAGGGTTCTAAAGCTGCAGGATGAGATGTTGATGTGGTCGTGGGGTTTGCAAATAGTACTTAGGGTTGAGGGAAATAAAAGTACATAAAGAAAAAGTATAACATTTTAATAAATAAATAAAATAAGTGTTTTTTGAGACATAACAGCCAACTTTTGTGTTTTTCTGCATTCTACTTGCATGTATGTGTCACTTGCACCATTCTATTGCATTCATTTATTTTTATTTTGTCTTGCATTATTTGCTATTTCTTTTATGTGTTTCTGTATTGGATTGTTGGAAGAGCCTAAGATTTAAGATTTTAATTTCCAATAATAACGTGTGCAAAGTGCATATTAACTGAACAAGAAGGTATTTATCCAGCTACCTTTTTTCAACCTCAAAACTTTAAAATCCTATTTCCAGTGGACTGAAAACTGCCCCTCACGCGCAGCAGGTGCTGCCTGACTTGCTTTGTCTGCTCCCCCCCTTCACCTCCCTCCCGCGGGGACAGATGGTATCTCTCGGTTGCTATGGGGAGTGATGCAGACAGAGCGATAAAGCACGCAGGCATCTCCAGATGCCACGCGCCTCAAGTGAGGGCCGGCCTTTAGGCATGCAAAGCAGCGGCGCGTGCCACTGCCCAATCTACAAAAAACAGTGCATGCAGTGAAATTGGTCTTGAGTTATAAAAGTGTGCCTGACGTCCTATGCAATGGTATCTTTGCATTATGATGACACATGAAAAAGTACCAACTGCAACGTGTTAATTGATCACTGGATCTCCAAACTTCCAATAATGTTATATTTTGATTTCGTAATAGTTGATTACCTGGAACGAAGTTTAATCTGCAAATATTTTGTAACTGCATAACAGTCATTTGCAGCACCATACTGTTTTGGCAAATGTTTGCAATCTTTGTGTGTATTTGAGTGTATGCGTGCTGTACATTTGGAATGTTACTCTTTACAAGTAGCCTTGTTTTCCAATATATTAGGTAAAATCCCATTTTAAAGAAACTCCCAAAAAGTAGTAAACATTTTTAATACTCCTTAAATAGTTTGTATGTATGTCTTTAGATAAACTACAATTACATCAAGGCAAAAAAACATGCTTATCATATGCCTTAAATCCAAAAGCATTTAATTTTGTATACGTAAAGGAAAAAAGAAGAAAATATGTTTGCTTTTTTTTAAAACCATTATAACGAGGGATGATGATAACAAAAATGAACGCTTACATATTTAGAGTAAAGCTGATTGCAATACAGTTATTATGAAGGGGACTATCATATGTGCTCATAATCCCTTCAAAGTGGCACTCATTCAGACTTTTAAACCTTTTCTGGAGGCTTTAACAAAAAAAACACAATGCAGTGAAAAGATCACTTTTGACATGAATATATCTGAAGGGAAACCTTAAAAAGTAGTTTAAAAACTGACATGCATCTTGAAATATGCAATAATATAGAAGAACAACATCAAAACAAAACATTTCTTGAACATTTACTTTAGTTATTTTGAACAGCTCCAGGCAGATATGATTTCCATATATTTTCTGTTCAGCAGAACATCGAAAAGACTCCTGCATGTGGTGGGGAATCTGTTATAATGAACAACAATTTTCAATACATTTTCGAAATACATTTCTGCCTAGAATGGTGGCACAGTTTACAAAATGTTAAGATGTAATGTCAAGTTTTGCTCAGCGATGTGAAGAAAATCCTACATCTATTATTTCTGACCAAATGACTCGATATACATATTATGACAATATTGTAAGGTGGACCATTGGTGCTTTATTAACAATATCTAGACTGAGAGTATTCAGTAATTTGGATTTACTGACTAGGTTGTAAAGGTTTAAAACAATACCACTTGAAGAGTCTGATTCAGAAACCCTTGTCTGTTGTACAAGCCTTAAACATTTAAATTACGTTATTTAACATCTAAGACAAAAGCTAGTATCATATCACAATATTGATACTGTATCGGTCCATTGCCCAACCCTGATGTACTCTAGATTTGTATGGTCCTCGTTTGAATATCAATGGCTGCTCTAATTCTTCCAGAACTTTGACGACCACAGTCTGCTCTTCCTGTGTGGTTTCATTATCCCTGTAAGCCAAGGCAATTATTTAAAGGTCAGAGAGTTTCTACATCTGATCCTTTCAACCAAGACTTCCCCCGACTTCTAAGACTTTCTACAGGCACGCGCCCCAGAGAATGGGGTGGGGGCTGCAGGCCTGTTGTAGCCATTGTGCTTCACACGGCCAATCAGAGAGTGAGCGTGTGCCAGGGTCTGGGGTATATAAGCTTGCAGATTCTAAGGAAGAAGCACAAACTGTCTTCTCTGGACTTACTGACCACATCATCTGAACTATTACCTAAAGCATCATGCAGTCACCTGGGAAATCTCTGAAGGAAGCTCTGCTCTGCGCTCAGGCTGAGGAGCGACTCACTGTTGGAGTCTACGAAAGCGCTAAGATCATGACTGAGTAAGTACACTAAACGTATTTTAAAAGTGACTTTAACATCGTCTCTGAACAGCCAACATGATGATCCTAGAACAGCTGCTAACTGATCTCTAACCCTATCTCTTCTTTGTTCCACAGTGATCCAGACAGCGTGTCTTTCTGCGTCCTGGCCACCGATCATGAGTTTGACATCGCTCTGCAGATCCACTTCACCCTCATCCAGTCCTTCTGCTTTGACAACGACATCAGCATCGTCAGAGTGAGCGACATGCAGCGTCTGGCTGAGATCGTTGGAGACAAGGCGGAGCAGCTCGAAGATGCCCACTGCGTCCTCATCACGGTATGTAGAGCTCAGAATATGTGGTTCTAAATCATTTGAGAAGTGTATTTTTGGTGCTTTTTGGAAAGGAACACATCACTAAACCATATTTCCTCTTCATTTTCAACAGAACCCAGCTGAAGGGTCTTGGGAGGACCCTGCTCTGGCGAAGCTGCACCTGTTCTGTGAGGAGAGCCGCAGTCTCAACGACTGGGTTCCTGAGATCAGCCTCCCCGGGCGCTGATCGGGCCTCGGCTCCTCTCTATGCTCAGATGCTGTTAAAGCTTCTCATCTAGGAATACTCATCCTGACGGATGACCCTGTTTCTGCTCATCCCTGGATACTCCTGAGGAGGATTTCCGTCCAGGCAGCACGGCGCCGGCCCAAGGTGGCCGTCCGTGAACCGTCGCCTCTTGTCCCGTCCATGCCAAGATGACTCTCCTTCTTTATGTGAATGAGAGTCCGGTATGCCACAAGAGCGACGCATCGACCCTCATTCTTTGTGTGGATGAGGTTTGGAGAGGGAGGAGATGCGAGTTTTGCGTCCTGTGGTCCCACAGAGCAAACGTCGCACGTTGAAAGCACGCGCAGCAGGAGAAGAAGCGTGCTGAGGAAGAGGTTGTCTAAAAAAGAGACTTTTTGAAGACGACCTCTTCGCTGAGCAACATGACAACGTTGCAATCAGCGGATATGTTTCCCACTTTCCAGAATTGTCTTAATTCTCTAAAGGTTTCACTTTAGAAATTTAACGATGACAAAAAATATTCTAAAACAAAAAAAACAACATTAAAGACAAAGTTTGTTCTCTAAAGGTTTCACTTTAGAAAATGGCTTTCACGTTAATGTTAAAAATGATATGAATTGAATTATGAACTGAAAAAAAAAATATATATATATGTTCCCATCCTGTGGGAACAAATATTTGAAAGAAATTACTAAAAATTCCATAAAAAAATATTGGAAAAATTGTAATTAAGAAATGTAACATCAAGAGGAAAATACTAAAAGTGTTTCAATAACAAGAATCCTGTGCGTCTGAAATTTCAAGATAAGAAAAAGTACTTCCTGAAGGTTTCACTTCAGCTCTATTTGTCAAATGAAATGATGTGTTCACTGAATATCTGATTTATTTGTGAGATGAAAGAAATAAAATCTTTGAATTCAATATTGCCTTCTGACTTTACTTTGACTTTTAGATGGGGTTTAACTTGTTTTAAGCACAAATTAATTCCCACATACATCTTCCTTTGGCATCCTGCTCCAGTTTGACTTCTTGACTTTTTGATCCCTTTTCTGGGTTTTCTTTTGATGTGGCCGGCCTAACCACAAAGCTGAAATCAGCATGAAATTGAACACAATGGCACACATGTCAGGTATTATATTTAGCTAATTTCCCATCACTTTTTATTGAGGCAGATGTCATCTCACAGCTATACTACAATTGATTCTGGTAACTTCTTGTATAATCACTGCCTACATTTAGGCTTAATATTGTGCAGCGCTGTTGCAAAATCAGGCTTACTTTTAAATGTAATACAACACATTTCCAGGGATAGTTTAACACAAGGAGACATGCTTATTTGCTGTCTTGTTAGATTAAAAAACAGATTGATTCCACTCTTGTCTTTAAATATGCAGCTCAAGGCAACAGTCTGTTAGCTTAGCATGAAGACATACAACAGCTAATCTGGCTCTTTTTTGAATAAGCAACTCACCTTCTGGCTTTAGTTTAGCTGTATATTTACTGCACACATATGAAAGTGCTCTGACTCTGTAAGAAAGTGAATAAGCATAGTCTTTAGGCAGCAAGCCATGTCATCAGAGAAAGGCAGACGTTAGCTTAACACAGGATGCTCCTTTATTTGTGTTAGCCTAGCTAGGGTGCTAACACAGAGACTCAGTGAATGTCTGCTGTCCATTTCAATTTTGATGTTAGTATTTTGCAGAATTTTGGTATCTGATAAGACAGCTACATTTATTCAAATACTGTCCTTACAGTTTTGAAGAACTTGTAGTTGACTATTTGCCTTAAATGCCAATTGCTACTTTTCTGCACTACACCGTAGAGGAGAATATTGACTATTTTTTAATCACTACCTTTTCACAGCTTTGGTTACTTTACAAATCAAGATCTGTTAACAAATGGAGAGTTTTACTTTTGGAGCTACACTTGATTATTGTCATTTGAATATCATGTTAAGGTTTTTCACGGTTGGTTGGTCAAAGCAAATATAGTGAAGGTGTCACTTTGGGCTCTAGGTGAGGTGGCATTTCTTACTATTTTCATAAACCAAACAATTTGAGTAATGGGGAAATAAATTAGCACATGATGAACAAAATCATTGGTTAAAGTGAATTTGTATATCCAGCTTAACCAAATACAACAGTCATATCATGAGTAGTACAAATCTAATGTAATGTAAAAAATCCTTTAACTACATTTTTTGTCATTATACTTTCATACATTTAATGCTGTAACAACAAGACCTTTACTTGTAACCTTTCTAAAGTGTGTTCGTAATTTGGTTGAGGAAGAAGTGATGGACAGGAAGTTATTTCAGAACTAAATTATCACAGTGACTGTGAGCTTTTAAAATGTTTTCTGACATGCGTTTACAGAAAAAAAAATGTCATACTAACTTTACTATCATCATAATCGGAAGCTTTATTTCATGATGCTGCTCTCATTTTGAAGTAAAGAAAACCCAAAGTGAAGCTGCAGCTTAATGAAGCTGATCTCTTGCTCCTGGCACACTTTGGTTTCTCTTTTCTTTCTCTCATTTGTGATTCAAAACCTTTAAGAGGCTTTTGTGTCTTTGGATCCATACTCCAAAGTCAGTCTGACCCGCATGTTGCCTGTCACTGAAAACTATTGTGCATTCAACAGCTGCTGCAGCCCCCACGCCCCACTGACACACACACACACACACACACACACACACACACACACACACACACACACACACACACACACACACACACACACACACACAACTTTGACTTCCTTTTTTTCAATATTTTTCAAACCGTGTCGATGTTTACTAATATGTTCTGGACGTTTCTTGGCATCAAGCCTTACACAGAAACGAAGCAACCAAAGAGAGTGAATCTGGGGTTAGTGAGCAATTTAACTCTTGATCAGCTGGGGCCAATTTCCACTGATGTTTACACAAATGTACCTTTAAAAAAGTTGAGAATTACACACCAGGGCTTAAGAGAAAGAAGCAAGGTGATATAAAAACAGAGGACAAAGTTTGTAGCAATGTTTGCAGAGTTGCCACATAATATTAAAACCTCAGAATCATTCACCGTTCTGCACCCTCACATGTGCATATACACAAACACACACACACACACACACACACACACACACACACACACACATGCCAAACACACACACAGCACGACCAGCTGAAATGCAATCAGCCCTTTAAATCTCCACGACAACCAGCCTGCACTTACTCCATCTGCTGTTCAATTTAATGATGAGGATAAAGGGAGAGAGTGGAGGATGAGGAGGAGGAGGAGGAGGAGGAGGAAGAGGCTGTGTGCCTGGCACAAGCCTACTGCCATTCATCCATTCAGGAGCAAATCCTGACGAGGAGCATCAACCCCCCCTAAAGTCAGCAGAAACTCGTCTGAAGTCTGAACTCAACACAGTCCCTGCAGGATGGAGATGAAGCCACTTACAATAACATTTGACTGACAGAGAACGATACCACTCTTGTTTGAATGTGAAGTACAGAGCTGGAATCAGCATGTGCTTAGCTTAGCTTAGCATCAACATTTTAAACAAGCTGAAACAGCGCATTTAGGAGAAGTGAGCCTTATCATATAGTATATTTTAACAATAAACTATATGTAAGAAGTGGTCGTTGTCACTGTGAAGAATCCCATTTGTGTTGTAAGCCTCGAGTTTGGCATTTTGGCCGTTGCCATCTTGTTTTTAGGGAGCATGATAGAGGATATTTTGTAGGAGGATGTAGCTGTTTGTAGTGTTTGCGGCTAACGCTAGCACTACCTAGGTTAGCTTGGTGCCACGTTGTTAACATGCGAGGGTGGAGCTGCATGTATGGTTGGCAGCTAACGCTAGCCGGGTTAGCACTGTGCATCAGTAACTCACTTTAACTTTAATAGTAATAATGCTTATTTTGGCAACAGAAAACAGGCTTGTTTGCAAAGTACTACCAGAAAAAAAGTACACCCAACTCTTTACAGTATATTTAAGTACAACTGAACACTGAACAGCACTGGGGTTGCTACCTTTTTGCCATTAATATTACCCTGCCTATTTGACTCTAAATGGGACCATAATTTACACAATGAACATATTACAGTATTGAATAAGAGAAAACACTTAAGACAATAAACCTATTAGTAAAATGTTTACTGAGGTAGTAAATCAAGTGAGGAGTATATAGGGTCTGTTTGTCATAGACTTCTAGACAATGAGACTTTTTTTTGCGAACAAGCAAACATAATCTAGTAAAATATGTTTTTCTTTAAAACATAATTGACAATGCTGTTGCTTTGTATAGGAAAGTTATATTTAGAAGAGAGGTTAGCTTAGCCTAGAGACTGGAAGCAAGGGGAAACGGCTAACATGGCTCCATGCAAATAAATAGGCCTACAAACGCCTCTAAAGCTCAGCGATTAGCTCACACAATGCTGCAGTTTTCTGAACTGGCTCACCCTGAATAACCTGGGCTGCCCTCTGCCTCAACCCCGGCCATAAAGAGCTCTGCTGCAGCCGCACATGCTGCGTCTCAAGTGTCCTTTCAACATAAAAGCCTCCTCCTCCTCCTCCTCCTCCTCCTCCTCCTCCCAAAACCTTTTCTCTGTGCCGGAGAGCTGCAGCAGATGGTACTGACGGGCTGCAGGCTCAGTGCGTTGGTGTGTGTGTTTGTGTGTGCATGCACATGGGTTAGTTAGTGCTCTTAGTTTTTTGGTCTTTTGGTTGAGCATGTTGCCTAGACTGGCATCAACATCTCTCCAACAGCTCATCAGATTAAAGTAATGCCGTCCAGTCATAGCCTGATCTTAGTCATGGAAAAAAAGGGTAGTTGATCAAATGCTTTCAACGTTTTTATTATCAGAATTAAGTCACTTTTCTTTGGGCCTTCGTCAACAAGTTTTCAATGAGCAATTTATTGGAAGAGAAGTCACATTCATTTGTGTGTGTTTGTGTGTGTGTGTGTGTGTGTGTGTGTGTGTGTGTGTGTGCACCCACGTTGGTTATTCTGTGCTCTAAGTTTGATGGGGTTTAGTATGTTGCCTAGGATACCGTCCTCAGCATAAACAAATCAATTTTCATATATTTATTTATTGCTATTGGCACACGTATCATATTTTCACTGAAATGTTCAAACTGCATTTCGTATTGCTTTTTTTCAATGTATATAATTTAAGAAGCATGTTTGTAGGAACAAAGCACGTTTTTGAAGATGATCCGTAGCTGAAGAGGTTAACGTCTGCACACTCACTCTGTCTGATAGCTATATGCTAATAAAGTTTGCAACTATGCTAATACAGCCCTCTGTCATTACCATAAGCCTGCTGCTGCAGGTCACTGCAGGATCAGGGTCAAACAGCACACACACACACTCTGAGTGTGTACATTCAGTTAGGGTTGTGTATACACACACACACACACAGACACAGACACACACACACACACACACACACACACACACACACGCCCATTCCCTCAGTCATCAGCTGCTGATGGTAATTTGTGTGTGTGATATCCATCAGTAGGGCCTGCGTCAGCTCTTGATGAATCTAATCACTAATTACATTAACAACCCGCAGGCTGCTCGTCCCTTACTGACACACATTTCATACAAATTATATACTTTTTTGTGATATGCATAATTCAAATCTTTATGGTTATCATTAGAATATCATCTTGTATCTTTTCTAAAGTCTTCAGAATAAAAGTTGTGTTTCTGTATGCTCAGTGTTGCATTGTTGCAGATGTTATTTGGATGTTAGATTACATGTGTTTGCATCAGATTTTATCTCTACACGTAACAACAGTGTAAATAAATATGCAGATAAAGTGTTTTCTATCTGTTTACGTCTGCAGCTGCAGTTTGTAATCACAAAGTAGGAGAGAGTGCACACAGACACACACACACACACACACACACACACACACACACACACACACACACACACACACACACACACACACACACTGACAGCTGTTGCCAAAACACTGGTCTGCTCATTCTCCATTCAATGCTGGGGGCACGTTCAGATGCAGCAGCAACACTGCGCATAGTGTGTGTGTGTGTGTGTATGTGTGTGTGTGTATGTGTGTGTGTGTGTGTGTGTGTGTGTGTGTTTGAGATAGCCAATTTGGCAGAATATGAGTGTTAAAAGTGTATTATTGTTATCTTCTTCTACTTAGCATCTGATATTGTTTTGTTTTACCTCATATTTTGCTCAAACTTTAATTATTTTTTTATTCTGGTTGTCTGCTATTGTTGCTGCTCGTAAAACAGTTTGTAACTTCACTTTGAAAGTGCCATATAATGACGATATGTTATTACGAATAGCTTTTTGCAGGGGTTGCAACCTCATATAAAACAAGATAAAACATTACCTTTAGTGGCTCTGTAGATAGATCTGCAGAATCACAACATTGTGATTCTGCAGATCTGAGTCACTTCTATGTGTCTGTGTGCAGCAGATCAGATGGCTTGTACTTGCCCCCCCCCCCCCTCACCCACTGCACACCCTCACCTAAACAAAACTCAGACAAAAGCTCCAGCCAACACTTCTCCACCCTCCTCAATGGGCACAAAGAGCAGAAAAACGACAGGAGGGGCCCCGCACAAAGTGCAGCGAGACCCCGGCCCTCTCTCCTCTTTTGTGCAGAAGAATGGAAAGGTCCAGGAGCAGCTGCTGCTGGCTGCACGGGACATTTGAGACACCCCCCCTCCCCTCCCCTCCCCTCTTTCACCCAAAACACAAAGTCTGGAGCTGTGAGTGTGCAGGCTGCAGGGGTGAGGAGGAGGAGGAGGAGGAGGAGGAGGGGGAGGAGGAGGAGGGAGGTTGTATACAAAACCAGAGGCACACTTTGCCTGATCAACGTAGAGCTGACTCCCCATTCATCCAGCAGATCAGCAGGAGAGGGGGGTGGGTGGAGGGGCCCTAAAGTGAAGGAGGAAAACCTTTAAAGTTGAGTCACATCAGTCATGGCACAAAGGAGTCCCCGAGGTGTGCCATATGGAGCAGGCACATCATCTGTTCAGGGATCACTCCAATAGGAGCGCTCACTTCGCACCTTCTCTCTACCCGGCGACACAATCCTGCTTTCTGATTGGCTGTGGAGTTGCTGTCATTAACACAGTGTCTCAATTAGCCTGATAGGTAGGAGGGCACTTTTTTGTTTTAGTGCTTTAGGATGCTCTGGGTTTCCTCTCAGGTTACTCTGACATGTGGCTGTCCAAGACAACACTTTTAAAGCAGTCTCTCTCCTTTTTAAATCCCTTTTTTGTTTTTCATAATTATGTTATTGGTTTTTTCTCAATCAATATAGGACTGTTGGCTCAGCTGATTTCTCCTCAGATACAAATACAAGAATCAATTCATGACAAAATGGAACAAATCAATACAAAATATTTAAATGCATCTAAACAAGAGCAACATCAAACACCATCATGATAATAAGGCAGTTATGTCTTTGTTTTAAACATAGAAACGTAAAATGCAGCTTATTTGCAGTGTTCTGTTTGGTTCCTGACTCATTGTTGTTGTGATGCTTGAAACAGGAGACACAAGTGACAAGTCAGTACCTTTACAGCACCCCCTAGTGACAGAATACTTTATTAAGAAAAAAAAAAATCACCCGTTATAGCAGCACAAATGGTAAATGGACTGCAGTCTTTTAGACCCCTCAAAGTGCTTTTACATACAAGTCAGCATTCACCCATTCACATACAATCATATAGAAGCAGGGGCTGCCATACAAGATGCCACATGCTCGGAACAAATATAATTCACACAAACTGATACATGTCAGCCATGCCAAAGGAAAAAATGTATACTTTCAAACTCCTACCAAAGGGTAAGTACACATAGCAAGATGTAACAAAGTATTCATCTTCTTGTGACAAAGTTGAGAACTAACTGCAGAGAGGTGCACTGAAAATGAAAAAAACAATCCTCACATCCAGCTGATTAAATGAATCTGGTCTGTGTGTGGTGTGCCACCTGGTGGTGTAACAGAAGAACTGCAGGCTGTGAAGCTTCACAATCAGCCTGCTGAACACAGAGCAGCAGCTCCATCTGCTGGTTCAGCTAGATAGATAGATAGATAGATAGATAGATAGATAGATAGATAGATAGATAGATAGATAGATAGATAGATAGATAGATAGATAGATGGATAAGTACTTTATTGATCCCAATTTGGGAAATGTTTGCGTTGCAGCAGCATAAAAAACACAAGGCAGTGTACATAAGAGAAACTAAGACACAGAAATAAACAATCCAATATATTTCAGAAATAGAAATAAAATAGCATTATAAAGTTAAAAAGTTAAAAGATCCAAGGCTCTGGTTGGATTAAACATAACATAAGTGACTATGATGTTCATGTAAATTAAATTCAGCTTCACTTAGAGCACACGATATAACCAGTTCAAATGCTAGTTTCATATCCACACAGAATGTCATAGATAGATATAAAACCACTAATTTCTCTACTACTGGTTTAGGTAAAGTATTCAATGTGTAGGGGGAGGCTTTTATAATTGCACTGCAAACGTTGAATGGCAAAAAAATTTAGAGTTCACCCACCCAGTTTGTTGTGCACTAAAAGCTGTAAAAACATCATATAATTGTTAGTGACGTAACTGATGACATCACTATGATATAATGTGGGTTATTTTTATCAAGGTCCTCATTTTTCTTTTTGTGAAAACCCAGAAGATTCAAAATAAAACCTTGGAATAAGACAGAAAATGTTTTGAGCCTGACTGAAGGAAGAAAATTGGTTATTGATAAAAGTAACAATGCGGCAAAGAACAATGAAAACAATTAGAGTGAAACAATTACGACCACTTCCACGTTCACTGAAGCTTTTGTTCCAATAGAGAAACGAAAAATATTCTCCTCATCCCTCCACACAGATCTGATGTAACCTTCCTCACACTATGAAACACAAATGTCTGATCTCATCCAGTTGTCCACATGTTATTTAAAGCTTGAGGTTATGAATAAACACCTATCATTACAGCGCTCTTCTTATTATGCAACACAGTCTCACGGCATTTCGTGTTATAGTCACGAAATTAATCTATTGATTCGTGTTCACCACACGATTTTCGCATTTCTTTCGTGTCACACAGAACGATTTTAAAAGCAATGTAAATAATAACAAATTTGAAGGAAAAATATCTAAAAAAAATACAGATTTCAGTATTCTGACACAGAACGATTTTAGAAGCAATGTATTTCTATTGGTAGTATGTTTCGTGCCTGCACCAAATAATAACAAATTAGAAGGACATTTAAAAAAAAATACAGATCTCAGTATTCTGAGGCTCTGAGCCATTTCTTTTCCTTGCAGACGGCAAAAAAACTCCGACATTATACAATTTAAAATAAAAGGGTTAGGGTTAGGCTTAGGGTAAGATATCGAGTAAGAAAATGTTTTTATGAACCACACAGCTTCCGGTCTTCCAAGACCCGACCGGACAAAAAGACGTGGTGCAGGCACGAAATATACTACCAATAGAAATACATTATTTTTAAAAACGTTCTGTGTGACACGAAAAAAATGCAGAAATCGTGTTGGTGAACACGAATCAATAGATGAAATTAATTTCGTGACTATAACACGAAATGCCGTGAGACTGGGTTGTATTATGTCCTCTTGTCGCACCCTTTACTTCTGCCATTTTTTAAATGAAATTCTTTTTTTGTCAACTAGTTCACACCTCCATTAAACAACTCACTAATAATCGCTCAACAGGTGTGGTTGAAAACAAGCATTCATTTGCATTTTTTTGGGGAGATTTTCTCAAAAGTCGATCCAAATTGGGAAACATTGGGATGGAAAGCAGGCTTCAGAGTTGACAAAGTTCCTCCAGAGCCGCTGAAGTTTATCAAGTAGATGTTTTGGCACCGGAAGATATTCCCCTTCTCCCTCGCACTCTCTTCCCAGATGTTTCCCAGCTGTTGACAAGCATGCTAACACAATCCTATATTCCATAGCAATCATTTCAGTCAACAACTCTTCAGTCACACTGATTTAGATGCTCAGAGAATTTAAAAAAGACGTAGTTTCCGTCTCGGGACGATCATGTATTACTTTCCTTTAACTGTAATTTCATTTTCCTTGGACGTACAATAAAGTAGACATTTTCTTTCTGTTGCTGATGTCAGCTGCAGGAAGCTCAAACCTGCATCTTCAAACGAGCAGACCACCCACACGCGAGTCTGAGGCGAGGAAGCATCAGTCTCTCGGGTTTTTAGCTCACAGTGAGTGTTTACTCAGTCAAGAGAGGATCAGTGTGTGGTCGAAGAACCGTGATAGAGACTCATCCTTGTTTTCCTCATTGAGATCTACCGTTCAGCCACAAACCAAAAGGCATTAGCGTGTTTAAACCCTTCAATTCATGTTCAGTCCATTAAACTGAGGACAGACGGGTGAGTGAGAGTAAAGCACCATGACTCTGCGCTGACTTACTTACACACGTTTTGCTCCACTTGGGAAACACAGTTCAGGCAGAAGTGCTGAGGACTTTCTCTTGGTTCTCTCTCTGTCAGGCGTCCAGCAGCTTTTCTTCAAATAGGTTCTCAGTACCAGGAAAGTACACGAGAACTGAAAACAAGTTAGGTCACTGCATGTGCAATCATGACCCTGTTTCAAAAACTGAATAACACAAGGTAACACACACTGGGTATGGCCCCACAGGTTGACATCAAAGACAGGAGGGGAAAGACAAGTTCTCATAACTCTGACGCAATCTTTGTTAGGTAAAGATCAACATGTTGGCACATTCAGGATAAAACCAAGACATATGTTCACACTCTGTTTTAAAATATGTCATGGGTGATGGGATCACAAAGGGACAGCTTTAATTACAAGTGTTAAAGGACCACCAAGAGACATTTTGGTCAGAGCACTCAAACCACTTACCAAAGTGTTCCAGGACACAATGGACCACTTATCTTTTGCAGTGTGATATGTACACAACCTGGATTTAAGAGGAACATTAAAGCCGCAGCTATCTTTCTGTTTCCCCCATCTCCAGTTGGTTTTCAAATTGAGTAATATAGCTTTGGTCACGACATCCAATCATTTTGAAGAGTCCATAGACCCCATTTCCACTGAGGCAGTTGCCAGGGTGGTTCGGAGACGATGACTGACCACTTTTTCTTGTTTCCATTGCAGCGGCACCAGCTCTTGGGCCAAAAATGTGTTAAATTCCACCCACAATTTACTTGGCTGGCACCAAGAACTGAGAGCCGCATCCATGTAATAATCTGAGGAAGGTAATAACCGCCTTATTGCTCCACAGGTCTGATGATGTTGTCTGCCTTTTTCAGCGATCAGGCCCAAGACAGTTAGCTACGAGTTGATGAAAAGGAAAAAACGTTAATTAAAGTGATCATTAACTGTTACTGTGAGCACACAGTGATCTTTAAAGGCTGCAGCGAGTGCTAGGTGCTTACTGTTTTGGTCTGCCTAATATGTAAAGCTATGCACAGGCTGCTCATACCTTTGTATGGTATATTTTGTTGAGGCATATAAACAGACCTGCAGACACTACTCAGGGAGAAAAAGAGCCCACGCAACCTCCTACATGTTTTTTAGATTTTTCAGATTTATGTAGGTACTAATGCAGTAAAGATGTCATCATAATGTTCTGGTAGCTTGATTGATATAAGTTATAAAAGCAGCCCCTGTACACACACAGACACACGCACGCACGCACGCACGCACGCACGCACGCACGCACGCACGCACGCACGCACGCACGCACGCACGCACGCACGCACGCACGCACGCACGCACGCACGCACGCACACACTGAAAACAACACTTTCTTACCAAATGCTCTTTGTCCCATTTTCTCCCCTGGTATAGATAATTTAATACTTCCATACGTTTTAAGTGCTCTCTTTTTATCTCCGTTTGATTGCATCTTTGGTTTCCATTGTTGTATGTATGTTTGTTTGTATGCTTGAAAGATGTATTTTTATTGTAAATCAACTTTACAGTAAATTAAATGTATGTCTATCATTATTTATCATTGATTTTGCTCATCCATCCCCTTACTTCTTCCTATTTATCTCTGCTGTTTCCTCTGAATCTGTCTCCATCTCCGTCTTTTCCACTGCATCTTCCTCTTTTAACCCCCCTCTATCTGTCCCAGGGTGAACACAGAGCAGACTGGAAGTCATTTCAGGAAGAAATTAACACAGGAGTCTAATACTCTAATGCTCCCACACAGCAAATTGGATTTGTGCGCTTCACTGCCTCTGAGTATCAGTGTGTCGCAGGACACAAAGCCTCCTGCAGCAAGTGAGAGGCTCAGACTCAGGAGAGACGGCGGCGCTACAACACAGCTAAACACGCTGAAAAATATGTGTGTGTCTGCTTTGGCACAGTTTTCTGTGTAGCTTTTAGTTTTACACATCATGGCCAAATGTATAATGACACCTGTGCATACCAGCAAGCACTCGTGGCATTCTGCAGCTCACAGTGAAGCGGTCAGAATGAGAGTAATTACATCCAAGTTTGAGGCTGTGGATCTCTGATGGAAAATGCTGGATCAGGCACTCCATCTCCACTGTCAGAGGGAGACTTTCTTTTTTTTAGAACCCAGCTAAAGGGATGATCTCATTCACCCATTATATTATTAGTGATTAGTGATGGGGCCAGACCATGGATGTATCAAGAGAACCAGATACAACGTTGGAGGTGAGGATCTGTTCATTCTTATGAATGTTGCTCAGTGTCGCTTGAAGCAAAAATGGCCTGACACTCGAGTACAAAAACACCAGGATCTTTCCTTGAACTTTCCTTGAACTTTCCTTGATCTTTTCCCGGATCATTCCTAGATGTTCTCTGTATCTTCCTTGCATCTTTCCTGGATATTTCCTGGATCTTCCCTGGAACTTCAGGCAAACGCACGCACTTGGGTTTTCCTTCAACACCGCCTCCAAACGGCTATGTTGCGTCCGTTCTTGGCTTGAACTTAATTCTGCAACTTTGAATACTTGAATAGCACTAATTTAAATAATTTGGGCCTCAGATTGTGAAGTTAATTTAGCTAAAAAAGAAGAGTTAGCCTATACGTCGACTTAGGGACGTTCTTTTCCAAAGGTCAATGGGAAAAAGCCTTTTTGGGTATATGAAACTATGCAAATGAGCTTCAACAGCGCCACAGTTCCAGGGGTCTTGGGCCTGACTCACAGTTGTGTTCTAGTTCATCCCAAAAGTATTAAAGAAGGTGGAGGCTCCATGAAGGCTAGTAAAGTTCTTCCACATCAAAACTATTTCTTTATGGCACATTGGGCCATTGGCTTATGTGTCTGTGGGAGGAATGGCATATTAAAACCGCAAAGAGCCTTCCCTGAACTGCTGCCCCAAAGCTGAAAACACAAGTAACTTTACTGATGGCTTTTCTTTCCCCGATGACAGATGGTTTAGTCGATCACCTGCCAAATCGTTTTTTTAAGTTCCCCTCTTCCTAACAAAGAATGCTTCTCAGATGCCATCTGGCGCACCAGGTTAGTGTTGACATGGAAATAGTTGCTATTTCTCAAAAAATAAATAGGTCTTACTTCTGATTAGTAAAAGGTTACCTTTCAGATTTTATTCCTTGAGGTAAAAAATCATGTTAGATCTAAACCTAAGACAGCAGATCATTCCTCACTCCCCACCTCATATTGCTGTAATGCTGTAATATGTTTCATTACACTGTTGCCCTGCAGCTGCCTGGATGTTAATTACATTTGTTAGAAAACTCAGTGTGAACAGGAACACATCAACACAGACATTTCTTGTTGGTACTGGAGAGGGATCTGAAAACGGTGACTATACATGAAGGAGAGGAAAAGTTAGTGCTTTAGAAATCAAGACAACTGCACATACTGGATTAGCAATATTGGTGTGCCAATAGAGTTTATCTTCATAATCCAAGCTTTCACTTAAATGGCCAACATGAGGGTTTTGAAAATAAATAACATTTGAATTTTGTCATTTAAAGGTCCCATGACATGGCCATTTCTACTGATCATAATTCCATTGTTGAGGTCTACTAGAATAGATTTACATTGTTCAATGTTCCAAAATCACATTGGTTTTCTCATACAGCATCTCTGTATAGTATGTGTATTCACCCTCTGTCCTAAACGGCTTGTTGGAGCTCCTGCCCCCCCCCTCCCTATGAGCCCACTGTGCTCTGATGTGTGTTTGTGTTACAATGGCGGTTGTTAGCAACCAGAAAAGGACACCAGCAATGACAAACAGATGAGAATGCTGCGTGGGGTCTGGGTGCCGTGTTGGCGGGACGTTGCGGGGCTCGCTGCTCCGCTCGAGGAGCGGACAGTGTGAGCTGGATTACTGGTGTCGTTTCCTGGTTGCTGCGTGGGGTCTGGGTGCCGTGTTGGCGGGACGTTGCGGGGCTCGCTGCTACAGTGTGAGCTGGATTACTGGTGTCGTTTCCTGGTTGCTGCGTGGGGTCTGCGAGACAGCGAGACACCGAGGAACTCAGCCTGAGCACACACACGTGAGTGTGTGGTAAACTGTGAGTGGAGATCCACGGAGCCGAGGCTGAGAAAAGATAAGGTGTGTGCCGGCGAAACTCCGCGGAGTAGCGTGGCTGAGAAAAGATAAGGCTGAGTGAGTGTGTGTGTGTGAGGAGCTCCACGGATTGGTCCATTTGGACCTGGGTATGGTCACGTCACCATACCCAAGAAGAAAAAAATGGAAAAAGAGAAATCCCCAACGAGGCGTTCTGGGGCAGCATAGACAGGTCTTTTCTGTGTTAGAGTTTTACTCGCTACAGGGTGTACTTTGAGGGTTTGTGACTCTGCAGACCGTTTACATGCAGAAAAAGCTACATAACACACAAGGGGACGGTAATAACTGAAAAGCATGACATGGGACCTTTAAATAGTATTTTCCAAACCTAACTTAAACTGAAAGACGCGGAAGACGCCTCTGGTTCTTGAAGGAATGTCATATCCAACTTCACTAAGGTTTTCAGGTTATGAATTCAGACATTGTCCACAAATACAAGCGTGTTGTTTTTCAATTTGGTTTTTGTCCTGTTCGCACAAACACTGTAAAAATAAAAACACAGAAACTCGTCCAAAACCGACATTTTGGCGACTTTTTCTTGCTATAGTGTTAGAGTAACTGTGCATTTAGTTATTTTTTCCTGGTCAATCATTGCAAAAATGTTGGAGATAGATAACAAAACACACTCTGAAGTTACGAGCCAAAAAGTCAGTTTTCCCAGTCTACAAGTCTTGGGATCTGCTTACAATCGTACATAAAGAACAGTGTAAAATGTGTTTTTTATTAGATTTCTATTGAGTAAGGGGTCAACCACTACCAACCCCTTCTGGAAAACCTTGATGATATCGCTGTGTTGAGCATTATTAGAAAAAAATACATTTACCAATATTGAGGCAACGCTGAAAACTGGATTTCAACACACCCTCACTCTGGAAAGAGTTTTACAACAATGACCCAAAACGCTGTTTGGGTGAAGACAAAAGGCAAAAACGTATAGAAAAAGCTATGTCCTCAAATTTGTACGGGTTGCAATGGTCTTTGTGGCTTCCTGGAGCCTTGTTATTACGGTAAGGTTATCAGACAACCAGCAGAAACTCCAGCTTCCAGCCTATGCTAAGCTAAGCTAAGCTTCTGCTGGCTATGGCTTGAACAGTCCTATTAGTAACACCTCAAATAATGATGCAGAAAATAAGGGCTAAAATGCCCCAAAAAATACATCTAATCAATAATGTTAAATATGCAATATAATGTTCGAACTTCACCTTAAGCCAGTGTTTGTATTTATTTTAAATGTAGGGAGAAACCCTTGAGATTAACCATGTTGTTTAAGAAAGGCTCATGTCATTCAGAGGTAGTTAACATACACATGTGTTACTCTACAAAAAGTCAGCTGACAACCTTTGACCTGCCTCCATATGACCAGCAGCTGGATGTAAAGGGGAGCGTGTGACCCTTCAGCTGATGTTAAACCATCAAAGTCAAAGTTTGGATTTATGAGGTTCCGGCATGACGGACACATTACGATCAGCGTGTGCTTCGCTGCTCCTTAAACAATTCCCCCCCACAGCTCATTTTTAACCTGCCACCCAGCCGTCATCATTTAGCCCCGTAATTCCCCAAATTCATGCATAATCAAACAAATTAGCCTTTATGCTAATTTATTATGACTCAATTATGTTAAAAGGCCCGGCTTGAATGGCAGTCGTAATTACAGTCATAATGCTGGCAGTGATATTACGGGGCGAATAATACGGTAATGGGTATCAAAGGAGAAGCCTTCATCTGCCACACGAAGATGATCTGAGTGGGTTAGCAGGAGTAAATAAACTCTGATGTGTTTGCTGATGAGCTGTTGTTGTCCTACAGCGATGATGAGACGCTGCAGAGGTCAGACACACACACACACACACACACACACACACACACACACACACACACACACACACACACACACAGATTTCAGCACCTTGTTTGAGTCTCTCTAAGCTTCTGATGTTTTTAAGGTGTCTCATTGGGTAAACACACTTTATTTGTTACATTTTTCAACGTGTTTCACTTCCCAACTTTTTCTTGTCGTCCTTATGGATAATTTATTTTGCATTGATGTATATATAGTGTACAATATGGTATATATGTGATGTATACATGATGACATTTAGATCCAAAGATTGTTCCTTATTGGAAAATGGTGGTTCAATAATTTTGCATTGATGAGTGTGCACTGCTGCATGGATGCATGACAGTAGTGCAATAAAGAGGAGAAAATATACACTTTAAATGCAGATTATACAGTGATAAATACATATATTCATACATATGTAAATGTAGAAATCTGGACAGGAACAATTTCTCATTTCTATTTGAAACAAGATTCCATATTCAGCCCATCACACACCGCTGTAAATTAACTTTTTGCAAAATACATAAATATTTGCTTTCATTAAGAAAACATCTAAGTTTTTCTTAAATATGTATTAAAAGCTTCTAGTGTTAGAGTGTTAAACAGGTCATAATTTTCTCACTCGTTTTATTTTGCTCCTTCAAAATGTTTTTTTAAATGTTCTTATATATTCACAATATTGGATATAAGTGGATGTGGGTAGTTTCATATTTAAACTTCGCTCAAATACACATTTTTACTGAAAAGATTTGAACACATCATCAAAATGTAACTCAATTTAACCTCCATTAAAGTCGCCTGTTTGCTCAGTTATTTAGCCCAACAGGACTGTCCTGCTTGCAGCTATTAGCACCTTTAATAACACAGATTTGTTGTTCATGATTTAGCATTGTCACCATAGAATGTAGCATGTGCCTCCCTTGGCCTTAGGGCGTGATCATCTGTTCCCTTTGACCCCCCCCACCAGCAGCTAATGCCTTATAGAGATAATAAAAGGAGTCATTCCTTTTTTTTATAATACCCTGCTGAGCTGCAATTGACACAGTACTAAACGACTTCTTTGTAGCAGAGCACATCTCGTGGGATCAGCGCGCTTCAAATGAAGTGCTTGTTGGATTACCCGACAGTGTCTGAGACCTCCTTTACACCCACCTTTATAACTTCAGAACTTCAGAGGCTGTCTGAAGAGTTCTGTAACTTTCTGAAGCCAATAATCTGACAAACACATAACAGCGGGGGATATGAAGGTTAGAAGGTGTTCAGCTTCCCTTTTAAACTCTTCTCTTTCCTCACAAGCCTTTTCTGAGACTTCTGATGTGTCTGAGTGCAAAACTACAAAAGAGGGGTGCATGAATGAGTACTAAACCCGGAAATGTGTTATCATTTGAGCTATCTAGTCTTAAAATCAAAGGTTTTTTTAAATGAGTTTTTGGTTATATTCCCGAAATAAGGTCTGTCATAAAATATGTTCTACGACATAAAATACTTAAATTGGTAACCAATGTCCTCTTAAGTGTCTAAAAAATGAAGGTTACTTACAAGTGCCTATTGAGATTACTAAACGTCATCGCGCTAAACATTAGCCACCTTTTGCTTAGCGCTGGTGACGTGAAGTTGTGTAGTTCACTTTTAACGTTAGCTTTTTACTTCTGGTAAAATAGATAATATTGCTGTGTTAGCATTATCAGAACATTTTTTACCAGAAGTAGAGAGCAGCATACAGCATTTCTTTATTTAAATCAAAATTGAAAAAAATTGAATATCATATTTAATCATTTTAATGTCAGCTTTATTTTTGCTGTGGAGGAATCATTACTATATGTTATTCAATTTTTTCCTTGTATCTTTACTGCTATTTAGTGTAAATGTATAAACATATATATATTGTGAATTGAACTCATATGGTACAGTATTAGTAATTAAAAATAATAAAAACACAATTATTATCTTGAAAAACATTTTCACCTTAATTTTTCTGTGACTTTTGTTAATTATGTCACCCATTTTCCCATGTACATTTTTGATAAAAAGTTTAGTTTTGTTTAGAGGCATGATATTTCCGAATGAGTGGATTAAAATGTTTAAAAATCACCCGTAAAAATCTGGCCAGCTAAACTAACAAGGGTTGAATGAGTTGCTCTCATGCATCATATTAAGCAGGTCCCGCTGAGATACAGAAACCTTTCAATCACAGGCTCTTGTCTTCATTCCAGGAGAAGAGGCGAGGGAGGGGAAGAAACAGTTATTCTGGCAAACATGATGATTGATACCTCTGTTTATTACAGCGAGAGTCTCTTTTACAAAGCCTCACAATTTTGGCATCTGAAAACCACCGTTGGACTCCTGACAGACGACAATAAAAAATGAAATCACATCACGATAGCTCTCTGAGAGCCAAGAGCTAATGTTGACAGAATAATGAGACATAAAGAGACCCGGTGAGTAGATGTCTTTAGGGAACCATTTTTCTTTGTTTTGGGTTGGATTGATTGCGTTTTGGAAAATGTTCATTTACTCCTCCTCGTTGTTGGGGTCAGAGGTCAAATCTGAAGACTTGGGAGGGTTTTTTAGTCTCAATGTTGTTTCCTGTCGTGTATCAGATCTTTGTCTAGCTCAGAGAGAACAAACAACAGTACACTTACTGTCCATAACGTCCTATAACTTAATGTAAAAAAACGACTTTTTAGCTAATTGCTGATACGTGATAGATGGATCCGGAACAACTTGGAGTAATTGCATATTTTAGGACCCTCAGATGAATTATCCAGCGCTGATCAGTCATTATAAAACTACAACTCAGGCCGTCGTTTGCAGTGAGGAATGTTGCTCAACACTGGTATTTGCACAGCTGCAGGGGGTAATAAATTATTAAAGAAGACACAGGAACATTAGTTCTACTCTTTCATCACAGGATCTCAAACAAGGTAATATCCCATCCCCTGCATGTTATCCAGGAAGTGCTCTGTGTCCTTTTATCAGCCTAATGATCTGTACAGTTTTTACACTATGAACTTTACGCTATATGATGTTTACAATTTGAAAGGTAATCAACACCCAAAGTGTGTTTTGAAGCAAGTGTGAATAAATGAATATCTAGCTGAATGTTTTTAGCTAGTTACCAAACTGGAATTACACGTTAACATCTGTTTTTATAACGCTTGTGCAATCTCTAAGGCTTCAAGCTTGAGCTAATACATGCTAACATGCCGATGGTAAGCATGTTTGATGGTAATTATGTAATTTGCTAGCACTGACTACAAAGTACAACAGAGGTTTTTTCATTTGCTTTGAACGTATTTTGTCAAGTATCAAACCATTAGAGTATCATATCAAGGAACATTTAAGGGAAGAACAAAGTTATTCATATCCCCCTCAGGAGGATTTGTAATGTCTGATGCAATCTCTCAACATCTGTTGGATGAACCGCCATGAAATGTGTTCAAAGAACCAACAAAAGGTGAACCTCATGCTGGCTCTACAGGGAACATCTTCTTTAGGATTTATCTCCCAATGTTGGCGTCTTCTCAATTGTGGCCTTAGACCAGAAATGGCTTCCGTGTCACTCAAGGGAGCGTGAAAAAACGGACAGGTTCCTGCAGTAAGATTTTCATCGACATAACTACACTGTAGCTATGTACGAATGACAATAAAAGCCTTGAAAAAATAAAAATAAGTGGACTTTGATTTGAGAGGCTTGGGTTATTTGAACTTTCTTCTTAAAGTGGCTATAACTTATATTTTCTTTATAATAATGTATGAAATGTCAAGTTGAAAACAAAGGTGGCTCATAGTGATGGTGATAGCTTCCTTATGTCTTTACAGAGACTTATAGCAGTCTCAGCTGACTATTGAGCTGTCCAGCTTACAATTCTACAGTTGTGGTTCACTCTTGTGGCTCTGATAGCATCTAAAAACCCAATGTCAAATTCAATGAATAACTGTTGAACTGTTGAGAGAAAGACATTCGTAGGGTGGAGACGAACACGACTCGAAAAACGATAAAAATCAAGGAAGAAACACTTTGAATGGACAAATAAATCTGCTCTACTCCTCACATTCATTCCACCATTAATACAAAAAATGCAAAATTACTACACATACCAGCACCAGTTACAACTGAGTGCGATGGTGAATTTGAACACTATGGTGATAGCGGTGGAAGAGTGATAGTGGTCGCGAGGAAATATAACTTCCCGACTAACCCCTTCTCTCTAACCATGCAAAAACCAGAGTGAGCAGGGAGAGATGGAGTACTCGAGTCCTGGACTTGGACTCGAGTGCTGATTTTCGGGACTCGTGACTCGACTCGGACTCGCGCACTGATTGACGCGACTCGGCACAGCAGTTCAGGATAAAAGCAATGTAGAGGAGCAGCTACATTTCAACACATATATCCACGAAGATTAATACATGAAGACTCTGACTTGGACTCTTCTTGGGTGACTCGGACTTGGACTCGGACTCGAACACAGGTAATGATGACTCGGACTCGACTCGGACACTCCTTGGGTGACTCGGACTTGGACTCGGACTCGAACACAGGTAATGATGACTCGGACTCGGACTCGACTCGGACACTCCTTGGGTGACTCGGACTTGGACTCGGACTCGACTACGACTCTCCCTAGGTGACTCGGACTTGGACTCGGACTCGAAGAGTGGTGACTTGAGAGTGACTTGGACTCGTGAATTGGTGACTTGACTACAACACTGTGAGCAGGTGAAGCAGTCAGATAAAACCACCACTAACTCCGCCCCATCTCCAGTGAACAGAAGTGTCCTTGGGCAAGATACCCAACCCTCAGTTATCGGTATATTTTGTAAGTTGGTTTAAAAAAAAAAAGAAAAGGCGCTGACTTACCAAAGATTGTTCCTTATTGGACCAATTTGGTGGTTGAATCATTTTGCAATGATGAGTGTGTAGCATGGATTCATGACAGTAATAAAGTATAAAGAGGAGAACATACAGGTAAAATTCTGATTATACAGTGATAAATACGTATGAAATGTGAGCAAAAAACAAAAGTGATACATTTTGTTGTTTTCGTGCTTTGAACATTTGGTGATGCTAGGGGCTTTTGCCTACTACAATGAGGTGTTGCTTCTGGTGTGAATTTCAGGTGAGGATAAATATCCATGTGCAGATTTGTAAACCAGTCTTGGCTATAAATCTGAGCAGACATATTGGCACTAAAATCAAAATGTTTCACCGTGTGTGTTTGTGTATGTGTGTGAATTGATGCATGTGTGTGATGCTCCCTAATGTCTCTCTGTCCCTCTTAACGACTCCTCGTTCTCGTTTGGAGCAGGATATGGATCACCACTGCTCGCTGCTCCGCTGTCGCTGTTTACCGTCTGATAACTCTGTCCAATTAGATCTCAGAAGCTGCTCACACTCAGCTCGCTTCTGAGGGTGACAAATATGACAATTACCCAAAGTACCAGGCGCTGCTGTTCATTCCTTATTAGTAAATCAATCAGAACCACGAGCGCCAAGCCCCAAGGCGCCAGCACTCCAATAAACCCTGAGGAAAAAGACAGGTTTGGAAAAGACTTGAATTAGCTTGTTGCTGTTTGGCAAAAACACATTTCTTCTATTGTATTTGCATATACTTGAAATGACTAAATACTAATACTTGGGATTTCAAATCATGCAAGCACCAGTTGTCAAGGAGAAAACCAGTTTATTCATGAAATGTACAATATTCCACAATACAGATATCACTTAAGAAAGAATAAAAGTGTAAAGCCATCTACAGAAATACTCAATGCTTTGCAAAGCTGTACTAGAGTCTGTACATGAGATGTGGATATAGCCTACTCATCTTAAAAATTAAGCCAATCGGATGTGCCTTAAACCTGCATTATTTTTAATGACCACTGGTAGCCAAAGAAGTGTGATTGCATAAAAGTCTACGAGAAAATAACCCAACTTCTTACTACATTTATTACCTCAAGAAATTATTTTCAGCTTGATAACATGCTAACATGCTAACATTTAGCAATTAGCACTAAAATGCAGCTAAGGCTAATGGGAATGACATTCGAGTATTTGGTCATTCACTAAAGTATCATACAATGTGAGATTTTGATCTGATTATGATAATGATAAAAACAAAAAATGAATATTTGAACCCAAATTCATGGCTATTGATCCAATAATTGTTAAGTTTTTTAGTCCAAATTTAAGTGGCATAAGGCCCAGCTGTCCGAAATTGTAACTAGCATGGCTAAAGTTGACCTATTTCAGCTTAAAGAGGTAAAAGATTAGGGCTCCAAACATGTTCAGGAATTTTTCCTGGTTTAAAATATGTAAATGAAACAATAGGTATTGATTAATAATAAAGTAGGCCTACATAAAACTATTTGATTTAAATGTATGGGAGATCAATTAACCTTGTTCAAAACCACACTAATCAAAAAGATCTGTGATTAACAAGACAGCAATCAAAATAGGCGTTTTTTAATTTTAGGACATTATACATTCCTTAAAATAAGCTTTATGTTTGCTGTACTTTTGACAAATCTGTTTCAAACTTTATCAGAGCCATGCAACAACCACCATCACCTTGTAGCCTATAGAAAAAGTATTCACTGTGGTCACTGTAAAGCTGTTTACATGAGGTTAACCGTGTGAAATGGCATTGAGTTTTTCTTCCAGTCTGCTAAAGTGTCTCTAAAGACACACTGTGTAATGACTCCAAGAGAAAGCTTCAAGAACAGCTCACCATCTGAAAGCCAAGCCTCTGAGGGGTCAAGGCCACGGAGCTCCGATAATGGCAAGTATTTTTGCTATATTTACAAGGAAGCAAGAGTCTGGCAGAAAGTTTATTTTTCCATCGAGACCACAGGAAGATGAGTGGGAAGTTAAGGTCGCTCAGTGGAGATTGGATGGAGAACAGCTAAACTTTAGGCCGTGTGCGCGGCCGCGGTTACAGATGGTATGTGAAGCATTTCTTGACAAGATAAGCGAACATAGAAATCCCATCAATTCTGACACCCTGCGAGACAGCCTTAACATACATAATAAAACATAAAGCTCCGACTGCAGCAGAGACCTTGACCTGTGTGAATTTCTCTGTTAGCTTTAAATTGGATAAACAACTCCACATGCGGTCCTTTGGTTCAGGCTTGTAAATGGATTGGAGGAAGCTCGTCATTCTGTTAGCGAGGATTAGACATCGAGGATAAACACAAATTGGAGTAAGACCGAACAACATGACATCTGTCAGTCGTCTTCGGTCACTAAAAGCCTGGTAATGTTCTACCAAATGTATGCTTTTTTGTTTTTCTAGTGCTGTCAATCATGATCACATTAAAAAGCTGTAAATAATCCTGATTATTGATGAGTTTGAAACTTGACTCTCAGTGATTGTGATGTTATGTTAAAGGTTTTTTCATGTATTGTGTCTTGATATTTGTCTGTTGATGTTACACATGCAGCTGCTGTGATGCAATTCAGATTTCAGACTTGATCTGACCAATAAAGTATTATCGTATCGTAGTTTTAAAAACTTGTGTTACTTGTATTTTTTCTGAATCATTGGCATTAAATCCAGCAGTTGTTATTGTTTACACGTCATTGTTTGAATGACATGTACATGCTTGACATTTTATGCAACATTTAGAAGGCTGTTATGTCCTTTACGGAAAAGACACACCTTTGAACCATCATAGTCAGACTGTTTATAGGCCTTTAATCATTGAATATCATGTCAAGAGTTAACTGGAAACATGCTTTGTCATCAGCTGACACACTTGACTGGCATTCACATGGACACATTATTTTCCTCCCCCCCCCAGGCGACCCGGAGAGTCTCCTCCGTGCTCAGGGGATGACCGATACCTGATCCGGTCCAGGAACCTCCGAGATCTTCTTCCCAGCCAAAACGAACGCTCTGTTTAATGAATAAATAGCGGTTCGCCCCGCTTTAGCAGATCACAGGCAAACATGTTTTGAGTTAGTTCTCGGCAGGAAGAGGCGAAACAGATACTGCCGGGGAAATCCGATGAGAGCAGGAATAACATTTACGAGGAAGAGAACATCATAGCCGGTTTGGTCAAGCCCTCGCTCGCATCTAGACAAAAGGGTAGGGTGTGTATTTGATATGGAATCACACTGTGATGACCGGGATGTGTGCAGGAAGCTCTCAATGGTGGTGAAACGGACCATTTAGAATATACCACTAAGCACAGAAACAGTCCAGCAAACGGAAACTTATTTATAATAATATTAATATAATAATAATAAAACGTTATTTATATGGCACTTTTCATACAACACATGCAGCTCAAAATGCTTTACAGAATGACACATCACAAGTTAAAAACAAACAACAAGAAATTCCCCTCAGATTATTGTGAGTGAGTCGACGCAACAATATCAAATATAAAACCCCATAAAACAAAGTGAACATATCGGTACGACAGAAATACAAATAAAAAGATTAAGACCTATAAAATAAATAAAACAATATAAACGTAGGTTAATAATACAGACTAAAAGAACATTCAAAGTGGGGGGTTGCTAATAATTATTCAATTATACTTCACACATTACCTGAGTTTGTACTTGACAGACTTTTTGAAAGATGATTCTTCATAAAAAGTAAATGAAGTTATTGAAAATCATCCTTTGTAGATATGTCTGTACCGAAAGTCCTGAGATTCCCATCAATTGTTGTTTTAACAAGTCACTGGAGACATCAGGGGATCACTAAAGTCTGTAGGATAAATCATCTGGGAACCATGAGTTCGTGCCACATTTTGTGATCATCTCTCTTGTTTACCTTTGGACATTTCCAGGGATCATAGAAAATGGTGACCTGTTGATGGAGCTAGAGAAAGGGTCAGGAACACCAAAATCATTTGGATATATCTTCTGGGGACCGTGATATCAGTAGAACCTTTTTGCGACCATATATCTAGTATATATTTCTGGGATGATTGAAAGTTTTGTCCTGCTTGAGGCACTAGAGAGAAACTAGATCAACAAAAGTCATAAGATACAACATCTGGGGACCATGAATGTGGGTAGAGAAGAGCCATGCTGATAAATAAGTAAACAATAGTTCAAATGTGTTTTTGGGACATTATTCCATCATTTGAGGCCTTACTTTCCTTTCGTTAGTGACCATGCACCACTGACTGTGCTTTGACTCTACCAATATCTTTGTTCAATGTTTTTCCTACTTTGAATCATTATTTTATGGTTGAAAAATGAATTCCCCCAGTCTACGGGAGACTTGCAACAGTGGTTTTCAAGATTTACAGCACCTCTCACTAGCATTAAACATTTCCAGTGTGCCGAGTGATTTGTCTTGTTTAGATTTCCACATATTGGATTTTTGTATGTATTTTGGAACAGAAGTCTTGAGGTGCTCAGATGAAATATCTTGTTTGGCTGTGGAGGTTCATGCATGGGCAGAAAACCCTGGGGTCCTTTCACTCAATCTGCCCCGCTCCTCATGTCACGACCCCGCTGTGACCCTCATCACTTCTCACTTCCCGCTCTGCATTTTCCCACCAAAATAATGATGCATTCTTGATGGCCCCCGCCACCTTATTCAATCCAATCGCAACGGAAAGCCATAGGTCAAAGTCGTTTCAAGGAGGTTTTTTCCGACTTGTGCTTTTCTAAATAAACCCTTCCCCTGCTGTTTTATTGATACAATGCAGAGTATAAAAAGGAAGCCTTGTTCTCCGATAAATACAAAGTGTTAAAGCTTAGACATTGTTTAAACTGCAGGTGAAGGATGTTTACAGGTCGAGTCCAGAGGTTCCTTCTGGAGTGACAACCATGTCAAATAAACATCACGCTAAGTGTTAGCGCTTGTTCCCTCATTTCCCCACGAAATTCAAACATGCCAGGCCTATATTTTATGCTACCAGCATGCACCTCTCTGGAGAGTTTGTCGTACATGTTAACTGAATTTTAATGAAACATATTTCCCGGAAGAAAAGGCTGAATAAGAGCTCCTGTTTTAATGAACTGCTGTACAGTTAAAAAGCCTGAGACATTTCACCTTTTACCATAAAGCAAAGAAACGGAAAAGCTCAAGAGATGCACATAACATCTCCCCAGAAAGGAATTCTAGGCCATCTGTGAGTAATGTGCTGCCTCCACCGGGTCTATCACATCGCCTCTGAGGACCTTTTTCTCACACAATATTTATTGCCCTTTTGCATTATTCATGATTCCATGTTGAAATAAATACATGAAATGGTCAACCTTTTAGATGTTATTGTGCCTGTTTTTATTCTCTACCTGAATATCTAATAATCTAATATGATAGCTATAGGGTCAACTTAAAGGATACTCCCACCCCACTCTGTTTTTATCATTGCTCTTAGGATCGCTTGTAACTGTTTTGCAAAATGTAAGGTATGATTACCATTAGATGTATTGAGTATATGCATGCTCCACAGAAGAAGAACCCTTTAAAGAAGCCCTGCTATGCTTTTGGGGGTTTTAATGTATGTCAATGGTCTGCAAAGGCTTAAATCCCAAAGTTCCCTCCAGAGGGAGTTTCTCTTAATTAGAAATCGAAGTGAATCTTAGATTTGACAGTGTTTTTTAAAGGTTTTTTGCCCATGGCACACGGACAATACATTTGACCAAACTAAACAGGTCAAACAGCTGACTGCAACAATTCCCTTGAAATGGAAGACTCTATACTTTTGTTGCAAGAAGTAATAAAACATCAAAGAAATACAGAAATAAAATCTAGGCCAAAATGTGGTTATTAATCTTCTCTGGAGTCGCAGAGAGCAGTGGGGTAAAGCAGGCGTTGAAAAGGTTACACAATTAAATGTACATTACCTTTTCATTTGGCTGACACTTTTATCCAAAGCGACTTACAATAAATTCAATGAACCATGAAGATACAAATCCAGAACCGCAACCACTTGCAAGTACCTTAGCTTCAAATAAGCCAAACCTTTTGCAACGCTACAGAGATGAGGAGTGTTACTGTTTTTTCTTTTTGTGTTTCTTTTCTTGTTTTAATTGGCTTACACTACTTTAATGACATCAATAATACTTATAACATGGAATGCATGTATGGATCTGCCTACTTTGGGGTAATATTCTGTTTAAAGTGTTAAAGAGATGAACTTCAGCAGAAAAGCAAGCAGATTAACCATGTTGAATTTATCAAACCTTAAGGTCAGAGAGCCACAGCTCACCAAACCAACATCCCTGTTTGTGTATATCTTATGGGGAGGCCATTGGCTTTAAGGAACATTTTTAATTGATTATTCTGAGCACTTTAATTGGCCAGAGGATGAACCTTCTGATCTTTCCCTCACCATGACCTTTCCACTTGTGTCTCTGTTAGGACACCACTTTAGCCAACACTTTTTATGAAGGTATCTTGATGAAGCCATTGATAAACAGATTTCCAATAATGTGTTGTAAACATTCATGGTCCCCAGAGGAGGAATCCTACACAGTGTCGATATACTGTTACAAGTCCTGCATTTAAACTCTTAAGTTTAAATTAAGTAAAGGTTCAAATGCATATGCATCAAAATATGCTTAAAGTATCAAAAGTAAAGTACTTATTTCTTCATGTGTATAATAATATTGGATTATACTTATTGATACATTAATGTGAAATGTGTTAGCTGGTAAAGGTGGAATTTAATTTGAATTATTTTTAGGCTGATAGCTAGTGAATTCCCCCTTCATCTTAATTGATTTCATCCTATAATCCTATTTAAACTGTAAATTACATCGGTATTATTAATCTGAATCTGTAAAAGTTACTACATTTATCAAATAATAAAGGAGTAGAAGTATTAAGTTGCAGACAAATTGAAGTTCTCATTTAGTACCTAGTTGCCTTCCACCTCTGATCAATATTTGTTAAATAAACACAGTTTTGGCCACAGTGTTAAATTAAACACATTTTCAGGATTATTGTTTGGGCGGTTTTGACTTAACACACTTTGTTAAACTGCAGTTTAAACAAAGGTCGAGCTTGTTTTCAAACATGTGGGTTATCTAAAATGCCGTAATCAGGCGGCGCAGAGCGACTGTGATTGCTGATGTTGTTGTTGTTGGCATCGCTGGCTCTCCTTCTCCACTTCTTGCAGACCTGGATCTATATTTAGAGAGCAGGGCTGTGGTAATGGGATGATAAATGGACTCAGCGAGGCCTAATTTCATGGGGCAGGAAATCACTGGAGAGAGGCTAAACTGTAGAGGCTGTAATTATCCCCAGAGAGAGATCAGTCACAAAGTACAATACAGGAAATGGATGGATTGTGATTCATGGTGGAGTAACATGTACATTCAAACAGTGACACCTTCACCTTCATGCGCTTGTGGTGTTCCTCAGGGGATGTATATATGTTTTTCCTTTAAATTATATACCATGTAAATGACCTCATCTCCTTCCACCTCTCTCACAGTTGGTCACTCACCACATGACGTTCATGCATGTATACAGTTATATGTTAGCAGTGTTGGTGCAGTGATATCTTGTCTAGCCCGATACATGTTGTTCTTTGGCATCGTGTGAGATTCTTTTGCTCCCTGTGTTTCAGCCTGTAAAATATCGTCGGTATGTTTTTGCATTAACATTCGGAGGAATCTGGAAATAAAAACCCAGTAGGGGAGACCGGGGTGTCGGTTGACTTCAGGTTTTTACAGCTGCTGTCGTGACATGAGCATTATATCAAATACTGTGTAGCTACTGGAGAGCTTGGTTCGCTGGAGGAACTTTTCATGATTCATACCTTTAATTTGTCATTTGTACCATGAAATGTCTCCTCCAAATGCATTACATTTCCTCATGTTAACAATGCATGTGCTTGAGCAACTAATCTGTGTCCTTAAGGAATAATTGGTACGTCCATAAAACGTTATTACTATATTGTGCTTGAAGCATTGTTGAAGGTTTTGCACCGTAACAATTATTCTATATTGCCTTGAAAAGACTGTTGCACTGGATGAAATGTTCCCATCGTTTCAAATGAACACAACAGGTTCCTGCTGCTGTAAAAAATAATACATATATATATTTAGTTCTCCTTATGTTGACCAACCCGCTGCTGTATGTAATCCACTAAAAAATGCACAGTAAAGTCTGAAAAAATCCTAGTTAAATTATCTTTTAATAGCTTCACCCTTATTCTATTACAATATTACATAACAAATATGTCCATTTCAAAAGTGTTTATGCACCAAGACAATAGGTCATTAAAATGGTAAAAAAGAGGATTTTAAGAGAATACATTCAGGAATTCTAAGGTATAATAAATCAACTCAAAATGCCCAAATTGAGGACACTAAAAACACGATGTAGTAATATAGAAAATACAGGACTGAAAAGAGATTAATCTTAACTAATCTAATCTTCCTAATCTTTGTCAGATATTTTTAAAAGTTGTGAAATTATGACTTTATATATTTTATTTATCCTTTTAAATGTTTTTAGTTTTGGCAATGTAGTTGTACTATATTGTTATAGAGTGTGATGTTGGGACTTGAATGAGGTATAATGAGATGTGAAAACTATTATGCTGTTATTTTTTAAATGGATATTCATCCAAATATTGGAAAACTGGAGCCTCAAGAAAAAAATACATTACAATTCTATTTGTGTTAATACTATTTTAAACATACGTTCAACCAAATGTTTGCATTGCCATAATACACCTGCAAAGTCAGGCCACTCAGCTGTTCTCTCAAGTGTTACACAGATAGATAGCCACCTGGATTTTACTCCGAGATAGACTTCATAAAGATAAACTTCTGAATTTAGAAAAACACCTATCTGAGCCAGCAGAGGGTGCTGTTCCTCAGTTTGATCTCAAGTTCCTGACACAAGTGTCAACCTTATCTCTGCCAGCTTTTGTCAGCTCTGCCTAACATCTATGGTCAATGTTTCACTCTGTTGGTGTGTGTGTGTGTGTGTGTGTGTGTGTGTGTGTGTGTGTGTGTGTGTGTGTGTGTGTGTGTGTGTGTGTGTGTGTGTGTGTGTGTGTGTGTGTGTGTGTGTGTGTGTGTGCATGCACTATGTAATCCAAGCTGGCTGGTCAGAGAGCTGTTTGGCCTTCTGATACTCTGGAGTAAATATGAAAATAAAGCTTCACGCAGGAAAGCCTTAATTAGTCTGTCACTCTAAACTTACCGTTCAACCCCCCCACCACCTCATCTCCCCTCGTCCAACTCCCCATTGCATCCCATCTTCCCCCTCCTCACCAGGCAGTATTTTCTCCCCCTGTCAGGGCTGGTCATGAGTGTCAGATTTAATCTGGTGCAGGGGTCGAGCGAGCCCCGGGGTGCGGAGAGAAACCCATCATTTTGAGTTTGTTTGTGTGTGTGTGTGATGGATAGAACAGATAGAGGAAGGGATTGGGCCATGGAAAAGGAAACAGCCTGACAAATTCAATAAAACACATCTGAAGAGCGCCCGCCGCCGCCTTCTGCTTCACTTTGCCTCTCGGAATAAATATGAGTTTGTCTAAATTACCGTAGCGCATTACCGTTGTGCATAATTGTCTCATTTCTTTCCCCAAGACATTCCTCCGTTGTGTTGTTTTTGAAGAGTGAATCCAATTAGAGGTGTCACCATCACTCACGGTGGTGGATGGAGCGGATGATGCAGGGATCGGGATAGTTGATTGGTGGTTTGCGGGGCGATCGCTGCGATTATCCGTGAAAACCGACAGTTTCTATCACTCACCCCCAAATGAGGCTCCGAGAGCTAAACTTGAACCGAGAGGGGAAGTGAGACGTTATCTACGTTGCTAAAAGTAGACCCCATTTATTTGTTTTCCGGTTCCTTGTGGGGGTTGAATAACAATATATTTATGGAAACCACATTCATCAACCAGTGCGAAAACAGATGCTGTGATTCTCCCAGATGCAAATATAGTGGGTTCCTTCCATTCTTTTAGAGTCGGACTTTAAAGTAGCCAATAACCTAGCTTTTCGACACAATTCTGGAGAGGTTATCTACATCTACAGAGCAAAAGATATCCAAATGTGCCATGTCACGTACGTACGCACATCAGTTTATGCAAGCAATTTTACAGATATTGTAAGAAAAGGATCGACTAGCCCTATCAAATAAACATATGGGTAGAGCTATTCCATTTTGTCCCGTGTACCAACAAACACAATTGTGTGTTTGTGGAAGACCGGGGCGCAATGACCAAATTAGTCTTCTTGGAGAATCACAAAACTGCCAGTAGTCCAGGGTAGCTGACTGGAACGAAACAATATTTATAGTTCGAATAAGCGGTTGTAGACACATGATTTTACACGCTCAAGTTCCATGTTGTCAATTTACATGCACATACTAGCACTACGGCTGTGCCCAGAGTAAAGAGTTACTTTTTCAAGTTCAAAAAAAGTCTAGGATTGTGAACGCCACGGACATCTCCTTCACAGAAAAGCAGAACATACGTAATAACATAGAGCATCTGATGTGTAGCGTTTGGTATGGTCATACTGCAACAGGAGCTGTCCCTTTTAGCAGATCTAATGAAGGTAAACAGTGGCTGGCGTTATGGCACTGCACATCTCACAGGTCACAGGTTTATCGTTCTTTCTGCCTTCACATGCTGCAGGGATTTCATGAAATAAATGAGTTTTTTTATATACTATAGGAGAGGTGGGGCAGCAGATCCTGAAATAAATACCCACATTCAGTCATAGATCAGCGAAAACTGGTTTCCTGACTCTCCTGTTATGGCCATTTTGTCTGAAAAAAGTAAATTGACAGTGGTTGAATAACATTTGAACCACAGCCGTGGCACGTATGCACCCGTCATAGTTATGCTCCGTTACATTTGTTTCAGGCTGGTCTGGGTCAGAGTCCAGGGCTGTACTTCAGTCCTACTCCGTCCCTGATGGAAGGGAAGCCATTGAGGAATGATGTTATTTCTTGATGCTGCAATGGAAAATTCGACTGGTTGTACAGGGCTGCTGCATAAAGGTTGGAGGAGAAAATGTGTGGTTGGACCAGGTAATAGAGGACATCCCAATCCTGTAAACTGAGCACACAAAGGTGAGGTGTGAGGAGGGGAAACTTTAATTGTAAATCAGAGTGTGGAACCATAGGTGTATTATACGATTCCCCCACCGTTACATTAGCTGTGGAAACAGGACAAGTGTTGCCTTCTTTATTTTCCAAAAGGGGATTCTTTTTTTCTTTTTCTTTTCTGTGCAGTGATATAGTGAAAAGAAAAATAGTTCCTACATAAAACTGGTCACAACAAGCTCAGTGGATTATTTTGAGTAATTGGGTCATGATTTCCGGAATCGCTGTTGAGTTTTTAGAAAATTATTTCTGTGACGCTTTGAGCACGACAAGCAGAGCTCCATTTAGTTCCTTCATATTGGAAAAAAGCAGATATAGCATCTACAACCAACATTTTACTCTCAGCGGCTCACACCTAAACAATCTAGATAAATAAATAGCAATGCTGGTAGGAGAAAATATATAGAAAATTGGGGCTAAATGTCCCCAAAATCATATTTTCTTTCATCGACCCAACCAAGTAGTTTTGTGGGCTTAATCCTAATTTTTTCTCTGTTGGTAGCAGATCGTTTTAGCACAGTACTTATAACCACCATGCATTATGTTGTTTATGCCTGATTTTCCTTTACTGTAAGATAGAACAAAAGATGTATACTGTACTTGTAGCCTTTCAAAAACTACGGCTTTATTGATTTATTTTGCACTTTTGGCGTGTGGCTACCCTTCCATTCTGTTTTTACACGCATTTAAATTCTTAATGATTCTTAAATAGCTGTTATTTACATTGGTCTGTAATTTGTAGTTAAATCAGTACTAGTGTCAGTTCTTCAAAATTGTGTCCTGTGAATTTTAATCGCTCTGAAATCAAGTGGAAAATAAAAGAAAGTCTGCTATTCTGTATCCGTAATCCATCAGTTTAAGAAATGTAAGTTGGCCTCCACATTGACAACTAAATGGGACACAGTGAACCTATCATTGTGGAAGATAGTGGGAGGAAAACCAAGACATTTTCCCAGCATCTCTGTACGCCAGAAGAGAAAAACATGGATCCATTTTGTGAACTAAGCGTAAACACAACTGAGGGGGTCTGTTTCTGGGGTCACAGTTAAGTGGGGGGGTGAGAGGTGCCGAGAACTGATGTCAGGGGCCGAGGGCCACGGCTCTCTCTAATCAATGGGCACCAGCCTTCAGGATGAGTCTGTAGAGCACAAACACATTAGATCCACTGAGATGAGGATCAAACTGACACTAATGATCCCCCCACAATTCTTCATGTGGAGTTAATTTCATGGTTTTCAAGTGTTTGTGTTTGCAAATTAATCAGCTGCTCTGATTCAGCACGCTCCCGTTGCTCTAAGATGACTGATCGCATTGAAATCTTGTTATTATGCACAACTTTGCACATTATTTAATCAAAAAAACACATGAGTGGAAAAATGGGGATTGCGCTGATAAGTAAGTAAGTAAGTAAACTATAACTATAACAGTTTTACAAAAACACAATAGGATATCCAACCCGTTATGCAGTTTGTACATTCCTTTAAAAAAAATTGGATATGTATTGATAACACAAATGTGTGATTTTGGGCTTTATATAAAAGAAAAACGATTATCCCCAGGCCCCAAGTGGTCTTCAAATATTCAATTGTTTATTCATTTGAACAATCATTTAATGTTCTAAAAATAACATCTCCAGAGATAGCAGAGAAACCTGGGTTGTGAATTTTAACTTAATTACAAAAATAGTTTTACTCAGTCTGGATTTTCAAAAGCTTCAATTTGTTTCTTTAATATTTTCTCTCAGACGTTACATTTCTCCTCCACCTGTGAATTCTGCTCAATGTGCATAAACTTCCTTGAACTGTTGATAATCAATGTTCACCCATAAAACCTGGTTGAGCTGCTCCCCGGGGCGAGGTGTGGTGGTGTCTTATTTATGCAATTCAATATGCGTGCGGAGAGAGTGGACTGCGGCCCCCGGGGTATCAGTAATCGTCTGGAATAACTTCCAATTAATGAGCCAGATGGTATTTTCACAGTAACACCTGGGATGTCCAGGCGCTCAGCAGGCAGGAATTAATTCCACTTAGAGTAATATTTCAAAAAGTGTTATCCCCTACATCCCCGTCTCTTCTTTTTCCCACTGCTTAACGCTGTAATAAATATCTTTCTCTAATAGAGCCGGTCTGATTCTCGTGCATAGGCCTCCTTGCGTTTCTTTAATCCTTTTGAAAGACATAACTGTCTGGGACGACTTCCAGGGAACTACAAGGGCAAAACAAATGGAAAATGGAAAATTCCATGTGTTGGTCTGTTTATAACTTAATATGACACTCAGGCTCCTGCAGGGCCGAGTGAGCGCACACGGGATAAATCATGTTAGTTAGAAAAACACTGCAACATGACGGGATTAACCAGGAATGTGAGTGAAGGCTCAGCAGCGAGCTCAGTATTTTGTCTCGTAATTATGACTATGGCCAATCAGTTTGCTGACCGACAAATACGTACGTCACTTGTTATGAAGGAGTCTCTGAGGGGCCGTTGGGATAAAGGTTGTGTGCCACTGACTCTGTGCTTTTAAGGTAAGTTGAGTTACTTTGAATTCATAAAGGTGCCAAAAAAGATCAACCATATTCGAATCGGAAAACTACTTTGAAAGAGCGGCGGAAAAATGGGAAAAGAAAAAAAAAGAAGAAGAAATCAGCTCTCAAAAAAACCCACAAGAACATCAAAGAAAAAAATATAATTCAAATAATATGTTAAAAAAGAGAATTATTTTCAAAAAGTAAAGAAAAACACATTAACCAAAATAGAAACAACCAAAAACAATAATCAAACAAAGCTCAAAGGGTAGATGTAACCATGTTGTAATTTCAGGGTTTTAACCAAAACATTAGATTGAATACAAATGAAACTTGCTTGAGCACCAGTTGGGCTCCATACAAAGCAAAAATATATTTAAAAAGAGTCACGAACTGCGAATCGTGTTAAATTACATGTTTACAAAGTCAGGGCCACGACCATAAAATCCAATGCTACAGTAGGTTTTTTGCTCCAAAAAAACACTTCAGTATGGGTGGTATGAAGGTCAGAAACATTACAAACCACACAAATAAGAGGATAAAATGACCAACTGGAGCTCAAACCGCAGCGCGGAGGTTCAGGTCTTCACCCGGGCTTCACAGCACTGATCTCTGACCAGAGAAATTAAATGAAAGGGAACACTTTGTAACATTTGTACAGTTTTATTTTTACAATATTATAGATGTTATGGCCACGGGGAGAAGAGTGCGGTTGTTCGAGAACATTTCTCAATTGATTTAACTGCAATAACACTATGGTTTTAGTTCAAGAGAACTTTAGCAATGCATCAGTTTTCTATTAGATTCCCTGTTAAAGAACTGCTGCTGAAATCTTTTTTATGCCAAGAAACATCCATTCCCCCTGACCTCTTGCAGGTTGCCCCAGTTTATCTGTGAGCAGTTCATACAAAGAGTGATGTTCTCTCAGATTATTTCATTTTGATAATGCCTCAAGAAAAACAAAATATTTGTGGCTCATTTTCTGAGCCACAACATATCATTGAGGTGATACAAGGATATAATCAAAAAGGACAAATTGTGCTCATTTTCAGTGCTCATACTGTCTGTACTCTTTTCACCCTCTTTTCACCCTCTGTCTGAAACCAGAGCCCAGTCTGCTCTGATTGTTTAGCTGGCCGGCTCTGTTGTGATTGGACAACCGCTTAGAAAGGTCCCGCCACTTAGTCTATCGCATACAATGTGTTGGAGCGCTAGCCAATAAAAGCGAGAGTTGGAAAGTGAAGTCATTATGTTACCAAAGTAAACAAAGAAGTCCAATATACTAAACTAAGAAACAAAGCTGCAAACACTGGACTACCAGTTCCTCCATACTCAAAAGAAACAAAAGGAAAAAACCAATAGCCAACATCTTGCACTGAGGACAGCAAAACAGATCCTGCTCCTCCACCTTCCTTATATACGGCTGATTAAAGCTATCAGGAACACCTGAGTCAAGAGAGAGAGACAAGAAGTGGGAGTATGTAACATTTAAAAACTCTCTGGAGTCTCATTAGGGAAAATACGTAGCATCAACAAAACATTCAGCATTTGTCATGGCCTTTCTTCTGACATCTATAAACACGTTTGATCTCTAAGTTCATATCGGATGTGTTGTAATCCAGCAACATTAGGCACAACGAGAGATTCATTAATAACAGTTTTTCTTTACCGCCATAAAGGTGCCAGAAGGTACATTCGAGCAATTTATTTGGTGTGGGAGGAGAAAGAAATAAAGAGCTCCATTGTGGGGCCGCTGTCCCTAGGTTGGGAACCCCTTATTTAAAGCATTAAAAGGAAAAAGACGGAGAATGTATGACTGCACTTTGCTAACTGCATCATCATCATTTGTGCAAACCGAAATGATTTCTCCCCGGTAATAAAGACATGTCAACTGCATAATACTGTCATCACTGCAGAAGTATAATCATTACACTTCAAGAGTAAAATAATACCAAATATCTACACCAAAGCATTTGCCCCTGCTTATGAATCTGAATTGCTTCATTACAGGAAAAGTGAGTTCCAATAATGGCATGTTTCGCCTTGATGTCTCTTCGGAGCGACGTTCACTTTATTGTCAAGTGCACAATAGGCGTGCTGTGATGAGCTGCCTTTGATGATCATAAATAAAATCAGAGCGAGTTTGTTGATCATCAGCAGGATCTTTTTGTTCTTCCCCTCCTGCTCGTAATGATCAAAGTCGTCTGAAACACGTCTGCCTGGGAACTTCTCCATGTTGCCTTCTTGGTGTTTCCAGAGGCAAAGCTGCAGCCCTCCATATGGACTACATATGCAGCCGATTATTTGCTCATGTAGAGACAGGCTTGCCTCTCAGCCTGTATGATGTAATTAGTAGCTTCCCCTGTCAAGAAAGAGGTTCATGTTTATCTTTGTCTAAGCCCGTCCATTAAATCATTATTAGCTGGCTAAATGCTGCAGGAGGAGTTTGCTTCCTGCGTGGTCGCCTCACTGAGTTATGGCCAAATATTGGCGGTGTCTGACTAAATTGATGGCTCTGGTTAAGCTCGGGCCGATCCATAAAAGAGCAGTTTGTGCACTGTGGGTAAGGCAGGCCTGGAAACACGAGGAAATATGAGATAGAGGAGGCAGTGAGTCACAGGAGGACACAGAAAAGTCCCCACATGAAAGCCAGAACAGACATTACATCGATCCATGTAATGTAATGTCCACCCTGAACACCGGGTATTACTTTTCAGAAGATTAATACGAGAAAAACTAGAAGCAGTTCTCCCAAGACCCTTTTTATGGCTGCATTTTTATTGTGGTGAAGCACTCAACATTTATTAAAAAAATGTAACCCTTTGAACCCCCTTTTACAAGCTCTAACTATTTTATAGATTTTCAGATTAAATGCAACATATTACACACAATTTTGGAGTTAGAATTGGGGTTTGGGTTTCTGTATGAACATGTTTCCAATGCTTTAATGTTCAGAAAGAACTTTATTCTTCTTATACTTTCTGTCTGAATATACCTGCATTCAGCCTCGGACTAAAACACTCAGTCTCACGCCTGTCAGTCTCACGCCTGTCTCTTTAAGGCCACTTTCCCAAAAGGCTTAGTCTGCTTTCAATGGCTTGTGAGACCTTAGGTAGTTCTCAAGCTGTGGGTGAGATACTGAAAGGGGCCGTGGGGGATTATATATTTAATTGACCTTGCATTTGAAAAACCCTCACCCTAACCCTTTTCACAATTAGCTTTGTTTATTGTACACACACATTCTAGAGATACATGGTCAAAATGAAAAATCCCACTTTTGTTGTTGCATGGAGGAATTGACCGACTTTTAACATTGTCAAAGATATAATTAAACAGGTTTTTTTGAAACAACGCAAACTTTTTCAAGAAGAAATGAAACAGGGAGGCTGTGCTGTCTGGGTATAACAAGTACCCGATAGGTTGAAAAGTTCTTAAAACATTGCATTTAGACGGCCGCGTCTGAATGGGAATATTAAGAGAATATTGGAATTGTTATTAGCCATGTGAAAAGCTAAGGAGTATTGCCTTTTTGAATAAGGTCAACATCCCAATAATGAAGTGTCTGTCTGAATATACTTTACCGGTAATTAGTCTAGAACTAAAATGCTCCATTTTAGGGCCGGTCTCTCTAAGAAAAATATGGTGTACCTAAGTTAGTTTTTAATGCATTGGTGGAGGTACTCAGATGGTTGGTATATTTGATTGAGCCTCCATGTGACAAACCCTAACCCTTAGCCTACAATCAATCCCTAACCCCAGTGAAAACCTTAACCCTTTTACAATCAGCTTTGTTTATTATACAGAAACCATAGGGTTAGGGTTAGGGTTAAACGTGTCCGCCATTGGTGGATAATAAAAATCCCATTTAGACAGCTGCGTGTGGATGGGAATATTAATGGAATCGTTTTTATTAGACATTAAAACAGTTTTGCAGGAATATTGTATTACGGATAAGGGCAAGGACACATGTTTGGTGCATGTAATCGAGTCACTATTAAAAAGTTAAAACTGATTTCTTTAAGAGGAACCGGTGTTGACAAGAGAACAGCTGTGAATCATGACAACCTTTTGACATAAATGTGAAATATTAATACTTCCTCTCACTGTTTGATATCCATGGCTTCTTAGCAGACCTGCTGAGAACTCACGTGGAAATGTCTGTGTGTGTGTGTGTGTGTGTTTGTGTGTGTGTGAGTGCTTTTGTTTGTGATTATGTGTGTCCCTGTGTTTTTCCCAATTTGCCAGGAAGTCTGGCTCTGTGGGCAACATGCAGTGATGCATGCTGGGAGCCTAAGGCATGGAGATATTAATTATCTCAAGAGGAAACAAAAGATGGCCTGTAAACAGAGAGCAGAGAAGACGGAGACTTTTAAACCGGGTCATTTCTATTTGAACTAAATGAAATATATATACATAGAGTACTCTTAAAAATACCTCTTTCTTTTATCTACTGTAATGGAAAACAGACTCCACCACCTGTCGGATTTATGGTGGTTCAGTAAGAAAAGCTTATGTTACATTTGGTCGATGAAGCCGGAAATGCCGCTTTGGGAATATGGTGGCCGACTCGTGTGAACGCACTCCATCGGCCAAAAGCACTTTCATTAGGAGAAACACGCTGCAGAATCAAAATCGATGCAAAAAAACAACAAATGTGCCAAAACACATGCAAGTTAAAAAACATCTTCACCAACATGCGCAGAGTTTACTAAAAGGCTGCATCGATGAAACGCAACCTTCACAAAACAGTGCAAATACAAAACGCTGCAAAAAGCTCAAAACACAACGGGAACGGAGACACTCAAAAGTGACGCACACAGCTGGGACCGGAGCGCCCGTTGCAATTGCGGAATTAAAAGTTGGCCAACTGTCACTCTCGCAGAGTTAGTCTGTAGTATTTCCCTCCGAATAATGGTCGAAGACTTGACTGATGATATGAATTTATTGAAATCTCCAATATCAACGTAAGAGCTTGCGCCTCTTCGGGGGGTGCTAACACTTAAACATAAACTTTGTCCTTTACTTTCTCCGTCTTTATATGTAGATATTACTTTTCTCCGTTAATCTTCGCTTCTTTTCTCCGTCACCTTGTTTCCATAGCAACAACAGCTTCCTGCAAACAGCGCTAACTCTCCTTCAAAATAAAAGCATGTCCATACAAAATATGAAGCCAAGCCAAATTACACTTAAGACATATAAAATAAATAATATAATAAAATGTATAATAATAATAAAAAATGTAAAAATGTAATGTCATATACAACTGCAACGAAAGTAACAAACACAATGCAATATACTTTTCAATTTCAAAGAACACAAATTGGGTTATTTACATAGTCTGTTTCATGATTGTAAGTGTTTTGTCAGTTGATTGGAAATGACAAGGTTAGCCACATTAACTAGCTAGCTTACAGCAGATCTGTAACAATATGGGAAGGATTCATGAGCTCACATTGTTAAAATAAGCCAATAAAACATTTTATGTTAGTTTCCAGTGACAGATGGCCAACTTTATAATCCGTTAACATCAACAAGCCTCTGTTGGTCCCTGCTGTGTGCGTCACTTTTTATTGTCTCCGTTTCAGTTCAGTGTTTTGAGCATCTTGCAGCATGTTTTTTGTTTGCAACATTTTGTACTTGCAGCATTTCGTTTATGCAGTGCCCTAAAGTAAACCCTGCGCTTGTTCCGTCAAGATGGTGACTGTTTTCAAAATATTTCGCATGTGTTGTCAAGTTGGTGAAGATGCCTTTTTTTCTTTTTTTAAGATTCAAGGCTTTTATTGTCATTCGTACATAGCTACAGTGTAGTTATGTCGATGAAAATCTTAGGTCCCAGGCTCCTCCAAGAGTGCAACACAATAAAATAGTGCAAGTAAAGACAATTAAAATTCATTTGCATGTGTTTTGGCACACTTGTGATTCTATTTGCAGCGTTTTTGAAAGTGCTGCACGTTTCCCCAATGGAAGTGTTTTGGGCCGTTGTAGCGCGTCAACAACTGTGTCAGCCACCGTAGAAACAGACTAAACAACCTGTCAGATATTTGGTGGTACAATACAAAAAGCCCATATTACATTTACAATGGAAGATGAAGCAGGGAATGCCGCTCTGTGAAGATATCCCTGAACAAATAATGTTGTTTGCAAAGCATTAAAAAGGCAGAACTACGAAGATGTGACTCTGAGTCTTTAATACAAGTTTATAAATTGTTTTCCAGAGGAATGGGGGGGGGGAGCCGTTTAACATCAGGTTTCCCATCAGGCAGTAAACATTCATTAAAATGCTCTGAACAGTGAATCAAACACATCAGCGTGTTTTCATCTGCTGTGGTATTTAAATTGATCATTATTTTGTAACATTAATATTTCATTTCTGCTGTCAGGGATTTGAAACGGGGACATTGTTATACTCAAGAATTACTGAATGAGATTGATTTTTAATGCATTTTTAATAAAAAAGAAAAGAAACAAGTGAGATTGAAACAAATGTACTCAATTAATTGTGACCGTTATAAACATGGTAATAGTTTATATTTATGAAAGTCATAATGAAATATGACATTTTGTAGTTGATCTGACGTTTACAAAATACTAATTTTTTCCACCAGTTAAGGAATAAATGTAACTTTTGTATCATTAAATAAAATGATGCTGTGAAACCAAATTGATGGCATAAATCTAGTTTTCAATGTAATTAAGGTGTCCAATCCAATCTAAATGGTTTAATTCATTTTATCCTCCATACAATAAATACAATAGAACTTGATTGCTTACTCGAAGTAGAATTTTGTCTCTATCTACACCGCCAAGATAATTCAAATGACATAATTATATATATAATTTAAATTGACAACAACTTTTTTTAAGTGCGAGGAAAGGCAAGGCAAGTTTATTTATGTTTCACATTACAACAATAAGCCCATTTAAAGTACTTATACAAAAAAACATTAACAAAATGAGTGCAAAAGAAACCGTTAAAAAATGGGCAATGTTTACTTTTCTATTTTGTAATAAAAGTTTACTTATATTAAATATGTCACCTGTCCAAACTGCACCACTTGTTTCCTAAAATAAACCCACCAAATATAAACAGACAAACTGTTCTTGAACATGTTCTCTTGTGCAAAATAAAGTTTTAAAATTGATTACATTTCTTTGTGCATCCTTTTTTTCCAGAACATTTAAACATGTATACAATAACATTTTATATAAGTCTGAAACAGCACTAATATGCCCATAAATAATTAAATACATTGTATTTGTTAATCCTGACCATACTGCCAGAATAACTCAATTCTTGAAACTATCTCAGTGGAAGGAATTGCTAAATAAAAACCACATTACAATTTCTGTAATAAAAAATACTTACAATGTTCAGCCTCTGCATATATAAGGATTCATCAGTTTGAGTTAGACAGGCAGGCATCTTCCAAAGTTATTGTCTTTTCAGTTTATTACTCCATCTTTTGTCCACTTTCATTCAGCTGCAGCTCGGAAAGGAAACAGTCTTTGGAGACCCGAAGAGGAAATTTGTTAAACGGACTGTAACTTGGTTTGTCTTCCTCTGATTGCTGAAGCCTCACAGAAGCTTCGGCTCGAGTATCAGTATTGATATCAGCTATCTGCTCCAATATTACTTGGATCGCCCCTACATCCCAGAAGGCAGCGATTCAAAATTACACACAGGACGTAAAATGTATTAAACCTCTTTCTTCGTTGCTGATCCCTTGAGTTGGGTCTCAGGTTTCCTAGCCTGGCCTGCTAAAGTGTTTTTTTATTTGAAATAGCAGGGTTTTAAATTGGATATTAGCTCACTTTCTACCAGCGCCCTAGATTTTCTGGCTGCCAAACTTGATCCATTTAACCTCCTAAGGTAAGGACACAGCATATATATCTTAAAAGATAGAATTAAAGCTGTTAGCAAACTTGTATTTATACCCGATGTGTCACTACATATCCTAATTATCAGTACAGTTTTTATCATGTCCTGTTTTGCACTTCGCATAACTAGATTTGTTGGTTTTCCTTAGGTTGATCTGTATTGTTTCAAATGTTTATCAAAGGCCTTTTCAAATTCCTTGCTTCTTTTTAACATGAACCAACACAATGTCAAAAGACGGCAGGAACAGTCATACAAAATGATTTTGATGATAGAAAATAAAATATAATGCAAATAAAAAATAAATAAAACCCAATAAGACTCATCATATATATATTAAATTAAATAATTAATAAAACTGTTAATTAAATGATATTCTAATTTAATAATACTTAATTACTTGTCTAACTTCCCCATGTTAAAATATTCCCAAAAATATTGTTGGTCTACAGAATATATATTTGTTATTGTCGCTGTTTTGCATTTGTATCATGTACTTGTTAAATGCTTTATATGGAAAACAAATTACTTTCGTCAGTGTATTAGCTAGTCTAGTGAATTCAATTCAAGATACAGTACCTTTGGAGGTCATGACCCCTCCGTCACACTTTCTGCTGCTTTTTTATAATCCAGACAGACACCTGTAACATGTCTCAAACTTTTCCTTAATCACCGTCATTGACACCTCCGATCACTGATCAGGTTCTGAGGAAGGGGATTTACTGGCACACTAAAAACCTGAAAGGTGGCAGCAGGATGCGGGCGGGAAAAGCCTCACCGATGCTCCGCAGTGACGAGGTGAGAGCTGCTCCCATGAGGCGGCGTAATGAGTCGGGCCGCAGTGGAGATTTCCGGCCATTAAAACCGAAACCCCGTGTTGGCCCCGGCCGCCGTTACGAGGCAGCTGCGTCCATGGAGGCAGAGCTGACGCCGTTTGATAGTGTGTCTCCAGCTAATTGTGAGAACACTCATTGTGTCTGATAAAGAAGAACATAAATCACGAGCAGAGGCTTGACCTGCGGCTGGCCCCGGACGTTTGGTTGTGGAAATTCTCAAGGGCCGACTCATAACGGCTAAGATCTCATTACGTCTCTGTCTTGACAAAGAGCCAGCAGCATCTTTGATACTGCCGGGAGACACGCCACTGCCTCTGTTCTTTGTGAAAGGATAAAAGCAACCCGAGACTGACACCAAATCTGCCGCTGATGGTGGCGGCCGGGAGTCCTGCCCACCTCCCTGATATATCAAAAAACATGGTGTTAAAGGAGAGGTCACATCTGCTTTGTTAGGTCAGGGCTGAAAATGAAAAATACAATACATGACAACCCTAATCCCAACACATCACTCTGATTACGGCATATACAAATACAGCCTTGAATGAATAATTGAAAACCTAACAGAAGATGGATTGCTAAGAAAACACCGATTTGTGTTTATCACTGCTGTCATTGTCAGCACCGCTTCCTTCAACACAGATCACATCTTTCAAACATTTCACCTTTCAGCAACTTCACAGATCATTGGCTCCTCTCTTGTGTGCTGGGAATAGAGAGCATCGGGGAAATCAAATGTAAACATTTACAGATGCACTATTGAGACATGGACCTTCGATTGGGTGTGTTTTTCAGAGTTCTGAATTTGAACTGTAGCAGCTGCATCAGAGCGATCTTTCACAGCAGCACATGTTGGACTGAGGAAACCCAATTGGCTCAGCGTTAACTCCCAACTCTCCACATGCAGATGCTTGTTTAGGATCCCTTGGTTTCACTTTTTAAACACAACTGATACACCTTTAGCATTATTTTAACATGTAGGATAGTTCAATAGACTTATGTAAGTTACATAATTTAAGTTTCCATTTCCATAAAACATGAAAAAGTGGCAGTACTATGGACTATGGAGTATTGACTAGCACTATTAGAGGTGCCAGTTTGCATCCTGGGCACTGCTGAGATGTCCTTGAGCAAGGCACCAGACCCCTCCACTACTCCCTAGGCGCTGTATAGCTGCTCATAATACATGGATCGGTAAAATGCAGAGGCTAAATTTGAGTGTGTGTGCAATGCTGTGTACATGTACAGTAGAGGAATGGATTGGAATCCTTCTCTATTTTCATATGTTTGTTGCACACATACCTTACTTAACTTAAAATATGTCAACGTTAAGTTTTGGACAGTGATATATTTGTACTTTGTTACCTTAGTTTTCCTGCCACTAGAGGCAGCCCTGCATGTACAAAACTGACTGATTGTTACATTCAGGTACCGTACATAATGCTTTTTCCCCATATAAACCTGGGGTTGTTATAGAGGGAGGGTCTCTGTTCCGCACGGGGAAGTATTGGTTTGAGGAAATGGTTGACCTTTGACTCTGGCTACATGCCTCCTAACTGCCAGTGGGTTTGACAGCACATGACGTGTTTCCAACCTCCCTTCAAACACACCTCGGCTGTCTCTTCCTCCTCCTGTACGTTCCTCCAGGACTTTGACACACGCTGTTATTCTAACACAGCTAATTTTCTCCCTGACACATAAGAAGCCAAGACAAATATTCCCTCTCACTCTGCTGTGTGAGTTTGGATTAGAGACTGGAGTTCTGACAGCACGGTATGGAAAAAGCACACTGGAACATTTCGCCACTGCGGAGAACTGCCGAGACTCATCTGAAAATAAAACGAAACTTAATTGTTTTTGACGTAAAGTACACTCTCATTAGAAATGGTTGTGACTGTTTCTTTAGACGGCATGATTGACTATAAACTATGAATTATAAACATTTCCAGAACATTCCAGCACTGTGAGAATCAAGGCGTAGTAACATCTGTGAGACCAACACCCCTCATCATTTAACTTTTGACTACCAGACATAGGCGAATTCATCTTGAGTTTAAGAATGTTCTCGAGAATTTAGCAGCTTTTCAATATGCATTGAAAAGTCAATTTACTGTATGTGATTTATGAATTCAATGGGAGGCAGAGAGAGACGTGGGATATTTCATATGAATCGTTTTTCTCCTTCAATTCACTTTTAAGTTTTCCTTCTTCAAATGTATGAGAGAGGGAGACCTCAGAGCTGCATTCATGTCATTCCTTCACATTTTGATGAACTGACGACCAGTAAGGAAATCAGAAAGAACATTTTTATTCAGAAATTCATCTGACCGTCAGAAACCATCGCTCCTGACAGCTTTTCAACATTTTAGTTGACAGCTGCAGTCAATTGTTAATGTTAATTTAAACTTGGTTGGCTTAGGTTCGCTAGCGTGTGTGCAATGTGTGCTTTGGTACTGCTATAGTCTCTATTGGATACAACTAAAATGTGCATACAAGTATTACATAGGGGCTTAAGTATGTTTCACAAATAATTAGGGCTCACTATGAAAATATAAGTCAGGTGATACTGTAATTGATTTAATAGACCAACCTGAAGAATAGTCTAGAAATATTGTCAGATATAGCCTAAGCCTATGGTATTCCTTTATATTTGTCCAAAAACAATGACTATTCCACGCTGTTTTCATGATCCTTCATTACCAGGGACACATTTTAGCTTATTGTGACTCAATCCCACATCTTACTGCTTAAAATACCCAACCCTAACCCTAGACCCAATGCACCAAATGTGTTTTCATCCACCATTGAAAATAGTCTCTAACAAAAGCCCTATTACCTCCCTTTTGTGTATTGTCTGTTGAAATTACACGTCCCCTATGTCATATATTATATAATTTGTACGGCACGGCTCTAGTTGTGGAAAGTACCTGGTACTTTTTTTGGTAGCACTTTGGTCTTTCCAATCAAGCTGAGTCAATACTAGAAGGTTGAGTTAAAGGTCACCTATTATGCAAAATCCACTTTTTCATGTATTTTATACATCAACATGTGTCCCCTCTGTGTAAAGAGATTCTGAAAGTTTCAGGAAAAAAGATTCTCTCACTTTTTGTCCTGATCCATTTCTATAAAAACCTGTCTGAAAATGAGCTGATCAGATTTTGGCCACTTTATGATGTCATAACGATTTTTTGGCTTGTGTAACCATTATCCAATCAGCCACCAAGGCAACCCCCGGGTAAACCTTATCACCTGAATCTCCTCCTAGAGCACCATTGAGTTCTTTTTAACCAAATATCTCTCAGAGGGGCGTGGGGAGGGGCTCCTTATTTTCATCTAAAGTAACAGACAGAGAAGCAGCACTTTGGAAACAGGGCTGAAACAGAGGGGATTATGGGATGCTGCAATGATCTGTTTGGTGTTTGGAGCCAAACACTTGTTTTGTATATATCTGAGACCTATAATATATTGATGAAAAACAGTATAATAGGGACCTTTAAAACACAACAGACCACTGGGGTATTTGTCACCAGGACATTAGGGACTTCATGCTCACCCATCCACTAAAAAGAAAAGCCTTTCAATAGAAACATTTTTTTTTTATTCAGCAGTCCAAGACTTTGAAAAAGGGCAGCCACATAAAGCCATGCCATGCATTACACACTGTACACATTAGGAATTGCAGATGTTCCTGTTTGGTTGTTGATAAAAGGATGACAATGCCATGGCAGTTTTACATGGCCATTGCTATGGTGATCTTCAGAGAATCCTGCCTACACAGAAGGGGGTCATGTGAAGTGGAAAAAGATATAGAGAAAACGATTAGCGCTGAGCCGAGGCCAAAACCCTGAGTAAAATTGAGGCTTATCAGTCACGTGAGGTGCAGGACAAAAATGTTGCACTTGAACAAAATGTGGCCCTGGGAACATATTCCAGACAGCAATTACATGTCCTTTCAAAAAATAATTGGCTCAACAAATTAGTAGAATATGAATGTGAAACATTTACGTCACAGTGCATATGTTTCACTTTGCCTTTTTTGGCAAAGGATTGGAATTGTTTGGGAATTTCTAATGAGTTTATTTGTTTCCAACACAAGGGCTAAAAGGAGTTGACAACACACAATATTATAAGAAACAAAAAAACTCTCAATATAGTACAGTTACAATAAAAATGGAATAGTAGGACCCAGATGAGGGTGTTGCACTTTTTCTTTGTACATGTGATGTTTCGGTGTTGTTGTTTTTGGTTGTGTTTCTTTCCGTTAACTGTCAAGTGGGAACTAAGTATTTTTTGTAGTAAGTTTTCGTGTTTCTCTTATTATCCTACGATACTGTGTGAATAAGAAAATATGAAGGACAGACCATCTATTTCCATTTATTAAGGGGCAGGTAACATTATTTTCTTCTCCCTGCTCCTTTTCGGTCAATGGTGTGTTAATAGAGACATGTTTTGTAAACAATTAATATACATTAAGTTGTGCATACCATGAACGGAAAACAAAAAAAAATGAAATGAAAAGGCAAGAGAACAAGGCCCTACCACAGGTCCTCAACCAAGTTTACAAAAAAGTAAGTGAAGTTTCATTTTTCACTGGTGATAATTGTCCGTCTCGACATGAATGTTCCCCTTTTGTATTCCTTTTTTGGCAAAGGATTGGAGTTGTTTGGGAATTTCTAATGAGGTTATGTTTTTCCAACACAAAAAGGAGTTGACAACAGTCGTCTAAACAAAAGCTATATTATGAGAAACAAAATAAATCTGAATACAGTACAGTTACAATAAAAATCGAATGTAAATAATTGAAGGCAAGAGAACAAGGCCCTATCACAGGTCCTTAACCAAGTTTACAAAAAAGTAAGTGAGGTTTCATTTTTCACTGGTGATAATTGTCCGTCTCGACCTGTTGAGCCCTGGGAGTGGTGCCTTTAAGTGCCACTGCATGACTAATGGAGCAAAGTTACTCATCCATCAAAGCATGTGAGCGGGCGTCTGCGGGCCACCATACGCTCAGTGGCACTGTACTGTAGCATGGGAAACAGAACCAGGTGTCACTTCACTGTAAAGCTATGCTAATTAGCCTAGCAATAAAAACATTCTGGCTAATTAACAAAGAAAAGGCATATAAAAGGAAGGAATGTCAAACAGAAGAAGCGGGGGATTTGGGGGGGGGGGGGGGAGTCGAAGTGCGGCTCACAAAGGGAAGGAATGTAGGAGACCAAACACCAGCTGAGGTTGTGCTGAGCGTGCTGCTGTCTGTGGGGGTTTATGTGTGTGTGTGTGTGTGTGTGTGTGTGTGTGTGTGTGTGTGTGTGTGTGTGTGTTTCAAGGTTGGTGTACAAGGCTGAGGTCATAACGTCTGAGAATATACAGCCCTTCAACATGGGTCATTTAGAAGGCCTTTAAAAAAGTATATTTCTGGATGTAACAATGAGGTGCATCTTCAATTTATTTATTATCAGGGCTGTTTTTTTCTTTTATATTATCATCACATACACAGTTAGAAAGGTTATGTTTGGTGGTTATATGTTTCTGCTCTTGAACCCAACTACAAGAACCCAAACAGGGAAAAACCAGCTTCAACAATAAGAAGCAGTAAAATGGACTTAAAAGTACGAACAGGAAGAACTGGATTCCTACATCTGTTTTTTGAACATGTGCCCTAAGTATTTATGAGAGCAGGACAGAGAAACTTCCAGCATGTTCTGGCTTAAAGTCTTCGTAAGTGTTTGGCAGGGTATAAAACAAACAGGATCTATAAAGACCACGCCCACTCAGGTGACAACGGATCACAGGTGTGTCTTTTCCGAGAACTATTAGACACAGAAACACCTCAGCAATCAAAACAGTTTGTTTTTTTAATATGAAGGGATCACACAGTTTAGCTCAAATATGTAGTAATTTACAACAAAGTGAGAAGATTAAGAAAAAGAAGTCTGAAAAAACTAGATACACTCATATGTCTTTTAAATGTATTTGCTTATCTTTGTAGGCAAAACCCTGATCCACAGCTACAGATTTAGACATTTTAAAGATAAAACAAATTACAAGAACAAGATAAATATATATTACAACATACTGTGGGCCCTTTTTATATCCGGCTTGCATTTTTGTATTACTTAACAGGATATATTTTTGTCTTTTATAAAATGTTTTTGTATTTTCTTGTATGCCATTTTGTGAACAAGATCAGTGGTTCTCAAACTTTTTTCAATAATGTACCCCCTTTGAAAAAGAAATTCAGCCAAGTACCCCCTGATGAGCGCAAAAACAATTTGTTAAGGAAAAAATGCCTATATAAAGAGGTACAGCACAGTGCTGCAACATCAGTGTCTGATTTATTAAAACAACAACATTGTAACTGAGAAACACTTAAATGCTACATTTCAAATGTTTACAATCCATCACTAAATCCATGGCAAACCAATTTTAACATCATGCAATAACACTAAGACGACATTGGTCGCATTGAACTGATCTTTTTAATAATTTGTACTTACAATTTAGTGAGAAAATGGGCTTGTGCTTCACTAAGGATCTTTGTCATTCTCGGTGGGAGGCAAACTGCAGTTATTACACTTCGCGTTTTGAAATGTAACTCTGTTTGTTACCCACTCTGCTCAAACTTCGTTACTTTTCCTAAAATTGGTATATTTATTTATTTTGGGGAGTGGGGAATGAAGAGAAAAAAATATATGAGCATTGTATGAGCATGGGATTTTGACCCCTCATATAAACATGCATAATGCTGCGCTATACTTTGTGGCCACACGCCGTTGCCAAGCAACGCTTATTGTTTAGGTGTCCTTTGATAAGCAGGCAGTCATATCATTAGCTAGAACTTGCTAGATCTGATGGATTTGGACATAAACGCGAGTGAAGTATAACCGGACGCGAGAGAGAGATCAGAGATCAGATCAGCTGCTGCTGACGGAGAACACGCAGCTCTGCATGATCACAGCTCCGCCGCTGTGACGGACCGTTGAGTGGAGCAAAATTAAATACACTAAGAGTTAGACCTAATACACTTCTATCTACTCTGGAACTAGCTAAACTAGTTATAAATATATGTATTCTTTACTGTCGGGTCACTTATTACAGGTTCAGCGAGCTGCACGAGACTGACGGGCTGTCAGGAGAGGGAGAGGAAAAGAGAGCATCCCGTTTATTTTTCCCATTTTATTATCCAGAATTACTGTAAACCTTTGAATAAAGTAGTTAATCTACTATTAGTAGTTTGTTTAAATGCATTACTTATGTTGTTTTTTTCATTAACATAAAATAAATCTCACGTACCCCCTGCAGTACTCCAACGTACCCCTAGGGGTCCGCGTACCCCCATTTGAGAACCACTGAACTAGACAATCATACCGACCTGAATTAGGGAAAATATATATAAAAATATATATAACATAAAAGGATAAACCCGATATAAATTACAAATTCGGTAAAAATAAGTCATTGAATACATTTTTCTATATATAAAAAATTAAATACAGAAATGTACTTTTTGAAGAGTAAAATAAAATAAAAATAAAATATACAAATGAATGTGTATAATTGTATTCATTAGTTTATATAAAGGTTCACTAATGTTTTTTTTTTTAAAAACCTCTCTTTATGACATTTTTACTCCCGGCATACTTTTTCCATCTAGTTAAAAAAAACCATTTCAACTAATTTTCTTGGTCTGAATGCCAAGTAGAACATTTCCTTTAGTTTTTCAAATGTGTTTCCCTTCTCTTCATCCCGTTCTTTACACATATTATATATTATAACATATATATATATATATATATATATATATATATAATATTGGAGCTGGTGTTTAACTGATTATTTTAGCTGACAGGGAGACATTCTCTGATGAGCTGTGAACAGTTAACTGCACACACACACACACCTGTAATCACTTGTCCTGATTGCTCGGCCTGCAGGTGTGGTCTTTAAAAGGCGCTGTGTGTTTCCTGCTCTGTAACGCAGCCAGTGTGTTGGTGGTTTTCCTTTGAGCTCGCTTGTAAACCCACATGTGCCTGCTTTTAGATTGATATACTCAGAAAAACAGGGTATGTCGAGCCCACTGTAGGATCCTTCAAGGTTTTAAACTGGGGAACATTGCAAGTGAAGTTTGAACATGTTTCCTGATGTATTGTGGGGAGGAAACATGTCATTTAACCAGAACAACTGGGGAAAAGCTCCAGCTGTTACAGCACCCCCCCTCTTTATTGGTGAGTTTTACCAGTATTCTCCAGCCCAGGGGATCTTTTAAGGTGTTGAAGGGCTCCTAATGTTTTTCTTTATAATAGTGAAAATAAATGAAGTAAAAATCCAAGCAAACGTTAGTGGTAATGAGGCAGTTCACTGAAAAAACAACTGTTGAAAATGGAGCCGAGGCTGCAGTGATGTAACTGCCTGTTCAAAAGCAGCAGCACCTGTCAGCTGATCAAGATTCATTATGTTTTAGTAGATATTAAAGGTCCACATTAAGTGCAAAACCTTAATTATATGCCAATTAGTTTGCAACAGATCGGACAACTGTAGTGATTTATTTTTTGGAAAGTTGCCCCCGCTATCCACTGCAAAATAACCTCCTTTAATATCAGCTTATGTTTTAGAGTCCTAGAATAATGAGGCATAAAGTTGTACTAGAGATTTAAAAATGATACAAATCATGTCATTATGCTGTCAGGATAAAAATAAATAAAGAAGAATATTATGAATAAAGAATTAAGCATATAAGGAAGGCTTACAGGTGGGGTATCTAATTTATTTCAGAAACACTTTTTGTTATATTCCATGGAATACTCTTAACATCCCGATAGCAATGAACATATTAAATGCTTTGACAATAAATACATAACAAAATGTCATCTGTGGAAGCCGTAGCGCTGTAAAAAGCACGACCAATCATTTTAGCCGGCCCGGCTAAAATAACTGGATGGCCTACCTGCCTGTCAGCCTTCCATCTGTGCACAAACTTATCTCGTGCCCTCATTGGTCATGTGCGCGTTCGTGTGTGTTGGAGGAGGGGCTCTGTGAGGAAGTCTGAAGGCAGAGGCAGATTTTTTCCGGTTGTGTATTTTCAAATTCTAGCGCACTCGAGCTGGTTTCTCCAAAATTACATACCCCACCTTTAAGAGTCACAACATTTTAGTTTTCGCAGACCTCCGTCAACATTTCTGCCCCTTTTACTGTAGCAATCCTTTTGAGTCTCTGCATACATTATTATTATCCTTGTGTGAATTAATATCAATCCCATCCTGTGTTTCACCCGTGTTGCTGTTGCTGCTAAGGCACTTGAATTCCCACAGGGCTTATCTTAGAAAATAAATATCAACCTTTACATTTTTTTTAAAGCAAATACATATTACCCGCCACTGAAAAAAGACCCCAAAAGATTAGTTGTCCTCTCTAGGTAATGTTTGACAAAAAAACATTTGCTCAACATTTTTAGGAAATATTTGAGCCTTTTATTTAATTCAACATTCTATATTTGTGACACATCTTTTCCTACAAAACCCACTCTTAATTGTCAAGAAAATAGTTCATAGCATGTTTTGTAACAGTGTGTGTGTTTCGGTGTGTGCATTTTACCATTTTAACACATTGGCTAAAATGTGCATTAGTTTCGAACGACATGATACCAAATCCTAGATCTTACAGAAATTAGATGAAAGAGAGGATAGACAGTAAATAATCTCAAATTATACATATTTAACAACTTTAATGTGAGTTCACAATCTGTTCATACAGTGATTAATCCAAATACACTCACCTAAAGTTCAGCAGCATTTTCAGACCGGTCTTTCAGGTTTTTATCTGAGAGGTTTGCCCTTTCTCTGTTCCCTTTGACATTAACATGAAATGTATTTCATTATTTACTGAATGCATCGCTGCAGACTTTGAGCCCGGAAGGCTTAGCAAAAGAATGTATGTTCCCACAGAAAAAATAACATGTGACCTCCTGATGTTCATAAGAAATAAGTCAACAGTTCAATAAAGACTTTATATAGCTGTTTACATGCTTAAACAACATTTAAGACATTGGCAGTACTGTACTCAAAACCAAAAGTAATGTGTGAAAAATCGAAAATGGTGTCATTTACAAAGTCCACATAGACTGCACACTATCAGAACAAAGACCTTACAGTGTTGTGCAAGTTAGCATAACACATTATTCTCAGATTAAATCATAGTTTTTTTTCTTCCGCAGAGCAAGTGTTTTTATATCTCTAAATTATAAAGATCAGAGTTCAAATGTGTCCACAAAATAACCGCTTAAGCCATTTATTGGCCACTTAATAATAACGATAAGCACTTAAAACCTCCTTAAGGCGGACAGGTCAAACTTGTTGAGATAAAAAAGTAAATGGGCTTCATTCGTATAGCGCTTTTCTAGTCTTCGCTGATTTGCCCATTTACAACTCAATTAAGCTTTTACACATTTACACACACATTCATATGGCTCATTTCCACCGCAGGCCTCACTCGACTTATTACGGTTTTGCTTCCATTACAGTTTAGGAACTGGGGTAGTATCTATAGTAACGCAGTGTAGGCGGAGCCGTAACGTCATCTTCAGAAAACCAACATCAGCCGTTAGCTGTTAGCACTCAGAGCTCACAGCTCCTCATATCTGTTCAGAAACTAGACAAAAGTTAAACAAGTACAAACCACAGACTGTCTGTGTCATGGTGAATACAGTCGCTGGTTTATTTATGTCTGTAGGCCGTTGTTGTGAGTGTGGACGGTCGGAGCATATACAACGTTAGCTTAGCCGATCTCCATTCAGAAAACACACATTTTAAAAGGTTTTTTGCCTGCCGTCTGTCTGCAGACTTGTCAAAGCATTAATTCATGGTTTTTACTAACCGGTATCAGTATGTTGTTACTTCGGCATCATTTTGAAACGTGTATTACAATTAAATCACGGTCAAATATGTTCATCTTGCTGTAGTTGTAGCCCCCTTGCCAGCGATTCTCACACTAGTTTAGCATATTCAGCCTGGTTGTTGGCCTGCTTGTTGGCCCCGATAGAACCACGATTTTGACGGGCCAGAAAAAAGGTGAAAAAGTAGCCCCAGGCCGGAACTAGGCCTAGTGGAAACACAACCAAAAACGGGCCCGGCACGACACGGCATGCTTAAACCGCGCTCCGCGCCATGGCGGAAATGCACCAATACACTGATGAAAGAGGCCATACAGGCTCATCAGAAGCAACAAACATTCAGATGCACTCGACACCGTTGGCTTCACCATTGAGAGTTCAGTATCTTGCAAAAGAACACTTTGACATGTTTTAACGCAGGGCAAACTTGTAACCCATGGCTTAAAAATAAATATGCTACTTGCGAAACTACTTGGTTGTAGATGTCGTCTCTCAACACAAACTCCATGCAGTCTTGCATTTCAAGTGCTGGTTGGACTTTAAAAAATGCCCAGAGCTTTGTGTGTTTCTCGAATCATTACTGTACATAAATAATATGCTATTTTGAGTGCATAAGTGTGTCCCAATGCAAAGCATGGCAAAAAATGCAATGCACTATGAGTACCCAACTCATCAGTCAAAGAGTTGAGGTTTGTACACTGGACACCTCTCAATCTCAATGAGCGCCATCTTAGCTACGTAACAGAAGTGGTGCGACTAGCCACGATTGCAGAAGCCACCCTTAATTAATTAATTGGGTTAATTGGGTTGTCTATTAGGGTGCATTCACATGACAGGCGGCAAAACGGCTCTGTGCTGACGTTGTATTTCTTTGGAGAGAGCTACCCTCGTCGTAGCACACTGCAAGAAATTGACAGTTCAAATTATTTCGACTTTGATCTTGTTTACCACTGATCTATCGGCGCACATCCAATCAGATGAAATTTGAATGAAGCTGCGGAAGCTAGCAAGGGAGGTAACCAACGAAGCACAACTTCGCTAGCTGTTTTCACAGCAAGCCTCTCCGCCAAACTTTGAAGTGAGCAAAGAGCAAACTGCATATCATGTGAATGCAGCTTTCTGATTTGCTACCGCGAAAAATATCATTTATAGTAGCTTGCTAATGACGCTTTAACTATAGCTGGGTAGCTACAGTAACAGAAGAGGTTGTCAGTTCTGGTGATGATTTGAGACAAGGAGTGAATGGGTTCTTAACCAGCCCAAACTACATCCTGCAACCAAGTTTTATGAATATTCCAAGCTGAATAAATAACCCCTTTTCTGGAGGTAACATTACATTTTTGGAAGAGACCATGGAATAAAAGACTGGGCTTCATACTGTGGCATGTTTACTCTGCGTCCATTTGTTATTTCCATAAACTCTGTACTCTTTTATTGCTGCCTCCAAGTGGGGTTGTGTTTCAGTCCATTTCAACATCTCAGCACAGCATGTGGCTTCATGAGTTTGTATATGTAAAAAGCTTCTGAAAGCTCCAAGTTCAGGATTGTTTTTTTCCCCTCTATTCACACACACTACTTTTTGTTCTAGCTTCTTACAAAACACGCCAACCAAACCAAGGTAATGACTGCTCATTAAGAAATCCGATCTCATGAGTTTGATTGGAAGGCAGCAGTTTACTTCTTAAGTAATATTTCATGAGTGTATCAAAGATTTGCAACCAGGTGCTCCAGATTTGATTCCCAGAACTCTAGTGGCTGTTCCAGTTACTTTGTACCACTTTGTACTAATTCTACCAGGGTAGCAGTCGTCTCCACGGTGACTGGTTGTGTACGTTAGCGTGTATGTTAAAGTGTGTGTTGCAGAGCTGCCCTGTCTGTGAGCCGGCTCCTGGGATCTCATGCAGTGACATTGTTGAGAAGTGTGTGTCATCATACAGTAAGTGTGTACCTGAGCGCCAGGTGGCCCTCTAAGGCCCCGGGCTGGGAGAACACCTGCCTCTGCACCGCCTGCAGCTCCGTATTGTCCCATATGCTTCAGCTTCATGTTGTTGTTGTTGTGTAAGAGTTACTGTAACACGCTGCTGAAGGCTGTATGAAAGCATCAGCTGTATCACACCTAGTAAAAACACTGCATCAACCTTACCACTACTACTGCTGCAACTACTTCTACCCTTGATATTCCCTATCAAAACTTCTACTATACTTGAGCTTTTGTCAAAGGTTGATCTTACAGATATCTGGTACTTTTTAACACAGCCCATTGGATTTGAATACATTTCACTTGTGTGAAATACCAAAGGACTCAAAATATGGCATAACCTTACTGTGTATGGACACTTTTGCCAAAACTTTTCAGAAAAATTGCATTTATCTCTGCCAGGCCTAAACGTGCCTTCAAACCGGTCTCGAAGCCACTTTATTTTTGGTGTGCCGCACTAAAGACATTGCAAACGCGCCAATAGACACGAATGCTGCTTCATTTCAAAATGTGTGACGCTGTCTGCGAAAGCCAATAAAAGCCAATAAACACTGAGATTTTCCTGCTGTCTACATTGACGTATTGCGTTGCTGAATCAGAAAACAAAACAATGGCCGCTGGCTGCATATTTTTACAGGTACCTTTAAGAGAATCGTAAAAAATGTGTACAAACAATGGACTGTCACTGCCTTATTTATGTCACATGATGTTATGTTGAGTGTGGACATTACATCATTTGGTGTGTTGGAGCTTTAAATTCAATTTTAAACATATCGAAAAAATTACTATTACATTAGTTCAAACGGTCACATGGTACTTTATCCCATAAGATTCTGAAAATGGCCTTCAATTATGATATTGTACAGTTTTTCTGACTTACTCCCTCTCAGCTCCATACAGTGTTGTATGGCAGGAAACTTCAGACATAACTTCCATTAACAATGTTTACAATACAGCAGCTGCTGCAGCAAGTCTTTAGGCTTCATTTAGCAGGGTTTTATATAACAATTGTTATTCCAACAGGACAAAAACACATAATAATGGGATCAATTGTAGACAAAATATCCTTATGTTGTGGCTCTATTGTAGAGAGACTAACTAATAGCCGTACTCTTCTTATTGTTCTGCAGCAGAACAAGAGGACATTTAATAATATTGATTTTTTTTCCCCCTCCCAAAGGTAACGACTTTACCCTACAGTCCTGTATATGTCTGAATAATAGATTTAGCCCATTTCAAAGGCCTTGAGTCAATCACAGAGGCGTGCTCCGTGTTTTCTCTGGCTCTCTCCTTTCACAGATCCCATTCAGCTCGGAGCCATCCACAGCGAGAGCACGGAGCAATGAATATGTTCTATTCCACTCAGTCTTTATTTTTAGGATTGAGTAAACTTACAGATGGCCTACATAAAAACTGAATAGGGCTTCATTTTAACAGCGGGGCAGAGAATTGGCCGGCGTGCCATTGTGTGGTCTCTATTATGGGAATACGGGGGAGTCGAGTAATACCGCCTGTCCCCTCGCTGTCCGCATTCACACGGCCAACACGATTTTCCGTGATGGTTTCTGAAATGGGTTTGTCCTCGGGTTTGTGTCAGCGCTGCCACGTGGTCGAAGGTCGCCGCTTCTGAAGAGGTGGTGCGATTGTTTGGCTGCTTGATATTACATCTCACTCAGCATTCATTTTAACACACGGGCCGTCGCCCAATTCCATCTGCAAAATTGAAGCGGACAGGAGTATAACTTTGAAGAGGAAGCGTTGAGAATTAAAGTGGAGATATTAAGGGGGGGGGGGGGGGGGGCTCTCCCCGTGAGATCAAATTAACACGAGCCACATGAGACGTTCTTAAGACCGAGACGACAGGAAAATTAATCAGGAAAATGAAGGGTTGTAAATTAGAAGGTGTCAAACTGGTAACATACTAGTCCGTAAGTATCGGAGATTTAAGTCTCGCATCTAATTTTGACCTCAGTGGCAGTCCGTCTATCCCCTAAGCTCTCATTCGTTTTATATTAGCGCACATAAGTACATCTTGAAAATCCTTTTATCAGACCATTTTTTTCTCCACTTCCTTGTAGGCCGTCCTCTCTTCCCACTTCACTCCCACTATAGGCAGAGACAACCAGTATTCACTATTCTTATACAAACAACATCAGGCCTTTTGCTTGAGAGTGCTCTTGAGTCGCCCTTCACTTCTTTCTCACCGGCATCTCAGTCAATCATCATGGCAGATGTAGAGGCTGTTACAATTACAATCTATATCCTTTCAAAATAAATGCATGCAACAGGAAGTAAAACCAGTTAAAATCACACAATGTATCACTTCAAAATAAAAGCACACAAAATCAAATTAAAGAGCAGAAAACACACCTAAAAAACATGCAATGTAAACGTATACTGCCTGTGCTGCAGCACCTCTTTTCACCCTCTGTCTGAAACCAGAGCCCAGTCTGCTCTGATTGGTTAGCTGGCCGGCTCTGTTGTGTTTGCTCAACCGCTTACGGATGTCCCACCCCTTTTCCTATCATGTACAAAGTGTTCTAGCACTAGCCAATAGAAACACAAGTGTTACGTAGTGATGTCATTATGTTACAGAAGTAAACAAAGGAGTCCAATGAAGGCGTTTCAGGCAGGGCGGGAGTGAAGGGATTTCGGATTTAAGCCTTTTAAGACCCTTTACATGCACAAAAACCTATATAACACACTACAGGAAAGGGTAAAATCCCCGAAAAGCATAATAGGGCCCCTTTAAAGTCCTTATTATGTGCAAGCCAGTCCAGTTCTTCCACACCAAAAGGGCCTCCCAAACTATTGAAACAGTGCGTAAAAACCTTTAAATAAAACTATATACAGTAGCATTACGATTTCCCTTCATTGGAACCAAGAGGATTTAACCATTTAAAAACAATCCTAGAGCACCACAAGTACAGTGTCCTCATACGTTTGGAGTTCAAGGGGAAAACCAACCCTTTGCAGCTGCTGTCCGTCTACACTTCATCCCCTCTCAGACCAAACAACAGCGACCAGCAGGCTCCACTTCCTGCAGCTGACATTTTCTTAAGGTGGCAGGTTGCTTCACAGCTTAGTTAATGAAAGCGACAATTCTGGCCTCCTGCTAAGGCTTCCACTGAGTGAGGCGTGCTGAAGATGCAAAACATGACAGAAAACAGCTGCTAGTCCTGGACGGGTTTAGAGAAGATGATGGAGCAACCTATTCTAAGGTTGTCTAATGCAGGATTACACACAGATGATCTGTTGTGAGCTCATGCACAAACACTCAAATGATCATATTGGTCAAAATGGCTCCAGATTTAGACGTTTTATTTTAATGGTTATGGAAAAATGTTCCAGTAAAACCGATCAAAACATTTTGAAATGTTTAGAAGAAGGCTGTTTTATCAATTTTGGAAAAAGCTGACATAGCGGAGGTTCAGGGAGGAGCTGCATCCCTCATGATAATCAGCAGCTTTCACAGTCTTAAGTTGATCTCTCTTAAAGCAGGGAAAATGCAGTGAGTCTGTCTGCAGCTAATCCTGCGCACTGTAAACATGTTCCAGGTTTTATCCTCCATAATCTTACAGTAAGAGTTTTAACACAACAGGAATCCTAGAGTCTTAAACAGTCTTAATTGTATCCTCAAGAAAAAAGAGGCACGCAACATGGTTTCGTGTTTACTTCTTTACACTGTGCTGCTAAAGGTTTACTGACAGAGACACACAGATGAGATTTCTAAATCAGAGAGGGAGAACAGGAAGTGGAAGTTGTAGACAGATATGTTTCCCTCAGACCCAAAACAGAGATAACAGGAGGCTGGTTATCAGTGGGAAGTCCAGGTTCAGACATTCCCACAATGCAACATCTGTCAACATGGATCCCGTGTGGGAGGTAGCCACAATAATGGAAACGGCTCAGGGTGAAAGGACCAGTTACTAAAACGTCTATAAAAGTTGTTTTTTAAGTTGATTTGAAATAAACTGTATTATTAGAGTTTCCATAACAACAGGAGACAAGAACTCAACAAGGTCAAAACATCTAAATATACCGATTGCAGATGCAATGCTAAAATATTGTGAAACATTCAGAGTTTACCCACAGGCACATTTTAAAGTATGTATACAACTTTGCTTCGGGTTTGAAACCTGAATCCCTCCTTCTATCCTACTGCATTGTAGGCATAAAGGTAATAATGCTTGCTTTACTCATGCTTAAAACTCAGATAAAAAAAGTAAATGTTGCATGTCAGTCTCTCATTTAAGTGTTATATTTTTTGTGTAATATTTTTGAATGTTCTTTATTTCAATCTGACAAACCGTTATCTCTGGAAAAGTGCATTTTACAGAACAGTAAAACAATATTTCGTTCACACTTTTAGAAACCTTGTCTCCTAGAAACAACCTTTATATGAAACTAAGTGGCTGGACAAAACATGATTTGAAGCAAATGTAATGCCAGTCTGAATTTAACATAGTTAGGAAATATCGTGAAATAAAGTATCTAGTTGTTGATACTAAAAGTAACAGTAGCATATGGTAATACAAAATCAGATTGTGCAGCATTATTAAACCAATATGGGTCTGTTTAGGCTTTTATTTGCCTTACAAGTTTGATCCTGATGAACAGAATTAGTCTTTCTAGTTAGACATTTTCAAGGGTGTCTTGGTATAAATAACCTTTATTCTTTAGCCACGGATGTTTGTTTTCTTACAGTGTCATGCTAGCTTAATGGAGTCATCATATTGACCCCCACTTGTTCGCTGTTAATGCCTTAGACAATGAACAGCTCTATTCACACATGGGTTTAATTGGACATTACACAGATGTAGTACAAGAGAACTGCAGAGTAAAGTCTGTTTCATGTCTGGTTAACCCTAACCCTAATTCTTAACATTGACTGACCCTACGATCTTACCCTAACCCTAACCAAAGTTCCTCTGATGCCAAACACCTAAACACACATGAGATTCAAGAAGCAAATCAGACGCAATGTTTCATTCAGTCAAATAAAAACTGCCTTTGATCTTGATCCAACCAACGATTACATTTGTCTGCACAACAAAATTGGCAGAACATCTCACTGTAGTAATATAAATGTCATTGCAGGCGACAGGGTTGTACCAGGATATAACTCAACTGGCGCAATACTGAACATTCAATCTCCTTTTATTGCCTAGAAACAGTCAAATTAAAAAACATTGAAACCCCGTCTCCTACAAATTACATTTACATGCTTTCGATTTGTATAGCCAAAGAAAATGTAATTGCTACCTAGGTTATGTTCTGTGGCAGTGTTTTGTTGGAGTGCAGGAAGTCAAACATGTATTCACTGCGTAGAGCTTGTGGTGAGTTGGCCGGGTTGGATGTGGACAAAGAGTTTGACAGCAGAAAGTGGGGCTGACATCTTGAGTCCTAAATGTGGTTACAAAATGGTTGGTAACACATTAATAGTAGTAAATATTTTAGTCTATTGCTTTGGACTTTTTCTGTATTTTCTGTATGAAAAACGAACGACCGTGATCCTTCCCCAAACTTTAACCAAGTGCTGTGAGTGACTTGCATAACATTATTTTATATCATAGATCAACACGTGAAAATCTCTATCAGCTTGTGTTTAACACAGACCTGATTTTAGGCCTCTAACCAAAAACAGGTTGAAAAAACCATTGACTTTGAGACGAGGGAACAAGGTAAAATCCTTAGTCATTTGTGTGTTTTAGGCTACTTTTACCGTGTGTGATTGGTTATATTCAGAGAGAGACTCCATTCATTTATTTTAAACATGAATAAAATGTTGTTTAGACCCTCATCATGTCACTGGCATGTCACCAGATTATTCTGGACTTAGGAAACACAAATGTATAACTGAGATATACACTGGAAGCATGATGTCTGGAAGCATTTCTCCTTGTCATGGAGGGTCTAGTGAAATGTAATGTTTACAGTTATAGGATCCAATGGGAGTTTGACTCCTTGGAGGACAAGAAAATGTAGGATATGTAAGGCTCTGTTGCATCAATTATGAGCATCTTCTATCATCCTGTCTCTTGTGACAAGTACTGAAAACTATTTCGTCCAACTCTAAGAGTTCATGGTTCGAACCATGACGAGACATATTTCCCTCAGCAGCTCACTTTTTTTCCCAAACCTCGGTTGCACCTGCATCACAATTGATAAAACAGGTTGTCACAGCGGACCGAAGAACAGTGTGTTCATAACCTTCTCCTGGAGATGTCCCATTGTGTTCAGAAACACACAGTCCGAACGTTATGAGGAAGTCTTAGTGACATGTTGTTGAAAGGTGGGGAAGTCACCAAAGAGACAGAAGGATGGAGAGAAAGACAGAAAGTGAGGAATCGAAGAAGACACCAGGAGAGGCAGAGCGAAGAGGAGGAAAAGATTGGGAGTTTTTCTGGTAGAGATCCCTGCAGCGCTGCACATTCTCGCAAGATTAATTGAAGCTGTTTCTGTTTTTGTTTTTTCAGGCTGTGAATTACTGGCAGATTATAGAGAAACAGCTGTTTCACCCACTTCCCCCGGACTCCGCCTGTGTGATTATGCATCGAGTGACAACCAAGACAAACACTCACTCTGCGCTGCCTTCACGCCTCCTTCGGGTTCATCCCGTTTCACAAACTGTCACTCATTTGCATTGCGATTAATAAAACAAATCAGACACGATCATTACAACGACAAAGAAATATTTATTAAATCCTTTTTTTAGTTGTTTGTTTTAGTTAGTCATAGCTGCTCCAACACGTGTATTTACAAAGAAATGGCATTTTTGTAGAAAATTCTAGTGAGGGATTGAGCAGGAAAAAAGACATTAGAATAGATTGCAAGAGTACAGGAGAGGGTGGGGGGGGGGGGTCATATAGGCACAACTTACACTTACTACAATGTCAAAGAAATATGCATTTTTGTGGCACATCCATGACAGGTTTGGAAAAAGAAACACAGTTGTGGCTGATAAAAACAAATGTAATAAAATGACAAAATGTAAAAAAATGATCGCATCTTTATTCCCCGCTTTGTAAAAACAATATTACATATCGCACTGGTTTGCAATGTGTACTTTCAGAGCAATGGCTGTTCAAATGGGGATGTCTGGCTTTGGACAAAGGGCTTTTGGTCCAATGGGACATTTATCTGACTATTGGGGTTTTGGAATAATGGGCAAACCCCCCACAATGCAGTGCAGAAGTTAAAAGCAAGGTCTTCTAAAAAATCTCTTGAAATAACCCTTGCAATATGTAATCACTTATTACAAAATGCGGGGAAGTTACAAAATGATGTGAACATTTATTACATTTTGTCAAATTATTAAACAATGTGTGCTTCCTTGGCTAACGTAAAATACACTTTCCAATGCTAAATGCATAACAAATGCATACTTTCGGTTTTGAATCCAAAGTCCTGCAACAAGGCGATTGAAACTGCTGCTTAGCTCGGACACAGCTGGAGGCGAAAGTTAGCAAAAGACCACAAGAAGACAAAGGAAATCTTGCACTTTAAAGACACTTTTGATGCAACAATACATTGAACAAGTGTGTTTTGGAGGGAAAAGAGATATTTTTGTTCTTGGATATCCATCTGTTCCTTCTTCAGACCCTTTAAACCATGATCATAACGCAACCAAACTGCATGATATGTGCCGTGTTCGCCCTAACGCATTTACAGAGGGGGAGGGGTGCAATGTTAATCCTGTTTTTTTTTGTTTCATAAAAAAGACATATAAAATGAAAAGAAGCATTTCCTTATATCAAACATTGATTTTTTTTTTTTTGCTAAGAACATTAATGTGCCCTTCAAAAGAGGTGTGAAAAAGAGAAAGTATCTAACATTGTATGTTACAACAGACTAATTGTTGGATACACAGTATCCACAAAACTAACTGATTGGTTTTTCTCATCGTGGCCTGAGGCAATGATTACAGTTACAGTGGACTTTGAATGTTGGACTTAAAACATGGAGACTGGTAGGTGTGAGGAGATTTCTAATAATGTGGTAATGTGCGCCCAGATTTGCTCCCAAAACTGAGTAATTCCTACCCTCAAAATACTTCATCTATTTCTTAAATGACTAATTCCTCCAAACCATAAACTTGTGAGCCAAAATGTCTTCAAACTGAAAGAACTGTTTTCAGTCCAACCCGCTACTTCAAGCTCAGAATTTATGACATTTAATTTGGGATAAGTCTATAGTGGTGCAGTAATGAGTCCAGTGGTTTTTTAAATGCATTTGTGGTGCCTGAAATAAGGTCTGTGGTTAACACAAGCTTACAAACATGTGTCTGCCACAAAGCTTATTCTCTGCAATATATCAAAATCCAATGGGATTTCGATATATTGCAGAAAATAAGCTTTTTTTTAGAGCCCAGGTCAACTTCCAGGTCGGCCTATAAAAACCCGTCATCACTGCACCACTCTATGTTCTTTATGTTTCCATATATGAAACAGAATAGATAGGCAATGAAAGTATCTGAGCTTTTTTATAGAAAGTCATATCGCTGCCTCTATATAAATAACATTATTATAATTGGTCTCAAAATTATAACTATTTATTTTTGTATCATTACTTTTTCTAGTATATTTCTTGTAATTTTCTTTTATTTAATTGTATGATATGACTTTGGTGAAATTATCAATTCATTCTCATTATGTCACAACCTAATACTCAATTGTACCGTATTAATGAGCAAGAACGGCAGGTATTTAAAAAAACCGACATGGGAGCAGGGTAGGTTTCACCTGGCGGTTATTATAATTAAATGTGAAGAGGAGAAAAGCTGGTTGGGCAAGCTTTCCATATCCTCATATTGTCATTATCAGAGATTGCAGATATTGGATCTGATGGCCTCAGGCGACAGATTGGGCGAGGGGAACGTTCTCTTTGATACATTTAAAAGCTCACTTTCATTAATCCAACAACGTGATGATAAAATACTACCAGGTTTGTAATGACTGCTGGATAAGGTATAGGACTACGAGCCGTGATCAAACGTCACAACTTCAACAGAAATACGTGTAATTGAAAACAATTATATTGTGAGTTCAGCTAACACAGTATACGTGATCACGTGCGATCACTTCCATCGGTCTCTCCAATTACAAAAACGAAAAAGTAGCTTATGTATACGCATTCAGACAAAGTACCGTAACAAATGAAATGCGTTAGGTCATCTGTCCATAAGATTATGGGCATTTATATACATTCACAAGTGAATTTGACGCTTCAGAGACGCGAGCCGGTCCGGAGTAAAAGGCCCATCGCTGAAAGGATAAAGGCGGGGTCACGCATGGCTCACGGACCCTGGTGTGCAGAGCAAAGCTTTGGTGAGCAGGCATATGGAGAAATGCAGATGTGGGGGTTTGTAAGATTGCGCAGCGTACTTGTCGGGATGATTGAAAAAGGATCACGAACGGGTTGCTTTAAATTAAGGAGCAGAGTGACACGTAATGATTAAAGGTGATCATCACTGTGTGAGACATTGAAAATTCCCTTTAAATGCAGATTTTATTTTTACAATTTAGTCCTTAAATTGACAGGGCTAAAAGCAATTGGCGACCGTTTCTTTACCAGCCATAATCAGTACCAGATTTTTGGGAAATATAAGTTAACCGCATGTTCCTGATTGAAAATCAAGACTATTGATCTCAGCATTAGCACTTCAACTCCTCACATGTTGCTCTTTTCCCCTCTCTGATCCACTAGCGCTGAATATCGGGACACATGCTGTGTATATTCCATCTCTGCCAGCGGTTTTCCTTTTCTTCATTCTAAAAAAAGTATTTTACGATGGTTCCCTTGGTGTGTTTTCACGCAACATCAAAGAGGGCAAGTGAATCACTGCCCCCCCCCACTACTACCACCACCTGCTCTGTAACTCGCTCACTCTAACATCTTTCGCCTTAGAAAACTTGTGCTGCTTGAGTCGAGGGAGAGTAACCCTCCTGATTAGAAAAAACGTGTATTTTTATTTTAACCTCATATTAGTCATGGACACATCCCTGAACTTGGTAGGAAACTTGTCTCTATATACAATAGTCGTGTTATGACAGTGATTCACAAAAGCAATAGTGTAATAGTAAAACTACGTTGGTGACATTTTTAATGACAATCGAAACACAAATATTCAACGATTTTTTTTTCTTTTTTTTTCTACACCCTGATAGCACATCAGACTCTTTTTTTTTCCTTCCTGGACTTTGTTAAAAAATTAGCGATCAATTCCAACAGATACATTTAAACTGAAGTGATTGTATCAAAAAAGCTGTGTAATATGAACTAACTTAATGGGTAACTGTATTGCCTTTCTACTGTACTTAAAGACTAAAACCAGAGCAGAAAAAAGAAACACGAGGACTTCACAATAAATAGGAAAATACATTTTGCCTGGCAAAAAAAACATAACCACTTCTTCGCCCCGTTCAAATATTTTACTGTACACCCATGTTGGCTGCTACAATTGAATTAGGTGACATATTAAAAAAACACATTAATCGGTCATTAAATCGGCCCTATCCCAACACTAAAAGATGAGTGCTGCTTTAAATGTTCTAATTCTCAACAAGGGTCAGCTTTTAAACAGGGAGGGTTGAGTCATCAAAGTCCCGCCCTGCGCCCTTGGTGACCGTCTCCTAGCAACAACATCGTTCTCGTTTTTTTCCGTTAGCATGGTGGTGATGCGTTACTTTCAGGTCTTCCTCGAAAACATCTTCCATTTTGACGTGAGATATAATCATGATACATGTCGGGGGGGTTATGTGATGTTTTCCTGAACACAAAAAAAAGTCTGTAAACTTTTTAAGGATCCCGCTGTGCTTCATTGCCATTCAAGCTGTGTACTGATTGTGTAGTGTGTGTGTGTGTGTGTGTGGCTTTGAGATCATATGTGTGCTTGTCTTTAATATCTGTATACTGTGAGTTGTAGCAAGGCGAAAGGGTACGCATCTTTCACCTCAGGGTGCCTTGACCATCAGCACGCAGCAGAAAGTCATGAATCACTCTGGTTGGCAAGTCAAAAAACATTGAAGGCTTCAACATGGAAGTCCCTTCCTCTCTCTTTTCACATAGAGAGATTGTCAGTGTTCTTTTTTGTTTAAAAAAGTGCTCCTTTGAGGGGAGGGGTTGCAGGGTAAGGGCGGCCTGTGGTCCAATCAGGACAGTCCATTCCTGGCGGATTCCTCAGCCTGGGCGCTATAAAGACAAGATGGCCGCCAGCAGAATGAGGGCGGCGCTAAGCAGGAGGACTGAAGTCTGGCGTCGGCCCGCAGAGTTCACATCCCGTCGAGCCGCCTCTGGAGACTCGTGACCGATGCCGTCTGAGGGGAACGGACGACAATGAATATAAATAGTTCGCTTAGCACGAAACACTTCCTTTGATCAACATCCTCTTATACATGTGCGGAATAAGTATTTGTTACAAAATGTCTTAGCTGAGTAATGTTGTTGCTGTTTCCCAAAAAATATTATATAGATGATACCTAATAGATGAAAAAATGCCTTACTTCAACCTCAATGTCTGAAGGAAGTGTGTAAGTGTGCAATGTCTTGAATCATGATTAAATGAAAGCAAAACTAAGGAATATTATTCACACACACACACACACACACACACACACACACACACACACACACACACACAACACACACACAACTATATATTGTACACCAACCTCTGGGTTCTAGGGAGTTGTGAGTGTTGTCGTCAAAGTCGACCCCTTCCTGAACGGTCCCGGGTTCTTTCACACAATTGTCTTTGGAAAACAAAGAGGAGAGAGGAAAGATTAGAGAAGTCCAAACGTCACTAGTCTAATGCCTATCGCAAGCTGGTGGAGGACTGAAAGGCAGAGAAGACTCAACAGTCTGAGACTCACTCTGAGGCCGGACGAAGACTTTGAGGCGAAGGCAGCTCCGTCTTCCTTTCTCGTCAGTGATGGAGGCTGTGGAGACATTAGACAGTCAGAAACAAACAACTCTGAACACGTGACTTTAACATTTCAAACTTCCTTGATCTCATCTAGGGTTTTGTGTTTGTGGTTTAAATGGCAGTTTTATACAAAACACACATTTGAGAAAACAGCTTTAGTGTAAAAACCTTTAAATGAAACTACAGCAGCATTGCACCCTCTAACCTTTAGTAAATGTACATCACACTACATTACATTTCATTTAGCTGACGCTTTTATCCAAAGCATTCAACCATGATAAAACCATGTCAAAAAAGCAAGAAGGTACCTTAGCTATGAATAAGCCAAAGCCTTGTAAATGCTCCTGCATTAGCATTAAAAAAGCTTCAGTAGTACATTCAGAATGTTTTATTAGCAGGTGCAAAGGGCTACTTTATTTGTAGATTATACCATTTAAGACTTCAGCTAGTTTGTTCAATAAAAAAGGGTCTTGTGAAAAATGTGTTTATATTTGTCACGGTAAGGTAAAAAAAGTGTATTGGTATAAATACCGAAACTCAGAATTGACACCAATGGGGTCTGACCAAGCCATATAAGCCAAGTCCATATAAAAGACAACCAACAAATTATATTTTGTACATTTCACCTCAAACTAACCTTTTGTGGCCCTTCATTGGCCTAATTTGACAACTTTTAAAGTCTTCTTTCCATTTAACCACCGTATTTTCATGGCATTGTCTTGACTCAACCCAATCTTTTTGGTTTTCCGTTAGCAAGAGTTGTGGATGATACCTGGCACCAAGCGAACTAATCAAATGACAAAGGCGAACTGGTTGTCTAGTCTGATTCCAGCCTACGTTTTGTGGTCCATCTGCAAAGCCATTCAATATTCTCCATTTACATTCCATTCACAACTTCACCTGAGACCTCTTCACTCTAACACCTACCGTCCTAGAAACGAACAATCAGACAAGGTCAATTGTTTCACTCAAGCTATTCCATAAATATCTCCTTTAAATACAGTCTGAAGAGCCTTATATCACCTCCTGAATCCCCATCTCATCCTGCCTTTCGGCTCCATATTTTACACTATCAAACATCTCAATGTCACCCTCATATTCCCAAGTGTAATTTGACCAGGGGCGGTTACTTCTGCAGGTGAGTGGCATGCTGTTATGCCCACCTGCAAAATCTAATTTCCTCTGTTTCCTGCAATGATTAAAACATTTTTGTGTTGTGATTGTTTTGTAGAGCTAACAAAACTAATTAGTTTTCAACCAATGCAGGGACCGAGTCGCCAACGGAGCGCTGAGGGTGTCTCCAGCTGTGATGAATGACTTCAACTTCTGTCTGAACATTTTTACGTTATGTCTGACCTTATGTTCATCCCAATATAGATTTTTCCCTTTTCTTTTTCAGACTTTTCCTCTTGGGCCTCAGCACTCCTGACCCCTGTCATTTCCTGCTGCCTGCCGAGTCTCTCAAACTGCTCTTAATCTCGCCACAAACACAACCTGGAGTGTGTTCCTGACTGTGTGTTTTGGCGCATGTGTGTATTGTAGTTGTGGTTGCATTTGAACAAAGACTAGCCGTAGTTTGTCCACAGACACCCATCTATCCCTCCTCCGTGTGATGGATTCTTTCCGTGCGGTGAATCCTGATAAAAGTAAACCATGTCAGAGTTTCCACTGTCGCCCATGACTCTCATGGCTCTCATTTCAAAAGCCACTTTATCAGATGCCGTGCGGCCGCTGGAAGAGATAAAAATCATCTTTAAGACTTCACCATGAGAGCAGGATTGGAAGTGAAGCAGCAGAGGGAGGAAATAAACGAGAGAATCGGTGTCAATCTCGCTGCTTCTGTCTGTGTCAGCGGGTATCCAGTAACTTACCTCACACTCACTGTCTCAGTTTCTGTGTCTGAACTCCACTGGCCAGAAGCCCCGTCTTTGTCTCCCTCTACGCCTCTCATGCTCCTTCTCTTTCCACGACTGTTGTTATCTCCTTCGGACTTACTTTAACTGCTGTATAAAGTCTACTCTTGCACAAAGAAACTATTGTCCCAGGCTCTTATCCAAGACGTTTCATTTATTTATAAGTGGATTATTATGGTTTCAACTAACAATGATTATGGCTGTCAAATAATCTCTTAATCAGTTATAGATTAAAGGATTGATCAATTACTCCATTAAATGTAAACCAAAAAGCAGTGGCATGTACTGGGGACAAGGGGTTTGAATCCTGCATGTCACTTAAATAAAGGCACTGGTTGCCCAAAAAAGCATTTAAAGTAAAGTAAAATATGTCCATCAAAAGTTCAAGTAGACGTCTTCTAATTGCCTTCTTCGTTTGATGGTTTATAAACCAAACTCAATACTTTTACAATGATATAAAATAGAAATGTATCAATTTTTAACATTTAAGAAAGTTAAACGAGTAAAATCTTTTTTTTGGATTGAAAAATGACTTTTCTTGAGGGGTTCATCTTTTGGTGACACATTTAGTTTTGATAGATATTTCCATAGGCCTGTAGCCAACAGCCTGAAAAAGTTTGTGTTGTTTTTAAATCACAGTAATTAAATCAGTGAGCAGGATATATTAAGGTCCCTATAGCAACCATAGATGTATCCCGCTACAATGTAATTAACCCAGACCTAAAACAGACTGACTGCATGTGTTAACTTAAATGTCAACATATTGAAATCAAAGTTAACAGCCGCTGTGACAAACTGTTCCAATTATGTCTATGAATAGTTTATTGCTCTAATGCCTAAATACAAGCAGAGGTTTGTGTGTTAAGTCCTGCTAAGCACCATTAAGTTATCATTGACAGAAACACAGTTGTATCTCATGATTCAAGACTTCTCTCTCGGTGCAACAGGTACATTTTCTGGCCAATCAGCATGGGACAGGAAGTAAGATTTAAACCCCAGTAGCCTTTGCAGAGTCTTTTCTGCGTACAGAGACGTAACGTATTATGACATACAGTAACAGTAGCTGCAGTTGTTTTTTGTAGATGTTAGAAAGGCCAAAAACAATTTCAATAAAACGCAGCTGCTCTTGTTTTCCTTTGGAAAGCGACCATGGTATAAGCAGGATAATGCACCCTGGGGTGTCAGATATCGGGGACCTCGTCATGCATTATCTCTTATGGACATATTGTTATTGCTTTGATCTAGCTTTCTTAATGTGAAGACTGACAGTAGCACATGTGTTCAACCCTTTTGTGAAAGGTACTTTTGAATTTATTTTCCTGGAAATCTGAAAAAACTTTAAGAGATTGTCAAACTGTTTAGCTGAGTTTTTTTGGTTTTTATCAAAGTATATGCAGTATTGAGATACATGGCAATACTTTTTTTTAATCTCTTTAAGGACAAATGGATACATTCCAGAAACTAAAAGGAGCACATTTAAATATTTGGTTTTAGAAGCTTTTGGAAGTTAAATATCTAAGATATGCACACATATGTAAAGTCAATGTATATGGAAACAAATTTAGTAAATTAAATAGAAAATAAATAATTAGTATCGTTAGTTTACACATTTTCTTAACATTTTTCAAAAGTTTCGACTGGAAAGTCAGATTTTTCACGTCACTAAAAAAATCTAAGTGCTCTGCTTTTCTATTTCTCACCCTTTTAATATTTTTCTGGCTTTGTGTCACACTGTCTTTTTCCCTCATCTCACTTTCTCACCCCCCCTGTACCACCATCCCTTCCTAAATGCAGACACACAATTACCCAACTGTCTCTCTTCCTTTCTCTCATGTCTGCCGCTGAGGTCAGAGTCTGGCTTTTCTATCCTCGAGCAACACAGCCGTGCTTCACCGGGGACCGTAACCCCATCTCCGCCTGCAACTCTAAACCCGGGTCATCCCGCCGCCCCGCGTCGCCCTGACAACGGTAAAACTCCCGGTCACACGCTCAGACACATGTTGCACGTTCGGTCATGTGCTGCATGACTCGTGATATTCACACGTTCGGTACTGGCAGTACATGATCACAGAGAGCGGCTGGCGTGCCTGAGTAAGGCCTGGCTTTGGTGTGACTGTGAGCTGAATTAGACAGATCCTGAATTAAATTCTGTCGGATCAGATGTTTTTCTTCTGATGATCGGTTTATCTTAGGGAACAAAGCCCTTTGTCTCCGCTTCAGCCACGAGAAGCTGAAGGGAAAGTGGCCGGGGAGCAGTGCTGGCGGGGTTCATGTCATTATCGATGTAGATCTGCACTGGCTGTACGGAGCGGGGCCGGGCGTTTGAAGCACGAGGGCTTTACAGGGAGACAGTCCTCTCTCTCACACAGGGAGAGCCAGACTCTCAACTGTCTCCTCTGAAAATTGGATTTCTATCCCCTGAGATTAGGATCAGGCTTTCCCCGCTCCACTGAGGCTCTATTAGAAAAACATGCCGCCCTCTGAGGGCCACGAGAAGCTCGCAGCGGAGACCTCGCCGTCATCCTGGTGACCTTTCACCTCCTAGGACCAGCCGCAGGACTGATCCCACACCGGGGTGGCTTTCCTCCGGGTGTTTGCCTGTCTGCCGAGGCCCTCAGCCAACTGCAGGTGTCATCTATTTGACGTGGCCCCCCCTCGCTCCTCTCTTTCCCTCCCTGCCTGCGGCGGACCATGATCACCATAGAGGACAAAGGAGTGTCTGTCTTCACTGACACAAGCACACATGAAACCCCCTCCAATGTGTCATTTACATGCCCACTTAACAGATTCCAAAACCATACGATACAACTCTGCTATTGTCGGGCTTTGTTAGTGGAGGAGACAGTGGACGTGTGATTTGACCCTTTACTGTAACACAACCAGCATTTCCGGATGTGTTATGATGCTGCCGGGAATAAATGGATGGAAATGAAACCAAATGGAAAAAAAGTGTTTTCATTTGTGACCAAAATAAAATTCAAAGCTCAAAGAAAGACTCATTGGGAAAGTATTTGAGCGATTAAATTATACACTGTAAGCAATCACAAAATCAAGAAAGACCTGTCAAGGTTGTTTTTTTCTAAATGATTTTTAAATGAATGCTTTCTATCTAACCCAGGGCCTTTGCTAACCTTAACCAGCTTGTGAGAGTTTTGCAAACAAAGGGATATATTTTAGACACGAGCATGGCACTGGTATTTATTTATTGAGTTATTTATTTAAATGAGTTGTGCTCATGACAATGGAGACAAAACAATTCACAAAATGTTTACCTGCCTGTCAAATACATATGGTCTATCAATCACAGGTGCTTAGCATCCAATGCTTACAGTAACATGAAAACTAAATAATTTAACGCTAGAAAATCTGATTACCTGACATCGTCATATTGTCTGATTATTTTTCGTTATACATTTTCTTGAATCTAAAGATATTCATACAGCTCTTTACTTTTTTCTATATAACATTACACAGTGTAACTCTTACTACTACTAGAGATACACATCTGCTTTAAAGTAGTAGTGTATTTACCCAATGTCTGCCACATAAATCAACAGTTTAACCCAGAGGGATCAAGTGTTTCTACGTGGATCAAAAGGATACTTTCAAATGGGAATTCATTGGTGTACCTAATTCTGGAAGCTTCTATTTGTTCCTACTTCAAAACGATGTAGAATCTGAATGCAAACATGGGCATTATGTGAATTGTTGTAACCATAAGGCCTTCATATCTCTCCGGAGGTTTCTTTGTCTTTTGTTATATGGCTTTCTATTCTCAGATCCCCTGTTCTCAGAGGGAACATTAGTGTCTTTAGTGAACAAGGATCTGATGGATGAGTCATGATGTGAGTCAGCGAGAGATGGTCCATATGGCCACAAACTGCTTGAGGCCATATGAACTGTCTCTCCGCCTTTTCTTTCTGGAAGATCAATCATGATCAAAATCCGCAAGAACATTGTACTCACTCAATATTACATCAGCCGGAGACAATTTAACAAATCAAGTCGGATTAGGAAATCTATGACTGTTCTTATCAACATCCAAAGAGTTGCGACAACGTCAACAATTCTCTGGCAGAAGACAACTACCCCAAACAATACCGTCACGTGTTTGCAATGGAGACGAGGAGACTAGCCAATAGACACAGAAATCCAGCAGAAACAGCTAGTGAAGGGTAATACATCACCACACAAAAAACTGTAACCAAAATACAGCTTTTGATTTAGGTCTCATGACGACAATCATTTTAATGATCGTGTGATCCCAGATGCTCGTTTGTAGCACCGTCCTAGATCAGTGAGATCAAGTGTTGAATGACATGAGGAGGAGTAGGAGGAACAATCCTCCCGTGGGTGGTATTTTATCATCAACAACAATAGAAAATTATAATGAAATATCTTCCTTGAGATTTTAAACTCTAGCCGGCTTCAATGCAATCCTACAGAACTCAATTTGAGGTATTATTGGAGGTCACTAAAGGGAGAAATAATGCTCCAAAGATACCAAATTCTGATTTGCATTAAATAAAAACATCTCCTGGGTCTAAAAGTCAGGCTGAAAAGTTACTCCAAAACAAGACACTTTGTTCAAACTTCCCCTATCCAGTCACCGGTCTCTTTGGATTCTCAAACTTTATTTTGTATTTTGTTTTTTTGCCAAGGCTGTACTCCCCTTTCTCTTCCCATTACAAAGTTTTTAGGACCACTGTGGGCTAAATACCCAAAATCTACCATAGAGAGCACTGTATCTCCTTTAGTCCTTCTTTTCTGCCCCTGCAGGGCATTGACTTCACTTATAAAAACATGACTTCCCAGCTGTTTGTTTTCCTCGCTCTTCTCACGAGGAAGAGAAAGCTGAGCTCAGCCAGTCGGCAAAAAAAGACACTTCAGGCGAGACCTCAACACAAGATATGTTTTGCTCCCTCCGGCTTGTATTTTGCCTTGGCCTCTCATTCCAAGCACTTGCAAAACAAAACCAGAACTTTGTTGCTGTCTCTTTGCAAGATTCTAAGATGAAAAATGTATTGATTTTCTGACATGACTCCTAGTTAAATGGCTGGATGTCATTATATATCTTTATTCCTGGTGCTGATACCTGAGTTTCAGTCCTAATACCACAACTTTTTACCCTGCTTTGAGAAAACTAAACTTATTTCCTAAGCCAAAAGGAAAAATATCTGACATCATATTCTTTACAACTTTGAGTAGACAAGTTTTTGATACTCTATATGCATTTCATTCAGTACCAAAGGCACAATCCTTTCTGCAAATAATACAAAGAGGTAAGACCATACTCACAGATATAGTAGTACTCCCTGCCGGGGCGAAATTCAAAGCCCAAAGAGAAGGGGGTGAAGAGCTGGAACTTCTCTGAGAACTTCAGCGGCCCGTTGGGCGACAGAGGCCGGTTGCACTCCCAGCGTTTGAAGCCCTTGGCGGTGTGGTCGCAGGAGCTGTAGCCGTCATAGTTCACCATGTAGAGGACGTAGCGCTCGGCTCGATCGTCAGACACTGGGATGATGTAGTGCGGACAGTAGACGTCCAGGTAGTCGTTGATGCAGACGTCAATGTGGTAATCACCCCGGTAAAACCTTTAGGAGAAAGACAGAAAGAAAGGAATTTGAATATGTTGTTGTGCAGAAAAACATCAAATCTGAGTGAAAAAAGCCCCACAAGTCTTCTTTAGTTAAGAACAAGTCAGTTGGAAGTCTTTCAGGTCTGTAAGCGCTGATAATATTACACATTAAATGATTTTCTTACAAAGCTGTAGATTTTTTTTATTTGAATGGGGTTTGCCAGGTAACACCTTTTTGGTTTGTAAGTTAAGTATGAAAAGTCTGATATAAATTAAGTCTAAAGTCCTAATTTATGGTATTCTATTAAGTTTTTGACCACTAGTACCGCTGCGGAGCGTTTTCATGTGTGGGTGCCCTTTTCGTTTCACACACATCAACACATGGGTGACGCAATACCCTTTCCGGCCAACGGCCGAGACACACACACACACACACACACACACACACACACACACACACACAAAAACAATGTTTCTGTCTTTTAAGTCTAATCTTAAAGGCACATTAAGGAAAAACATAATAAGAAACATACGGGCACTTGTGCTTACAGGACTCATTTTGATTGTGGTTATAATACACAGAGTGGGCCGTTTTCTGAATGTCAGCAATAATACTAACATGATAAATCTATAATGGGAGGGTGATTGTTCTACATGTTTATGTATGCAAGACAATCCCCACAATACCATCATACAACACCTGCTCTTGACCCTTTTTAATGATTTATTTACCCAATGGAAATATGCTGAGCATGCATGCTTTCTGCTGCAGCCTGCATTGTGTTTTCTAACATCCAGATCCCTTGATACAACGCTTTGCTTAAGGGTACATTGACAGCAGCTGCTTAAGTGGGAGGCTAGTTACTCATTGATCTGTATGGGGAGTTTCTCGCCATTACGCTCCACAACGACGCGTTCTCCAAAGACTTGTGAGTGCTCAACGAGATGATACTCAGGGTATCTTAGCGAGGCCACAGCTGAGACAAAATGTCCCATATGTGAAACAGTGTGAAAGACGCGTCCGGGCTACGGCTCTGGTTTTTGTTTTCAGGATCTCATCATGTCACTCATAATCATCCCGAGGCTCCTGTGAGATTCAACAGTCTCCCCTTGCAACACAGAAACCTCTAGCGTGTGTCGTAAGCCATATATCAATGTTAGAGCTCAGCAATGACGATGACTTATGCTGGTGCTGAAATTAAAGTCCCCTAGCGTTACAGGGCTAATCCCCTGGTTAGCATGTGCCTTTAGCAGCTTGAAGAGGATCCCTCTGTAGAATGAGATTTTCATTAGCCCGATATGACAGCTTGATGGAGGAGCCCCTCGTGGAATCTCCGAGTCTGGGAAAATGAGGGCCGGTTTCTCAAAGCCTCTCCTCAAAACAGCCCCGAGATTTTTTGCGCCTGGTGTTTACTGTAAAACGATCGGACAGGAGGAGGGAGAGAGAAATGCCAGGTATTCCTGAAGAAAGTGATTGGAAACACATATTCCCATAGGCGCTGTATAAGGTTGCATTTGTGAGGCTTTTAGCAGAGACAGATTAGGCCTGGGCGGCAGGCCGGGTTGTGTCTCCGTAGCTGCTAATGGCCTGCGGTTCGGTATCACTGACATACTGCGGATGTCTTCAATACTCCACCTCTGTTCATTGACATAGTGAGGGCCGCCAAGGGAGCCAGGACGGAGATCGTGTTGGAGCATGCAGACGGATGATGATCCGATACGGGGTGAACTCGCCGAAGCACCGCAGGTTTTTTTTCACCCTGACGTTCCACGGGGCCTTGATTGCCACGGATCAGATGCTACACCTCGAGTGGCCGTCAGCTGATCTGAGGCCAGGTGAAACGAGGAGGGAGGGATTGAGACACAGCTGTTGCCTCTGACACATACGCGCTGTGGTTCTCGGGAGGCAGCATAAAGGGAGGTGTGTGCGGGGCCGGCTGGGGGTATCATGTTGTCGTTACACAGATTGTAAATGTGCTGCAGGATTAGTAGCCGTCCTACTGGGTTTGCATGAGCGGATGTGTGTAGCGGGGTGTCTTATGCCATATTCTAATCTTTTTCTCTCTCTAATTATAGTCTGGTCAGACGTGAAACCAAAGCCCTTGTTTTCTCTTCTTTTTCCCCCCCTTCAGCACCAGCTGAGCGCTCCGGCTCCAGGCAGGCACAGCATGGCCTCCCTTAGCCTAGTTTCAGAGCTGCTTGCTGTTATTATGACTACCAGGGGTCAACCGGCTCCATGGTATCATGTCCTCAGCCAGGAGCGCTATTGGGTAGCCTGCTTTGTCCTCCCGTGTCTTTTCTAAGCCTCAAATGTTGGCTTCCACCTCACGACTGTCAGCGGCTGTCAATCAACCCTGACCCAGGAGTACCGGACGAGATTAGTTGGGATTAAGAAGAGTTTGTAACTAAAGCCTTTGTTAGGGAAATAAGTTTAGGAAAGTGATGATAACCATGATCAGATACTTGTATTCAGATACATCCTGATTGTGTCTGACAGCGTTTAATCCAGGCATCAACACGGATCTCAAATCAGTCTCCAGTGACCGCCGCTCATCGGATTTCACTTCTGCACTCAATAGAAATATTAACATGGTTCGGAGCAGAACAGATCAGCAAACACTTAGGCTTCAAGCAGTTAGGCTTTTACAGTCTACACCTTTTGTAAGGTTCATAATGAATTGTTTTTGACGCAAACAGAATTCACTTTCCCTCCAGATTAGTGGGGAGGTGACAAAAACTCAACATTGGATACATGGATCTATGTTGCTACCATTTCCAGGTACAGTAAGTGAGGCAATAAGAATAATATAACAAGAAAAAAGAGCAAATATTAACAATTAAGATAAGATCAGGCAGGGTTTGAGTTTCTATTTTATTTCGGGAAAAAAGGACTTTGGTGAAGAACAGGAGCTATGAAGATTTGTACGTCATGTTCTAGAATAGATCATGAAATATATCAGTTATTACCGCACTTGGACATTTTGAAGCTTTTACGTGTAACCCTAACGCGAATAAATACGACAAAAATGGTTGACCATTGTTTAGTTTGTATATAGTCGCTCCAACATCGTTTTACTTCCATGTTCATTTGTTACGACTATCTTGCTTGACATAATATATGAAGATCATACTTATTTTTTGACACAGGGCTTATTTGTGGAGGGAAACAGCGTGGGACAAGAAGGAGTAAATGAGGCGTAACATGACTAAAGAAAAAAAAACAATACAAATATTTCTCAGCCCCCTGTGGCTGGGGGTCAAATCTACGGCTGTCTCGTTTTAAAACCAATGCATCCCTGAGTATCTGCAAATGTAGTTTGGGCTATCAGTTTCACATTCTTTCCTTGGACGCATATTTATTATCCCTCTCGATGTATGATGGCTCCACCAGAGATGGATTTGGATCGCAGTTCTGAAGAGGGTCAAATGTGGCCAAACATATGCAGCAAAGAGACATCCTAAATCTTAAATATGGACTGTAGGTGTTTGTTACAAAAGATGATAAAACGCGTAGTGAGAGCGGAGATGATCCAGATGTTTGCCACATGGAGGCCATAAGGGCTGGTAGGAGTATAATATTGATAAGACCAAGGGCCATAAACACACAGCCTGAGTCAAGATGTTCTGGAATAAGATGACATTTCAGCTCTGGATGTTTAATGGTTTCGCCTTTTGAGGGCCAGAGACTTTCTCCTACTGATCTCTAGAATCTATCTAAGACTTGACTAGACCTGACTGGAGTGAGAAACCTTTATTTATCTACCAAGCTATAAACCGTTAGTACTCCTAATTTTCATCAGGGTTTCTTTATTCATTCCTAGCAAGATTTATTCATCACTTTTTCGAAATGGCCTTGTTGTTGCAGCCTCCTTAGCAAGTCATTAAGCCTTCACGGGCAATTTCAACATTTGTATTCTTCATAGCAGCAGGACGCGCTGAAGGCTTATTGACAGTTCGGGGGTTTTGAAAACAGGAAGACCAAAAAAACAAAACAAGAGCATACTCCAGCAGTTAAAATGTGTCATAATGAGCCGTTACCAAAATAAAAGCACCTTAATCCCGAATCCATTTGTCGTGGGGATTAATTATTCCTGATTGGCTCAATTACTCACGGCCAGTTGGAGGGGTTTATCAATGAATCAGTAACTGGATCTCTTAACAAAGCACACATTTAGGGATAATCCCTCTTTTCACTGAGCTCGCCTCCTCTTGTTTACTTTCTCTATCCCCTTCTGTTGTGTTTTTGTCGCTCTGTGGCCTGGCACAGGTAAGGGGGAGGGGGAGGTAGGGGGAAACACACAAAGTGGAAAAAGACAGATAATAGGAAGGAGAGAAGAGAAGGGAGAGCTGGTGTTGGTTGAATTATAGGGGAGAGAATCAAGAAGAGAAGAATGAAGAAGACAAGAGAGTGTAAGAAAGTAAAAGGCAGTAGAGGAAAGTAGGTGAAAGAAAGGAAGTGAAAGAAAGGACGTATGGCTGAAAGTCTCCTTTCGAATCTCCTACTAAAATGTTGGTTTTCAACAAGTGCTTATCTAGTCTTTAACTAAATAAACTGTCCTTTTCTTAATTTGCTGTATATTGGTAGATATGACGAGCTTTTTCCAAGAAAATAAGTCTAAAGGGTTAAATGTTCTCTTTGCATTGTCCGGAACATATTTGAATTCTTTATGTATTAACTATTTAATTTGTTTTCATGAAAGAGAAAAACTAAACAAAACAAATAATGCACATATTTCTGCTGGACTTTGATCAGGAACATGATGATATGCATCATATTTAGCTTCAAGAAACGTTTCTTTCAATCTGTTTTGCTTATTAAAATGGTCCTAAAAAGAGATAGTTGCAAATATTTACTAGGTTTAAAACTGTTAACCAAATCTCTAGAAAAAGGATGAGAGCTCAGTTTTCTTTGTGGTAGCCAAGACCCTGAATAATAGGGAGATGTAAAGGGGGGAAGGTATAGCTGAAGAAAAGTTAGCTAAGTTAGCTATAAACCTGTGGTCCTTTCAAAGAAAATGAAACAAATAGAAAAGAGAGAACTGGAGCCAAATGAATAGAATAGACTAAGTGAGGGACACAAGTAAAAATCAGTTGAGAGAAAAGGAGTAAAAGCAAGAACACTGAGGAGCAAGAAAATATAAAATATATGAAAGTAAAGGGATAGAAAAGAGAGAACCATGGGAAAGAAGGGGGGTGTCAGGGAAAAGAGGAGGGAAGAGAAGAGAGATTGGAAGGAAGGAGAAAGGAAGCATGTAGGTGAAGGAGAGGAAAAGAGAGCACAAGATACAAGGAGGGAATGATAGAAAAAGAGAAAATTCATAGGAAGAAAATGATGAACAAAACAAGATGTCAGAAGGAAAGGAAAGAGATCAAGTGTCACAGAGCAGATAGGAGAAGTGAGAAAAGTAGCAAAAAATGACATGGAAGAAGAGGAATGCAGAGGGCAGAGGAAAGTAAAAGGGAGGAGGAGGAGGAGGAGAGGATAAAGCCCTCCTGTTGTTTTCCTTATGAACACTGTTGGGTCAGACAAGGGGCAGCTTCCCAGGGTTATTTCACAAAGAGGGAAAATAGGAGATGCTTTCAGCCCACAGAAACACACTGTCTTAACACACACACACACACACACGCTTGTGTCTGCACTGAAAGACACAAACCACAGACCTCACGCTGCTTCTATATCAAGTCCTTCAATTTACTCCTCCACAAACCCATGTGCACTAACTGCCCTTTTACACAACAGCTAAGGTGTAGTTCCTTAAAACAGCCTCTAGGGGGCACTCTTTAGGGGGCCAATACGGGTGATCATCAGGCCTGTGATGTCACCAAATGGGGTCTGTCCATCCTGTTGCCCTCGGGGTTGGCAGGTCTCCATCACCCTCCCTCCACCTGTCCCATCATTCATAGCTTTCCGCCGCTGGGAAGTTTAAGCCATTAGTATTTAGTTGGCTAATTACATACACACATCTGTCCGTGGACTCACAAATACACACATTTAAACACATAATGTGTCTGCCAGGGGGCTCGGTAAGACTGGGCGTTGACAGCGGAGGGATGGGGAAAACGGAGCCTGTTGTAGAGTAAAGACAGTTCTGTTTCTGGGGTTCTTTTTTCTGCTGGGAACAAATCCAGGGGAGGTGAATAATTGACCTCAGATTGGAAACACATTGCTGCTGGTGGGAAGGCACCTCGGATGGTTGAAAAATGAAACTGGGGCTTGAGAGAGGAAGCGGGATGACGCTCGTGTTTATGATCCTGGTGGTCCTGACTGTGCCAATCGCTAACTCGTCCTTCAGTGCAGCTGCAGACCCGCTGTGTGCCAGGCTAAGTGAGTCCATGCACACAGAGAACGCCTTATGTATAGCTTCATGTAGTCTCTCGCAAATCAGCCCCTGTTGCCTTGGTGTATTGTGTGCCAGTACAGGCTGTGAGGAAAACTGGAAATGGACAAAACAAGACTTTCTTTAATCACGTACTTTGAAAAATATAGCAATGTTTTCTACAAAGACATTTCCGAACGTTAAATGTTTTTTCCGAAAACAAGCATTTGAGGTAAGGCTTTAATTTATGGGTCCATAATTTGGTTGCCGAACATGTTTCTTGGGGAAAAGCGCAGCGCAGTGCAGTGCATTGTTAAAAGAAAGAAGGAAGTAGAAGAAAAGCCCCATATAAAAAAAGTACTCAAGAGATTTCGTTTTGGAAAAAGTGTGTCTGCGTCTGTGTACACTGAACAAATGTTGTATATCCAGCCGAACAAAACTGGTTTTATTTTTCTGCAGAGGTTTCTCACACTGAGTACTTAAACAGTTGTCCAGTCATTCATATTGATGACATAAACGCTAGGGCCCAAAAGCAAAGCGTGAAAAGAAACAAACAATACAATACAATACAGCTTTATTTATATAGCACTTTAAACCTCCAGACCAAAGTTCTGTATAGGCAAATAAACAAATCAAAACATACAAAAAATAACACAGCACAGCTCACACACCATAAAACAAGTACAAGTAAAAACAATAGACAATTTAAAAGCAATAAAAGCAACTCTCTAAAAGATGTTAATACGCTAAGGAGAAGAGGTGGGTTTTAAGAAGCGATTTAAAAGCAGGCAGTGTGGCGGCCTGTCTGATGTGCAGGGGCAGATCGTTCCACAGTGTGGGAGCTGCTACAGAGAAGCAACGGCCCCCTCTGAGCTTTGACTTGGTTCTGGGCACATTCAGGAGCAGTTGATCAGCTGACCTGAGAGGGCAGTTGGGCGGGCAAACAACTTGCTTATTATTAAATATCTGAGATGTTGTTTCCTCTAACCTAGTATTATCAGCTGACCATTGTGTCTACTCCCTCAATAACATAGCAGGCTATCAGACTCTGAGATCTGAGTGACGTGACCCTTTAAGATGAATATTTTGGACCTGTTACAGACTGAGTCCGACAAGAGAGTCTCCCTCTGCCAAACATGGATGAGGCAGGTTAATTACTCGCAACGCTATTCTGGTGTCAAAAAGGTCAAAGCAGCAACAGCAGCATGGGGTTAGTGTCAGTCAACACACACACACACACACACACACACACACACACACACACACACACACACACACACACACACACACACACAGCATACACACACACAGCATACACACACACACACAGCATATACACACACACTATGCACAGTATACACACAGCACACACACACACACACACACACACACACACACACACACTCACTCACGCACAGCAGGGTTCAGTCATTCAGTCAGTGTAAAACCCCAAGGGGCCGACATAACGAATCATAAACCCCCTCTGTGCCAAAGATGGCTGCTGCCCGGGTTACCATGACGCCAGTTTACTACAGCACATGTTCCAACCACAGAAACTGCCATCTTTTGACAAACAAATACCTGCCAAACCACTTTCCATACCAACAATTTACAAACAGAAGCTTGGCAAGAACAACTTACGCACTAAGGACCCTTTAGCGCAATCTTTTTATGTAGTCCTTTAGACATAGACAAACACATGGTTTAAGTAACGTAACGTATGTGACATGAGATCGCATGGTACATGACATGACTTAAGTAAATAAGGGTACTAATGCCACTCCCAACACTCCACAAACATACTAGGAACCCTAGGCGTCAGTTAGACTTGAACACAATGTTAGCGTTTTGTTGCGTACATGACATACGTATGTTTGGTACATGACGCAAGTTAAGTACGTTATGGTACGGTAAAGTTTTAGTACATTATGGACAACTTGGTATTAGGAAAGCATCATGCTTTGGGTTCGAATATAAGTTTGTTTGTACAATTAGGGTTAAGGTTATCCCTAAGTTATGGACACAAGTTCATTAGGCACGTTACGTACGAGACGTGAGTACATTACTTAACTTAAGTATTTTACATAACTAATGCTCATAAATGTCAGACACCATGAGTTGGTTTCACATGGGAAAGCTACTGCGTTTGTTCAACCTACGTCACCTGACTTCCTCCTTTACTTCCATCATAATTACGACCGTCAATAAAGCAGCACTGCACATCCTTATTGGACGCTAGAGGGGTACGTGAATGCTCACAACTTGCCGCATAGGGCCATGACGATGCTGCCGTATTTGACTAGTTGGGAATGAGCAGGTTTGTACATGCAAGCACGCATATACATGACCCCAGATACAGGAACACATGTACTCCTCTACCACCCCTAATGCCACATAACTCCCAGAGGCCCAGTGCGGGTCCTGTTAAAATAACCCACTAAAATGTGTCCCATCAGCACCTGCCGGACATATATACTGAAGAACAATTTGCAGGATGCTACAGATCCCTGCACACACATATAATGATGATAATGAGTTTTTAATTTAACTTAATGCGGACGCTCCTGCAGAGCACACAGTCGGTGTAACCTCTGAGCGGCCCAACGTCCCACAGTGCCTCCAGTCAGACGAGCTGCCTGCCGTGCTCGGCTGATATCGATCTGACACTTTAGACTCTGAGCTGAGGTCAGGGGTTAGTGACAGCCCATTATTCAGCCTCAGAGTCGGTGTTTGGCCAGTGTCTGAGCGCAGGTGATGGACTGACCTCGCTGTCGTCCATCTTGGGAGTTGCTAGGGATGGAAGGTGAAGTTTAAAAAGTTCTCCATGAGAGGCTTGACGCTTCCTTCACGTCTTTATTGTCTAGGATGGATTCCCTTCTCTCTATCTTCATCAGCCTCTTCAGGTTTATTGACTTTAAGGTCCCTGTTGGCTGCATTGGAGCTTTAAAGTCCATCACGAGAATCTTGTAGAAAGGGACAGGTTTTTTTATTGCTGTACCGCATTATCATGAATGATATGGTGATTACACAATTCTATAGCTATTCAATATAATTACAGCTTCAAAGTTGTCTACCTCCTCATATCAATGCAAGTGATTAGACACATATCCTATAATGGACCAGTACAACCAGAGGTATTTAAGTGAGAGCTGCCACAGTACGGAAAAGTCCTTGACAGTTGACGAATGAAACATTTCTCATTGTGTCAACACATCATTCTTATGAGTCCTGAATTATAATGCATGCGATTGCTAACTGCTTAGTAAATAAAGTGAAACATGTTAAGAAACAGCAAAACCGCTGTAAGTATAAAAAAAACATTGTTCAACACGAACAGGTTTTCTCTTTTGTCATCATGTGACATATTTTATAAATATATTTCTCCCTACAATTGCTTCCGTATGTTGCAGTTTTTTCCTTTCCAGTGAACATTTAATTTGCTGTACTGTTGAATTCATGTTAATTTGCTCTGAGTCACTGCCATTCAAAACTAAAGGGGGGGGGCTGTGGCGCAGTGGACTAGTGCGTTGATGTTCGGATCAGGGGGGCACAGGTTCAAACCCCACTGCAGTCAGCATGTCGTTGTGTCCCTGGGCAAGACGCTTCACCCCAAATTGCTCCTGTGGGGATTGTCCACAGTATTGAGTATGTAAGTCGCTTTGGATAAAAGCGACTAACAAGTAACATGTAATCTAATTTGTAAGTGGTTCTGTTTGTATCACATTGTCTGAATGGCCTTCATGTGAATGCAGTCGACCTGAATGGCCTACGCAGACCGCGTGGGCATTCGAAAAAGAACATTAAAATGATAAACAGAGGTAGAAGAAGTACTCAGATCCTGTACTTACTGTAAGTGAAAGCAAAAGTAACACTGTGTAGGATTACTCTGTTACAAGTAAAAGTCTAATAAAAGTATAGCACCAAGAATAGATTTCAAAATGCTGCTGCTGGTTTATAAAGCACTGAATGGTTTAGGCCCAAAATACATTTCTGATCTCCTGCTACATTATGAACCATCCAGATCTCTCAGGTCTTCAGGGACTGGTCAGCTTTCTGTCCCCAGAGTCAGAACTAAACATGGTAAAGCAGCGTTCAGTTATTATGCTCCAAATATCTGGAACAAACTACCAGAAACCTGCCGGTCCACTGCAACTCTTACTACTTTTAAATCCAGGCTGAAGACTTTTCTTTTTGCCGCTGCTTTTAATTGAAACTGAGCGGTTGTGTTTCGTTTTTGGTTAATGAACATTTGGGGCTAGTAACCCCAGGGAATCAGTGTCTGGGGACTTTGTCCTGGCTGGTTTTCTCTGTGTATGCTGCTCGGGACGTATGTGCCATACAAGCGTACACAGCTCATGAGAAACCTTAAAGAAAGGCATCAGTAAAGTGGAACTTCTGTGTGAACTATTCATATCTTAAACTGCACTGTAACTTTTTATTCATGTATTTTTTCTTTTAATGTTTATTTTATTATCTTTTCTTTTTAATGACTGTTTTTAAATGCCTTTTTCTGAATGTCTTTCATTTTTGTAAAGCACCTTGAATTGCCTTGTGTTGAAAGGTGCTATATAAATAAACTTGCCTTGCCTTGCCTTACCAAAATATAATTAAGGTAAGTAAAAGTACTCATTATGCACATTGGCCCATTTCAGAATAATATAGTGTATATCATATGTTTTATCAACATTATTGATGCTTTAAAGTGTTTATCAAAGTTGTAAAGGTGCAGCTCATTTTAATTACTTTGTATACTGCAGGCAGGGTAGTTTGTTAGTCCTAATAGGTGTAATTAGCCTTATTTAAGTAATGATTATATTTAACATCTTTATTACAGATCTCCAAAGTAAAAATGTTTTACCTCTGAATTGTAGTGGAGAAGAAGTACAAAGTAGCACATAATTGAAATACTCAAGTAAAGTCCCTCAAATTGTACTTAAGTACAGTACTTGAGAAAAGGTTACTGATGATAAATAGGATTCTATAGGGGAAATGAAAGAAGAATGCGTTAACCCACTAATGCACCCCTCCCCCGCCCACACACAGCAACACAGGAAGGCCCCACCTGAAGCGTGCAAGACTAACATGGTCCCGATCCTCCCTTGCAGAGCCGAGACTCCGACCCCTGACCTCTCTCTCCGGGGGCGATCCGAGCCCCCTGCACTGCCCTATCACTTTACTGCACCCCAGGGAGCCGCAACACACTCTGAACCCACAACCAGGAGAGGGGGGAGGGTTTGGTGGTGGAGAGAGAAACCCGCAACGTCTGGACTCAATCACCCGCCCATGACAAGCCTGCAAAGCTTTCACACACACCACCGCTGCATGCGCACAAACACACTCACACACACCAACACCAGCACTTATCCACCAGTGAGGTCTCACACACATCAAAGTGCGGTGGGCCTGGCTCGGTTGAGTAATAGGCGTTCAGTGGGGAGATGGTGAAATGCTAAAAACTCGGGCTCGGAAAATGTGTTGTGTTCAAGGCCCTGAGAAGAGAGGGGGAGACAGAAAGGGTGAGGGAGGATTATAGAGAACGAGAGAGAGAGGGCTGGAATGGCAGTGGAGTGAAAGATCGACTGGTGAGAGAAACGTGAAAGAAGAAGCCAAAATGATGTGAGAAAATTCGAGGGATGTGAAGAAAGGGGAGTGGGAAAGAGCACATCCCTGATTTAAAACTCCCATAGGTCCTGTATAAGAGCTAGGAGGTCTGTGTGTGTGTGTGTGTGTGTGTGTGTGTGTGTGTGTGTGTGTGTGTGTGTGTGTGTGTGTGTGTGTGTGTGTGTGTGTGTGAGAGCTTGTTTCGAAGACAGTTGAGTTTACTTGTATGGAATTGTAGCGGCAAAAATTGCAATAAGTGGCCTTGAAATTTGACATTTCGTAAAACATATGTGCATCTCACGCTAACGGAAAATAAAAGAGTATTTTTTTAAACAACCGCTCTCTGCTTTTTTACCTCTATACTAGTTTCATGATTACAGTGATTACAACGACTCGCACCTCATGGTGGTCCCGCTAAGTTCTCCCAGTGAGAACTCTTCACATTTTAAGGAGATCTACATTGTTTTTATCAACAACAGAGGAAACAACCACAGCTCAGCTTAATATATGTATATTAAATACACACGGTATGTCTTCCCAATGTATGCATGCTGTAAAACTGCAAAAGAGAAGGATCTCTTGGAAGTTAAACTCTTAGAATATTTGTCTGGGGGGTCTTATTATATACTCAATATAACTCTTAGAAGTGCATTCAAGTAATCGTTTCAATTAGAAAGACGTCAAGTCAGGGGACCACAGTTATTCACAGTGGTGGTACTTCAATGTTTTACTTAAGTAAAAGCAGACTAAATCATAGTCTAAATCCAAATAAAACTCCTAAATTCTAAATGGAATAAGCACATCATATGTTATTCATGTAAAGAGTACTTAGGTACATTTTCTTTGATACATTCGACCAATGGTGATGCATGGATCTGAAAAAGAAACTAGAAGTTCTTGAATTAGCTTAAAATACCAAAACTGTATATTCTCATTATGTTAATTATACATTTTCAGATAACCTATAAAAGATCAGTTTGGCAGAAACTAAAACCAGTGTTAAAATGTAAAAAAAAACCCTCTTTGTGCCCATTGTAAAGGGCCACAGTGGGAGAACGACTTAGGAACGCAGCTCCGTCCCCTCTACATCCCGCAGCAGGCCCAGAAAAAACAGCACATGTAACATCATGTAAGGGCTAAACATAGAAGTTCCCCGCATGCCAGCGCCGAGCCGTGCCACCTGGCCTGCTCAATCTGCCCCCACAGGGCCCCGTCATCCCCGCCCCTTCCCCTTGACACTGAATGTCTGTCAAAGTCTTGTCCATCAGCCTGCAAACCGGAGGATATCTACGAACTGCGCATACCGCCTTAAGAGAGGCCCTGCTCGGATTCACACACCTTTTAGAAGTCCGAGGCTCATATTCACGCCGTCCACCTTAAAATGCTGTATTTCAAATTCACACCGGCTGCAGCATGCCAGTGTCAGCGCCGGTTGGAGGCCATGAAGCTCATTCACATATTCAGCATGGTGCAAGGCGTACAGTCAGTGAGGTAATGGCCGTCTTTTGGGACCTCCACTGGGCAAATTTCAATGCATATAAAACGGTTTCCCACTGCTACACAGCATAAGTGGACCTGAGGGGTGCCTTAAAGTTTCAAACACACGTGAATATTTACACCAGAGGCAAACATTCAGAATTTATGACTGAGAGGTTGTTAGTTTGAATCCCTTATGAGGTGGACAATATGTGACATGGAAGAGAAAGGGCAAACAAAGGGCCTCAGACAGACAGTTAATTCATTTTATTGCAAGTGAATCCAGTGTTAAAGCTAGTCCTCAGATCCTAATCCTCTTGAATCCCTTATCCAATCTATGAGGATTAAATGTGCCAAATATTCAAATAAACTGAAATTGTTATTAATTAAGTTTTAAATAACTAAAACATAAAGACATTAAATGAACTAAAATACTTAAATATTTCTATGACCTGAACAGTTCAGCCAAATTACAAAAGGGATTTTTTCCCCCAGGTACTTCTCTGTCAAAAGTTTTTTTAGGAACTATTTCTCTAACCCTAACCCTACCAGTTTCCAGAGAATGCATCTTGTGTGTAGAATGTCTGCCTAATATCACATGTTAAAATAAGTAGTTATTAATACATTTTCAATAAGGAACAAGCTTAAAAATGTAACCACTTAAGCAGTGTTGACGAAAGGTTTGACTTACATGTGGTTCGCTACGTGGAAATAATATAAAAAAAACAACATTTGGAATCAGTTCTCAATTCCAGTTCCTAGTGACAGGTTTCTCAGATCCTTTAGAAAACAAAACCATAACAATCAATATGGCTGGATACCACTTGAGTAACAACATTCAGAAGCGATCCAAATTAAATCCACCTCAAAACCTGACAGCATGTGCAATGTTAACTAAATGTCTACAAACCATCTCTGAGCCTAAAGCAGGGTGTTGCTAGCAAAAACCACCCTGGATAAATAAAGTTAAAAAGAAAAGTAAACAAACAAATCAGTCCGCCTACGTTTACATGCAGAAACAGCTTATATAATTCTGAGCAAAAGGCCACGAAGATCAACAGAAATCTGGCCCGGGACTAAACGAACCGGTCCGACAGGGCGGACTGGCCCAAACAAAATATGACCAGCTGCTTTCCAACAGCTGATGTGCATTAACCAAACCAAGCCCTGTCACATACAGAAACACGCCTTGCAAGTGTTTGATTAAACTCACATCCAGGAAACATCACGGGCACGTCATACAGTCTATATCCGCTGCTATCTGAACTTAGCAACTGACCCTAGATCGGCTATCAGTGTGTTCCTCGCCACGTTGAGCGTCACCTTGGCTCAATATGGGCCAGTTGTGAAATAGCTAGATGGGAACCACATGTCAGCAGCTGCATGTCAGGTTGAGGAAGGATTTACTGCTTGGACGTGATGATGGAGAGGGCCATAAAGGAGAGATAGAGTCGCTGTTGATACCGCCGACTGATTTCTATCTCTAAGAACGGCTTCTTCACACCTCGCCTGAAGGGGAAGAACAGACAGATGTGTTTCTATTTTCTGACTCAAATCACTTCTTCTTTCCATCCACCATGCATCACTTTTTTTACAGTATGTGCCTGGGTTAAATTAAGCATTTCGCGGCAACCGATTCCTCCCCTCTGCTGGTCATTATCGCTGTGTTTTAGGGAGCAGACTGCAGCGATTAGCCCCTGCCGCTGAACCGTGGGCTACTCCATTTAACACACCACTTGATGTAATTGTTATTTGAGTGGAGATACTAGCCTGCTGTTCAAATGGCAACACTTCCCTCCTCTCTTTCTCACTCTGACAGTTACTGGCGACACCGTCACCACCTGCCCTTGTTTGTGAGTCAGAAGATTAGTGGACCAAAATAAAAAAAGAGAATTTGAGATTCTGTAACTGAGCTCGAACTGCTTATTAAATTAAAGAACGGAGGCATTGAATGGCATAATGTGAACCTTGTCCATGTAGCAAGTCAACGTTGAGTTGTCAGTAAAATAACCTAACCATATCGTTTTTCTTTAATTGACACACAGACAAAGGGAGATATGAAGTTAAAAAATGAAGGAAGGAAATTGAAAATAAAGATTTAAAAGAGGAAAAAGATCGAGCTCAAAGGGGGATGGTAACATATTCAGTGGGAGTCGGTGGAGACAGTCGGGTGGGAGGAATGGATAAATATACTCCCCTTCACTGAATGACAGGCATTCTCATCTCTAATCTACCCCCTGGGGAGAGAGAAAGAGCGGAGCATTGCCGGCCCTGCCATCTTAACCCTTCCTCTCTGCTCATTTTACACCACGATCCCCGTCTTCATCTCTCCGCCTGCTCTTCATCCACTCGAGCTTCCATCTTAACCCTGCATCTCTAATCGTTTTACTACTAGCCCTTACCCTCTGTCTCCTTCCCCCCTCTCGCTGCCCTTCTACTGCCATTACTAAACTCTCCCTACCTTCCTAAATGGCATGTGACCGCCATTACCGCCCCGTGGAAAGAGCGGCGTCATCATCTGTGCCATAATTTTCATCCATAACCATTAGGAACGTTGTAAAAAGATACGACCACTCACACGGCCGTCTTCAAATAATGGAGTGTAGGCTCACAGTTGGAATGCAGCCGCTCGCCAGCATCAGCAGACGCTGTCATTACTTTTTACGACTTTGAGTACTTTGGCCCCTAATGTACATCCTTCCTGTCCTTCAGCGTTGGAACTCCTGGTTGTGGGGGCAAATTAGCGCCGGGAGAGACTGTTCGGTTATCAAAACAGCCACAGGTTCGATCCCTGGACAAATTAGCAGAGCTGGATTCATGAGGACGTTATACGACCGGGGCGTGGCAGAAACTCAATAAGCTGGTGATCATGTTTCAGTAGAATCACATCATGATGTAGCGAGGGTGTCGACTTGACATGATGCATGATCCGCTTGTGGAATTGATATGAATACAAAGAAATGCTGATGCTGCGGTCCGGCTGGTTTGTGTTTGCAGTGTACATAAGAGGATTGTGTGTGTGTGTGAGTGTTCTGCTGTATTGTTATTAATGTCAGCATGGAGGATCAAAATGTGCTCTTGCACAGTGTACTAAATGTAATAGGCCTACAGAGAAGGAATAATAATAGAACCCATGGAGGCTTGGTACGTTTCTCATCTACTCTTACACTTAATTACAGAAGAAGACTAGGAGGCTCTGTGAGCTGCAGGAACAGGAGTGCTAACACACCCACAATTATATGTTGACTATAACCAAAAATAAAACAAAAGACTCAAGTTAAGTGCAAATATATACTGTACAAGACATTCAACAATGTTACAATTAACAATTCTGAAAGGGTTTAATGCCTGTAATAAATTGAAAAATGCAGTTGCAGTCAAAAGGTAACCACGCCCTTAAGGATCGATGTTTTATTGTCTAATTTGCTCTAAATGGGACCAAAACTTGAATTGAAGAAGACTTGAATGTAGCGATTGAGACCATTAACTCTACTGTTAAAATGTTTACTGAGGTACTAAATCAAGTGAGAAGTAGGGTGAATTGTTTTCATAGACTTCTACAATTGGACTTCATTTGAGAGCATGCCATTAGAAAGCAAGCAGGGTATAGGCATGACATTACAGACTTAAAACTAAATTTAGCTTAAAACTCACAATATTAATACACAAAAAAGTCCTCCAACATCATAAGCAAATCACACATACAAATCTGTAAAGGAAATACATAGCAAAGTCCGGAAAAAAACTCAAACATAAAAGTAAAGCATATTTTTTGCTTCCCAAGGCTAATATATACAGTATAATAAATGCCCCAGTGCTTCTGATGATTGGTTTACATTCAATGACCTCAAAGTGAACTACGGCCGCTCCAAAAAATCACGTGGTGTGCGTGAAAGAGGCGGTTTAGGTAAGAGGGCCAGAGTTTAAAATCACCCTGAACCAGCATCAGTCAGCACACACACTGCTGTACAAGGAGTACACACACTGCACTCACCACGATAACACACACACACACTTCACAAGCTCAACACTTCCCAGAGAGTGTTTACCCTCGCACAACGGCCAATTACATGGACAGAGAGGCTGAGAGCGGTTACACCAAAGCCATTATATCCCAAAGGCACAAATATTATGACATATTTCATGTCTTTCTACACAATGCTGTCTGGTTTAAATTAAATAATATCAAAGTGAACTACATAACTGAGTGTAGAGGTATATACAACGTTACAAAAATAAATCCACTGAGGCTTACATGAACTCTGTCAGTGTTAACATTTATCAAACCTACCATTTTCTCTTATTTTTGCAGTGTTTCTAAGGCACTTTGGTGAAGACTGTCATACATACACAACTGGTAGGATGGATGGGAGGTCTGGGACAAAAATGCACTGACCCCCATTTCTTTCCACCCTCTGTACAAGTCTCTGTGTTTGCTTTGAAGACACATTGTTAGGTAAAATTGAAAAAACGTTGAGTTATGTCCTCCTTAATCTTTCTGAAAATCATTCTCCATTCAAAGTACTTTAAGCTTTTCTTTTATTATGTGTATAATAATTTAATTATAATTTATAATTAATTTAATTTGTATGCCTCCCTGTAGACACATGTTTCTGTTATAAAATAAGTATTCTGATGCTTTACTGCAGCAAAATGATTTATATATTGCATTCAATATCCTACTTCAATCTTCTCTGTAACTGTTATGGCATGGCATTGTGATTTCTAAAAGTCAGCTGTAGACGTACACATGATGTACCAGATCCTTAGTAGGAAATGAGAGAACATCTTTCAAGGCCCCATTTACAATCTTTTAATTTTCCTCAATGACTATCGACTAATAACTCACTCCCTATAAGAGCGTAAAAAGGATGCAGAAGGAGGATCATTCTTTGAGTCTCTCTGAGAAATACAGTCATCCTTCATTTAGGATTTTGCTCTTTATTTTGTCCTTATGTCTTTTATTGTTTCTTAATCTCTGGGGGAGCTGGTAGTACATTTTTTGCAGCTTTATTTCTTAGTTTAGTTTATGTATTTGTCGGCCCCAAGTATGGCTGGCCCTTATAAGTCACTATAAAAAGCGTTATATTCTGTTATTGTTGTATTTTACCATTTTGAATATTTATTAGTACTTATACCTTTAATTAGACAACGATATGAGGAGATTGAAATGCATTTTAGACATGGGAATATAATAAAATGTTAAAAAAAAGTGTATTAAAACAAAGTATCACAGAGAAGCCAACTTTTTCCATCCCTGCATTCACATGGACTTTAGCATCATTGCTAGAAACAGGTCAATGCATGGGAAAGCAGTTATGTGCTGCGAGGTAAGATGTCGCACATTCAACCTGTCCGGTGGCAGAGCCGGGTCATCACAGATGAGAAAAAGGTCTCAGTTTAACACCTACAGGTCACAGTGTGCACCTTTCCTCTGCCATTAGGCGCTAGCTGAGCCTAACCCAGGAAGTAACCCGAGCCCGGCCCTGCAGGCAGCTAATCCGCCCCAACAAAGCCTCTGACAGCAGAGCGATCATCAGTCAGGTAAAGCAAACTGCTCCGGCCACTATACACACAGGTGGCTTTACTGACCGCTCCGTGTTTGAGTAGGTGTGTATTTGTGTGTTTGTTTTGGGGTGGTATGAGGTCCCAGGAAACGCATTTGATAAACAGTGTGTCACCGCAACGTGTGTGTGTGTGTGTGTGACTCGATCAGAGTGTGTGACATGTCCAGACTTGTTTCATACAACATGAGACGGCAGAAAGACAGACGATGTCGCCTTTTCTCACGGCAGGTACAGACCTAAATCCCCATAATCCCTCAAATGATTAAGCCGAGGTCAGCAGTTGTGACAGCACACACGCACACACACACACACATACAAAGCTTGAGTGTGTTTATATGTGTACATCAAGGTTTAAAGAACTGTTGGCAGGTCAAGGATCTATGTTTCTTGACTAAAGCATTACTTTAAAATGTGCTTATATCTTTATTTCCTCTTAATATGATTGCATCAAACACAGAGACACATTCCTTGTACGTTAAAAGCAGCTTAGCAATGAGCTCTATTCTAATCCTGATATTGATCGTGTGCCTCCATCACTGTCTGCTCCTCTAAGACTTCGATCGAAATAAGTCTGAGACGTTACCATTTGATCCCTGACAAGTGTTATATGTTATAACTTATTATTTTGTCAATAAACCAGACCTCAAAGAGGAATATTAAACGGCAAAGACACTGGCAAAGATTCTACATGCTATATTCTTATGAATCGCCCACATGCCCCATCCTTTGGCTGAAAGCCGTCATCTGGGTGGTGCACCTGTATATGGGACTGAGTCAGAATAAACTACAGTGTGTGCTCATGGTAATGAATGAAGACAACACACAGCAACAGAGGGATGGGCTAAATGAGGTTTTATCTGAACAGAGAATACTGTAACATGAATTTACTGTTGCTGTTTGTCTCATAAAATGCAGGGTTAGGGTTAAGCCAAATGTTTTGATGGTAAGCGTTCATTATCTTTTATTGACCAATATATTTAGTTATATTAATCTATCTGACCAACAAACTAGTTGTTTAAAACTGTACTTCATTTGCTTCGCCCTTATTTGCCTTTGAAAAGTTCTTATTTAAACAGCTAGTGTTTTAGACATAAACGACAATGACACCATTCTAGTCAGTAATTAAATCCTTCCTAAGTAAATAATAATTAAGATGTTTAAGGAGGAGCAGACCTTGGGGAAAATGGTGTGAGATTCAAAGAAAGTTATTTTCAGCGGATGCTTGAGATTCTTAAAGAGACTCTGGTTAGCCGGAGGCAAAGCAACTAGGAAAACAACAAATATATCCTTCAACAAGCTAGTGAGAGCAATTTCTCCAGGTTTGTAAAGGTAATTTTTTTGGGCATTTTTGCTATAAATTGGTAGAGGACCGTGCACAAATGATGGAACGTGAAAGACGTATGAAATGCATGCAATAAAGGCGTGAATCGAACCCGGGACGTTGTGGGCTAACAATACTTCCATTCTTAACACATACAGGGAATGCCCCCCCCCCCCCCACACACACACACACACACACTCTCCGCTGCATTCCTGTGTGCCCCCTGGCTCTCGTCCCTCCACACTTGTCACCGCAGAGCGCAGGCAGCGCAGCGGGGCCCTCAGTGTGTGCCTGCCCGCTTGAAGAGGCTCTCACAGGCCAGTTAGCATGCAGATGGTGTCATGTGACAAGAGCCGGAGCACGATGGAGGCTGAAGACTCAAGAGTTGTTTCTTGAGGGTAAAATAAAATAGTTTGAGCTTGTACTGACCCATCTTGGATCTAAGTCTGGTTCATAGATGAATAGAATAAGAAAAATAAGCCTTTGTTGAATTTTTTTCTTGATTGAATAACTTATTTCTTTGAAGCTTTTGCAATACAACTGCTGTAGCCAGAGGTGGAAAGTAATTGAGTACATTTCTTACATTTTTTTTCACAAGGTCTTTACCACATACACTCTAAATAAGCTAATAAAAAAGCAAAATATGTGGCGTGCAGGACATTTTACATTAACATTCAGGTTACTTTTGTTTTGAGAAAGTAAACTATTGATATTACGTGAAATAATAATAATAGTGTTCATATTTCCAGAAAATAATTACTTTCATGCATCATTTGTTGGTTGGCTCAGACATTGTTAAATTCTACACGTTTTTTCTTATCATTTTTTCTTATGCACTTAATTAAACAACAAAAAAGGGTAAAAACAAATCTGATAAAATGTAAGGCTCTTCAGTGACACTATAGTCTGTAATGGGACAAATGAATACTAAATGTAGGGTTTGACGAGGTTGTGCTAAATATGTGTATCCACAGTGTTTGATAACAGACAAACAGTGACATCTGGGTGGACAAAGCCAGGCGGACGGACACACACAGCGGTCGGTGATGTGTGTGTTGGAGGGTCTTAATTGGACGGAACAACATTGCTCTTTTCACCTCAGCAGAAGATGTGAAGCACGTTTCAGACAAACAGCACATGAGTGGAATGTAAATTACCTTCGTGACCTTTCACAACTATCACACTGTCTCCTCCTTTTGAGAAGTGGATATTCTTTTAAATAAATTGCCTGCCAATCACAAGGTATCACCATGTTTAAGCTAGCTGGCCTTATTGGTTATTTTACTCTTAATATGACTTAATTTCCAAAATAGACAACGTTTTGTATAAAGAAATCCTTGATATAAGCAATTGAGACCATAGACTCATTAGGAAGATGTTTACTGAAGTGAGAAGTAGGGTAATGAGACTTCTATAAAATCTGACTTCTTCTTGCAACTTTTTTTCCCATGTTGGTCTTATAAAAAATGAAGGTTTAAGGCATTGTTTTCCCTTATCAGATATGTATGTTGGCCTTTCCTCACCTCGAAAATCACACCCTAGTATTCCATACAGTATGGTTTTCTATGGTATCATCAACATTTTCTTACGAGTTCAACCTTCCTCTTGAAACCAAAGTCAAAATTCTGGCACCTGCACACGAGTGTCTGCCTTCGTGTCCGAGTGCTGCACTCACTCTGAGATGAGGTACCCACAAAGGAGGGATGGATAGGGGGGATTGTAGAAGAGACAGAGAACCCACTAAAGGGTCACAAAGCAGCTGTGCTCACTTGGATTCATCATTCAAAGAGTGAGAGAGGGAGGGTGGAGAAACACTTGGGAGATAACAGACTAAGGAGCTGAGATAATTGACTTGTTGGTGGTCTACGCACACAAACATTAGTCAACTAAAGAGTTTATACGACTTATAATAAGCAAGCTGTTACATGTATATGTATATGTAGCAGTGTATGTATATTCTACGCTGCATGGTAAAGAATGTCCTGCCGTGTCTCTGTATAGTGGATGCAGGGCCCTGTTTATGTTTTGCCATATGTTTCAGTATAAGCTGTTGTCAGAGAGTCCCTGTGGCAGCGTCATTAAGACAAATTCTTGCCTATTTAATGTTTCCGGGTGATTAATTGATGCTTTAATCATAAAACCCTTGCTTGTCAGACAGTTTGTATGCATTTCATTGTTCTGAAATGTAATGCGGAGCAAACAAGATAGATGATCACAACGCAGATGATTAAAACTTGTACATCTTAATAACTGGTAATGAATCTCTGAGAAGGGTCTTTAATTGTGAGATTATTTCCGGCGTTGACTCATCCTGTATTTGTCTTCATAAAGAGGAATTCCCCCTGTTTAGAATAAATATTCACCTCTCTGCTTCCTTTCTTTGAGGCGATGATCTGACACCGGAGATGAGAGCGCATACTCATACACACATACCTCCAGGCTGTTCTGCTTCTCATTAACACTGTAGTGAAGTTCACGGATGTATGCATACAAAAAGGTATGCACACACACATCCCTAGACATTTGCATGCACACACACGGAAAGCTCGCAAGTCGCAAATGAGGCTTCTTTCATCAGAATCAGTCAGCATGCTCATCGCCCAATATTTGACACAATTCTTCGCTTCTGACAAGCACATCACAGAAGGCTGCGTTCAATCACTCACTAACCTACTCTCGCAAACACTCCAGGGTTCTGCCAGCTTTGCCTCCGGGCCTCTGCTCTTGACGGAAGCACTCATTGCCTCGCCGTAAATGGATGAGAGCGTCGGGGTGGCCCGGCGGTCAACAGGACCGTCCCACAGATGACATGTCACAGGTTTGGTGCCAGCAACGGCAATTTGCGCATCTGTGGCCACGCTAAGTGGGTGGTGTTGACAGTGAACGCTGCACAATAGGATGATATTACAGTCGATGAGTTTTTAAATGGCCCCGAGTGGATTTTATGGAACGAGTTCGTCCAAAAGGTTGCTCCGACACCGTTGACTGTGGTAAAGAAACACACATGTCTAAAAGGGTAGAAGAAACTTAGTGATAACAAATGATTCAGCTCTATCATAATTCTGATATCAGTGTTGATTTAAGGCCTTTTTTACACCTTAGAATCCTGGCCAAGGTTTTCTGTTGTAACAATTGCTTGTGTCCTCTTTTTCTTTCTAGTCTTTGGGAGGTTTCACACATTTAGTTTTGGTTGAAAAGTCAGAAAGCCCAGACCAAACAAGGTACAAACAAGGAAGTAAATATGTTCCTACTACTGCTACTCAAAATGTAAATCAAACTGTTTTGAACATGCCCAACGTAAAATGTCTTATATTGTCCAACAAAATGCTCAAGAAAAGCTAGAAGACGGGCACATTTAAATGAGGCTCTTTAGGGGGGTTTTCTAGAACCTATTTTGGGTACTTTAGGCCACCCCAAGCTGCAGCAAACTTGCTGAACCATCTTTAATTTAATCTGTGAAGTGCCAGCTTCAGTTTCCATTCAGCTGAAGATCGCCAGAATGCCAGGCACAAGGCTTTCCCCCCCCTTTTTAGTCTACTGTACCCCTCAAGAGTAAAGAATGTTGGCTGGTTTAAGGCAGAAGAGGAGGGAGGACTGGTGAGGGATGATGGGTGCCTGGGAGTCATGGAAGGGGGGTGTCTTCTCTGATCGCTATAATCCGCATGGGTTTAGGAGAAGGTGTCGGCCCGGGGAGCGAGCCTGTCAGCAACCAGGGACTCCATCCTCTCCCTTTTATCCCTTCCCCTCCCTTTAACCTCCTTTCTCTGTCCCTCCATCCCTGGCCTTGCTGCATTCCCACATTCCTCAGATAAAACTGGCAGGTAGAGAGGAAGAAGGGGGAGGGAGAGTTAGAGGGGGCAGCTGTGGCTCGGGGCAGCAGAGGTGCCTTGGGTAAAGCCCACCACTGAAGCCCTGATAAGCGTATCTCCTTCCCTCATGTGTTTCAGACAAAACCCATTTGTTTCTCATCTGTTCCCCTGATTTGAGCCTGACAGCTCGGGGTGAGCTGTGAGGACCTGCGACAGCGTGATGGAGGGGGAGATGGGGCAAAAAAGTAAGATAGAGCGCAAAGAAAAAATGCACACGCCCTTCGTTTGCCACATCCTGCAAGTGTTCTCTACTTCAATCCATCAAACACAGCATCAGACCACATTGACAGGATGGGGTTAATGTGCATATCATGGAGTTGATTTGGTGTCAGAAAACACACATTCTTTTGAGGGACATCTCATGGGTTTTGTTGGATTTCTTTTGACTGCACCGCATGATCTTTACCATTGACAGGAACCAGCTCATTTGTTGTCATCATTTGACTGTGAAAACTCAGAGAAAGTTGTTTTTCTGGAAATTGGGTTAAGATTATAATCCCCACCAAGGAGGTTATATTTACGGTTAGATTTTCGGTTTGTCGGCAGGATTATGTATTAAATACTGACCTTATTTCTAAGAAAATATAGGGTTTAACATCGGCCAAGGAGCCATTGAAGCTGATTCGAATAAAGGAGTGGTTACTTACACTACTTTTCACTCTGCCTTGGTGAAGATGTTTGCTCTCCGAATGTCCTTTCTCTTTGTTTAGATTACACACTCATGTTTTACTTGTGTTAACATTGCGAGAAAGGGCATGGCTTCACAGAGAACTAAATTGTCTTTTGTTAGGGTTAGGGTTAGGGTTAGGGTTAGTGGGTTCATCATTACAAATGAGACGTTTTAACATTCCATATATATTTGCTCAATTGTTAATAAAGAAATGTAAAGATCTTAAACTCAAGAAAAATTGGATAATTGAAGAAGAATGTCTTTCACCAAACAGTAGCTGTCCACAGTGTGTGCAGTCGACACGCACAAAAGACATGTGGTGTAACCTTGAACCGAGGCAGCTGTTGTGGAAAGCAGAAGGTTGCACTTATAATTTACAGTAGCGAGTGCAAAGAAGAAGAACTAACAAGGGGGGAAGAAGTGTGTGGTCCCTGCATAGCTCAGCTGGCAGAGCATGGCACCGTTGGTGAGCCGGGGGCTGGCGGTGCATTCCTTTCGGAGCTACCAATGCTAAAAATGTGTGCACGCCTGGTACCATAAGGGACTTTGGATAAAAGAGCTTGCTAAATGATGAAGGGAACAAAGGAGAAGAAGAGACAGGAGGAGAACATGTCGGCGGTTAGTAAATGAACTCTCTCTCTCCGTGTTCCTGCCTTCATCCTGTTTTGTGTGGATGTCGGTCTCTCATCCCCCATAATCCCTTCCCCAAACACCGATGAGTAAGTCTTGACACACAGCAACACTGCCAGCCTAGGCCCTGCCGCTGGGGATTTACTACCTAAATAAACACACGTGCATAAAAAAATAATTGAAGCAATAAATTCACACTGTCATCTGTTACCCGGGCTAAATCGTTGGGTTGGGTTTCGATTCAGGTGCCAATATGACTGAAACCCTACCCTAACATAAACATGTTTTCTACTCGCCATTGTTTTCTGTTACTTAAGAGTCCAATGTTCTTATTGTCTGTACCCTTGGAATTGCTACAAATGTGGATGCTAACAAAGCTCCATTTTTCCGAAACCCCGATAGATTGAAACTTGTCCGATTGGGCAGGAACCTCATTTATCAGTTATCCCGAAAACTACCACACATTAATCTGAAAACACACTTTTACTGCAAAAGCATCATTTTTTATTAAAATCTAATGTTGGGAGGTGTAGTATTTCATACATCCTTCTTCTGTATCTTCTCTCTTTTACGTTGTAGCTAACAGTTTGAAACATCAATTAGGCATTGCTCTAAACTGCATTCACAACCATCAAAAGTTTTAAGTAATTGATAGTATTTTTTGTTTCTTGCACATGTAAAAAGATAAATCTCACTAGATTTCTTAAAAGTATTTGGATTCAATTGGTAGAAATTGACAGTGGATTTAATCAATCCGCAATAAACCCTAATCCTTCAAAGAATATGTTAACACGATTACGAATTTGGCAACATTTGATGCCAACCTTTTGTTTTGGACATTATGCCGCGGACACATTTTAAGTTATCAAAAAAGTACCACGGTCCATTTCCATTACTTTTACAGATGAAATAGCTGGTGGCAGAAAACCTGCATTCACTCCGGAGGTTTTAGCAGCCTGCACCTAAGATGTCACACTGCCTGAAATAATTTAATTAACGTAGGTCTCAGTGGGGATTTTTAGTGGTGCATCAGCTCGATGCTTGTCCAGAGGCCAACATTAATTCTGAGGGCGACACCCGGTCTAAAACCGAGTTAAAATCTCATCTAAGACGATATAAAGTTTTATCTTCCTTCTAACGTGATACACAGAGCCTGGAAAGACAAATAGTTGTCAGGAGGTTTTGGTTTCCAATGCAGTTTTCCTGCCTTCTTCTTCCCTTCTTCACCCTCTTCCCTCTAATGGCCGTGCCGCTTGCTGGCACATGGCCCAGGTCGATCCATAACCACCCATCTGGCATGTATGTGCTGTCTGTGTGGGTTTGTGATGAGACTGTGATGAATCTGAAGGTGGACTTGAGCAGCGTATGAATGCATGTGTGTCCATGTGCATGTTTTCCAGGCACACCTGCTCCACATACAACCAGCGCGCGGCCTGTTAGCTGCTCTCAACACTTTGTATTGTGCAGTTAGCCAGCGTGGCGTTGCTAATCCTTAGTGTTCGGGGTTTAGCTGGAGGCTACCATGCCGCTGTCGTTACACTTGTGTGAATGGGAGTGGAATGTGGCACAGATGTTGACCTGACTGTTGGGCTGAATGTTCACTTGGCTCAAACATGGATTGTCAATGTACCAAACTGTGTCACCATTTTAAACAGCAATGCATATTAAACACTGTGTTGTTGCTACACTGATTTCGTTGTTGGTTGCAGATCAAGAATTATCGTTGTATCAACACTGTGAAACAACAGCATCGGCAGAACTTTATTATTTTAGTGCTAGCATGAATTATTGTAGGAATCAGAACATGTTTCAGCATGTTTTTTTTAAGTAAGCCAAGTCTTTGGTTGACATGTGGTAATGTCTCTAAAGAGGGATATCTAGGAAGAGCAACATTTCATTAAACTGCTGCAGTACCATGACTAAATCGTCAGTCTTCATGGCACATTTGGTGTGTGCTGCAGGCATCAAATGACATAACACGACGTGACACGGCTGGTGTGTGTTGCCCTTTAGCTACTGGCATGTGGTGAAAGCCTTATGGGAGCTGTAGTTGTTGACTGTTTATACAAGTATACTGTGTTTTATGGTGAAAATGACAAGGAGTGTAATTTATTTTCAATGAAGTAGTAGACCAGTTTTCTTAGAACTTGAATACAAAACCCATGGAAGATGTGCCAGCTGAAAGATAAAAGAAGAAAATGCTATATGAAAAAACTAGGTCTGTACCAATTGTCATTTTTTACATTGGAAGACTTTTTGAAAAAAGCTTAGAATTTCTCCTTAATTGAAAAAAATAATCGTCCATTTGATTAAAGTCAGTCTTATTTTTAACTAATTAGTAATTTGACTGCAACATATTTTCTTTTTAAAGGCTGAACCCCAACAAATATGTATTTAAGTAGAATATTTCTTGAGATAAAAACATGTGGGGAATTTTGCAAATCATATCATCATTTTTTTTGTCCGGTTAAATCTAAGCTATAATTCTATCAAATGATATAACTGTGCAGAAATGTTGGCTTTAAACAGAAAACATAGACATACAAAATCTGCACGGCATTGCATTGGATTTTGAATTTGCATGTCAAAGTTATTCAACTCTTTATGATTTGGTACAACCCTACGAAAAAAATAACAGTTCAGATATTAGTTGAACAAAGGCGAAAGATAGTGGCACTGTAAAAAGTAGTGGTGTGTCTTCTTCACACATTTTCACCAGATGATTATAAAACAGCCAGTTATTAGACCTGGTGTCTTCAGTGACAGAGCACAAATCAAACCACATGGTGTACCGTTGAAACCACAGGCCATCCGGACACTCCTTAGACAAGCACCAGACTCGCAGCTCCTAAAACTTTCCAAGAAGAAAACACGAACCACTTCAGCAGGAAGACAATGAGGCCATAACTCTTCCTCCCTGAAAGCACGGCTATTATGACAGCGGGCCCATTAGCTAAATGGAGAAAGAGCATGTGCAGCATGTAGCTCCGGCTATATAAATCTGCATCCCTCACCCTGACCTCTAGCAGTCCCTCCCTGGAGGAGTCGACCTGGGATAATAACAGACACCCCCTGTTGGCCTTCCCTGGGTCAGGTCACCGTAAATCTGAGGCTGATCAAGACCAAGTGACACACGGGAGCGTCCCTTATTTGCTTCATGACTACGTGGCGTCGGCGGTCATGAGCTATGTCAAGGACTTTTTCATGACCAAAATGTGCTTAGCTTGGCAGCTGGTGGTCAGGAAGCAACCGGAGTCACGTGTCCTGGCTTTTAGTTTTCCACTCAGGATACTTTATGTGTCTCTCGAGTAGGGCCTTCAGCAAAGAGAGAGAAAGGAATTAACCGTGGCTAATAGCCATGTTAGCTAACGAGACACACGTGCATAGAGGTTACAGAATGACTTCCCATCTCATGCTTCAAAACAGATGAGTCGCAAAGTAAAAAACAGGATATAAATTAAGGCCTTCTTTTTCTGGACTGGGCGGAAATAAGGGTCTTAAATCAAGCACTCCAGACGGCTTTAACCAGCTCTGGGAAGCTAGACCTCAGAAATCCCCAAGAAATGGCACAGATTCATACCAAAGACATGAGCTGCAATTCATGGACAACACATCCCGAGAGTGATGATGACAGCCGATCCCTTTACAAGAGCTTCAGAGAGGAGAGGCAGCGCTAACATGTGCTCTGCCTTCTGTACATCTGATGTTCTTTAATATAATTAGGCAGGAATCGTCAGATGTATGCTGTACGCTTTAGGGCACAGACCCTTTGTTTGCTCAGTGAGCTGTAATTATTCACTGTAACTATTTAATCAAACAGTCATTTTATTTAAAGTCTCCCAGCAAATATCCAGTGACACATTATACTCACAATTTGATTATGTTTAAGTATTATGTTTATATATTATAGTATTCATTAAAAACAGATGTAGCAGGTCTCCAAGATGTCATTTAAAATAGCTAATTAGGTCGAATCAAAACAGCTTTCTGGTTGTACTTGTCAGGATGGAAGTTTAAAAAGGAAACATTTCAAGTTAGCAATTAATATACTGTTGCATTAAGACAATTAATACTTTATCCTATCTTATATGATTCATTCCAAAATGTTCGTTCATTTGTTTCTTTCTTTTTCAATTATTTTCTCCTGCATTTTGTTGGATTTTCACGTCAGCTATGTTTTTTAATCATAGGAAATTGGGTTGGATTCAAACAAACTGGATTTTTACCCCGAAGAGTGCTGTTCGCGTCCCGTTTAAAACCATAATTCAACATTATATTACTTAAATGTATGTCCAAAAGTTATTTAGTGTAAGAAAGGCATACATTTACAGCCAAAATCATTACCTAACCACTACCTCACCATTAAATTATTTGAGTTGTTTCAATTGAAAAATGTATCAAACAATTTCAATCTGTACATTTCTGAGTAGAAAAAGTTATCCTTGAAACGTAATTGAGAATATCGTTATGTTTTAAGGGTATTCATAGGAATCCAGGTTGCCAATGTGATGTTGCCTTATTGAACTACGCTAACTGTTGTTGAATAACAAGATGTAATAGAAGTTCAATAAAGATATTCAAACTAAAGATTCCCAAGTGTGTGTTCTTCCTTTCTCTAACTACTCTGCAGTACAGTACTGCCTTTTGGGACCACAGCACATCCCCATGTGCCGCTTCTCTCTAAGTGACCACAGTTCAATGACGGGACCCACCCCCTCCTCCAAAATTGACGTGGAGCATTTTATCGATATCAGCTATCTGGCCGGGTCACCACACACTGGCAGCAGTCCTGTACCTTCAAAGAGCGTCGCTGACTGATGTATTGAACTGTTTTGGAGCATTTCCTCTGATCTGCTTTGTTTAGTGTGAGTGTGTGTTTTTATTGACGATCTCAAGAGCAGAAGGGGAGGACAGGGAGGAGGCAGAGAAATTGTGATAAGGTCAGCCCTCTTACATCTCTGTGTGCTGATAAAGCAGGGCACACACTCACACACACACTCAGAAACACTCAGACAGCCATACCAGAGCATCAAAGTCTGATAACACACGTCTCCGTTATCTTCCTGAGGCTTTGTATCCTGAGAATTCATCTTGGATCATCAATAGCCGGAAATGTAGATAATGGTACTGTATAAAAAATGTAACTGCCTTCTTTTTGCTTCTGTCGTATATCACCAAAACATGACGATATAGGTATTTTTGAGAATGTATGCTTCAATTTATCTGACTATTAATCTTAACTTCTGTTGCAGTTTTGGGCTTCTATCACTTGAAATGAATGATATGCTTCCGCCATATTACACAGTTTGTTTGCAAATGAACTCCTGTAATCAAACAATGCTGCTAATCTTTGTTTGCGAGAGGAAATAAACTGAAGGAATTCCAAGTCAAACTGTTTGCCTCCGTGGTGGAAACCCAGCAACAGAAACACAGACAAGGTAAACTGAAAATCCTTCGGCATTCTGACAAAAGCTCAATCCAGACAATAGTCTTATCCAGTACAAAGCCCATTCAGTCAGCTCTTTCATCTGCGCAAACAGGGCAGGGGGAACAGAAAACATTTGATCAAATCAAAAGTTAATCTTCCAACAGTTTGAACTCGCTGAGCTTTGTTACAATGGGACCACCAGAAAGTCTTATCGAAAGACCATTTATTTTCTGTGCTGTAACCTGAAGTCCCTTAGTGATGTTTTAAGCATTTGTGTTCAGATTCAAAACTCTCATCCTTTTTCTTCCCTTATCAACAGACACATCTTTAACTTATGGGGCTTGAAAGAAAATTCTGTTTATTAAAACGACATTTTAAAACGATCTACCTGGGAGCGTAGATGTTCCCAGGCTTCTTTATAATCTGAGTCCTATGTTACCTGACTCCATATCCTCTTAATGTGACAGAGGAATTATGTTCTCAGCAATTATCTTCCCTATTTTCAATGTATGTTCCCTGGCCTAGTGATCCTTTACTACTAAATGTCCTCAAATGTGTAGGCAAGAACGTGTTTCTTGACCTTGATATCCATGCAGCAGTTGAACCGATTTGTACTATTCAGACTGCTTTTGTAATGTCCTCGTCCCTTTTATTATTTATGGGTTTGAATGGTTATGAAAGCCCTTACCAATCTCTTGCAAGTAAGTTTAGAGCAAGAAAATAGAACCCCTTCGAAACAACCTCTAACCTTGCCGGTCTTTCTTTTAAGTGTATTGTCATACAACTACATTTACAAGAAGACGCAAAGAGGTAGAAGAATTTTTGTGGTTATTTTCGTGGTGGTAACATATGTACAGTATGCATGGGGCCCGCAGGTTCTCGTCACACTGGACTCGACATATGTGAGGCCTTTCAGTTAAGTTGTCTACACCTCTAGGTACAGGAGAACTTGAGCTAATGAGAGCTCAAATATATCAACTGAACACGGGTAAAATAATCTTCCTCAAACTTTTTTTACACTCTTCTTATCACCCTTAGCCCCACTTTGGTTGATACAGAAGAAATAATCAGCGAAAATTGCAAGTATTTTGGGATATACAAGCGTTATCTAGGTAACTCAAAGGCTTCCTTGAATAAAAGTCAAGAGAGACCCTTGGGTACCTTTGGGAAACCCAACTCTGAGCTACGCGATAAAAATACTGGCCCTGGACCAGTTGATAAGGGTGTAGAAATGTAAGTTATTAAAGAGCATAAAGTAAACAACCCGGCTAAACTCTTGTAGACTCTTCGGACTCCCTGGCTGGCACATCGGGCAGCATCGCCACCTGATCCTGGAGCAGCCGTAAATCAAGAGGCATCCGAGACGCTGAGCTTGCGGGTGACACGAAGACGAGACCGCAACCAGACGGGCAGGAATGCTGATGTGTGTCTCTGATAACACACTCATTTACAGGACACACACACTCAGATCCCTGCACTTCTCTCAGCGTTCCCACTCGGCTCACAATAGAGCCCCACAAACTGTCGAACAAGAGGAGATCACAGGACGGCTGACATAGTTGTATACACACTAATTAGGCACACCAGCACGACCACAATGGGCTTTTTCATATCCTGCATGCACGCTGTCCCACAAACAGGATGGGTATCAGGTTTGGGATCTCTGCCATGTTTGCTATGATACCCTCTTTGATCTGGGGTGAGAAGTTCTCTGCCCTCGATGAAAGAGGGACAAAAAGAAAAAAAAGAGGACAGCCAGGGTTTTGGAGAAGGTGGCAGCGTTTGTTGGAGTGTTTGACAGTCGCAGTGTGAATGGAGGATGCTGTGTTTTGTTCCGGCTCTGGATGAACAGGCGTTTTGTCTGCCAGATGACATCTAGACAATAGCTGCAGGATGGGAGGGAGGAGCGGGGGGTGCTGTCGGCAGCGTTCATATGAGCGACGTGTGACGCTTTAGTGCACGGCTGAGGGACGGAGGGGTCGGCGGGTCAAGACCAAGTGACCTCTGCTGACATCGGGGCACGAAATAACATCCAAGGAGAGCAACCATTGACAACATTATGCTGGTTTTCCACCTTATTTAACATTATTGCCATCAACCAGCCATATATCTAATGCTGTCAATGCTGCTCTGCATCGCTGTTACTGTTCGTCATATCTCTGTATAGGAGCGAGCATGAGCTGCGTTACTAAAATGTGAATACCGGTGTGATTTATGTTGCACCTTACAGAAAATTGGAGAGCAAAAAGTCCTAAGAAAGATCCAATTGTGATTTTTTGATTGGTTTGCCCTACTTTCCAAATCATAAATGTATTGCATTAACATAACATAACATAACAGCTTCATCCCCACCGCTTTGTTGTTTTCCGAGTTGTTATGTCTTCATTTTTTTTGACATTTTGGGGGAAATGCTTTACTGCTTTCGTGTAAAGCGATAAATCTGAACTCCAGGAAGACACGGCGCCTGGCCAAGAAACAGTCCAGCACATAACCCCCCATAAAAAGAGATTTGGTTACCTTTGAGCGTAACCAGGCTAGCAGTTTCCAGTCCTTGATTTACGGCTGCTGGCTGTAGCTTCATATTTACTGTACACACATGAAGGTGCTGTAAAGAGTCAGTCTCCAGATGTGTGTGTTGAGACTTCCCGCTGCCTGTTTGCCCTCTTATCTCACACACATATGATGATGACTGTGATAAAGTCAAAATATTAAGGGAACTATAATCAGGCAAGTTTTGTTGTGTCGAAGTTACTATGTGACTCAGGCAGGACTGCCAATGATATCAATGATATCAACATACACACACACACACACGGATGATGTGGACATGAGATTAGGTCTTGATTCAGTGCACATGGCGGACGTCGGACTATCTTAACTAAGGGTGACTCAGCGTCTCATTGGGAATGTTGACACAAAGATAAAGATCTGAGTGGATTCACTTCACTACACATTGTCAGAAAACCCCCACCCCCCACACAGTTTATCACATACTGGGGGGGGGTGGGTTTGAGTATTATTTTAACTGTACAAAACCAACAATCTGACTTTAACACCCAATCAAACGTGTGAAGATGAGAAAGAACGCTGGGTTTGAATTTACACTTCATGTGTGCAACACTATAAATGCCTTCCAGTAAAGACTGTCTGAAAACGTTTGCCATCATCCACAAATTCAAACGAGTACAGTGTCGCCCACTCGATGATGACCGGCGTTTCACCCCAGTGAACCCTAACCCTGACCTAATTTATTAAGGGGGGCATTGATTAGTTGAATAATCAATAACTCAATAACTCAATTGACAGTCTGCAACTTTTTGATAAAGGATAAATGTCCAAGTATTTTCCATGTAAAGCAATGCTGGAAATGTAAGAATGAGTTTTATCTTGTCCTTACCCTAACCCTAATTGAACATGTTTGGACATACACAAAAGGAAATTAAGAAATGATGATGTGCATTTCTCACTGAGGTTTTATAGACAAAATAGTAAATTAAGAAAATAAAGTGAATGGATAATGAAAAATGTTGTAGTTTTACACCTACTCAAATGATTTTAAAATTGTCCTATAATCATAAAAGTCCCACACATATGCCAATGTAACAGCCCTATCTCTTATTCAGCAGAAATGTGACTCGCTAATGGAGGAAAAGTTAGACCCAGTCCATCACGGGAATAGAGACCATCAGCGAGCCCTAAGATTGGCCTTTATCCCCCCCCCCCCCCGATTTAAACACCTCATCAAGCCAGCCTTACACCTCCTACGGAAATAGACGCTCTCTATAGATAGTAAATCAAATAAACAGTTGTGTCTCCGTCTGCCTGGCCGCAGAGAAGACTTCTGGGCTATCAGCTGCTCCGGGGCAGCGGTTAAAGGGAATCACATGTTTGGCCTGACATGAGAAAGCTATGTCATATGAGCGGGAAGACGTTGAGAAATAAGTGCGAGAGAAGAGGGGTGACTGGTTGCACTGGTTGCCTTCCAGCTTGACTTCAACTCCCAGCTCTTTGACCGGCTAAGTGAGGTAAAGAGAACCAGATCTTTATGAGAGGGTTTACTGAGTGTAAAATATTGGGTGTTGATAAGGCGCCATGAGAGCCTGAGAAAAAAGAACGGCAGAAAAAGAAAAGAGCCTCGGTTTTATTTTTGGGATTAGTTTTCCCATCAATTTCACTCAAGTCTGTAAAAGGTCCATTAAGGCGAGTCGGTAGAACAGCGACAGAGGGCAATCTGACATCCATCACCTCTGCTGCTTCAGAGCCCCCCAACACACACCCCAAAAGAAAGCTAATGAAAGAAAGTTGGTGAGTTGGTGTGTGTTGGTGTGTGTTGGTGTGCACGCAAGCAAAGCGCCTTCTTTTGTGTACAATCCTATCAATGTCACAAAGGTTACGCTCCCTCAAGATAACCCGCGGAGATCGCCAAGTGCTCCGGCTGATTTTTTTTCACTCCTCTCTTTTTGTGATTAGGTGTCAGCAGAATTTCCTTGGTGCGCAGACGACGGCTTTCATGTCGGGGGGTTCTCATGGGCTCACGGCCTATCGAGCGGCCCATTCAAACACCGTGCAAAGCAAAGTACACAATGTCTGTTTGTAGTCTGGTCACACAGGCGTGAGTCCATATTTATCTGAGCACAATGAGGTTTACTTTCTGATTTTGGCTGGTGTTAAAAAACAGCAATTTTCTTTATTTTATTTTCCCTTTCACAAATCAAATTGCGAGAATGTGTAGACCCTGAGGAGTCAAAAGTGCAAAATTTAGCTAAATCCAAGGGCCTGGAATGACAGCTTGAACAGATTGGAGAGCAAACTGATAAAATCATAATCTTATTGTCTTTGAGCTCAAAATCCCCTTATTGAAAACATATCTACATATTTTGGAAAGAGGAATGCAACAGAAAAAACGTTTAGTATGTACAGATGTGGCAGGATTGGCCGTATGCTGTTTGGAAATGATACAGTCTTGGAGATATTTTGTTTCCTCAGCCACCACTGTAGACTGTGGTTTGGTTGGTATGTACTTTCTTTTTACATAAACTTGTCATTTAGTGCAGTAAACATCCTAAATAGACAAGTAGCTCCAAATGCAGGGCTCAGTATCCTTCATGCCTGCAGCTGATAATAATCACAGATCTTTTTTCCAGAATGTTTATTTTTCCTTAGTGCTTTAAAGCTTTATTGAACCCATGCTCAGCAAATAAAGATCTCACACATTTAAGAGTGTGTTGACAAGATGTATCCGTTGCAATCAATCAGCTTTCACACAGAGGTTTTTATTTCATACAAAATGAAAAAGTGGGTCCAAACTCCTTACAAAAGTATTCTGTTCTGACACTAAATTAAGATAAATGACCCTAAAAATGATGTGTAAAATACTAGCTTACTATAGTAATGGGCAGGCTAATGTCCTAGGTATTTTGATATGTATTGTGTGAATATGTAAGAAAGAAAGTAAGCTAAAACACACGCAGATTTCCCTGGTCAACTTTTAGGGTACTAACAAAGTCCATCGGTTCCTCATTCATTTCAATGAGACTGCTCTGTTGGCACAATGCACCAGAATAACCTGCAAATACTAGTTTAAATTATCAGATGAAATGAGGATCATCATCATCATCATCTATTGTCGGAGGCGTTGGCAACGGATATATTTATCTTACAAACACTGAGAGGTCTGGAAAAATTACTTTTTAAAGTCGTAAAATTGTTCCTCATAGGAGTACAAACTGCTGTGAAATGTGTTAGTGTTTAACGTACCTAGTAACTGTACTTTCTGGTTTGTTTTTACACCAGTGCAAGCCATTATGGTTTTTTAATGCAGTGCCACTGTGGGTCGTAACACAGTCTCTCCCTTAGCATTGGTTGCATTCTGGATGAGGCCTTAAAATGTAAATGTGAACGTGATTTACCATGGGAACTGCATAGCATTCTTCTTGTGTTGGAGGGCTGTGAAAGGAACCGGACTTGAGCCAGCTGAAAAGAACAGTGAGGTCTAACAGCCAAGGAGCGGCGGCAGTGAAGCTAAATTGAGAACGGCCATATAAATCTTGGCTTTTCAGCGAGCCACATCAACAGGCAACCTCACACACACATATTCAGATACATGCATGCACAGAACTTTGCACGGCTGATATGTTAAAGGGGCCTTATTCTGCTCATTTTCAGGTTCATATTTGTATGTTGTGCCTCTACTGTGACACGTTTCTGTGCTTTAATGTTCAAAAAGCTCTTTATTTTCCTCACACTGCCTGTGCTACAGCACCTCTTTTCACCCTCTGTCTGAAACCAGAGCCCAGTCTGCTCTGATTGGTTAGATGCCCGGCTCTGCTATGATTGGTCAACCACTTAGAGATGTCCCGCCCCATCATGACGATGTGCTATAGCCAATAGAAGCGTGAGTGTTATGTAGTGATGTCACTATGTTACAGAAGTACACAAAGGAGTCCAATGAAGGTGCTTCAGGCAGGGGGGTGTGTGTGTTGAGGAACACTTTGTGATTTTAGCCTTTGCAGACTATTTCCATGCACACAAATGTATAATACACTACAGGAAACCCCTAAAAGCAGAATAGGGCCTCTTTAATGGTTCAACCATGCAGGGCCAATTTGGTACTAGGGTGCTCACACTGGACCTCCGAAAAAGCTCTAGTTCAAATGAAGATGAGTTCATAAAACTCTTTACCACTGAAGGGTGGCCTGTAACTGAACACTAGCCTGCCAGATAGCCAGTGTGTTTGCAAGCTTGGTGAAATGTGTGTGTGCAAAAGAGAGAAAAGAGGGAGTTGTTGGAAGAGCAAGAGACAATGAGTATCAAGAGAGAGGGGGAAGTGTCAAATTCAAACAGCCTTCCTGTGGCTTATGCGCACCTTGAAATGTCAGAGAAAGTGAGGCAGGAAGGAGCACAGGTGACTGTGCGAGAGCAATAAGAGCAGTGAACGATTGAAAATGAACTAGCAGAAGAGGAGACAGCGAGAGAATCTGACAGTTGGAAGAGTGCGCAGCAGTAGGCGGCGGGGAGGTGAGAGACAGCCGGCGGGTGAAGTGAGGATGGAGGAAGCAGGGGGGAGAGAAAGGGGATTTCCTGGACTGTGATGTCACAGGGTGGAGGCCTCCGCTACAAAGCTGACCCCTGAGTGCCCGGGCCCTTCTGATCCTTATCGTGCCAGCGGTGCTACTACACAGATCCAGACAGCTTCTCACACAGTTTCAGCTTGTATTGACATTGGCTTTATTTATGTTGATGGGGAATACCATTTTTAACCAAACTTTGCTAAAGAAAATCTTATAGTCCTATTCTTGTGTAAGATATTCCGTACAGACAGTACATACGAGCTGCTGAGTGATAAAAACCACAGTAGAAATGACCTTGTTGAGATGTGGTATTTTTTTTAAATGTGTCAACAAACTGGTGGCCAAAATAAAATAAAAAAATGTAATTCTAACACTTAGGTGCAGCACAACATCTTGGAACCAGAGGGTCACTTGGAGAGCGTGGACATCCGCCAAGGCTGTTTCCATAAGTGAACAATTATGGGTGTATCTGCCCTGTGATTAGGATATACCCCAAAATGTAATATTATTTTCCTTGGCCCATGTTATACCCTTTCTCCATGTTGCATGAAAATCAAGACTGTTATTTTTCCAAAATCCTGCTGACAAACAGAGAAAAAAGCTGACTTTTTTTACCAATCTCTGCCAACATGGTGTGCAGCATTCACAAAGAGGAAAAATGGAAACCATCCAAGAGAATAAACAGGCTCAGGTACTTTTGGGGCTCATTAAAGAGTTTAATGATGTTATACACCCGTCATTAACATATTTGTGTGTTTTGTTCATCCGATTGGCAGCAGTGTGTGTTAGAAACTTCAACCTCTGCTACCGCTTGTTTGTTTATTTCCTTCTCTGGGTTTTTCCTGCATGCCGCGGCTCAGTCAGCACATACTAACTGTAGGCCAAGGCCAAACACCCGCAGGGAGCGACCCTGTTCTCCACACCGCCGCCTAACACATCATGCGGCTTCCTTCTGCCTTCCACTTAACCCTCACCACACTCAAATATGCTTTCTGCTGCCGAAAAGACACGAAATATGCCGAGACCAAATAAACATGGCGAGCTGGTAAGGAGATGCGAAAGAAATGTAGAACAAAAATGGTCAGAACGTTGAAGCTCGGCAGGCTGGAGCGATGTTGGCAATGCTCCAACACACTCACACACACACACACACACAGTGGGTCTGCAGCAGAGCGAGGTGTCAGAGTCCGTTAGAGGCCTTTGGCTGGACACAGCCTCAGAACAAGCTGGACAAAAGCGTTGCCTGTCTCCCCTCATTAAGTGATTTAAGATCCCGTGTTCCCCCGACTCCTTTCATCGCCGTCCAAAGTGAACACACTCAAAAAAGCCCAACAAGGCTGCCAGGTCCGGCTGACATGAATGGGGTGAAGAGGGGCAGGAAAGCCAAGTTCATGGCGGAGCACCGGGGTCTAAAGCCGAGCTATGCTAGCCATGCCTATTAGCTTGCGCGCAGATGGATGTTAAAGGGGGGGTAGTAGCTTGAATAAACCAGGGTACGACGGAGGCTTGGCCCACAATTGGGAAAGAGCGGCCACTTAATCCATTAACAGTTCTTCCTCCACAGAAGAAGCAACGTTTTCCCATGAAGCAGAAATGTGCTGTTTCCACATTCCTGGCTAACAAGATGGCGCGATCCGGGGAGGTTGGGAGACGACGGGGAGACGGAGGAGCTGGATGGAACATCAGAGCTCCGTCCAAAATCAACCTCATGAGAGTCCAGTCATGTCATAATTATGAGTGATTAAAGCCCACGATCGTATATCACAGTTACCCAGATGTGCAATGAAAACTCCCATTTAGTGCCTGTGGTCCGGGTCGGGGCTGGATTTGTCGGCGGCGGGGGAACGTATCAAAGGTTTGAGCAGCTGCTGCAAGACAAATCTCACTCTATGCAAGACATTTGGGTTTATTATAGAGCACTTAAACTTTTTGTTCTGTTAACACAAGTGAAAAATCTGCGTTTTTCAAGAATTGTATAGAAATGAGAGTCAGAACATTGAAACGAGGCAGAACAAGGCCATTTCAGGACAGATCCTATCCAAGGATTATGCATTTACTGCAAAAAATCTCAAGTTGATTTTGAAATTCACGCCATAAAATAGAAATAACTAGTTTTTAGAATGTCAGTAAATCAAAACAAGATGAATACAGGTAGTCTGCAATAGTAGTTAAAGGAAGTAGTTAATAGTTAAAGGAAAATGATACTTGTATATATCAAATTCAGCCATTTTGTACATAAAACACATCTGTTTACAAAATAAACATGTTAAGGGCTAAATAATTGACAAAAAACTAGATTAAATTGAGTTTTTTGCATCTTTGTGTGTGTTTCTGGGTGGAAATACGCAAAATACACACTCAGCTACACGAATAAACATACCACACACAGCTTCAATTAACACCTGAAAGGCAGCAGGCTCCTCTGGGTCATTATGTCATCTGTTAGCTCTTTCAGAAACGCCTTCTCAGATCCAGCACCCGAGCACGGTCTGCACTTAAGGGAGCGACTTTCTGCAGTGAAATGTGTTTGATGTCGGTCAACTCTTTGACCGATGCGACGTTCAGTGTGCCCCTAACTGAGCTGACGTCAGGAAACCTATAATTTCGACTGGTCTGATACCCCACAGCGCTGCATGAAAGAACTCTTTACCAAAAAAGAGGCTAATTGGAGTGGTCTGAAGTGGACAGTGTACAGAGAATGCACTTTTTGGATGTCTAAGACGGGAGAAAAAAAGATCCTGTGAGCAGCCAAGGTCCAATTAGTGCGGTGTACGATGTGGGATCCAAACATTTGTTTACAAGAGAGGTTGTTTTTTCTCTCCGGGACAGGGTGCCTCCACAACAGGTGGGTGTGGCTACACCGCACAAACCTCGGGGCCTTTTGACATTACACTGCGTAACCATGAGGTCAGAGGAAGGCTCTTTCTTCCGAGGCACAAAGGAGTGATTTTTTACTCGCCCCGTGAGAACAGCGGCAAATAATGAACTCTCGGGCCCCCGGTATCACGTTCGGTTTCACACGCGTCAACTCCATTCTGGAGCGCAACAAAAGGGCAGTAGGAGAAACATTTGTGGGGAGGGAACAGCGAGCACAGGGCATGCCAAAAAGGGTGAGTTTGAATCATTTTAAGGCATTTTAATGGGAATGAGATTAGTAGGAAATTGCTGCTTTCGGACATACAGAGGAACATGGACAATAAAGGGGGATGTATAGAGAAGGCTTTGTTGAACATGCATATACAAAATAAAGGTTGCACAAGCTAGAAAACATTGTCTAATATGATATTTTCCAACAGAAAATTGTCATATTGCATGTGTTTAAGCTCTTTATGGAATCATTTCCTTAGGGTTTGGGTTTGGGTTAGGGTTAGAGGTTTGGGTTTCTTTCTTTGAAGCTACACACTTTATTACAGGCAAACAAGAGCACCTACTCATTTTGTGTGTAGCAGATGCTACTGAGAAATAAAATACTCTCCTTGATACACGTTTAATCAATGGAATTTATTGCGCTTAAGAGACGGTTGGCACTAAATCCCCCCGACTTTCCAGTTCTGAGACACTCTATAACCAGCACCAGCACTGAGCCACCCTGCTCTGTGTCATCTGCTCCGCTCAACTATAAAGCATTTGGGAACGGCCAGATGGATTAGGCTGCAGTTACCCTGACATGAAAAGCTGCACTTAATTCAAAAGCTCTCATGGCTGATTAATCACAAATTATGATCAAACATCTGACTTACAGGATAAACATATGACACCCTGCTCACAAGTCTGCATCTCTGTGTGTGTGTTTGCCAGTGTGCTCACATGCATGGCCTCTATATATGTGTGTGTGTGTGATCATGCTGTCTCCCCAAAGTCTGCAGACTCATTTTCCACAGCAGATTAAATGTGTGTCTGCAGCTACAGAGCACACCGCCAAATTAAAGTCACCATCGCGCTGATATCCATCTGTGCAGCATCTGAGACTTTTAACTGTACGGGATCACAACCAAGAAGAAGACGAAATGGCCCCTGCTAACTGAACAGGTCGAAATTCTGACTTGAGTCATTACTGTTGTATGGAGGCCACATGGAGGAAGTGACTTCAGCTCCAACCTCGCAGAGTGAAGGAGTCAGCTGACTTGGAGATTTTTGAGGGAGAAGAACAAAGCTGTGAATTCTGAGAAGCTCTAATCGCCCTTCTCATATCTGATAGCAGCGGAGCGGCAGGAGTCAGCAGCTGGATGAAAAACATCTGGACACCGGGGTTAGCAACCGAATCCAAAGGCAACAAGGGGGCCCTGAATGTGCCAAAAACGTGAACTTTTTCTGGGTTCACCTGTTCATTTAGTGAATAAGATATCTAAGGATAATAGTATGAAAGGTATAAGACTGGATTGTGCTATATCGTGCTAGCTCGGCAAATACTGTGTACTTTCCGGGAGCTACGTCAAATATTGAGGGTGCTTTTATACATTATTGGATTTCTTGCTGGTATTTACATTTTTATTTGATACAATAACACATTTTGGGAATAAAAGCTAATTTGGGGAAATTTAGCAAAGATGTTTTGGTTAAATACAAAAATGTGGAGTCTGTGTTGCTATTAACAAATGTATCTTTTATATGATTTTTTTACTTTTTGTATTAAAACAAATATATTTTTAGTGAACTTTGTGGTTCTGTAGCAAATTTGATAGGGAGACTAATTTTATCAAACTTAATTTTTTGGCAGTATACCAAATCTGGGGTACTTCTATGTGCTAAAACATATTTGGAAAAAGCTTTTTGTGGGACCTACATTCAATTATTTTAATTTTAACAAATGATGGAGCCGAATTATTACACAAAACACATTTTAAAAACACTAATTCAGATTATAGGATATATATTTTGGGATGATGACAAAAGCATTTTGGTGCCACTGCACCAAGTTTAGGGATCGTGTGGTAAAGAATGTGCAACAGTGACAAATTACAATTTTATTGGACAGTACATACATTTTTGGGGATTAGCATGCAATTAAACATTTTTTTAAATCATCGGGCCCTACATGCAAATGTTTTTATTTAACAAATGTTTATTCTATTTCTGTTATTTTTAATTTTATGATTGTCGGAAATAGCTGTTTCGAGACAATACAGCAAATGTAGGTGATTTGCATCATAAAATATTTTGTATTCAATAATTGGAAATGTGCCGTGGTTTACAAACACATTTTAGAATTAGAACAGATTTTTGACGCTGCTTTAAATCTAAAACTGGAAAAATATTGTGATTATCTCAAATAGTTACATCTCTTGACACTATAGCAAATTTAGGAAATGTATTTCACTGATATATTTTTGACTCATGCCAAGGACATTTCAAGGTCACTGTAACATATGTGTTGTACATAACACATATTTGGGTTATTCAAAACATTTACAAAGTACTTTTACAAGTTTCGGTAGTATCCCAATTAAAAAGGTTTGGAAGCAACATTTTGTAAAATAGTTTGTCGCATAACATCCAGTTTATTGCCTTTTCGAACAGCACGACATAAAACATTTTAATAATGAAATCAAACTGTTAAGGAGGCACAAAAATAGACTTTGGAATATTGCGATGCATTTGATGATGGTCAAAATGATCTAGGGAAGATTTTCAAGTAAGCACAAAAACACAATAATGGAAGTGTATGGCTATGTTTGTACTTAATTGTCATACAAACTGTACAGAACTTCAATATAAAGAAGTTGGATGGATTTGTCATAGGTTTTAAGTTATTGCTGGAGGACAAAAGTAAAGTCAAGGTAGTCAAGTCTAAGTAAATACAGAGGGAGGATTGAATAGCACTGGAAGAGATAATGAGCTAGGGACCATGGAAGAGAGAAAGCAAACTCAGCTCCCTGTAACCTTCCTTCATTTATACTGAGTCCGCATTGCTCTGTCTGTGTCTGTGTATGTATGTGTGTGTGTGTGTGTGTGTGTGTGTGTGTGTGTGTGTGTGTGTGTGTGTGTGTGTGTGTGTGTGTGTGTGTGTGTGTGTGTGTGTGTGTCCTTGCCACGATGAATAGACACCATACAGATAGTGATTAATTCAGATAGTTGTTGGCATTTCAGTTTACATCCCCCAGAATGCAGCAGGCTGTGGCAGCATGAATTCAACATGCTGCATTAAGGGCTTTGCTCCCTCCGGGCTAAAGGAATTCTGGGTTATTTCTACCCTGGCACAGTTTTGGTTATCTGTGCTCAACGGGCCAATGAGAGCACAGCTGCCGCACGCCTCATTGGCTGCCGCTGGGTTATGGGTTAATCCTGATTGGTGATTTTCAGAGAGGACACACCCCTCATTTCCCTCCTTTTTCTGGGGCGCTAATTTGCATATTATTCTTTTTTGCCTGCAGTGTGGAAGATTTGTAACCTAATTTTTGGACATTTTTGGCCCCAAATGACAAAGACGCAAGCCCAAATGTAACTTCTCAGTTGGTGCTCAATCATTTCTCCTAAAAAACTCTAAATTCTACCAGGGGAACAATTCTGAAAACCATTTTAATCAGCTAGAACCACTTTATAGTCATGCATAGGCTTCACTTCACTTATGATAGTTCATTAGACTGTTTGAAAATTAGGAAATAAGGTGATAACTGATTGGAAAAGTGTATAAATGTGTCAAACACTGGTGCTGCACCACACCAGCACATGTCCCACTACGCAGCTGGGTTGCTGGGCAAAATTTAGAGCGGGCCTGCCTCCATACAGGAGTGGCTCGTGGATGGTAAACGCGAGTGACGTCTTAGCCGGCGTTCCTCAAACCCCCCCGTGTATCGCGTGTCTAGACCTCACCAGCACTTCTTCTGGAAGAACCATGTGACCCAGATGAGCCGTCACAGGACTTCAACATCCACACTTTTTCTACTTGGATCAATTCTTCATCCTATAGTCACACAGGGGGAAATAAGTTAAACTGAGGGAAGCTGACAGACGTGGACCCAAGCGCCATGTGTAGTGGAGGAAACCAGATTAAACTCTGCTAATACCAAATCACTTTGATTTTCTTTCCCGGTTATTTAAAGCCAGAAATATGCCTTAATTGCCTTTTTTTTTTAATATGGCTGAACATTTTCATTTGAAATTTACAAACAATGGAATATGAAACACATTTACTGGGATGAGTTTTTTCCCCATTTTAACACCGTATTTAGGATTAAATTATATTTAAATGTAATTGTTTTGAATAGTTGTAACTGTAACGTCACACTACAGATAGGAAAAGTTGTAAGATACATTACAATTGTACATATTCGTTACAAATATACACAATATGATATTGAAAAAAGGCTTTAATGTATTTGAATTCCAAGAAAAAATATGTTAAGAAATATACTGCTTATGTTGAAAGAACAAAATAAAAAAAGAATCTGCTTTTTAAAAAAATGTGCACTTAGAAAAATATTTAGAGTCGCATAATTGTCTGTAAGTCTTGACCTAAATTGTACAAGACAAAGATAAAATGATTAAAAAGAATACTGCTAACTCTCCGATTGAAATATCAAGCTATAAATTGAAAGATTTGTTTTTTTTACGTTTCATATGGATTTTCTAACAGCTGCCATAAAACCAAACTGTATAACAGACCGTCCAAAGTCGTAGGTAAAACATGTGTTTTTTAAAAAGTCCATTGAGGAACAGAAAAAGGATTAGTGAACTTTTGGTGAACATACTTTTGCTACTTGGAAAAGTCCACTAAAAGTTAATAGTCACCTCCACCCAGAGACAGAAATATGAGCAGCGAGCAATAAAGACTTCTGATGGAAACCTAAGCAGCCGGCACACTCAGGAAACAAATAAAATATCTTTATGAGGCCGGTTTTATGATGTTCATCGGCACAGTCCCGGTCCAGTGGCCCTTTAAGTGCTGCAGGACAGGTCTGTGTTCAGGAGCCGACCTCAGCTACTGTCTTCCCCGCTCTCTGTTTTCATTACGCCGGCTGCTGGATAATTAAAAGAACACTTTCACTGCCTGCCAAATTAAAATAAATTCCCATTAGCAGTGGCTAATGTACATTTTGCGTATTAAGACACGGAGTATAAAAACAAATGGATAAACAGCAAACACTAAATGAGGGAGTCATCAGGTCTGGGTGATAGGAGGTTATTTCGTCTGCGGTTTCCTGAGAGTGGACTGTAGAGAAAATGCACATTTGATCATTCACTTTAGTACAAAATATTTATTTTCCTAACGAAAAAATTATATATAGTTATGATAATCTGCTAAACGGTCAAATCGTCTCACTTTACAGCATAGATGATAATATAAAAAAGCTTTTTGCACATTTAAAAATATTTTATTTTGTGTTTTTCTTGACTTAACTCTCTTATTCCATGTAACAGATGCTGATGAAGTAAATTTGTATTGAAAATAGGTATATATATATATTGTTATTGATTAAAGATGTTTAAAGTTCAGCATGAGGTTTATTCAGTTTTTGGTTAATTTAATTTAATTTATTTGCAATGGTCTGTGTTGTAATTTTTAAAAACTTGTTTCTTCTTTTTGTTTATTTTCATTTTAAGAAATGATTTGGTAAGAAAGAGTACATAACAAGATGAACACTTATATACATTAAATAACTACACAGAAATCCCAAAACTAGGTATTTCTGCTGAAAAGTTACCAGATCAGCTACAGGATCAAATGGGATTTGGTTAATCTTTTTATTTAAATGTTTTTACATAAAGAACTAACTATGGGCTTTTTTATTATTTACATTTCAAATATAAAGTACTACTTGTATCTTGTATCTTTTTTCCCTCCAATATTAATTTCAAACATAGCCTTTTATTTGCTTTAAAAACAAAAAACGGACTTTATGACATTAAAGACATTAAATCAGAGTGAAACTTCAGGGGACTTAGGGGGAAGGGTGAAACCTGTCCCCTCCGTGTCCTGCAGTCTCTTTGAAGCAGGACAGGACAGGTGACCTGGTCTCTTTTGTTGAACAGACAATACGGGCGTGTTGGGCCATTAGTTTCTCTTTGTAGCACCTCGTATAGGTGTGATATCCACCCTGTCATGGCAAGAATCCACTACAGGGACAAAGAAAGCCTTCTGAGGCCAAAGACACCCCCGAGGTGATTTACAACATTCCTTTCTAGCTAAAGAGGAATCTCCAGTAAAATAATTATCTTAACTTAACATCAGAATCAGCTTTAAAACATCAAAAAGAAGGAAAAGAGTCTGATTCATGAGAGCGTAGTACTCCACTCAGCTGCAGACATCTGATTGGCGGGAAGAGGAGCACTCTGATTGGCTGAGACGCTGACATATTCAGTGTCGACTCAGCGCTGGGACCTGTTACGCCAGATGCCCTCCTCTCGTCCCCTTCAATGTTTGCAGCCCCACGCACGCGATCCCTCGCTCCGCTTGGCTGCACCCTCTCATCGCATTACTTCTGCTATTCTAACTCCTCCATCAATTATGCACTAGAATAACTCTGGGCCCTGCTGGGGCCAAGACATAAAAGGGGATCATCAGCCGCGAGCGCTCACAGCGTCTGCCCAGCGTGTTCCCAGCATGCCGCGCTGCGAGCAGTGATACGAGCGGGGCCAGGTTGCCAGCTCCTAACGGGGCGGCCGGGGATGGCACACATCGACGGGTTGGTGCAAGAACAAAATACATCGCAGCGTGTGCAATATCAGCGTGTTAGGGGGTCAATCAGTGCTGCACCTCCATGCAAAATGGCCGACTCAGCAAAGTCATTAAACCTTATTTAGGGATAATTAAATATGTTTTTTCTTATTCATGATAGACTAACTTGTGACACATAATTTGCATTATTAAACATGTTTATTGATTTTTGGTTGGTTTGTTGTGCTGTTGTTGAGGATATTTCTTAAAAATCCGTGAAGAGAAAACTAGACGGCTTTACTTTTTTCAAGAATTACATCACTCGAAGCCAGAAAAGACAAAACCAATGCAGCAATTATCCTAATAACTTCTGAAATTAGCTAAATGTAAGTTTTAATAACTTTTATCTTGAATTTCTGATTTTGACCTCAAGTTTTCCAAACAGTTTTATGATCAGAAAGTTTTAGATGATGGTAAAAAAAATCTATATAAATTCCTGTAATAAATAAAATATTTCGCTTTTTTTCCTTTTATTTTTACAGAACTGCTTCTTGTTTCGCCCCGAAATTTAGCCTTGATTTTTCAACCTCGACACAAATGTTTTAAGATCCTTCAAATCTTCAGAATTTCTTCTAAATTCATATATTTTTCCACTAAAAACCCAAATAATGTTAACAAAAGTAAAAACTCTTCAAGCAGAATGAATACTTTAACTTGATTAGTATTTTTTAGAATTGTTCATTATATTGAAAGTCCCTTGATGTAGATTTGTTAAATGTGTCTATATAAGTAAAACATAGAATTACTTGAAAATATAAACAAGTAAAAAGCTGGTAGACTAGATATTAAAACAACTTTTTTTAAAAGCATATACGGTTCAAATATTTACATTTCCTTTATAGAATTTTCCCAATTTAGATATTTCAGACTTTACCAACACTATGGTTGAAATAAATGACTTCAATCAAATCCCTTATGTGTGTAGAAGGAGTTTTTCTCTTTACAGTAGTTGAGAGCCGGATCAGAAGAGATCAGATGACGCTCATGCGACGTCCCAGGATTCGTAACCTACTTTTTTTACTCTTGAAACAAAATGGAGTCGAATTTGGAAAATGGCTGCCTGGTTCTCCCCGCTCCGCCACACAGCAGTGAAAAGGCGAGGAGGAGAAGTCAGCCACGTCTGCGGAAAGTGCTTAGATCTTGGCAGTCCTGATTTCAATTAATGACCCTGCAACTCAAGTTGTGTTCGCTGATAAAACACCCAAAACTATTTAATCGCAGTCATTCATCATCAAAGAACTCAGGCCAGGAAAATAATTTGTGAAGAAAAACAACGTAATGTCGACCCCTCTATTAAAGTTGTGGCGGTCCTGACCTGGATTTTCTCCTGGTTGCGTGTGAAGGTTTGTCCAAGCTCTATCGTGAGATCACAAACAGCTTTTTTAATATTTCATGCGTCCCAAAGCACCAAGTGTGCTGAAATCCAACAGGAGGGAACACTTTGAGTCCCGGCGGACCAGAGAGCCACACGAAAGGTCTCGCAAAGTCACACCAAGTTCATGCAACAACAACTGTTCTTCACACGCAGATACATCACAATCGTCGTTTAATATTTTGCACTACGGGAGGTTGGAAAACTCAGAAACAGGCTAAAACTTTGTTGTGGTTTTGCTCCAAACTGGAATCAGATAAACCCACATATACCCGAATGACTACATGAGATGTTTGAACTGAGAAACAAAAGCAATTAGACGGCTACAAAAAACATATTTTGCTTCATCAGAGATGTTTTGGTTTGTCTTCGTGGCTGAAAGGAAATCTGACAATCTACATGCTCACGTTGTGATTCACACATGATTCACACACCCTTGACTGGAAAAGCAATGCACTCACACTTCAGCTTTGTCTAATTTCTTCCAAGACAAACAAAACGCTAAGAGTCAGCAGCCATTTATAATCAGGAAATATCGCCCTGACGACCAGGAACACATACTTTTAGTTTCGGGCCTGCCTCCAAAGCCGCACTGACCCAAATAGACACTTCCAGAACCATTTACTCAGAGGTTTGGCCCCCGCTGACAAAATTCGACAATTTGAGCCAATTGACATTTCAGCTGTAATCGTATACAATTCCAATCTTCAGACGTGCCAACTTTTTTATTACCTCCATTTGTCTTAGAGCAGAAGAGACAGTGTGTACTGACATCAGTTACCAAGTCAAACCACACATTTTAAAGAGATTTTAGTCCAAAATGAAGCCTTATAGTAGATAATAGAGAGTTCTAGTCTTCTAGATTATCATTACATGTTAGAGAAATAACTGGGGACTCATTTGATCATTTATGTTTACTCTTTTTTGGAAAAACGGTGTAGAACTTCTACACAACAAAAAATATAGTTATTTCTCTTAGAAGTCTGAAAAATAAAACTATACCTGTCATTGTGAATCTGTTTTCAATGTGTTTCTAGAAATATCTTGCAAGAAACCCTTAACCCTAACCCTAACTCCAACCCTTGATTTTGAAACAAGTCAAAACTATGTTTGTACGTTCTAAAAACAGAAAAGACGACTTTAAGACCATCCTTGGTAACATTTCGTTTTTTACAGTGCAGCCATTCAATAGCATACAACAAAGTATAAGACACACATTCCTTTGACTCTTGTTTCCACAACAGTCCATGAAAAGCTACAAAAACTCATGTGTTGTTGTTGAGGAACTATAAAGGGTCTGCAGCACGGCCAGGCTCCCACCCTGCGCTCTTTGATACTGTGTGATGCCCTACAAACAGCAGCGGCAGCCTTGCCCTGTCTGTTAGCAGCTTAGTGGCTCTTTAGGACCTTTTTAGAAGCCGTTTTCAGAAGCTTTACCGCAGTCATTAGGAGCTAAGGCTGATTAATGTGAATGGTCAGGCAGGCCCTGGCTTTCTGAGGGGAGAACAGAGAGGGGTGAAGGGTCCCACAGGAAGTGTTTTGTGTCTCCAGACAAAGGGAGGGCTGACCTCTTAAGCCCCTTAGAGCCTCTTTGCTAATACCCTCACCGGTGCCTACAAAGACACGGGGGATGCCATTTCACCACTCACATTTAAACAGCGTACACAAAAAAAAAGCCCCACTAAAGATTAAAACTGCAGAAAAGTGAAGCTCTGTGCAGCGGAGTGAGACTGCGAGATTAGGCTTGAAGAGTCTACCCCCGCTAATCCATTGACTGCCGCGCATATCAAACACAGGATGCTAAACTCACACAGTATCTCTTCTGGTCACAAGAGATCTTATCACTGTGGTCATAAAAGTGTTGTTTTCTTAGCCAAGTAAAACGAAATCTGCCAGTACAGAAAGCTCCTTTCAACCTGTTTCAAGGAGTAGTGGATTTTCTAGATTCAAGTCAAATGTACCTTTTTTCTAGATGAAATTATTTAGGATTGGAAATTAGAGTGTGTTGAAATAGTTGTGATAATCATACGACTGATGTATTTTTTAAAGGTTTTCTAAATAAATAAAAATGTAAGAATTGGATTTTGAGTGTTTTTTATCTGTTGTTCATACAATTTCTCGGATTCAAATGGGATTTTTCTTGATTCTAGTGCAGAAATGTATAATATTTCGTTTTTCTTCCAACATATTCATTCTAGAAAATTCTTGTAACAAGTTGGTTAAATCTAAAAATGTATGAGACACATTGATTTCCTTAAGCGGATCAAATTGGCAAATTATTACATTTCAATAATTTTCTATTTATCCGATTCTCTATTCTTTCAAGATACCCAAAATATGTTCTAAAAAACATTCTTGAAACTGGTTGACTTAATTTGAAAAGTACATTTTCCGTAAATTAATATCTAGATTAAAATGTGTTTTTATTCTAGTTCTGGGATTTTCTGCTTTATTTTCAGTTTCAAGATTATATTTAGTCCTAAAAAAATGCTTAAGAGAAAGTTGATGGGCATGTTTAAGTATCATGCACACCGTTTGCAGAACTTTTCACTTCTGCTAAATAACATTTTCTAGATTCTAGATTTTAAATCAGTCATTTTCCTTCTTCGAACATACAGAGACTCATTACAAGGAAATTCTTAACACAAATTAATTTGTATCAGAAACGTGTTGAAAGGATCAAACTGAATGGGCAAATTATTTCACTTCAAATTCTAATTTTGTACATTTGAGTACTTTGAGTCAAATTGCCATTTTTCAATTCATTTTAGCAATAGTAGGCTTAAGATTTGACTTAACATAGCATTATACCTTAATATTTATATTCTGACACACAGTTTTAGAAGATTGTTGAAGCAAATCGACTCCTAATCCAACCTGGTTGAGGTTATCATGATGCATTTGCCAATGTGTTGTTCCTACTACAGAGAAACCAGAATGTTAGCCCTACAAAACGGACAAAAGACATTTAAATCATTGTGATGAGCAATAAAAACTGCAAAACAGAAGACCGGCGGCAACTTGAAAACAGTGATTGTAATCTCAGTGCTTTTTTGTCCAGTTCTTCAAAGGAACATTGCCGTAAAGTAATAAAAGGTCCGTCCTTATTAGTAACCTCCCGTCACTAGTTCCTGTCAGTCAGGCCTCGGCAGCCTGAGGGCCTCGTCTTATTAGTCAGAGCGTAAAGGGCGGGCAGGGCATCTCCTCTCTGCAGGGCTAAGGTCGTAGAGAGCATGAGGAATGACGGGCGTCTCCACAGGACCACTTCCCCCCTCTGCACAAATGTAGCTGAGGGCTTATTAAGTGCATTTTGTAAGGTACCACTGATTAAAGAACACAGAGTGGTAGGAAACTGACATGATATGAGGAAGTGATTTCCTATCCCTGATGTGACGCTCTTTCATTTCAGGCTCTGAGAGATTGAAGTGCTGTCAGGAGGCTTAATGCTCCTGCACTTTGTAATAAAAATGAAAGGTAAACCTCAGATAAGAAGCTTCTCATCCTCTGTTTATTGATACTTTCTGAGCCCTCTCTGCAGGAAATCACATTCTGTCAGATCTCTTTGATGCCTTTTGAGATTGACACTTCCTCAGGGTGGATACATTGGTTCTGACCCCACCACAGGACCCACACTGTTCCCCTGTCGTAGCCTCTGGCCTCTTATGAGGAAGTTTCTCTCACCCCCGCGACTGTATTGTCCCTCCCTGTTATAATCCCCTGTCCCACCTCATATAACATATGCACACTCTCCACAACCACCTCTCCTTCTCCCAGTCTGTCTCCCCGCACAGCTTAAAGCCGGCTATGGGCCGCTGAGTACGAGCGGAAACAATGGCGTCCTTTCAGGGGCTCTGTGGCGGCGCTGGGAGAGGGCTGCGGTCCTGAGACCCAGTCAATATTTGGACGTGGTTGCCTTTTTTTGTGTCCGTTTTTAATCCAAGCGGAACCAAGCGGCAGGGAGTCGGGAAAAGGCTGAGAGGGGAAAGCGAGGGTAAACACTGGGAACAATGCGAACGGGGCAACTCACAATGCCACTGGGAAACTATCCCAACATCAGCTCGCCACCAAGAGCAAAATTGAGCATTGTTTCTTTAAGTGGAGATTAAAAAGAGAGCAAGAGTAAGAAAAGCAAACAGGAGGAGAAATGTGCGCAAGTGTCAAGTCTTCTCAAATTTCTGAGGTTCTACTTCAAGTATGTCCAGAAACGGAGAGGGGTAAGACAGTGTGGTTCATCAGAGAAGTCCGATTTAACACCCTGAAGCATGCTATGTCGGAAACTCAACCAGAACTTAAACTATAGTCTTCTCCCATGGGATAACAAACATTCTATATAAATATCCTGTTTCTCAAAGGCATCAAGAAAACGCTTAGTCGCTAGTCTTTTTACTGAGATCAATTTTGTTGGTACTAGTTATAGGTTTCTGTCACTGCTGTCAATATTCTAGCTTAAGAATCAATCATTGTACCTTTTACAGTACATTATAAAGGTCATCCCTTGCAACACTGATACATTTTAGTCTTTAAGATCCTTTTAGACCAATGTCCAACTTAATTAAGGAACCCTAACCCTAACTTTGGCAAAGCAGCCTTAATCTAAGGTCATATAAATGGCTTCAGTTTATAGTGCCAAGAAGTTTATTAGCAAAGAAGCTGGCCCAACCAGCCTGTTCCACTACGTCCTCGGTCCTGGAACAATCGGCCCGCCAGGCTTAAAATCTCTTTAAATGATAATACCCATACATATATCAAACATGCAAACAGGCCATTCTTTGATTGTCTTATGGAGAAATATGTTGCATCTGCTGGGGGAAGCTTTGGATGGGCATTATCAGAGATTAAAGGAAACCCCTGGGGTGACAGTGCACTCCCTGAATCCTGGAATCCCTCTCTCCCCAGCTGTCAGCTCCTTAGTCCCACCCAATGAGGGTCTTTGATGACGAAGGGTATCAGTTTCCATGGCGTCGGAGACACAAACAGCTTGGGAGATTATGGACAGAGCCCAGCCCCCGATTCTTTGTTGATCCCACCTATCAGCAACAAATAAACACCTTGGGCCACGGCAACGGCTGCGTGCGGACCATATGGACCCGGGTGGGTTTTAATGAAGCAGCTAAATAGCTGGTGAGCTGGGAATTCACTAATAGCTCCTTGTCAGAGCAGCAGTAAATACCCCTCATACACTTATTCCATCGTTTGGTTCGCCGACACAGACGGCGAAGCTGACAAGAAACATCTGTGACTCATTTTTCTTACATGAGCTGTTCCACCACGAAATGCTACAGTTTTTATTTTATGGGTTTTGTCTTGGTGCCACTTTCTTATAAAGCTTACTTAATACAGGCTTTATATGCTGTCACAAATGACTCTATTAATGGTAAATGCAGTTGTTAAAAGCTATTTATTGATCTAGATCTGCAGAATAAGTTAACTATCTGTCGATAAACAGAAAAATAATCCTGAACTAGGGTAGAACATGACGTGAAATGTTGTTTTCAGCCTCAAATATGTTATTTCTTCTGCTTTTTTTGCATTGTATCAAATAAAAGTTATATTCTTGGGTTTTGGACTGACAAAACAAGACGTTAAAAGACATCTCTCACTATTTTCTGACACTTTATAGACCAATCAATCAATATATTGATCTAAAAAATGATCAAAATGAGTTGCAGCCCTATTTTGATCACGCTAACAGGACAATTGTATATTTAAATTCCTTTAATCTCTTCTTATAAGGCATACTATAAATGGTTTATATAATTGTGAATTGCTTTAAAAGTACTTAATCATCATTGCTTTACTAAATCTACTTTTAAAACAGTTATTTATTAACATGAATAACTGAATCTGCATTAACTTTCATGAAGTAGAACATGTAACCAAGCCCTTCTGTGATTTATAAGTAAACGCTGTAGATGCTGCTAGCAATACCTTCTAGTACAGCCAGTACAAATTACTATCCATCATTCTTTGATCACAATATCTGAAACCTTTCTAGGTCTATGACTAAAAAGGATCACAAAACAGTTTTGTACCATACTCTACAGATGTTTGTGAAAATAAATTTGAGTATATGCAAAGTAGGAGCATTGTACAACTTTCCAAACCTGCATAGCAACTCTGCACACTTCAACTAATGGACTGACTCTAGACTGAACAATGCAAGAGCTTTCACAGTGCAACAATTATATTTTACAGATAAATACCAAATGGCAAAATTATCTGAAGCCCTTTTTCTTGTTTTGGCATTAAAATGGCATCAAAAAAAGCCACAAAGACTCCCTTTTTCAAATCTAGATTTTTTCTAACAAGGCTCCGTGATACTGGAGTTGCATTTAATTGTATTAAGTAGCTTATACAAGCACAGCGGCTTGCTGTCACTGTGGAAGCTTTTCAAACTGAACCATCCTCAAGGCTGTAAATCCCTCCTCCTCCTGCACTCAGAGTGCTGCTCGCCTGCACCTAATCTGCAACAAGCATCAGCGCAGGAAGATGTTTCCCTGAGATGAAAGCACAGCAAACATGGATGCACGTTTATCTAAATTACGATAAAAATGCTGCCTTTAAGCCCCGTTTGAAACAATAGAAACATGAAAATGACTTTGCATTTCCATTTTTCACGATTCACTTCCCATTTCAATTCCAGAGCTCCTGTAGGGGATTTCATGAATGGCTGAGTATGGACCGCTACTCTGGATGCCATTTTCTCCACTTTGGTCAAATATGCAGCGGAGGAGGCAGAAGAGGGGGGGGGGAAGCTCATCTGGAAGTTGGGACTGTACCACAGCAGGTTCCCAGTGCTCCAATGTTCTGTATGGTTACATTAAACAGCAGGGATGCCGGGGCCCGCATGCTTGTGTAGAATACTGTTATAGGTTCTGCTGCAGGTCAGGGGCCCCAGGCTTTAAGGGCGGCCCTGTCTTACATTATACAGCCGGGGTCAGGTTTAGATTAAAGTCATGAATGAGAAAAGGAGACAGTCATTTAGAGTTACTCATTTATTTAGCCCCCATTCTGCGGAGACAAAGCCCAGGCGGGGTGCCTTGCCGGGGCCGTCACCGGGCCCCATGGCCGGCGGTACTGCCCCGGTTTTGACCCTGACAACGGTCCCCTCTGTGCTGCTTAACCCGCAACTCGCCTGGTTTCTACCAAGTGTGTGACCTCAGCATGTGTGGATCTCTCACAAGAGCGAGCGCCACGCTGGGCCTTGGCCGCGGCTGAAATACCCCTGTGTACCCCCTTATTGTTCGCCCCAGCGTGGGCCGGGAGGGGGGGGGGGGGGGGGGGGGGCAGAGGAGGAGGAGGTGGAGGGAGGGGGGGGGGGGTAACACTTGGATAGGGTAACACTTGGATGGGGGGAGCATGGCAGCCAAGAAACCAGACTTTGGGAACTGTGCGGAGGCCAAGAGAGAGAAAACCACCTGCGAGCGTTGGTGTAAAGTAACTAAGTGGATTTACTCAAGTACGGTATTTAAGTAGAAATGTGTGTACTACTGCAGTATTTCAATTGTGTGCTACTTTGTACTTCTACTGCACTTCAATTCAGAGGTTAATCATGTCATTTTACTCCACTGCATTTATCTAATACATTAAGCTAATTTGCAGATTTGGATTAATGATGTGAAATATAATCAACACTTAAAAGCTACCCTGCAGTATACAACGTTATTACCTCCACCTTTACCAGCTTGTTCAACACATTACATACCTTAAAATCAAAACATATAATATATATTATTCTGAAATGGGCCAATATGTAGAATGAGTACTTATTTTGGTACTTTAAGTATATTTTTATGCTAATACTTTTCTACTTTTACTTGAGTAACATTTTGATAACAGGACTTTTACTTGTAACAGTATTCCTACACTCTGGTGCTTCTACGTTTACTTAAGTACAAGATGCGAGTACTTTTTCCACATGCCTACAAGCCTGCGAGCGGGACAGAAAGCTGTTATCACACTCAGATATCTGTCTTTTGGCGGAGCAGGAACTCCAGCAGCCGTTGAAGTCACTATCACAGCATTTGCATTTGTATCAGCAACAATCAGTCAGTTCAGCAGACCAGTTTCTCGTCCCAGAGCAAATGTTGATAGTACATTTCTTTTTTGACTCATGCCGAAACTGAAGCTAGCTTATGTCAGCGTGCAGTGAATGTATTCCTAATGAAACTAAGTGACACACTCATCATTATATCACTATGTGCTCAAGTGCCAAGATAGAGGCACTGAGTCACACGGGGAGCCGCCCTCAGGGGAAGTTTAGCATTTAAACTAGAAATACCTGGTCTTTAAAACGTTTAGAAAGTAAAACAGGAGGCCACCGTTAGTTTTTTAAGTCACCTAACACAACAAAATACACTTTCTGCTCACTTTATAAGCAAAGCAGCATGATAGTGTAATGAACTCTCTGTCACTATAGGATGGATCTTCATTTGGCACAAAAACAACTGTCAATTATAATCGATGGCAGCAGACTGGAAGCGACTCAGCGTTATTCCAGCGCAGCTCAGCCGAATGCATCTCTGCCAGCTCCTGATATATCTAATTTGCAACCGGAACGTGCAGCAAACACTGTACACAAACGCGTAATAGTGCGTAATGGTGCGTAATAGCGGACAGCCTGTGTGGAAACGGCTCGTTCCTCTGTCAGGTGTGATTTATGCTGCTCGGTTCTCACAGTGTATTTCAAAGATGATTCAGATGTGGAGGTCTATCAAATAATCACAATAATCCATCAGCGAAGACCACAAATACAGGTTAAAGTCAAAAGGAAATATTAAGAAAGCTTAATTGTCAACATTATGTCTGCCGAAGAGTAGTTCATGGAGGTTGTAATATAAAGCTAATGTTACATCTTGATATGCATGGTTGTACATTAGTCTAATAACACGTTTGTTTTTTAATTGTACATATATTCAGTGAGGTTTGGTTTAGATTAATAAGTGCGTATCTTGCTTTGTGTGTAGATCAGAGTGTACAGTTTGTACAGTCACTCGACTATTGAACGACTGTAACCGGTTATAGTGCAGCTTTAACCGGGGAGCCTGGTGCTTACCTGGGGTTGGTTCGGTTCCAGAAGACGGCGTATCGGTCGGACATCACCTTGGACGCCGGGTCCTGGCCGTCCACACACATCACTATGATGGTGAGGAGGAAGAGGATCATTTCCACCTGCGGCATATCTGCTCTGGAACTCCGGCGAAGCCAAAGTGATTCAGGGTTAAAGACTGGGATGGATGTGGGGGTGAAATGTTGTGATGAGAGTCCACGTTCTTATTCCCGCACAAATGTTGCTTCCTTGTTGGTTTTAGTAATAATTGTATGTATCTTTCGGTTCTTTTAAAAACAGCTTGCGTTTTGACAGTCAGATCATTGACTTTGCACCATATGATCACTCTTTAGTCGCTTGAATGAGAAACAGTTCTGGATAAACGCTGGAAATCCACAGTATAGATCTGCGTAAACTCAACTCCGCGAAAACAGTTTCTCCAAGTCGCTATCAATTTCCAAGACAGGAGGTACGCAGTGGACAAAATATAAAAGCCACAGAATAAATGTTCCACAAGAGAGCAGAGAAGCAGTCGTTGTGCCGTCGCGCTTCCAGATCACGATCTCTGCTCCTGTTCTGTGAGAATCCCCGAAAGAAGAAGCCTCGAACCAGCAGCTCGAGCTCCGGCTGATCCCGCAGCTGTCCCGGTGCCTCTGTCTGTCCTGCCGAACGACCAGCACCGCGCACAGTGGATCAAACCTCCCCGCGTACACGCACACAATCTCCGGGTCAGATGTCCCCTGACGAGAGGCTCCGCAACATCACCGAGAGCTCCCGAGAAGCTGTTATCAATGAGGAGACACTGAGGCAAGTCTGCAGCGCTCTTGCGACCATGCTCTCAGAGACCAACCCCCCCTTCTCTCCCCCTCCTTCTCTCGCCCCTACGAGCTCTCTCTCTCTGTCTCTCTCTCTCTCTCTCTCTCTCTCTCTCTCTCTCTCTCTCTCTCTCTCTCTCTCTCTCTCTCTCTCTCTCTCTCTCTCTCTCTCTCTCTCTCTCTCTCTCTCTCTCTCTCTCTCTCTCTCTCTCTCTCTCTCTCTCTCTCTCTCTCTCTCTCTCTCCTACTGTGCCAGCCGGGGCACACTGTAAAAAATGTTCGCTTTTTTCCATGCTGGTGTTTTATCTCAGTAACTCTTGAATATTATGGAGGCAAATTTAATACATTATTATGCAAATGCATATTCAGTTGTGCTTGGTTTCCACTTTGCAGTTCTTACATTTTCAAAAGTTTTCATTAATTTATTTATTTATTTTGCATTTTGTAATACATTCTAAATGTAGAGAATTCATTTGAACTTTGAATATAGTCTATACTTTTTCGACATTTCAACCATTTTATTCTTGAAATGGTGTTTTGATTTATTTCTCAACATTTATTTTGAAAATGTAGAAAAATCTTCCTTTGATTCTCTTTTTTTTATCTGGCACTTACGGAGCCCTGGAGGGTTCATAGAGAGAGAAACAAATAAAACGAGGCCACGTTTTATTAATTTGTGCGCACGATATACTTTCTCGTTCGCACAAGATACTTTCTCGTGCGCACGACAAGTTACCGGTGCGCCAAGTAGGAAGTGGGGTGCACAGGAGACAACCGTTTCATTGCAGACTGTTATGTTTATGTGGAAATGGCAGTGCATACATTATTTAAGATATATTTCAAACTCGGACTTAATTTTAGGGACATTTCGGCCAGAGGTGTAGAGCTATTTGTTTAAGCACCGGATCGACTAAACAGGAGAGTCTGTGAATCAGTCTGCCTTGATCTATGAATTAATGTTTGTGACTCTCACAGTATCTGCTATCTGCGCGCAGAGAGCTGTGTCTTTTACGCAGCGCCTTCACTTTGTTTACCTTCATTAGAACAGCTGAATAGAGATCGAGGCTGCTACGTTTTAGCCACACACACACACACACACACACACACACACACACACACACACACACACACACCTCTACACACATTGAACCGCCCGATTATTCCCCCTATTACTCGTTTTATGAAGGAGATGTCCGGTCACCAGGGCGCATGACGTGTAAATAACCCAATTTGTGTTCTGTGAAACTGAAAATGATATGACATTGTTTTTGTTACTTTCGTTGCAGTTGTATATGTCTTAAATGTAATTTAGGTTAACTTCCTGTTTTATTTAGATGCATTTATTTTGAAGGCGAGTTTACCCCAGCCACAAACTGTTCAGTCTGCTGCCGTCTGGCAGTTAAACAACTGAACTGCTGAAACAATTTCATAACATCATCTGCTACTTAGTAATTATCTATCTATTATCTAATATATCATTCCAATAACTTGTATATAGACTCGTATTGCACTATTCCACTTTTTTTTCTTTTCTTTTTTTTCTCACTTTTTTTAAAAACTATTTTTCTTTTTTGTATTACTTTTAATATAATATACTTTAATATTGTTTTAATATTGTCTGCTTATCTGTATTATTGTGTTGCATTGTTGGAGAAGCGTGTGACCTAAGATTTTCAACGACATAATTACTCTGTAGCTATGTTAGTTTGACAATAAAGAATCTTGAACCTTGAACCTTGAACCTTGAACATACTAACACACACACGCCCTGGCGACCGGACATCTTCTTCATAAAACTAATAATATGGCGTAATAATCGGGCAGTTTGATGTGTCTAACCATAAGAAAGTATCTTGTGCGCATGAGAAAGTATCTCGTGCGAACGAGAAAGTATATCGTGCGTACAAATTAATAAAGCATGGCCTCGTTTTATTTAAATTGAGGCCACGAATTACATCTTGTGCGCACAAATGAATAAAACGTGGCCTCGTTTTATTAATCTTTCTCTCTATGAACCCTCCAGGCACTTATACTGAAAGTTAAAACTTATTTTGACAAGTTAGTTGACTTATTTCTAAACATTTTGACTACATTCTCAATATTTCAACTTTATCCTCAAACTGTTTTACTTTTTCTCAAAGTTATCTTAATGTAAAGAAAAAGACTTTCCTCAGTTTTTTTCCTTCTTATAAACCTGTCACTAATGCGTAAAAGTCGACCTTAATTTGCACATGTTGACTTTCTTCTCACCATTTCAACTTAATTCTCAAAACGTCGACTTTTTCCTGAAATTGTATTTTGCCACCATTTTTGACATATAGACCTTTTTTGTGAAAATGTTGACTAAATTCTAGAAAAAGATCAAATAAATGTTCCTCTATTTTTGTAAACGTGTGCCCATGGCACTTATACTTTTATTTTATATCAAAGTCAGCACAATTTCACCATTCTGTTTCATTCATTGATTTTTTTCACATGGGATTTATTGTAGAGCCGATATTTCTTGCAGTGGACAGTTTCACGGTTGCATGCAGTCTCATTGGCTTCGGTTTTGAATGACGGGCGTTTCGTTTATAAAAGCAACATCCCTCCTCCAGGGGGGTATCAGTGCTTCCCTGGCCGGCAGACAGATCCCAGATCAGTTCATCAACATGCTGCACAGCAGGCTGCTTTCACCGGTAAACTCCATTATTCTTTACCAGTCAGGACCCAATCTGTTTCACTTTCTAACTAACATGTGTGTTGAAATGTTTTACATTATAAAGTATTGAAATCCGACATGCCTAAGGTTCAATATTTACTTGTTTTATGTCCAATAGCATTTCAAGTGTCCTGCTGCTTCCAAGTGTAGCTATTATTCATGATAAAAAGAGAAATAAAGATTCCAAAGTAAACAAACAAAAATAAGTGAAAGGAAAATACATGGTGGGAAGGAAGAAATAGAAAAAAAACACAAAAGACCATGGACTAATGAACACATGTGTGTACATTAAATACTTTAACAATAGATAATTGGCACATGCAAATGTTGAACCCCTTTTATAACATGATTTTAATTTTGTTTTTAAATGCAGTCCCCTCCCAACTATCTGTCCATCCTCAAGATTGTATTTTCTATTTAGACATACATTTTTCTTTAACTGGCAATTACATTTAGTTTAAATGACAATCTTCAATAAATGACCATACAAGCCACAAAATTCATTGTCAGCACAAAAGTACATTTGCTTTAATCACTTTTAGCTTTGTTCTTAATCATTTTGAAGCATTTTTATTGGCCTCACATCTGTTTCACAGAGATTTTAAACTGTCCTCCCTCAGGTTTCAGGGCTGCAGATATACAGTGAGCGGCGCAGTGACTGGATAGGTTCATGACTCAGTGCGCCACGTAGTGGTGATCATGGGAACACCAACATTACTGTCACAGGATGCACAGTGAGAATTTAATACACTGCTCATTAAAGAACAGAACATTCAACTATTTCTCTTGTGAACGTTTTTTCAAAGTATTTAAATTACATAAACATCACTGGTTGGCTCCCAGGGATGGTCCATTAGTGAGTGAGTGCAGATAGAAACAGACTTCAGTCTGGTAGCTGAACTAATCCTCCTCATAACAGCAGTACCATGAGGGAGCTCGCGCGAGGGCCGCCGGCTCAACGGCAGGATTGTAAACTTTACAGAGACACTGAACAGTCTCCTCTTCTGTGGCTCCTGTTCACAAACAGACTGATTTATTCCATCGTAACAGACTCCTGGAGCTCCATCTCGTCTGGTTCAGAATAACATCGGTTTAGCCCCTGATTTTACAGTTTTGGAAACTCTTAGATTCTCGATACCAAATAACAGAGCTTCTATATAAGTCACATTTAAAAATGGATGAGTATAACTTAAGTGAAATAAATAGGGCAAATCTACAGGGGCATGACTGAAACATATTGTTTGCATTTGATCTTTCTTTCCTATGGCTCCTGTTGCATATTCTGACCATTTAGATGCCAGATAACTGTGTCTGTTTGCAGTCTGCAATTTCATTGTACATAAAAAACAAAAATAATTACAGAACTGACATGTAAACAAATAGATAAACATTAAAAGAGTAGTATATCGGAGACGTGTGGTGCAGTGGATTGTGCGTTGGTGTTCGGATCAGGGTGTCACCGGTTCAAACCCCACTGCAGTCAGCATGTCGTTGTGTCCCTGGGCAAGACACTTCACCCCAAATTGCTCCTGTGGGGATTGTCCACAGTATTGAGTATGTAAGTCGCTTTGGATAAAAGCGTCTAACAAGTAACATGTTATGTAATATAAAAGCAACACAACTACTGCAATTATTAACATGAAAGTCAATTGTAAGGTGCAAAATGACAATAAACATCTTGTATGTATGGAATGGGATCCCAGACTCCAGATTTAGATATTTTCTAATTAGAAAATAAGATAATAAATTCTCCCATCAGTTTGATTGTGCAACTTATATGGCAGCATAACAGTGCTCCCTTTGTATTTTAAATGAACACATTTCAGGGTGTCTGTTTAGAGGACACACTGTGAAAATGTCTCTAACTATTAGCCTACAGCAGGTTTTATATTAGCTTCAACATTTAATTGAAGTGTATTTAAAATCCTAAATTTGACTAAAGTACTGCAGAAACGAAAGGCTTGCACAATAAAACCAGCACATGTCAAAGACATAAAACTCACGGTCAGCTGTAAAGAGGATGAGGGAGGAACTTTGGAAATGTTACAGTCTGACACATTGATCGTAACAATGATTAATCCTGAGGTAAAGCTCTGCCTGAAAACCAACCCGACCTGGACCAGGCGGGATTTTCCAGTTTGACCTGGGTCAGACGTATTTAAACCTCCTTTTTGAAACATAATTTCTTGAGAATAAGCCTGATTTGCGGACCTAATCCTGGTTAAACTGGTAATCTGGCTTCATGAAACACCTCTTTGGCGTGGTTTGATTATTGAACGGGAGCCTTTGGGTTCAAGGGCATGGCCTCAAAGTGTCAGGGGTCCTTCTGGCCTCGCCTACAAAGTGTCCACTCAAACAGACAAGTAACGATCAGGAAGATACTCCTTAAAAGGACCAAAGCAGCATAACAAGACACACAAAAAGACAGAAGTTGTCCACTAATAGACTAATAATAACGACAGGAGAGACACAATATAACAAAGAGACTTAAAAAACTACAAAAGCACAAATTACAATCACAGTCACATGTTCACTACAAATACACAACAAGACAACAAAGAGACACAAAATGACTACAAAGAGGTAAAAAAGAACTCTAATGAGAAAACATTTAAACAAATTGACACACAATTACTACAAAGTGACACAAAACGAATACAAAGTCACAGAAAATGACTTTAAATGGACACAAAACGATTACAAATAGACACAAAATTGAAACAAAATGACTACAAAGAGACAAAAAACAACTACAAAGAGACAATAAAGGACTAAATAGACAAAACATCAGTAACAAGAGGCAAAAAAACATTTCTTATGTGAGTCTTGCTCTTGTGTAGGAGAAGTCACGGGGCCTTTGCATGTCTCTACCCAGGGGCCCTTGTTTCATAATCCTCCCATGTTCCCTGTACCTGTAACTGCCTGAACCGACATAAAAAAAAAACAAGTAAACCACCGTGATGTGCACCTGCTGTGCGCCATGAATCATGGAGTCACTGGAGAGCGAGGTGAATCCAAACTGCCAGCAGAGCGATCATCTTCCTGTGGGCTGTGTTTACAGTAAATCCCCCTCACACTGGGTCTGTTTGGGTGAGGTCTCATGCACGTGTGGTGTCCTGTACATGCATGAATGTGTACACACAAACCTGCAGATCTGAGCGTGAGTGCACGTGTGTGTGTGTCCGTGCGCGCCATGCTGATCATCCACCTCGCCCAGGCAGACTAATCCATGAGCTATAATCACCTCATCTCCCCAGCTAAAGTGCCTGTCCTACTTCATTTACGCCTGATATACGTCTCTGTTCCCCAAGACAATGGAGTCATTATAAATTAGGGTCAGTGGGGCTGCCGGCACAGCGGTGCATCCTAATGTTTCTCATGGCCTTATGAGTCCACTGTCACATGCACCGAGGAGTCCCTGCATGGAGTGTATCACCAGAGGTGGGAAGTAGTGGAATACTTCGTTACTGTACTTAGATAAGATAAGATAAGATAGAACTTTATTGATCCCAATTTGGGAATTGTTTGTGTTGCAGCAGCATAAAAAGACATGGCATTGTACAATACCAATTAAAAGACAAGAAATAAACAAGAAAGTAGAAAATATACATGTTGAATTTACAAATGAACAATAACAAGATATAAAGCAAGGTGTTATGTTTACATGTGACGGATGGAAGTACATTTTTCTGGTATCAGTACTTTACTCCACTACTTATTTTTCTGACATCTTTTTTGTTTTACTCCTTACATTTTGAACACAAGTACCTGTACTTTCTACTTCTTACATTTTTAACACAAATACCTGTACTTTCTACTTCTTACATTTCCCAAACAGGCTGGTTCCTTTAGTTTGAATGTGTGTTTGGTGGCGTGATCATTATTATTTAGAGTCATTGCGTGCCTATTGATTTGAACACGATCCGTGTATCCATCTTTTCCTGGTCTTCTCTAAAGAAGAGGGACCAATGAAAACGTTGTCATGTTGCCGTTGTTCAGCATGGAAACATTCATTAGCTAACAATGACATTATTGTTCTATTAATATAAAGGGAGGTCAGGTACTCTTTAAAACAGCTGGTAGTTATGAGTACTTTTTACTTAAGTACATTTCAAAGCCTCTTTACTTTTACTTGAGTAAAGAAGTTTAGTCAGTACTTCTACTTTTACCAGAGTATTTTTAAACACGAGTATCTGTACTTCTACTTGAGTAAAGGATGTGTGTACTTTTGCCATCTCTGTATATCACACACTGGATCACAATCAGCACCCTGGCAAAAGACTGAGCGTTCTTTTCCCCTGTTGTTTATGAATGCAATCTATACTTAACCAGTGCCACTAAAGTGCCACTGAGTGTTTATGCCGTGACACGGCATTACCCATCAGTCCTCTTCCATTAGCAGCCGGTAAACAAAGTGTGATCACGTACGGCCCTGCAAAGAAAAATCCATTTCAATATTTATTTTTCTTGGAGAAGTTTAATACTGACTGTTGAGCTATTATATATTGTTGATTAATTTGAGTTTTTTATTTCCCCACAAAGAAAAACATCAAGCAAGTACGGAGGATGATTGGAGCCATGTGGCAAACAAAATCAATCAATTAAAAGAAGGATATTTTTTAGAATTTTCTTTAAAAAAATAATGTGTTTTAATGATTTATTCACCAACGGTTTTTCATTTGCTTGTTGTTGTTTTTTTATAGTATGAGGGCGTTTTGTCAAATTGTTCCCCAAAAGTTATTATCAATAAGGGAAATGTAGAAATCCAATACAAGCGGCAAAACATTTTGTATTGAAGTCTATGAGAAAATGACTCAACTTCTGTCTTGATTAACTACCTCAGTGAAAATGTTTCTAATGATTTCATGTTAAACCTACAACTTTCCCCCCTTCCCAGTGTGTTACCCCTTATTGTGTTCTCTCTCTCCTCTCCTATTGGCTCCTTTCGCTCAGGTGTTCCTGATCAGCTCTAAGCTCCGCCTCTGCTCAGGTGCTTCTGATTTGTTCTAATCAGCCGTATATAAGGAAGGCTGCAGAAAGAGGCTCTGCTTTGTAGTGATGGGAATTACGGCTCTTTAAAGGGAGCCGGATTTTATGGCTCCGTTCCTTTCCGAGAGCCGTTCAAAAGAGTAGTTCAAAAGAGTCGTTCAAAAGAGCAGTTTTTTTTTAAAGTGGCGGTGGAGATTATTTGTTGACCCTGCTTTAAATTATATTTTGGCTTTACAAATGTTGCACTCCGCTTTATCATTGCCTAGGTTTTTGTTGAGGTGCATCCAAATGCTGCTGCGTTTCCGTGTTTGGCTCATTTTTTTACCCGAAAAACACGTCGTCTACCTGTACCACTGAAGAACGGCTCTCACCAAGTAAGACTCGGTTCCCTTCGTTCGTACCAAAGAGCCATTCAAAAGAATCGGATCGTTGGTGAACGTAACATCACTACTGCTTTGCTGTCCTGTGTACACTTTTGTTTAAGATGTTTGGCTCTTTGTTTTGTCCTTTTTGGTTCTTATGGAGGAATCGGATTTCCAGTTTTCGTGGCTTTGTTTCTTAGTTTATTTTATTAATTAGCATTTTAGTTTATGGGTGAAGTTCTGGGTCCGACGGCCCATTGTGTGTCTGGCCAAGGCTTCCTCCATCTTTTTGTTCTTTTTGGCCCGTCCTCCAGACTTTGCAGCTTCTTTTTAATGTTAATTATTTAAAAAATATATATGTTTTCATGTGTTAACAGTCTCTTGGGTTTGGAGTAGTGATGGGATCTATGGCTCTTTGAAGGGAGCCGGATCTTATGGCTCCGTTCCTTTGCAAGAGCCGTTCAAAAGAGCCGTTCAAAAGAGCCGTTCAAAAGAGCCGGGGTTAATAGGTTTATCTGTGAAATATGCCTTTTATAATTCAATCAAATGTAGCCCTGTTTTGACTAATGATTTATATGTGTACACATATCACTCAAATTATTCAATACATCCTTTGTACTGAAGTATTCAAAAGTAAAATTACATTTTTAATATAAATGATTTGCTGTGGCCAACTGTTTTCATTGCATTTACAGACCCTTGTAACTTTCTGATTGTAGAACCACGCAAAAAAAAAAGCAGAGAGCAACACCTATAGAAACTGACAACAAATCTTTGCTGAGCCTAATGATAATCATAAATAAATAGCCTAACATAATGAAAATAAATATATTGCAATGCTCAAAACAGCAGCATCCAACAGTCTCTAATCCTTGGATATTACATGTCACTGCCTGCATGCACGGAGCGCCCGTAGCGCAGAGATCATCATATCATTCTGTCTTGTAGGCTATTACTTAACAACAACAAAAAACTGCTCGTTCGCGGGCGCGAGCCGGCTCCCGTCGTTCACTTAAAAGAGCCGGCTCTTTGAGCCGGCTCGTTCGTGACCGACACATCACTAGTTTGGAGTCTCAATTACATGTTGCGGGTCACAAACTGAGCCACAAAGGTTGTTTTTTTTCTTGCGGCTGTTAGTGTGTTTAAGTTGGTGAAAGACTAAATTTTTACCACCTAAAACCTTTGTTTCCAGAAAAACAAGATGGCAATTTCTATGGCTGTCATCACTTATTTTGTACAGATCTTAAACTTGCGAACACCTAATGAGCAAAACAATCTTTATCTTTCACTTCCTTCCTACCTAAAACCTAAATAGATAGTTTTACATTGTGAGATTTGAGTATGCAGCCATAATGATTATCTTGGTATCTATAATTCATCTTTATTATTTAAACCTTGCTTTCCGTTTATTTGAAACTGACCGTATGTCGACAGGAAGTTTCTCACAAAATGAAATTGAGAATGCATTTAGGTTTTAAATGATTTGGAATGCAATTTTTTAGGAGACAGGGTTGGTCAGGGGAAAAGTAAGGCTGCACCTGCTCAAGGTTTAGATTCTAGAGTTGTTGGTGCATATCAGATGCAAACATTGCAACATTTTTCCTACAAATGCAATTTCTCAGAGATCAGACTGGGCTGCTATTTCAATTTAAAACTAATTACAGCTTTCAAGGCTTCTTCTTCTTTCCTCGAAGCCCACAGTGGGTTCTGGTAACCGCTGCAGATCAATGCCTGGTCGGGGTTATGGTCACTTAACATTGTTCAATCCCATCTCCTGTAGTTTTCAAAGGGTTTTTAAAGGGAAAAAAACGACACAGGTCAGCCATTGTTATTGGAATACATGGTGCTTTAGATGAGTCATGTACTTTCTATTCTATCCATCTCTTCTTCGCCCACTATCCCACTGAGTTCCTTTTACTTTCCCCTATTTTTTCTTTCCCTCCTGCATGTAATGTTACCGCCCTAACCTCATGGAAAAGTAAATGTTTATCTCTTCCCCCAAGGGAGCGGTTTATTCCTCTGTCTCTCCTTCTTCATCACTCTGTCTAAAACTCCAGCGTGAACCGTCCCGGCTGGCCGCTCTGTTCAGGATGTCGAGGTCAGAAGAAAGAACAGCATCTTATAAAAGATTTGGTGGTGGTGAAAAATATACAAATTAAGGTGAAACAGGGGTTGAGGGAGGAGCGGTGTGAGGAAGATGCACGATGACAGGCCGACTCACAGCAAGAAAGTCCTGGGAGGTCCGACTTATTCCTGTCCAATCCGCATTTGTGTGGCACCTGGTTGAACTCTTTTTGTATACATGACCTTGAGAACACAAATACACAAACTCACACTTGCACACAAAAGCCTGAGAGTGTGGGTATGCTCACACGAAGACAGCAACACACACACCTCATGTGTTTCACAGAGGATAGACTTCTCTCCATCTCCATCAGTGTTTTCATAGCGATGTTTCCCTGCGTGTAGGTAAGTAATGTCTGTGACCCGTGGAGCCTGCCCTGCTTAAAGTCACTGGAACAGAGGGCTGCTGACACTGGAATGCTAGCTATGTAGGAGGGGGTTGGTGCTCTCCATATTTGTACATTTATACCAGTGGTGTTCATAGAGAGTGGTGGTGGGGTCATGTGACCCTTTTTGCAGTCTTTATATACAAAGTGTATATCTAAGTCATGAAGGGAAGGTTTCATACCTTAGTTTTGCCCTCGAAATGGTGCAGTGATGTTGTAATTTTGCATGAATGCAGGCTTGCGAATGATATGTAAAGGGGTTAGGTTATCAGGATACAAAACAGTTACATAAACAAAGTTGTAATCAGGTTAGTGATGCATTTAAAAAAAAAAAAAAATGGGTATCACTAGCAGGATTACAATGTTCGAATACATTTTAAATCAAGATCAATTTATTTATTTTAATTAGACGTACTGCCTGATTTTTCTTTTTTCCACTAATAAATTATTTGTTCATGTAATGGATTTTTTTTTTTTATTGTAATATAATACTTTCTGAAAGGAACCCCCCCCCAACCCTGCGTGAATGCTATTGCAAGGATTAAATAGCTAACGTTACAAACAAACTATATGTCAGTTGCACGACTTCACGTCAACTCCGCTAAGCTATAGGTGGCTAACGTTTGCCGTGAGGTCGTTAGCATATTTAAAGACACTTAAAAAGCTTAAAACATTCACAAGTGGGGTATTACATACACGTTCAAAAAAACATTGACTTCCAGACGAGGGAGCCCGGAAGTGCTAAAATGCTAACTACTCTCTGGGTTTAGGACTCATTCCTGCACCACTCTTTTGTCACACCACATAGGATGTGACCGCCCCAAAGACTAGACGAAAGGATGGCATCCATATCGAAGCCAAACCCGCCTCAGGGAGTCTCTCACTGTGGGGCTGAAGGTCCACAATCATCTGCTCATTGATCGGCCCTTATTGCCCTTTCAATCAATCCACTCACTCCCATTCTCATAACACAATTTTGCCAGCCTGAAATTAGCTTATTTCTAAAACTGTAGGAGGCGAGATTAGATTTGAGAGAGGAATAAAGACAGAAAGGAAAATTGCTAAAGAAATTAAAATGTATTGAGTTCTTTGTGGCCAGTGCCTAGGTTTTATCCCCCGTTTGATAGAGCGCTGTACAGTATATGGGACCTGTAAACAAAAGCAGAAATCATCTCAGCAATAATTGACATTTCTAAAGTAGCTATTAGAGTTAGTCTCCGGCAAAGTGATTAATTATCCACACAGCAATTCAACCTTTTAGTCCTTTGAATGAAAAGATCTTTAAATAATCCAGCTTTTAAATATTAGCCTTTTGATCTCAGGCATTTCAAGCTGAAGTAGGGACTTCAGAAACTGGAACAGACTGCTAAAATAAACTCGCTTCATGCATGGGCAAATTGATCTGATGAAGGCCTCATCAGCTCATGTGTCTCTGCCGGGTAAATGGGGGGGGGTCCTGCGCTGGTGGGTTATGATCCCGACCTAATAGGGTCATTGAAGGGAGGGGGGGGCGGGGAACACAACGTCTGGCCCGACTTCCGACAGATATCTGATCCCCCTCTGGGTAGATCTGTGTGAAAGAGAAACAGACACTTTTCAATAAAGCTGGTGGCCTTTTGAAATAACTGTCATGTAATGCAGCGTGAGGAAGGCCGACCAAATCTAAATTGAAACATCTAATAATGTTACGAGCGATTTCAGGGTAGAGCACGCAAAGACACTCAGTAACACAAATAAACTATTGAATGCGGAGTGTTGATGTAAGTTTGACCCAAATATAACAAGCGCATCAGTTGAGAAACAAACTGATTTTCCCTACAAGATTCATAACTAATAGTTAATTTATTAGGAATTCAGCTAATTTGTATATAAACATTACTGATTGTGTGCTAAAATATCTAAAATTCTGAAATGTTTCTTTTTAAAATTGTTCTTCTATAAGAATTTAAAGCAAGTTTAATTTGTTTAATATATTTTCTTATTTTTTTCATGTTCAAAAATTATTCTATTATGATTCATGCTCTTTTGTCTGGGGCTGTTTTCCATGGTATGACCCTCTTCGTTCCAGTGAAGATGAACTAATGCTATTGTATAAAATAATATTTTGGACAATATCGTGCGTCTCATTTGAGGCACCGGAAACACTTTCCTGTTTTACATGCATTAAAGCACAAAGGTCCGTAAAACCATTCCTTTATATTATACAAACACGTTCCCAGTTTGGTGTTGGACTGGTCTGCACAGAGCCTTGTCCTCAACCCCCTCCAATACCTTAAGAGATGAACTGGAACATTACGTGAGAGCCTTATCACCCACAATGGGAGCAATAGAGGAGAATCCCTGCAGCCATACAAGTTCAGCAATCACATATGGATGTCAAGTTCACACTCCACATTCATTTGGCCGTGTTTTTTGTGAAGTGCAGCCCCCAAGCGGTGATGTTCCTACACAAGCTCATACTGGAACTGCAACACAATCTACTTGATGTTGTCAGGAGCCCAGTGTCATGTCACTAGAGCTCACATCAAACAGAAGACGACCAATTAGGATCCACTTCATCCTGAACTTCAGCTGGCAGCATTGTGTACACAAATGCATGTTACCTTAGAGAAACTTATTTTGTTGATGTAGCTCATACTAAGCAGTAGATCATTCATAGATAAATACATTTGAGAATGTTGAGATAGTATTGTTTTTGTCATGTAAATCTTGCTTAATTACTCAGTTTCTAAAGTAAGGTGGCCGACAGGTGCAAACACGCTTTCAAAAATAATCCAAATATAAAACACAAATGTGCAAATGCAAATGAAGAAACATCTTCGCCAACTTCACGAAACATGTGCAACTAAAACTTCTGCATAAACAAAACGCTGCAAACACTGCAAATAAAAAAATGCTGTAAGAATTTTAAAACACAAAGGAAACTGGAACTCTAAAAAGTGATGCACACAGCTGGGACCGAAGCGCTCGTTGACGTTCATGGTTTATAATGATGGTCAATGGTCACTGGAAACGTACCTAATGTTGTATCGTTTTTTTTAATTCAAATTCATGTGATTGCATGATTCCTTCAGATATTATTTCACATATGCTGTAACCCACAAGGGGTACTTAGTCCTTCCAAATATACTGACAAAACACTTACAATTAGGAAACAGACTAACTCAGTTTTTGCACATTTGTGTTTTTATATTTGCAGCCTTTCGAACGCTTTTAGTAAACCATGCGCATGTTTTGTCAAGTTGGCGAATGTTTTCTAAATGCTGCGCATGCTTCCTCATGTTGGTGAAGATGTTTCTTCATTGGCATGTGTTTGTGTTTTGATATTTGCATCGTTTTTAATGTGCATCTTGTTTCACCTTATGTAAGTGTTTTGGGCCGTTGTGGTGCTTTTGCCTCTGTCTGCCACCATACCAAAGTTCTGAAGACTGGTAAATTAAGAGAAGAAGTGCTGGCAGCAAGTACTTTTCTCCCAGGACTGTATTGATTTACGACATTTAGACTTGACAAATATGGAGGTAAACATGATTTAATCAAATCCAAGACTAAAAGTTTCAGCTCTACTGTTCTTCGTTTGTATATCTGTGGCATTCAAAGTTTGGCTCAGGTCCACACATTTTTGCACAGCATCCAACGAGCAACCAAATCAGGCAACTGTCAAACAGCCAACAGCAACCAACACCGGTGGTGTTTCAGCAACTGGTGTGACCGGTGTGTGGGCGACACAAAGATGTCACGCAGAAGCTCACCTGAAAGCAGTCATCCACAGTTACTGACGTTTCTTGGCTCGTTGGAAGGAATAAATTGATGTCTGGCAGGTGGTTTGTAAAGATGTAGCCTGATCTAGACGTCATACAAAACACAGCTTGGCCGACTCAAAAATGTGCATCATGTCTTTAAGATGAAACCCTCTCATCTCATTTGAATTTTGTTGTTTTTTATTGGAAGTTGCCTCATTCTAGGACACAGCTTTTGATATAACAGCATACTTAAACATCCCCTCTCTGAGATAAATCTAAAATATTACTGCTCCATGTTGGGCATGCATAGCTTGTAGATGTTATTACACCGCAGCCACCTCACAACTCTCCGCTCCTCCTAATTAGCAGACGGCCTGCAGAGAAGTGCTGGGCTGAGGTGACTCTGCATCGCCTGTGGCTGGTAATGATGGATCACAGGAGTGTGTGCCAGCCCAGCAGAGCGGCACAGCCTGGACTCAGTGGAAACAGAGCGGCAAGATATCTGCATGCTATGCCAGCTTGTATGAGGAATCTCTCATCATCTTCTGAAAGGGTGCTTTAAAACAACCCGCTAAGAAACAGTACAACAATGTAAGATTCAACAATGCAGAATTGGTTCATTACCAGCCACAAAATCAAAGCTGGTGTTGTTTCCACCTTGTGATGCAGGGTGAGACGCCTACTGTAGCGGGAATACCACAGAAAAAGGTTTGGGTACTTTGCCAGGTGTTCATATTTCTGTCCGTCATATTTTTTGTCATCATGATAACATCACAACCCTGCAAAGTTAAGGCAAAAAACAAACATGTAATTTAGTTTTTGTGTCAAACTGCATAATGTATATTTGAATATAAAAGTCGAGTTTGAAGATAGCCATAGTTCGCGCAACGTAACACTTTTACCTTAAGAATTACATTTGATGAGTTGATTCAACATTATAAAACACCAATGATATTAACTCTTACGTAATGCTTACTCATGGCTTATATTCACAACATTCAACCTATAAGCTATCTGCAAATCTAACCCCCCGTTTCATTTACAAGTGCTGAATAAATGTTTCACACATTCTTTACAGGTTGTTCTTTACAAGATTTGTAATAAAGTCCCTGTATCCAAATGCACAAGATAAGGTTTGGTAATGGCCTTGAAAACAATAATGCAACCAACCTTTTTTGTGTGTTTTGTTAAAGGTCCCATGTCATGCTTTTCCGGTTATTACCCGTCCCCTTGTGTGTTATGTAGCTTTTTCTGCATGTAAACGGTCTGCAGAGTCACAAACCCTCAAAGTACACCCTGTAGCGAGTAAAACTCTAACACAGGAAAGACCTGTCTATGCTGCCCCAGAATGCCTCGTTGGAGATTTCTCTTTTTCTTCCTGGGTACAGTGACGTATTGGGTATAGTGACGTTACGTTACGTGCGCGGAGCCGTAACGTTTGGACCAATCCGCGGACTTCCTCACACACACACACTCAATCTATTCTCAACTGCAGCTCCACGGATTTCTATTTCTCAGCCTGGGACGGCGGGGCGCGGGGAGGCTGCGGGTGTGTGTGTGTGTGTGTGTGTGTGTGTGTGTGTGTGTGTGTGTGTGTGTGTGTGTGTGTGTGTGTGTGTGTGTGTGTGTGTGTGTGTGTGTGTGTGTGTGTGTGTGTGTGTGTGCACACACAGACTCACAGCCAGGCTGCGGGTGTTTGTGTGTGTGCTCGGGCTGGGTTCAGACCCCACGCAGCATTCTCATCTGTTTGTCATTGCTGGTGTGATTTTCTGGTTGCTAACAAATGCCATTGTAACACATAAATACACATCAGAGCACAGTGGGCTCATAGGGAGGGGGGGGGGGGCAGGAGTTCCAACAAGGCGTTTAGGACAGAGAGTGAATACACATACTATACAGAGATGCTGTATGAGAAACCAATGTGAGTTTGGAAAATGTATACGTCTTTATTCAGGAGTCCTCAGAGCGAGGTCTGAAGTCAATTAAGGATGAGCTGAAAGTTAAGTTAATCTGCCACATTCTGGAAGTGTTACGATCAAGGCCTTCAACTATTACAAATGTTCTTCTTATACAACTAGAATCTTTTGAACAAGTACATTGAGTATGTCGGCTCATCTCGATCTGGTACATCTTTTCATATACACAATGCAATGCTACGTTGTATAAGCAAGACTGAAGTGCCCTTATTAGTGCCTAAGCAATCATTTTGAACTACCTCCAACAGCTGGATCAATCAAAACCCAAGCATTATGACACTTTTATTCTTGTATGTAATACCTGCAATTATAGCTCTACAATTCAGCTGCCAAACCGACATCGTTTTTTGAAGAACAAATGGTAAAAGCAGATACAGACTTGACTGACCCCACCGAAAAAAAGTGAAGATGTAGAAATAATGATGTGAACACAGAAGGTTGGAAATTGAAGTTATGAGGTATTTCTTCTACAAAATTCCCATGTTAAGACAAAAGCAGGCAGTTTTGTTTACCTGAGAAGTACCATTCGAGGAGGGGGGTGCACATAACTGGTACGCAGGTACGCATGCGCGGCAACAATCTGAAATGCGTACCGTCACTTGTGTCACAAAGCGCATTTGCGTACCAACGTACTTGTGAAGCTTTTCCAGAAGGCGGTTAGATCACCGGACGACAGTCGGTCTCCGTGTGCACAGACAGGGCTGCTGTTAACGTCGGTCTGTACAACGGAATTGTGCCGAAACTACGCCAACCGGCTGCGGAGGGAGACTCCCCCCCTTCACTGGAGAACTGCGCTAAAACAGCTGATCACAAGGTTCACGCTCTGTGGTCACGAAGTACACCACTACCCCCCCCGTCGACTTTCCTGAAGTACTCCACTAGCACCCCCCCCCCAAAATGTAAGTATACTAATTCCACTCATGTCGGCCTTTGTCCATTAAATATTATTAGCAATTCTTGGCCAGTAACTTCCTGAAATCTCTGGAGATTGCGTCAGAACCTTTTATTACCAAGTTCTAGTCTGCGACATAAAGCTCATAAAATAACGTGTTTTTTTTTTTATAGATTACATATTATGGTTATTTTCAGGTTTATATTTGTATTTTGTGCATCCACTGTGACATATTTACCTGCTTTTGTGTTCAAAAGGGTCTTTATATTTCTCATACTGCATGTGCTGCAACAGCATTTTCAGAACCTTTGCATCCACACAACGTATATAAAACATACAGGAAAGGGAAACCCCCCTCCAAAAAAGGCAAAGAACAGGTATGTTTGTTATGTTTTTTAAAGTTGTGTCCGTACTTTTTTGGTTTCACACAACCATTGGACAGCAGTCTCCTGAGTGAAAGTCCTATATTTGTTTGACCAGGACCCCAACCTCGTTCCTCGAACAGTTTCGTTAAATGGTATTGTCATTTCTGGGAGACCAGGCTGGGTTTTTGTGGCACTGGAAGGCAGTCTCCCCTGTTTCCCCGTCTCCAGTCTTTGTGCTAAGCTAACTTGCTGCTAAGGAGCGCTATTGCAAACTTTTTAACTTTTTTCAGAGTCTTCAACAGGAAATACATTTTAATATTTATGCTGCTTATGTGAGAACAGATTACACTTCTTTTCTTTTATGCTTTTCAAATAACTGCTGTTTTGAGGCACCAGGTGGCTGATATCATGCAAGCATTGCGGCTCTTTAATGTATTAGAGTTAGTCTCTGGCAAAGTGATTCATTATAATGTATATAAAGGTTTCATAGCACTTTGCAAAGCATAATAAAGAGTTTATTCGTATGCAGTGCTCAATAAAGGGTCATGCATACAGGAGGGGCAAAGGCTCCTAGCAGCAAGGCTTAGTTTTTTCCAACTATTGCTCAAGGACACTTCAACAGCGAGTGACACATTGATCGCTGTAAAAGATGAAATGTGTGATTTCGTGTGAAGTCACAGGACGCCCTCAGTAGCTATCAGATCACCGTGCAGTCACAACCGGACACCTCGGTCTCATTCATTGCCTTTATTTCCTTCCACAGAGGCTCATCCCTCTCACAAGTCTCCTTGAAGAAAGATTTAGCCTCTAGAGGTGATGTATTTGTTTAGTTAATCTCCTTTACAATCCTGAAAGCCCTCGCTGGTGAATTGTCAGCAAGGTGTATAGGGTAAATCTGCCATGAGCTGCCTACAGTAGAAGCAGGGGTCAGGAGAGGTCTCCACTCAAATATATTTGCAGTTCATGTTTGAACTTCACCGCCTCGGGGCTCGAGAGCCATCGATCTGAAAATATCAAATTGTTCCTGTTCACTCAGAAACTGACACGTCGACATTGACATTTACCTGACAGCGAGAAAACACAAAGTGAGTAAATTCCTCTCTGTCCCTGGTTTGTGTCACACAATGGATGCGGCCGCAGTGATTCATAGAAGGGATGAATGAGAGCTGGCAGTGATAGCTTAAGGTAATCAGTGCAGCACAGCATGGAGGCACCTGGTTATTGTAACCTTGTCATGGAAAAACAAAGGAACTCCATAATGGACTGCAGTGCACTGGGTCATACAGAACAAAACTCAATCTATCCCGTCTACAAAGAGAGGGTTGGTGGTGTTAGATCCTCCAAGAGTCATTTTCTAAGCTTTGTTCTTTCATGGTAAAAGTTTCTTCCTAAGGGGTGATGAGGACAAATTCAAATAACGATCCACTAGTGAAGGTGATTATTAAACCAATACAATTAGTCCCTATTTAGTTGTTGGACTGGCGCAGAGAACTGGAGGGGAAACACATCGATATTGCAACAATTGTTGAGTTGACCATTGCTGCTTCCACAAACCATTAAAAAAAAACAAGATTTGTGAGAAACAATCAGCCTGGTAACCAGAAAAAGACAACATTAAGGCCAGATATTACGAGAACAATAATCTTTGACAATATTTGCCCTCATTTCACAATATGTAAGGGATAATGTTCAAGTATCAAGATCCCTTCCTGTCGGCTGTTCTTGTTTCATTAATGACTCACTCGTTGCACATTATCCCGCATTAGACATGGCCACATGGTCATCTCTGGAATATATTGCTGCCACTTTTTTCACGTTTCCTCAAATTGATTTTTCTGAAGCCTCATGGAAAAAGTGATTCTTTCCATAACAATATTTATTGTATTGTATCTTACCAGGCTATTGCGTTTTTGCAGCTTTCCAAATACGTGTTTAGTTTCAAGTTTGTGGGTATTGAATGTAAAAGCCCAAAAAAAGTGGATTTTAGCCTCCAGTACAATGATTGATTTCTGAATGAATCTTGTGCCAAAAAGTGATTATGTAAGGACATGTGCAGAACAAAAGGTAGTGAGTGGCTACCTGGGAGACACATTTCCTCCAGCAGCTGGAAGAGCCTAAATGATTGGACGACTGAACAGGAGTGATAAACCTGCTAAGCATCTTCCAGCTAAACATTGTATAAGTGCCCCAGCTAGAGATCTTCCATTGAGAGTCACAGTCATTTCACCAAATAACATTTTTGGTTTAATATTCCCATTTACCTTTTATGTAGATGCTTCAGAAGAAGATGATTGTCTGTGGATTGATCAATATATGTATTTAGATTCTTTAAGGATCATATCTGTTCATAAAAATCATAAAAAACCAACCACTGAAAATAAAAACGAACGCAGCCAATGTTGGTTTCTAACATGACAATGATTTTTCACTTACCAAACAAACTAGTTTTAGTTAACGTAACATTTTAGTATTGTACATCAATCATTTGTAAGTTAAGTCTATGCATTGGCAACTTCTCAACCATTCTTCTTCTTTGTTTTCATCTAATCTCACATAGAAGGACAACTAATGGCTTAGAAGTGGTTTTATGGTTTGTGTTATTCATCCAGTACTTGAAAGAAACTTGAAATTTAGCCAAAATGCAAAAATACCCAGACAACGTTTCATCCCTAAGAATAATGATGTGATTTTCAGCAGACATTAGAGCCAGTTCTGAACACTGCTTTGTCCTTGAGAGTCTATTACAGCAGTGAAACAATAAACCCTGCTGCGCTAGCACAGACATTACTTTTGTATTGCCTCTGCCTCTTATTGCCACTTTATGAATATGGTTTGCATTTCATCTGCCAATTTGGTCAATGAATACAATTACAATATCCAGTTTGTTTGTTTCTCCGTGATTGATCTCGACTGTTCTGATCTCCATCAGGTTACATGATCACGTGATTTATTCTCCAACATTATGACTTCACGACCCAATGTGTATGCGGTCATGAATACATACATTTATGTTTTTCTTATGATAATGAGACCATTATATTGTGGCTTCTCTGAGAGTGCACATATCTCTCTGTTATTACAGCTGATGGCGACTCTGAAATTATTCTTCACTTGCCCCCCATCTGCAGGCAGGTCACAGCTCTGTGTCAGCCGCAGCTTCACTTATTCACACGGGCGGATAATTAGACAATGGGGCCCCGGGCAGAGACATGCCCGGGGCCCCCCCCCCCAAGGGCCACCCTGTAGTCATTTTCAGTCTCTTTGTGGGTGTTTCCATTATCACTGATTGCTTTTCAGTGTCTTTGCAACTGATTGACATCTCTTTGTGGTCATATTCTGTGATATCTGTTTTTTTTACATTTTGTCACGTTATTTTTTGTCTCTGGTGGTTTACCCTTTTTTCTAGATGTTTAGTGTCTCTTTTTGTGGTTGTAATTTGTGTTTCTTGTTTGTCGTTTCCCCCCTTCTTACGTAAGAGTTCTCTTTGGTCTTTGTAGTTGATTTTGAGTCACTTTGTGGTCTTGTCTCTTTGCAGCCATGTCCTTGTAGTCGTTTTGTGTCTCTTTGTGGTCATTTTCTGTTACTTTTTGTTAACTTTTACCCCAATTGAAGAACCTCGTTGCAGTTTTTTGTCCCTTTTTTATAGTTCCTTGAGTCTCTTTGTGGTTGTTTTTCCCCTTTCCATTATCACTGTGAGTTGCTTTTCAGTCTCTTTGCAGGTGATTGACATCTATTTTGTATTGTGTCTCCTTGTTGTCATTTTGTGTGATTTTTGTTTGTTTTACATTTTGTCAAGTTATTTTTGTAGCTGTTTGGTGTCTCTTTTTGTTGTTGTAATGTGTGTTTCTTGGTTGTTGTTTCCCCCTTTCTTGCCAAATCGTTTTTTTTGGTCTCTTTGTAGTTTATTTTGAGTCTCTTTGTGGTTGTTTTGTCTTTCATAGTCTTGTCTCTTTGCAGCTGTTTGGCATGTTGTCATTTTGTGTCTCTTTATGGTCATTTTGTGTTACTTTTTGTCAACTTTTACCCCAATTGAAGAACCTCGTTTCAGTTTTCTTGTCTCTTTGTGGTTGTTTTTCCCCTTTTTCTTTGTCTGTTTTTCATTTTGATTAGTTTTGAGTCCTTTTAAGGAAGCAGGACACCTTGCTTTGTATTACTGACTTCACATTGGTGTCTCATGCACTGCCTCGTGTTCATTAATGAACGTCAGCATGTTCTCACAACCTGGCATGAGGTGTCATTCTATTAGCTTTGATTCAACAAAGAGCGTAACAAAATAAGACGCTTGGAGATGAGTCAACCAATCTGTTTGTCTCAGTGACTCTGCAGCCCTCCACCCTGCCACCCTCTCCACAACCATCTTCCTGTGTAAGGGGCGACAGATAAGAGGGGAGCGGATGAAAGATGATGATGATTAAAATAATACGCCTCTTATCATGGCACAGAAAGCCTCTCTTGGCCCAGTGGAGGAGCGGCCTCTACGCGGTCGATATTGCCTCTGTGTTAAAAATGAAAAGTATTGATCTCTTTTACCTCAAGCCGCTCAGCTGATTGAGCCTGAGAAAATCTGTATCAGCTGCCAACCCTCACAAGCGGGCATGAGGATGATAAACCAAACGCCTCGAGAGTTCATCTGAGGGAGATGCACTTCCTGTCAATATGATTTCAGAGGAGAGAATGTCCCGTCCAGTCCTGTAAGTCACACTGATAACAGCTTTATCGCCGTCCTCCATCACACCTGGACATCCTCCAGGTTTTTCAGAGAAGACCCGATGTGACCCCTTGTTTACGCTCCTTGCTGGTGTCCGAATTGAAGCAAAAGGCTGCTCACTCCCACAGTAATCAGTCTGGGAAACGGCTGCGGGGCTATCAGAGTCGGCACAGACACGGTTTGTCATTGAGGGAAAGGTAACTTGGTGACAGACCCAGCTCTGTGCTCTACGGTGCCTTTCATAAACAAGTCTCACAGCTGGATGATTAGATTAGTGTGACTTGTAATGGAATGACAAGGTTTGCCCGGTGACACACAAATAAACACGCTCCATATCACATCACATGGGCATACCAACACTGATATGTGGGATGAATCCACCGCCTGGCATTGGATACTTCTCAACACTGTGTCCATGTGTGTTTGAATGGGAGATAATAAGAAAAGTGGGGAGTCGGATGGAGAGGCATGCAGCGATCACCTGCTCCATACTGATGAGGGACGATCGATCGCTGAACGCTACTTGCAATTATTTATTGAGCTAGATGGAGACGTGTCTAGACGATGTGGCTCCTGCTCCTTAAACCAAAGATACCTGCTGCTTGTATTTCTGTTTCTAGATTGGTGATATTTTATACTGTTTATTGACTACACTGCCACTATAAAGCCATTAGTTCAGTGTAACATCCAGAGACACCTGCGGCCTATGCACGCAGTTAGACGCACAAAATCCCTACAAAGTCTATTAATCCTTTGTTGAAAATATATTTACTTGTTATGTTTATACCAATATTTTATTCTCACTCTGTGGCTTGTTAACACACTTTTCTTCTGCACAATAAAGGTATTTTATTACAATCTCAGTGGCTGGGACTAGGAAGAGCATGAAAAGTCCTTTTTCCTTATTCTTGGGTGCCATTTTGATGCCAGGTGGCTTCCACAAAAGAAAATAAGTGAATATTATCTTTAACAGCATGTTTAAACACTATAACACTATACAAAAGGAAGCCCTGATACAGAAACATTGTAGATGAGTCACTGAGACAACCGTTTACACGTTGAAGATTTTAGCATTGATTTTTCCTTGAAGTTTTTGGTGTCTAAATCCTGTAGTGTGAAATGTGTTCTGACCGGGAAAGAGAGCATTGATGACCTAAGCACACTATATGGGGCGATGGAAATCATCGGGAGCAGTAGAAAATATATTGTATTGATTTACCTCCCTGCATAAATAGAGACTACCCCATTACTATGCTCCATTAGTTGCCATACATGTGCAGCTGAATTAAAAAATGCCCCTGAAGTAACATTTTGCACCCCTGATGGTAATGTGTGACGGGCTAAGTAAATACCCCCCTTATTGAATGTTCTCACCCTCGTCTGTTTTTAAGTGCGCGTTCGCTACAGGCACTTCAATGATGATGGAGTGAGCCTTAATGCATGCTATCTAATTAAGTGGGAGAAAGAAGGAGGAAGCGGAGAGGCATGCAGGAGACAAAGGAGAGTGACTGGTGAGAGAGGGAGAGGAATGGCAGGAGAAGGAGCAGCGAAAGGTGAGCGAGGGAGAAGAGGATCAGGGGGAGGAGTGGGAGGTAAATGGTGGGGGGGGGGAAGAAAGAAAGAGGTTTGTGAAACTTGAGGAGGAGAAGATGGAGAAACACAGTGGTGTACTAAGTACACAAATACTGTACATTAGTACAATTTTGAGGTACCATCCCCACTACAATTCTGACGTAGATATTGTACTTTGACTTCACTACATTTATTTAATACCTTGAGTCACTTTACAGATTTGGATTAATGATGTGGAATATAATCAAGTCTTAAATCAGACTTTAGTTCCACCTGGAGTAAATTCACAAGCTACCCTGCAGTGGCATTTTGTGTTATAGTCACGAAATTAATCTATTGATTCGTGTTCACCAACACGATTTCCCCATTTATTTCGTGTCACACAGAACTATTCTAAAAGCAATGTAAATAATAACAAAATAGAAGGAAAAAGAGATTTAAAAAAATACAGATTTTAGTATTCTGACACAGAACAATTTTAGAAGCAATGTATTTCTATTGGTAGTATGTTTCGTGCCTGCACCAAATAATAACAAATTAGAAGGAAAAAAATATTTAAAAAAAACAGATTTCAGTATTCTGAGACTCTGAGAATTTCTTTACCTCGCGGACGGCAAAAAAACTCCGACATTATACTATTTAAAATAAAAAGGGTTAGGGTTAGGCTTAGGGTAAGATATTGAGTAAGACAATGTTTTTATGAACCACACAGCTTCTGGTCTTCCAAGACCCGACTGGACAAAAAGACGTGGTGCAGGCACGAAACATACTACCAATAGAAATACATTGCTTTTAAAATCGTTCTGTGTGACACGAAGAAAATGCGAAAATCGTGTTGGTGAACACGAATCAATAGATTAAATTAATTTCGTGACTATAACATGAAATGCCGTGAGACTGGGTTGGCAGTATACAAAGTCATTAAAACTAGCTGCACCTTTACCAGCTTTGATAACACTTTAATGATCAATCATTATAAAACACATCATATATATTATTCTGAAATGGACCAATTTGCACAATGACTACTTTTGGTACTTTGATTATATTTTGATGCTGATACTTTTGTACTTTTACTTGAGTCACATTTTGATTGCAGGATTTTTACTTGTTTCCTACACTGGTACTTCTACTTTTACTGAAGTACAAGCTCTGAGTACCTCTCCCACCTCTGGAGAAACATGAGAATTAAGAGAAATGGCAAAAGGAAAGTGTTTGCGAAAGAGGAGGAGAAAAATAAGGATGAGGAGGAGACGAGTGACGAAGAGTATAGGAGGACTGTTTGGATCCTCGGCAGCTCAGCCTCAGGTCATCAGGCCACAGCTGAATCCACAGACGCTCCTCAGTCAGACGATCTGACGGTGACCTCCGTCCTGAAAGAAGAGGTGATTTATCACACAGGCCATAAATCAGCATGTCTGACCTCCCCTGCACACAGTCACGCCCCAAACTGTTTATTCTGCCGCCCCACAGATCCATTATGTGGCGACTGTCAGCAGATACCCTGATGATACACTTGGAAAAGATGGACTGCTAGATGATCACTGTTTGAGAGGGTAAGGGGATGTGAACCTCCCTTCTTTAAAACGTACATCCTGAATGGTTTTGACAAGTTGACGGAAAGCTTTTACGCGAAAACCCTTGATTTTTTGACAATGAAATAAAACGGAAGTCATAAAACAATGTGTAGTTAAAGTTGTGTGTGTGTCATTATAGTATTAATTATTTTCCAGAAATCAAGCTCAAATGGAGGTTTTAGCTTTTGAATAGGGCATCTTAGGCAACGATGTATTTTCTGTTGCAGTTAAGAATTATCCTGAATATATCCTCTTTTTTTATATTAATAAGGCAGTATGACATCATATTGGGTGAGGGCATGGCCATCTGAATGTCCTCTGATGGATAGGATGAAGAGATGCAAGATCAATATCCAAGGCCCAAAATGTCTCTGGGAGTTCAGTAAGATTAATCATGAAGAAGAACATTTTAACAAAGAGCAAAAATCAAAAGTGTAATTATTTTACATGCTTTGCCAGTTACTTTTTAATGTTTGTTTTGCTGAAAAGTAGCTTAAAAAAAATGCCCAACCTGAGTATGAGAGGTGTGAAAAGGTTTCCACTATGCCCATTTTTATATGCCCAGATTCTCTACGTTAGTCAGGCCACCTGTGTGTAGTTTGCCACAGGGTAAATCTTTTAACAAGTTGATTCATTTCTAAAGTTATCAATATGATATGGAATGACATGTCCTTTAATGCTTATCTGTGCAATGTGTTTTAACCTTGGTGATTTTCGATAACTCTGATTCTTATTATGGTAATTGTCAATATGTGATAGAGAGGAGGGGGAGGGGCCGGTTCGCTCTTCCTCTTCTTGTGAGGAATGCAATGAACAAAATAAAATTCATCCTAGGAAGAAGAGTTTTATTAGTACAAGGCTGACCTTATATATGTTGCTCCCACTTAAACCTTGTTGGCATCCAGTTGTTTGCTCTGTTCCTGTTAGGATCAGGTTTCAGTGGGAATTTCCCTCACAGGTTTACCTAACATCCATGAATTGGTTTGGCCCAATTAGGAGGAGGCCAAGGGGGGTATATGAAGCCACTATGCATCAACTGTGTGAGGGTTTTTGTTGGCAGTAGCTTGCTGTGAGACTATTTCAGTTATTTCTAAGCCTATTTGCTCTTTCTTTTATTCTTCTGAGATTGTTTTCCATGACCTTTGTTTTATTTGGACTTTCTGTTAATAAAATCACTGCCCTTTCTATGTAAATACTGGCCTCCTGATCCATTCTTCAATGTAACGTTCATTTTCTACCCTCATCCTTGCCATACAGCCACACAGCCAATCTCGATGTATTACTACCAGTAGTGCTATAAATTATACCGACTTTTCTGCAGCTAGTTCCTTTTTTGTGTTTGTTAATGTATCTAATGAATTCAGCCAAAGTGAAAAAAAGAAGAGATAATAAACTGCCATTGGATTCCTCTTGCTGTCTCTGGTGGGGTATCAGTGTCTTAGTTTAGATAAGCTAACTTCACACACTTAACCTAATTAACCTTCATTATCAGAAACTGGAGAATGTAAACTTTGAGTTATCTCACGACTGAAGAGGGTCAGATTATATGCCTGTGGCCCTGCTGTCATCAGTTAAAGTGCACCTATCATGCTATTCTAGGCAATAGCATAGGTCTCGGATATTTAAAAATATATAAAAAACATGTCTATGAAGTGTTTTGCTCAAAATACCAAACAGATCACCCATTCTAGCCATGCCTCATATCCCTCTATTTCACTTCCTGTTTCAAAAGTGCTGATTTGGGGTATAAAGCTTTAAAAAATTGTTAAAAAATAAAAAAGGAGGGGCTGAGCTCATGCGGGACCCGGCAGCTACTGTCTAAACTAAATACTGCGGTGATGAAACGCCATATCATGGATTATCAAAGATTATTTCTGAAACAGTATGGAGCTCAAAGGCTTTCTCTCTTGCCGGTTACACCACAAGGTGAGTTCCTTTTTATATCCAGCTTCTTCACACACATGCTCTCCAGTACAGGTTAGCTCTGAGTGTTAGCAATGCTAATGTAAACACCGATCATATTACGTCCAAAACAGTCGGGCATTGTTTCTGATAGCAACTTTCTGATAGTGCCGTAGGTCCACATTTCCGATATTATGTCATATCGGACGCAAATCTGGATCAGCTCCGTTGTACCCCCGTTTTTAGAGATTTGGGTACGGAGGAAGAGAGAGAGGGTTTTTTGTGTCAGAAAAAGTGCATTTGCCTTTAAGGGGACCTATCATGCAAAATGCACTTTTTTATGTCTTTTATACATAAATATGTGTCCCTGGTGTGTCAGGGAACACACGCAGCGTCAGAAAATAAAACCCTCTCTCTTTTCCTCCGTACCCAAGTCTCTAAAAACGGGGGTACAACGGAGCTGATCCAGATTGGCTGCTGATATGACGTAATATCGGCAATGTGTGCTGGCTTTACACCCACGGCCCTATCAGAAACGTTGCTATCAGAAACAATGCCCAACTTTTTTGGACGTAATATGGTCTTTGTTTACATTAGCAAGCATCGCTAACACTCAGAGCTAACCTGTACTCGAGAGAGCATGTGTAAAGAAGCAGGAAATAAAAAGTAAAAAATAGCATGATAGGTGACCTTTAACACATTTTACCTTGTGGACAACAGAATGATAAAGATTTTGCTTAATATGTTTAATTTATAATTTATTTTTTTAATTATGCCGCTGTATATTAAGTCATATTAACCACATACACAACCAGGAATATATGGTGCCATGTTTTATGTTTTCTGGCTTTTTTAGTCAAGCATGCAGCATGGATATAATGATTGCAATGTTGGCTGGTAAATAGTTATTTTAATACAGATGGCTTTAATGTTTTGGTTGGTACATCGTGTTCAGCGTGACCCTTCGTTAAGCTTGGACATTTTGCATCTCATTTACTCCTAGAAGAGCCTATACGTAATATATGTGACATTGAAACCAATTCCCATTGCAACCTCTGATACATACACAAAGGGTCATATGAGGTTTCGTGCCAATTAGCATGACTTTCTTAACCTCTTTCCAGTAAACAGTATATGCTCCATATCTATTTGTTTTGCTGGTGTGTACATAGTATCATTATTCTTTACTAAAGGGCTGAAAAAGTGTTCATTTTTCACTATTGAAGTGGCAATAATCAAGAATGTTTTTATTTGTATTTTACCATGGTCAAACTTCTGTCACAAACGTCTCCTTGACCGTCTGCAGTAATTGTCTTGGGACTGTTTGTTTTTGCCTAAATGCGGGTCCTATGTAGTGTCATCTTTCGGCTTATTTCAGCTGTTTACATATCCAGTTTGTCAAGAGGTTAGTTTAAACAGTTTCACATCCAGGTTTTCTCTTGCAGAAGCCATTCATGATGTTGTCCTTTGAGATTGTGTCGCTGGTATTTCTGGTTTCAGAAGGAGAAGCAAATACTAATTTGTGAGAGCTCTTAGTAACTGTTTCCTGTCATGAAAGAATGTGTGGCACGTCAATGATATAATAACAGCAGTCTGTTTAGGATAGGATTTTTCATCATTATAACACACAGTCAGGGTATTGTTCTCACTTTTGTATCCATAATCTCCCTCTTTGCCGTGTAAGCTCTCAAATTACAGCATACATCCATTGGCTCAAGGAGGAATGACATCATCTTTGTCCTATTATATACCTCTTAAGAAGAAATGGACCTTGTATCACCTGTAGGGACTTCTAATGCCCGAATGTCAGCAGCTCAGGATGGGGTGAGTTCACAGGATAATGAACCGTAATCAAATGATCACGATGAGATACTTGGAATCCAGTTTATCTCATATTAGCAGAGACAGTAGTCACATTCAACGCAGAAAATTCAATCATAACCACACAAGGTCAGGGGCAGTACATGTGGGGGTGTTTGTCCACGCATTTTCACCCTTACGTTAATGCACTCAGAGACACATGTATGAAGAAGATGCACTTGAGCAATAGCATTATGGGTTACGGTTCACCTGCTTTGCAAATTATAATTATTTTTACAACTTTAATCAAGCTCCCTTCCTGCTTAGAATTTGTTGTTTTCCTTTGAGGCTTACCATTAGTTCATAGACACTTTGTACTCTTTCACCCCCATTATTTTTGCCATTTTCACAGGGTGGTAACATGGGAAAATACATGAAAGTAAGCAGTACATTTTATGTCAATGTTTGTTTTCCTTACATTATTTCGTATCTTCAGCATATACTGTAGTTGAGGTTAAGGCTTACACATGAAGCTACAGTAACGTTAATTTAAGTTGTTATAAAAGTATGTGTACTGAATTGGTTCATCCTCTGGGGAACATGCTCATTGGATTTTGAAATGTAATAGTTTTTTTGCATTTTATGGCTTTTAATAAAGAGTTTTCAATGAGTAGATGACAAGAAATGAAGGGAAAAAGATAGTTAGGTTATGTCAAGTGATAAAGGTACAGACCCAAATTGAGCCAACGGCTTTACAATTTATGAGGAACATTACTGGCTTAGTGCCATTCAAAGTTTTTTTTATTTACATTTAAGGAAGGTGTTGATTGATTTGCGGCGTCTACTCATGCATTGGGTGACATGCAAGAAAATGTTCCACCTTAAAGTTGTGGTGTGCGAGAAATCTGGGCATTCGATTGAAAAATACCTCGTCAAAGGCTGGTCAAAGATAAATGTTGACCTGATGATGTCACTAGAGGAAAGCTCAGGAGGTCTCCACAAGCCTTTTGAATCATCTGCCGGGAAACTCTACACCAAATGCCATGGAGATTTGGCTAGTAGATTTCCGGCTCTGAATTTCCTAACAATCCTTAAATCGGCTGCTTAATCCACTACTAGTCGAACAGGGTAAGCTGAATTCCTAAAAAGCAGAGTTTTGTCAAATGTAATGTCACCTTATCCAACGTCACGAGTGTGTGTGGTGCTAACTTCTCCCCGAGCACATGAGGAGTCCACATTCCACAAACCAAGCTTTCCTGGGACGTCCAGACAGGGGTCCTCATTAGTAATGACCTGCCTGTTAATAGCTCTTAATTTCACATGAGTGCGGTGAACTTAAGCACACGAGGGTCAGAGGTCCCAGCCTGGCTCTCGTTAGCTCCGTGAGAGGACACTGGTTACATTTTATATCCTGGTGATTGAACCCCAAGCTGTGGCTCGTCCCCATTTCAAAAGAGTCTTTTCTCTCTGAGAGTTTACGCGACCCTAACACTCAGCTCTGTTTAGAGCCAAAGAGCTTTCAGAGAGGAGGGCACGACCCCACGCCTGAGCCGGACGCTTTAGAGAAGATGACGCACTGCTTTTCCTCTTTGACTAATTCATTTATTCCCTCTATTAACCCTTTAACACCCTACCCCCGTGGAGAATGGTGTAGCCACAGCTGTCCACGCTGCAGGGATGGCAGTGTTTGGTAAAGACTAACATTTCATGACGACATATTTTATTCTGAATTGTACATGTGGACAAAAAAGAATGGATATCCATGACATGGTAGTAATAACATTGTGGCATTGACGAGGTAGTGACTAGTCAATCAGGTATTGCCCTAAAGCATACTCTTCTTTATTGTCTATTTAACTGTAAATTGGAGGATAATTGACAAAATGAATCATGCTGTTATAAATAAGCCTTGAAACTAGCAATTGGGAAAGTGTACATTTTCCACTGAAGTAATGGGTCAAGTAAAAGTAAAGGTATTTCTCCCATACACTTCAATAGAATCGGACATCGTTTGAAAATCAAAGCCAGCTGGTTTAATGCACTTTTGCATTCACTCGGGGTTAGGGTTAGGATTAGAGGTAAGAAAAAGGAATGGAGGAGGGGGGTGTGATAGTCCAAACACCAGCCATTGTCACATGTTAAAGCCCTCGTTGCCTCCTCAAATTCTCCCCAGGTCCTATTTATCTTGGCACAAAACAAACTTACTTGCAACAGTGTCTGACCACCTTACCTTAAACTGCTGGCTTGCATAGCGTGGCTCCTCAGTTCCATCCTGTACTCGTCCTTTTGCTGAGGTCAGGTGAAAGTAAGGGTAAGTAAGTAAGTCTTATAAACTTCTGTACAAACTTTGTTCGAAAAACAGTGGAGTTGCCCCTTGCAGATATAATGCACTTCTACATTGGCTTCACTTTTCAGGCCCGGAGGTTGTCCCTTGCTTTTGAGATAATTCAGAGTGCTTTTATTTATTTTTTGGTTTCTAGTGAGTCCTGCGGGAAATGTCTGTCTCTTCCGATTCAAAATGTTAGCTTAAGTTAGCAGCTAGATGCTAATCATGTCTTCCTGCTGTTCGTTCTTGGTCACATTGTGTACCGTATTACTTTTTAAAGATTTTTCTCATGGAGAAGCTCAAAGTCAAAAGTCAAAGTCAACTTTATTATCAATCTTCCAGTTTGTGTGTACAGACAGAGAGATCGAAATACTGTGTCCCACAATCCCGAATATAAAAACAAATGTATATAAAATATGAAAACATGTGTGCAAATATGTATATAAATACAGCTACAACTGAAGCAACACTATGAGGTGAGGTTGAACAAAAACAATAAAGTTACGGGGCAGAAAACTAGTCTGAAAGATGCTCTGATCACATTTCAAGATAGAATAATGAAAAAACACCAGCTTGGCGGATGATTTGCTGTTTGTAACCCACTCAAAATGAAACACAGTCAAGAAAATAAGAACTGTTTTGACCTTTTGGAGAATGTTTCCTCACCAAGACGTATGACTCTTCAGGTCCGTTGAGGTACAGCATGACATCTGAGGCCCTGCTTGTGTGTTGTGGAATTTTACGCTTATTTGGAAAGCAAGTTGGGATTTTTCTAAATGATGTCACCACAAGGCTCAGGGGTGTAACTGCAGAATCTGCAAAGGTGGAGATCAGGCCGAACAGTGCTGTTCACATCCAAATAATACAAAGAATGTAAACGCAAAGATTGAGTTACTGAAAATAAGCAAGCAACAGGGAACAGGGGTTTGTAAAATAAACCTTCCCTTGGAATTTATTAATGTTTCTGCTTTGATTTGATTAAATAAATGGAGCTGAGGTGGAAGACAGTGATGAGAGTCAAGCTGAGTCAAACTTGATTATTACGCTCCTTTAAACAAAGTGAGTTTGTCTTTATGAAGCAAGACAGGACAAGAGACAAAAATAATATTTATGCTACTCTATACTTCTTCTCTAAACTTCAGATATGATTGTCCAGGACGTGATCGACGGGGCGATTTCATTTACTTAAGAATCTTCAAAAAATAGATGGGGAATGTACAACTCAGATAACCTAGGTCAAGGAGTCTAGTTTATTTTTAGATTCTTTTAAAATTGTGGGAAGAGCAGTATGCATATCCAACACAAAACACAACAGTTATATAAAGGAGTACATATGCATGCTTTAAACTTAAAATACCATAAAACAAATCTATACAAGCAGGTAAAATGGTAAGTTAAAACCAAAGTCCAGCACAGTAAGGAACCAAATGTATCCAACAGATGGAACAGAGGCTAAAACCAAGGTCCTGTACAGGAGGGTTAGGGTTAGAGGAAAGTAAAAAGGAAGAGATCTAGGAGTCCAAGAAGGAGGGGGAATGACTGTCCAAACACCGGCTGTCCATGTGTTGCAGCCCTCATTGCCTCCATGTCTTTAAATGTTGCCCGGGTCATCTCCGACACCTGGTGACACCAGTGAACAAAACAAACGTACTTGTAAGTGTTTCTGAGTTTCGTTGTCTTTTCACTTGACTTTCTCCTGTCCCTTGATTCCCGGTTGTGCTTTTGTAGTTTTTTGCTCTCATTTTAGCTCTTATCTAGAAACACAGCCCCCAGGAAGAGTGCATGGCTTTGAAGCACATTTCTATAGTGGCCAAACAGTGGTTTTACAATTTCTGTTTAAGTCACGCAATGCCATCGGGCCTAAAAATACTTTCCCCCATTAACTTACATTGGGAAAGCCAGGTCTGTAATTCAGCTTAATGTATTTTAAGTAAAGGATGATCTGGATAATTTGTTTTTGAGAGACTGGCCATTTTTGGCTTCATGCGCCCCTGAGCTACTCTCAAAGGGATGAACAGCGCCCCGTCTCCAATGCTATGTCCAGTTGTTTTGATAAATCCAAGGTAGAAATATTTTGTGGCCAGAGAGCGATCCTCCCCTCCTGGCATGCCATTGATCACTTTTTTACCTCCCTGAATTGTGTAGAGGTCAAAGATGTCTAAGCTGTTGAAGGGGATTAGTCATTTATTCAGTTTGAAGGACTCAAAGACAGAATAGTTCTCAAATAGGTTTGTTTTAAAACTAAAATATACTAGAACCACGCACTACAAATTAAATAGTTAAAACCTCTCACAAAGTAAACCAAAAAGTACAGTCATCTCCGGAATTAAACTTATTGCTCCACTACTTTTATTTTACAACTATGGTTGTTTTGCAATTAAGATTGTACATAAAAAACATACCAGCTTGTAAAATCTACTTCATTCCTGTCTTTATTGTCCCACTTGGGAAATTTGGCTCCGGCACATTAAAACAGACTCATCCATCCAATAAAAAAGATCACTTACAGGAGAAATGGCAGTAAAAAAGAAATATATATAAAAAACAAAACAATAAGACGGGGACTTTCTTGCTTGTAACTACAGAGGGTGCGGATTAATTGCTGCAATGCAAATTAAGTGATTTTATTTCACAAACTTAAATGGGATGTTTTAATCTAATTGCATCTAAGCCTGAGAAGTGAATACCCCCACCCTTACTGTATGTTTTCACAGACAACCCTATTACTTAGTATTAAAACAAAAAAGATTTGTTTAGGTACTGTATATGATATTTTTAATAAGATTTTCTTTATTTTTTAAAGCGCAAAGAAAATAATTATGCATGAAACATAATTAAATAAAATGAACAAATACAACTGTTGAATGGGTTAGATCTTTATTTATTACAGATGTAAATGTGATTTTGAATGAGCTTTTCTTCAGAATCAGCAATCCTTAAATTGTCCTACTGCAAAAAAAAGACCAAAAGGGACAGTGCGGATAAAAAGGAAAATACAATATTAAAATCAGATCATCAGAATCATCATGTATGTGTGCATGTTGTACCTTGAAGAAGTCAGACATCTTGACTACATAGGAATTTGCTAAGTATATTCTGCTTTAAGAATTGTTTTACTGTTGTTTAACTGTGTGTAATCTGTTAGTGCTACATTAAGTTATGGTTTTTGCACTTATTGTAAGTCGCTTTTGGATAAAAGTGTCAGCTAAATGATATGTAATGTAATTTAATGTAATAGAGAAGAAGCAGCATTATAAGGAACGTGAAAATATAAAGTGACTGAAGTAGCATCCCGTAATACTTCCAGTAAAAGAAGTTCCAGTTGAAATGTGTTTCTCTAATTAATTTAACCCTGAAAAAAGTAACAACAAAGCAGACTAAGGGGGGTGGGTGAATGATGTCTAACTACAAAAGCACACACACATACTAAAACAACATCACATGATCACCTCAGGGCCCATCAACAGAGATGTCAACCGGAGCAAATATATTGAGTTGTCTACCAAGGCCTAATGACAAACAAAGGCACGCACACACACAAACACAAACACACACACACACACACATGCACATTGAGTTCATCAGACTGGGAATTGATGCTGACAGAGGATGTGCTTCTCAGCTGGTGGTGTGAGCAGAGACAACACACTGTTCAAAGACAGATAGAGAGCATGCTTTTGCATACTCACTGCTGATATTAGCGCGCCTGCTAACACCTCGGCACAGCGGGCAAATAAAACCACTAATGATTTTTGCAAATGCGAGAGACAAAATCATTAAATATTGTGACAGACAATGTGTGTTGTTCTATTTAATGTGCATGCATGAGATATTATTATTTTCCTTAGAAATTGTCTCATTGTTTTTCGGGATGAGAAAGATAATAGGATCAGTTAATTTGTAATTAATGAGATTGCAATAGCAGTTAAATACATGGGATTCGTGATGTTAGGATATTCAGAATGATTCATTTTTAACATACATTTATGGGGAAGGGTACAAAATGGCTGCGATGATAATTGCTGGATTTAATGGTCTTAGATTTAACTAATGTTTCATATTTCTAACAAATTGTTTCCTCAGTTATGTGTTGTGTCTTTATAGTATACGTAGTGCGCCACATTGTGATCAACACGAGTAAAAGCATCTCTTTAAAAAGTGTATTTTGTGTGTTCTTCACTGTTATTGAGTGTTATTCAAATGTAATGATTGATATTTGCAGATAAATAAAAGTAAGAATAATTTATCCCACTTTAATTTAAAATTACTAGGAGTTTTTAACTTGTTTTGAACAACTCTTAATGTCAATGTTAATCAATACTCAGATATTTAACTAACCATAACCAAGGTCTTTTTATTTTATTGGATACATCTTGCGTATCATTCACTCCTTTTTTCTATTACAGTCATGTTTTTGATGCACTGATACATGTCAAATATTTTTTTAAATGTAAACGTGCTTAATTCGCATGTGTTTTGGTGCATGGGTGTTTTTTTATTGGCATCGATTTTGGAATTTGCAGCGCGTTTGTTTTGGGCCGTTGTTACGTCTTTGCCTCTGTCGGCCACCGTAAAAAATTACATTAATGAGTGTTTTGAAATGCCATTTTATCATATGTTTCTTAATGCTCTTAATGTCTTTCATTTTTGTAAAGCACTTTGAATTGCCTTGTGTTAGAAGGTGCTATATAAATAAACTGGCCTTGCCTTGTCTAAATGTAACTGAACTCAACTTAATGATACTTGTGCAACAGGGACAAATAAAATAATAAATATTAAAATGAATACATGAAACAAAATAACCACACAAGTCAAATATTTCCATCCAAGACCAATGAGACCATTAACCCACCATTGTGTTTTAATGTTTCAAATTACCCCTTCATCTACTGGTAACAAATATCTTCTCATCTTTGTCAGTATTTCCAACCATTATGTAAAGCAATGTCAGTGTGGTCTTTAAAGGAAGTAATAACATCATATGACTTGTGGGAAAGGAAAGCAGTAAAGCACATGAGCTCAGGAATTCTTTGAGGAGAAGAACAAAGGCTTTGGGGACTTTCTGTGGGTAGAAAACACCTCTGGGAATATACGCTTCTTTACGACGTACCCAACATAACTTTGGTGCAAACCATTTTATAATTGAAGCAGAACAATGGTAATGGCCTCAGATCATTTCATTTGCCTTTACTAGAAAACAGCTGATGTTTAACTATGTGACGCCACGTTTGGAGAAGCCGACAGACCAGACATACACACACAACCACACACACACAACCACACACATATAAATTGATTTTGATCACGTCCAACAAGGCCTGCACTCATTTGACATGTTATACAGTACGGTTTCATATAGTAAAATACAATACAAATTGGGCACGTGAAATACTAAAACACTAAAGGTCTGTGTGTCCGATACAGTTAATGTTTTTAAGGTTTTTTGTTGATTTATTCTTATTCCTGTTTGAGTATTGTCAGTTTTATCATAATGAGTCAACCTTTTCCTGTTTCTTTTAACATTTTAGCTTTATCTTAGTCAAGTACGTTTTCTTTTTTTGGCATTAGATTAAATCTCACATTTCTGTCTCTCCAAAGGATTACCTTGTTTTGTATTTTACATTTTTTTTGGTAAGTACAATTTAAGTAAGTTAGTTACCCTTTGCCTTCATATGGTGCATATATTTTTATCTTTCTTGGTATCTAGACACATGTATGTGTTGTTAGTGTAGCTCTACTGGTTTTATATGCTTAACAAAGAAACTACTATTTTGACAATGCAATTTATTTGTCAGGGATGTGTAATAAAAAAGCATATCGCCTTGATTTAACCTCCTTTCTAATTGACACTGGGGCAAACAAAAATTGCATAGTTGACGACAAGACTACACGGATATTTCATCCTACTTAGATTTGACTTTTTCCAGAGTGGCAACATCACTGTTTTACACAATAGAATACACACATATATATTTGGAAAAAGTTGTGGTGTAGTAAATTGTTGTAAAAGGTTACAAGGACAAATATAGAAAAGTTAGTTACATACTTACTCTACAAAAGTAAATGTTTTATAACAATGCAAAGTGAAAATGGCTTATAATGAATTATTTAAAGAGAGAATGTGTGCATATGGTTTATCACTGTATATGATTTGCAAACCTCTCTCTAAATGAGGTATTTCACATGCGCGTGTCACGTACATGTATGCACATAATACATGTAAGACTAATGAACAGGGAGTATATCACTCCCCTCTGGCTACACAGAGATTCAGTATGCGTACATGTACCTGCGTGTGCTTCTGTGCAGGTCTCTGTGTTTGCACATGTGTAATGAATGACCTCCACCTCAGGGCTGTCAGCATATTTTTCTTATTGATAATCCTGCTGTTTCTCCACAGGCCCCCGTGCAGGCTTTGTTAAGTCAGTTTCACTGTTGGTTGCATGCTTCATGCCTGGGAGTATCCTCAGGCCAGCTAGCTGTAAACCAGGCTGGTTTGTATTTACACTCCTTAATCCCCACTGTGCAGCCACCCTAGTGCACACACTACAACCTTCAACCGAACATATCAGCGTCAGAACTGTATGTTTAACTGCTTATTACTTATTTTTATCCATTTAACAACATTCTTATACTATATACAAAATGGATCAAAAGACTGACTTTTTAATTACTTATTCAGCATAGTAACATAGTGGGATAAGGACAATTCAAGAAAGGGTCTTCTTTCTATTATTCCTATCTTTCTTAAAATGTTTCAGCAACAACTGAACATTAAACCTTCATAAAAAATGATTGCATGAGTATTGTACCATTCTAAAATGTTTTAGGGGGCATGAGTGGACCAAACAATAACCTATCAATGCTAATACTATGCAAGGTTTTTTGCCAAAAGAGTGATTTGTAGAGATATTTTGATCTATTTCGGCTGAAACAATATCTAAATAAAATAATCCAGCTGCAAATGCGTTTCTCACCGCCCAACGCAAACACATGGTCTAAATATACACATTTGTACAGTATCTAATATCCAAGTCTCTAGATCATAAATATATCCTGCACCACGAGATCCTGCTGTCCTTCTACCTTGTGTGTCTTTATTATGTTTGTGAACCCTATTATCATTCAGGCCTCTGCCAATACAAACCCTTAAGTAGTTATTGGTGGCTGCAGCCATTCTGATCTTCATAATATCATAATATCATGTTCTCTGAGGAAACAAAAGGAGAACTTGATCTTTCATTTATGGCCTTTTTGTTATTATCAGGGGCTCTATTCATTTTTAAAGGCGCTGACTGTAAAAACACACACAGTGTTCTGAAACAGATAGGTATGTTAGGGAATATAACATTTGTCCTACAGACAACCTGCCTTGAAATTCTCAACACATTCAGTTTAAAGTTATAACTTCAGCAATTAGCTGTTTGGGTCTACATATCATCTGCTAAGAAAATAGTGAAAAACAGAGATGCATGGCTGTCTGGAAGGTATTGCCAGATAACAGGTCTTAACAAACCTTCTTCTAATTAACCTCGTTGTATAATACTATGAAAGATACAACTCGAGAAAGTTATGCGGTTGCACTTGCATTTAATTTAATTGATGTTTTGGCAATTAAACAGTAGAATTATACAATTTACATTAAAAGTATGCATACCACATTTACATGTACATTTTTATTTAGCTGGAGCTCTGTTAGTTTGGTCGCCCACTTGGCCTACACAGTTTTTATATTGAAATGAATGAGGGGTCTGTATTATTTCACACAGTGCTAATGTCAATCCCAAAATGGCTCTTATTTTGAAGCTTGCACTGAATCTTTGAAAGCGTCTCTCTACTTTCAACAGGCAAAAAGGTACTCCGCTAGCTAAATGCTAAAACATTTCAGACACAATGGAAACATTTAGCAAAAGGTCTATTCTGCTGCTAGAAATGAGGAAGTCCCTACCTTTCAGACCTCATTCAAATACAAACTCTAACTTGTTCTCTGTTGGGGTTAGACACCATTATTGGTTATTCTGAAGAGATACACAAAGACGGAGCCAACACTGTGATTTAGAAGCGATGGGACGCTCTCTTAAACCACCAGGACATGTCTCTTCTTCACATTTTTGGCCAAATTCTCCACTGTGTTCTTGACCCTATCGGCATGTCCTCGTTGATATTCAGTGCTTCGCGTGTTTCCCGTGGTATTTTGTCTTGTTAAGAGAGTAAACAACTGCATTCACACATAAAATGTCCATGTTCCATGGGAACGTCCATCCCAGTCTGCGTTAACTTCTATTTGTGTGCCTTTTTATTCTCTCTTCAGTGACCCTCTCCTGAATTTTGCTCCCACTGGCCTCTCCTCCCAGAAGCCCCTGCAAGGAAGGCAATCCAACCCTGCACAGGAAACCAGTCCGCCTGTTATTGCTGGCAGCCATTGGAGTAGCCATGTTTTAATATTTATCTACCAAACCCCTTGTACCATATAAATCAGGGTGCAGAGGGGCAATAGTAGACCTTACCCACAGTTACAAAAACCACAAACGTCCTTTCACAGGAAGGAAAGGTAAATAGTTCAGCAGATTGGCAAAGGGTAAGGGATCAGCAGTGCCAACATACAAAGTGAGGAGAGAGAAATGGAGACTGTGCAGGGGAAATGAAAAGAAAGATGTTCTGTTCTTGATTGAGACTAATCAGAATCACATTTTCTTTAAGGATAATAAATGACATCAGTTTTCCTTCATAACGTTGTAGAAATACAGACTATGAATACACCGTTTGTCACTATTCAACATAACATCTGTCAGTATTTGCTGGAGAAAAATTGTTCTGCTTGGAAATAATTCTATCTATTCATTTATTTAGGGGATTTTATACCATTCCAGTTGTCATATGACACACAGCATAACTAATGTGTTTCTGTATAACTCCCTTTTGTGAGCCTTACAGAGTATACATAATCACATTTCAACAGATGGGGCAGACTGAAAAGGCAGCCAGGAGCAACATTCCCAAAGCAGGCTCGGGATTTAGCTTTTAGTTCACAGAAACTTAAGCTTTTGTTGGAATTAAACGTCTTTTTTTCCGGGTATCAAAGCTACACAGAGCAAAAGCAAAAAACAGTTGCTGTACAATACAGTCTTGGAACCGATCAGCTATTGATCGACCTCAATGGGTAATACAAGTATTTCAAGAGTTTGGATGTAGCCAGCGGATATCCAGAGGGAGAACCTCAAACAAGATGAGAGACTGGAGTTAGAGTCCAGAGATGTCTACTAACTGATTGTTCCACAAGAAGCCCTATGACACGCTCATTTCGGTAACAGAAAGCTAAATCATTGTCAGAGAGACAATTAGTTTCAAGATTATGACACACATTTCTCTCTTCAGTCTGTTTACCCACATTCAACCAAAGCAAGCTCGAATGTGATTGGTCAAAACTACTCGAACAACAGGTAAACCAGAACGCTTCCGATACGAAAATGTTGCTCTGTTGCTTACTTCATATGCAAAAGTTGTTAAAAGATTATTTAGAATAAAGCTTCATTAATGAATGATCAATAGTTATCTGTGATGCATCGTCACCCGACTCCCAGGCTGAGACTGACAGCTGGATTTATCCGTCGCTTCCACAGCAAAGGCCAAAATCCAGAGCAGCGGTTTAGTTAATCCTACTGGGCTAACAAATTGGCTCTTATCTCTCCTCTGAGGAATCAACTTGTCAGATCACGCAGATAGAGCTTGCAATGAAATGGCACAGTGCACACTGTTTAAATACATAAAGCCATTACCGTGTCATGCCGGAACTATTGCAGTTCCCTGGGTCCAATAAACCCGGTTTCAGCTGGGCGTACGGATCAGCAGCCTTGGAAGTATTAACCGGCGTCCCAACATGGATCCTGTCACCAGCTAATATGTCAGTTGTGGGTTTTTTTAATCCCACACTTAACAGGAGGGAAAACACTCACGCCATTCAGTTCTGACATATCCTTGAGAAAGTCAGAAACAACCAGTGAACCAGTTCACTGAGAGGCCAGCATATCGCAGAACCCCCAGAAGCATACAAATATAGTGTTACACCGTGTAATTAATAAACGGTGCATGATTTATGTGTTTTTAGTTTTGCTCATATATATCATCATTTTGCTTAAGAGCAGGGGTAAAGGTGTGCGGAAAAACGGTGCATGATTTCTGTACAAACCCTCAGCTGGGTTAACACCGGGGCATTTGTGCCCGTCTCAGCCAATGAAAAAGCACAAAGCTGTTTCTAGGTGTCCTTAAGGCCCGGTATCACAGGGAGTATCTCATTTCAGGTATGCTACACATGCTCAGCCCTCCTGTCTTTTTATAGAAAGCCCAGATGTTTATTGGAAGATTTATAAGCAGCTGAGCTGAATGTCTGGAGCTAACGCTGTGTAGCAGACCGTAGATTTTAGTCTGGCACTCTGTTATTGCAGGTTGCTAATTCTTTCAGGAGCGTGCAGTCTGAAGAGGAAGTATATGGGGCTCAGAACAGTAACAGCACCCACAGGGCTGATAATGTCAAAAGCAGCCTTGATCAAACCTGTTCTGAGACACTGAGAGGCTCCACTTTTTGTTGTTGTTTGTGCTCAAGTAGGCACAGGAGGTATTGAACATGCTGCTAGTTTGCCTGCCTGTTCATCTGTGTGCGAACAAGCACCCTCTTGAGTATTTTTATCTGTGTAATTTTGTTAGTGAAGCAGGGAGGAGATCAGGAGAGGGAAAGAGAGGGGGGCAGACAGAGAGGAACTGAAAGATACTACAGGAGAACGCTGAAAAGATTTAAACCTTGTACACACACAATATTCTAATCTATACCTATCACCCCTTCCATATAAACTGCACATTACATAGAAAGGAGAAAAAGAGAAAACCAAAGGGGACTGAAGTGTGTGTGTGTGTGTGTGTGTGTGTGTGTGTGTGTGTGTGTGTGTGTGTGTGTGTGTGTGTGTGTGTGTGTCAGACCAGCACTCACCTGGAGTGAGCTTCATGCATGAAGTCTGTTTGAGCAAAAATCCTGGAGTTTATATTCATGTAAAATATCCAAAATTCTTCAGAGGACAGAGGGAATTCTCCTAATTTTAAATAGTGTCCATATAGAGCACTGACTGAGGCAGAAAACATTTAATTAAAATGTTGTTCTTGAGGGAGACGTTGAGCAGGTTTAGAAAATAATGAAATATTTTTCTCCAATATTGATAACATTTGAAATAATTAAAATGCATGTCGACATGTGAAAATTATCCTCCTGAACAAAAGGTCTGAGTATCATAAACGTTTGTTTCCACACAGATTATTTTCTGACATAATACAATCCTGTCATAACGGACGGCCTGAAGTTTGAACTACGAGAAACACTTTTAAAATCAGCTCATTCTCAGAGTTTCATAGATTATTAAAGTAGTTTTATTATTTTTTTGGACATAGCAAATGACAGTGATACATTTATTACAGTGATCTTGCTCATCTTTATAATTTCTGAAGTCTTCTGCTACACGTGTGCGTCAAAAAAACTGAGCACAGTTAATAAGAAATAAGAACACCTTCTTAATTAAAAGTAGGTAAGGGTATGGATTTGAACACATTTCTAAAATACACAATAAAGCAGAATCCTTTAAAAAAGTAAAATTATTGCAAAATACAAACAAACTCTTAAAAATCTATAGAACTTTATTTACACAAAATCACTATCACTAACGCGATGAATTGTTATGAAAAACCTCTGATTTTATAAACTTTACTTTGTTTAATTTGTAAATCACAAACACCAACCCTCAATGTGCGCGAGATCTACAAATCCAACACTAGGTGGCGCTGATTCATTTGCCCACCAAATAAGATTCGCACTTTGGGAATTAAATATGTTACCTTAATTGTCTACATATTCCATGGGTTGATGTGTCTTTGGTTTCAAACTGTACCGACTGATTGGACTTTTCAAAATAAAACAAATTTGTTTTTAAAGATCTACATCTTCAGTAGGGACCAATGGGCTTGGAGCTGACAGGAAGTCAGGAAATATGAGGCACTTACACATTGTTGATGACGTTCGGAGTAAAAATAACAAGCTATACTTTATATTGTTGGTTTGAAACTGGTATAAGAGCTGATAAATCCATGCGTGAAAGATGAGTTCCTTGGAGCTGCTACTTTGCTCCCTGAACTCCTTTCTCTTCAACTGCGGGAACACCCAGGTTATAAAAATCCAGCTCAATGTCCTCCTGTCGGCCCGATCTCCGCCCCCTGGTGGCCTGGAGAGACATGACAACACACAGATGTGACTTCCTGCATCACTCTTCACTTCAGTTCAATAAAGACAGACTGCAGTGTTCATTCAGTCAGCGGTGTAAACAACAGACATGTCTCAGTACCTTACAGTAGGAGTACAGGCCGACGGTCACCAGCAGCAGAGTCAGCGGCAGGACGACCGCTCGGATGATAAAAGGTGCTGGATCTGATCAAACACATGGACAGCAACTCATCAAGAGTCCAATAGCAAACACACACTGTAGAGACCTGAAACCTAAAACCAATTAAGCATGGAGACTCATCTCTACATTTATATTACAATCAAATATATGTTCTCCATATCTTCATAGTAACCCCAGCCCTCTTAAAGGTTTTGTTTGTGTGAATTTGTTGGGGTTCCATTCAAGACAGTAGGATTGTACGGATAAGCTGCTAGCTCTGTATAGTTACAATTAACAGTCAGTAGTCATGTCTGTACTCCTATGAAAACTACAACTGATTGGAGAACCAACCGGAATGGTGTGGAAACAGCTACAGAAAAATAAAATAAAGGGAGATAAAAAAACAACTGGAAGACAAGATAGCTTTTTTCCATAAACTGAGTTGGGAGTTGGCCACCGCTGGATACCACCGGACTCTGGAGCAAATAAGCAACAAGCTAAAAAAACTCAAGAAAGACTACCGGGATCATTGTTGTTGTTGTCGATATGAGGGATAATCGCGCCATGTGGGTGTCATAGAAGGCACGTAAACGTTTACGTGATGACGCAAACGATGAGACAATGACGCAGCTTCACTCGAGCTCCACTCGAGCTCCACTCAGGCTCTGAGCGTGGTGCTACAGAGAATAACTGGTTCAGCACCAGAAAAGCAAAAGAACGGTTCTTGAACCGGATCTGGTTTGGTGGAAAAGGGGCATTATACATCCGTGATCAAAGCTGTGAACAGGAACTCAGTTTCACTGGTTACAAGTAGCTGCCTGAATCTGCTTCAGGACTCTGCTACTGGTATACCAGTTGTTTTACTCAAACTGATTTGGCTTATTTTAAGCTGCAGGATTCTTGCTGTTCTGGATTCATATCTTCATGGTTCATTGCACTTATTGTAAGTTGCTCTGGATAAACATGTCGGCTAAATATGATGTAAAGGGTGTGACTGCTTCATGGACCTGCTCACAGTAAAATACATCCTCAGTCCTCTCCAGCGTTATCCTGGTGAGCATCATGCATTGTCTTAAAGTAAACTGTAACATCTTACCTGTGACAATGACGGAGAGCAGACGGCTCTCAGAGGAGAAGTCCTGAGAAAAAGCAGAGACGTGATAAACACAGCTGTAGCTTCCTTGGTGGGCGTGCTCTACAGAAGGAAACAGGAAGTGGGCAGAGTGATTGACAGCTGGCTTTGAGTTGTAGTTGTGGGCTAAGCTGGAGGAGGTGAAGTTGAGCTGGAAGGAGCCTCCTGGGTACTGAGGCTGGATGGAGCAACTGATAGTGAAGGTGGAGCCTCTGATCATCTGGAACCCCTGCTGCTGGGCCTCGGAGACCCTGTCCATGGAGGAGGACAGAGAGATGTTGGGCTGAAACAGCAGATCTATCAACAAATAGAGAGGACACATTCACCTTCAACAAAAAGGATGTGATGTCAGGATGCTGACTAACAAAAGACTGAGGACATGATTTCATAGATGAAGTCACAGATGGGCTTACCTGAGCAGGTGAGATTCATGAAGTAGTTAGAGTTAATTGGTGTTGAACACTCCCTCAGAGAAGTTCCAGACTGAACACAGTAAGGTCTGATCTTCCACACAGATCTGCCTGAGGACTCCTCTCTCCGTCCTACAGAAACAGCAGAGCCACAGTTGAGCTCTCTGCAGGCAGCATCTGCTGTCTTCAGGCTCCAGAGAGAGTTAGAGAAGTCCACTGGTCTCCAGTCTGACTGATGTTTCACCTCCAGTGTTCCTGCACAGCGACTGTCTGCTCCCACCAACCTGACAGACTCTGAACAGAGACAAGAGAGTCATCAGAGAAATAATGTAACAAGTTTCATGAAAACAGAAATGAACCAAGCTGCAGCCCCTCTTCTACCTGAGCAGGTGAGGCTAACAGCTCTGCCAGGTGAGCAGGTGTTTCTCTCTGAGCCTGAGCTTCTACAGTCCAGGAGAGCAGACTCATGGCCTCCACACTGGAACTCTTTGGTCGACATTGGAGCCTCCTTTTCTCCATAGAGCGCCCCCTGGAGGACTAAAGGAGCCCCACAGTCAAGCTCCCTGCATACGACCTCTGCATCCTGCTGGTCAAAGTCAGCCTCACACACTGAGGACCACAACGGGTTAGACTGGTCAGACTTCACCTCCAGTCTGCCTGAGCACAGACTAGTCCCATCCAGCAGCCTGACAGAGTCTGGAGAGGAAAGAAGATAAAACAGAGAGAGGGGAAAGACACAGAATAAAAGAGGTGTAATTAAACAATATTTCAATGATTCAAACTGGACTCAGTTCCAACATCTAATAGAATCTTACAAGTCGTATCCATTGGTGAACACTTTCACTGTGTCTTCCAACAATAACACATCATCATCTGCAGATTGCTGTTTTCTGCTCCTTCTGCTCATGTACTCAAACATCTCTGCTCTCACTCAGAGACTCTAAAACTGTTTTATTCTTTCTTATTATTTTTGACAAGAGCTGATCCTAGAGTACAAATCTGTTTAGAAAATGATTTGTGAAAGATTAATGTGACGTGGTCAGGACTCTCTCCTTCTCAAGGTGAAGGAAGCCTCAACGAGCCCCGGCTGAGCTGAGCTGATCAAATCACCTTTTTTCCAATGAAATTATTTCCATTCAGGCGAGGCCTAGTGTTGGTTCAGAGCTGGTTTAACTTGTGAATCTCCTAAGAACCAGTTTGATTTTCACCGAGCAGAGCCCTGTAGGAGCCACGTCATGAAGTCACCTTTACGTCGCTGCTTTTCCCAGCATCCCCAACTGGAATATCCCTCACAACAACAACAACAACAACAACAATGGTGGACTGTGTGGTCTCTGTGCTTCGGTAACAACTTTTTATTGTCGCCATTAACTGTTGTTGCTTAACACAACTGTTATAGATGATGTCATGAATTATGTTATTGATGATGTCACAGATGGGCTTACCTGAGCAGGTGAGATTCAGGGTGTTGTCAGAGGGATATAATATTGCACACTCCCTCAGAGCAGATCCAGACTGAACACAGTCAGATCTGATCTTCCACACAGATCTGCCCGAGGACTCCTCTCTCCGTCCTACAGAAACAGCAGAGCCACAGTTGAGCTCTCTGCAGGCAGCATCTGCTGTCTTCAGGCTCCAGAGAGAGTTAGAGAAGTCCACTGGTCTCCAGTCTGACTGATGTTTCACCTCCAGTGTTCCTGCACAGCGACTGTCTGCTCCCACCAACCTGACAGACTCTGAACAGAGACAAGAGAGTCATCAGAGAAATAATGTAACAAGTTTCATGAAAACAGAATGAACCAAGCTGCAGCCCCTCTTCTACCTGAGCAGGTGAGGCTAACAGCTCTGTCAGGTGAGCAGGTGTTTCTATCTGAGCCTGAGCTTCTACAGTCCAGGAGAGCAGACTCATGGCCTCCACACTGGAACTCTTTGGTCGACATTGGAGCCTCCTTTTCTCCATAGGGCACCCCCTGGAGGACTAAAGGAGCCCCACAGTCAAGATCCCTGCATACCACCTCTGCATCCTGCAGGTCAAAGTCAGCCTCACACACTGAAGACCACGACAGGTTAGGCTGGTCAGACTTCACCTCCAGTCTGCCTGAGCACAGACTAGTCCCATCCAGCAGCCTGACAGAGTCTGGAGAGGAAAGAAGATAAAAAAGAGAGAGGGGAAAGACACAGATAAAAGAGGTGTCATGAAACAATATTTCAATGATTCAAACTGGACTCAGTTGCAACACGAGTTCCTCATTAATAACAGAACACATCTTTTATAACAACACAGACTGCTATTTTACCATCACATCGACGTATTGCACTTTAACAAGTGGTATCCATTTGTGATCACTTTCACTATGTATCATCATCTGCAGATTTCTCTTTTATGCTCCTTCTGTTCGGGTATTCCAACATCTCTGCTTTCACACAGAGACTCTTTAATGTATGTGTTTAGTATAAGTTGTTCTTGGCAAGTGTGGCATCATCGTTGAATTCAAGCTGTTGTTTATAAATTGATTTTGTGCGTTCCATAAGATTATGAATTGTAGCATTATTTATTGTATTGTGAAAAAAATGAATATATATAATACCTGAGCAGGTTAGATTCAGGGTGTAGACAGAGGAATATGGTTCTGCACACTCCCTCAGAGAAGATCCAGACTGAACACAGTCAAGATTGATCATCCACACTAGTGTCTCTGAGAATTCTCTGCTCTCTCCTACAGAAACAGCAGAGCCACAGTTCAGATCCCTGCAGGCAACTTTTGCTTCTTTCAGGGTCCTGAAAGAGTTAAAGCCCCATACTGGTCTCCATTCTCCTGATGTTTCACCTCCAGTGTTCCTGCACAGCGACTGTCTCCTCCCACCAACCTGACACCAGGGTCTGAACAGAAACAAGAGAGTCATGTAATTGAATTGCTTTTAGCAGAGGGAGGGAATGATTAAATCATTAATACAAAAACATAAATTAAATATTAATTGCTCTTAATGATGTATCATCATAACACATTGATTGATACAAAAGGACCTGACATGGACTCATCACACAAACACCACCACTGTATAATCAGGAATAGTGGTACTGATGAAAAGGTGCTGATGGGTTGTTGTTTACATTTGAAATATATCCTGTTTCACTAACATGGTGATATGATAAAGGATAAAACTAGGAACAGCACTTAGTGGGGAAGTCTTTCAACTACATCATGATATATGTTAAAGGGTTGTTTTCAGAATTAAACTACTTTATTAGTTATTTAAACTGAGCAGTTTACCTGTTGAGCTGCGTCCCTCTTGGAGTCCTGAGGAGAAAATCAGAAGATACGGTCATTTTGTACAGAGTTTTCTATTATGTCAGAAACATGTCTGTGAACTCACTCTGGAGTCCTTTCAACAGGACTAAAGCTGAGAATAACATGTTAATACAGAAAACACAAATCAGTTTATTTAGAGTTAAAGCAACAGTTAATTTCAGGAAATATGCTTCTTCAATTTAAATGATTAATGGTGCAACATCATCACACTTAAAATGTTTTACAGCAACAATAAAATAGCGATCGTCAATTGTTGTCAGAAAAAATCTATTAATAGTGTATTGTGGAATTAGGAGGAACCACACCAGAGAAAATAGATGCTGCCAGTTCCCACCTACTGCTGTCACCTGAATGCCTCACTCTCTTATCACTAACTGCAGACATTATCTCACTAACCCAAACCTATACAAGAACTACAGCACGGTCACAAAACTTCTCGTAACCACCGCTAAACTAAAGGCTGCTAATGTTGGGTGTTATGAAATGTAGTCGTCTCATTTAGACACTTGTTAGCAACCACCATTTTTAAACTGACGTATTTTATTCATAGCACAAAACATTAAAATCCCTCCCCTTATTTCAGGATATCAACCAAAAACACATTCAGAAATCTGCTTGGATCCTTTCAAAATGACAAAAAAGAAATAATCCAAACTTTGTTGAGTTTAGACTGTGACAGAAAGAGGAAATAAGGTAAATAGTTTCAGTTTTAAGAATCAGCACCTTCTGACCCGATGTCTCCTGCTCCTCTCTTCCTCTATCTTTGATATTTTATAAGAAAAGAGTTCTGTTTGCAGAGCATGGGCTCCCACTGATGCTGTGTGTATTTGTGTCTTCAATAGTCTGTGTGTGTGTGTGTGTGTGTGTGTGTGTGTGTGTGTGTGTGTTTGTGAAAACTTGTGTATGTAAGATAGTCTGTAAAGTACCTCAGTGCCTCAATGTGTATTTGTGTGTGTGTGTGTGTGTGTGTGTGTGAGTGTGTGTGTGTGGTGTGTGTGTGTGTGTGTGTGTGTGTTTGCACATTTGTGAGTGTGTGTTTTGTATTTGCATGTGTTTGTGCATGTCTGTGTGTTGTTCAAATGTGTTTTTGTGAGTGCATGCGTGTGTTTGTTAGTACGTATGTGTGTGTGTGTAGTGAGAGTTTGTATGTGTGTGTGTGTGTGTGTGTGTGTGTGTTTGTGAAAACTTGTGTATGTAAGATAGTCTGTAAAGTACCTCAGTGCCTCAACGTGTATTTGTGTGTGTGTGTGTGTGTGTGTGTGTGTGTGTGTGTGTGTGTGTGTGTGTGTGTGTGTGTGTGTGTGTGTAACTTTGTAAATGTTGCACACAAAATTATAAAAAAACATGTTCTAAAAGCACATCCCAACCACACACACATCACGAGTGATAAGGACATGCAACATATTGAACAACAACTCGCAAACTTTTTGTTTATGCGGACCACTATTTATTATCAAGGATTTTCGCGGACCACCTCATATGCAAACCGTAAAAATAAGTACATATATAAACGTAGTGTTAAAACGCCGATATTTTTTTATAGTTAATTATAGACAATCAAAAGTAAATTGAAGCCTATTTGATACTTTTGTGACCGGTGTCTGTCTGCGTTGTGTACGTTTCTCAAAGAGGACGGCGGACGGTATTTTAATTAGGTCATCCCAAACAATGCCACAAGTGCGCACGCGCGCAGTGCACTCACAAAACGGGCAGACAGGTCTACAAAAAACTACCGGTATGCTCCTACTTTAGTTACTGTACTGCAAAAAGCAGACGGCGCTGCGCTCAACACCCACACACACACAAACACACACACACACACACACACACTCAAAACCATGGACACACACACACACAAACACACACACACACACACACCCACACTCAAAACCATGGACACACACACACACACACACACACAGGCATATAAGTAACATAAACAATGTATAGGCCTAAGTTGCATAAAGGCTTGAGCTACAGTATTGCAACTAAGCAGACAGCGCTGCTTCTCTCTCTCTCTCTATCTCCACTTTCAAAATCTATTTAAATCTCAAAACAAACAAAAAACAAATTAACTTATTAAATAAACGAAACGAAAAATATAGCCTACTAAAGGTGGATCTAGAAAAAATATGCATGGGGTGGCAAGTGGGTGGCAGGAGATTTTGAGGGGTGGCATCCCCTGGCAGAAGTATATGCTGATTTAATCGCAGTCATATCAATCAATGTTAACTTGGAAAGCGACAATATTGTTCACCAATCATATTTCCACGCTCGCGCCAGGGCCGGGGGAGGGGTTACAAGGCTCGTGTCTTGTGGTGCATTCACTTGCACTCGGATATTAGAGATTTTCTCTCATAAATGTCCGAGGAGCCCAACGACCACTACTACCCCACTGCCTGATATCATTAGAAGGCTAGGAATCTCCTCTTTCCAACAGTGTATACAACTCAAAATGTGTCTTCGGGTCCCCGAAAATCCTTGATAATAAAAAGTGGATTTTATTTAGCTTTTTTCCACGGACCACCTGCAGTACCCTCGCGGACCACCAGTGGTCCGCGGACCACAGTTTGAGAACCGCTGTAAGCACATCCCAACCACACACACATCACGAGTGATAAGGACATGCAACATATTGAACAACAACTCGCATCACACTGTTGCCCCTTCCTCACCAAAGCAGTTCCAGGGCCAGTTCGGAGCTAGTGCCCGATTAAGCACCGGTTCTTCCTGTTTCCACCGCAGTGAGGCCGGCTCTTGGCCCCGAAAACCGGTTCTTATCTTGCCCCACTTGACTGCCCGTCAACAACCAAATACGTCACGCTTATGTCGGAGGCTGGGGCAAGATTAACCTCAGCAATAACAGTTCATGGCGAGTACGGCAAATTAAAGTTTTTACAAGCAGTAGTGCTAAACAAAGTGACTAGAACGCGACCACACACTTATAAAACACACTTACATAAAGTGAGGCAACACTAACCAGGCTTAGTGTGATGCTGTTTGTTTTTACCTTACTTTTAATGACCATCCATTCGCTGTTATTTCAAAGACCAGCACACTGCCTCATAAGTTTTCCTGTTGTTTTTTATTATAGCAGCTATCAGGTGGAATCAGTACATGGGCTACACAAGTAAAATCATAAAGAAAAATACGCTGGTTAAATGTGCCTGTAGAAAACGACTAATGCCACAATATGATAACAAACTTTCAAGATAATCAGATTAGCTTTGGTTGCTATGCCATAATCACCTGTCTAATACCAGAGAAACTTTAATAACGGCGTTGTGATGCCAAACAGCGTGAATTCAGTCTGAAACACATTCACTTATGGAGTTGGGGGATATGCATTAGTTGATTGTGTGACGGACTGAATTACTGCTCTCCAGTGGATGCTGCCGTGAGTTAACGGTAGACTAAACTCCGGTGGACGAGCAGCACTGCAGCGGTCGGTAAATGCAGCTGAACCACATTAATAAACATTATTACATGGTTTAGTTGAATACTCTATTCTGATTGGTCAATTCAGAACACGTGACACGTTGTTAATCCAGAACAGACAGACCGCATTCAAGGATTTATTGACCGTTGTTAAGGACGCTTACAAAGAAGTTCGGTCGATTTAACTATATACAGTTTGGCCGAAAAGCAAACTGCATGTAGTTTGCTTTTCAAACTGGGACAAGAAAAACAGCGGAGAAGTAACGGGGCAGAAACCCTCCTTTTTACGCAACGGTCCAGACATAAACATCAAACGGCGACACATATTCAGTTGCCAGTTACTTTGGCATTAGGGCAGGGGTATCTAGATACTTTCCAAGCTTTGACATAATGAATTGTGCTACTTTTAAAGCAAGCAGCGATGTTTTCAAATCTGTAATCAGAAAGCTCCTCAAAAACGCTATCGAAGCAGTTCCTGCCATTGCTACGTTAGTTCAAACGGTAACAACGGACTATTTTTCTTTGCGGATACATGTCATTTTAAATAAATAATAGCGTACTATTTTTTAAATCAATAAAAACATTTTCTAAATCTATAAAAGCATTTCAATTAATATTGGGAGTCATATCGTTACTTTGTTGAGAATGTGGCCATGTAATAAGCGGGATAATGTGCAGCGACTTGGTCATTATGGGGAAAAGAACACCCTTCATGCAGATCTAGATCCCTCCGCTTCGCGTCGGGCTCCTGATCAGCCTGTCGGGTGTTCTTTTCCCCATAATGACCGTGTCGCTGCACATTATCCCTTATATGAACCACAGCTTCGTACAATTAATAGCAACATGAACATCGACCCGACGCAGTGCCCCATGGTTGTTGTTGTTGTGACAGGCGTTGCTGAGAAAATCAGCGGCGTAAACGGTAAAGTCATGATGCAGCACCAGTCGGGCTCTAGGCGGTGGAAACACAACTGGGGCAGTGGTAGAGCACAACTCTGAGACACACTATCTAAAGACACACTCACTGTGGAGGCGTTAACGTGGCCTCCAGTGAAAAAAAAACGTAATTCCTCAATATGACTGAATATAAACACACCGATGTGAAGTTCAATAAAAAATATATTTACCCGAAGAAAAATAGAATAGAAGTGGATTCCTACCTGAGCCCCACAGCAACAGCAGCAGCAGCAGCTGATCCATGTCAGTCGGTCTGTTTGTCTGTCTGTCTGTCCCTCTATTCTGAGCATCTCATGTCTTCGCTTTATATCAGCGTACAGGAAGAGGTGAAGCTTCATTGGAAAATATCTAATCGTGTATAAGTCGTTTTCATATCAGATCGTATATATATCTGATTGTTATATATCTGATCATATATATATCGTATTTATATCTGATCGTAACATCACGCCTCTCTTCTCCCACACAGTGTTTCCACATTGAGGGGAATTATTAAACGCTAGTCATTAGCAGTAAAACAAGTAGACTTAAATGTGCAATTTCAAATAACATTCTCTTTCACATGCCTTCAGAATGACTCAAATTGGATTTTGCTGCCGAATATTTTTAATCAAGCAACTCCAGAACAAAGAAAATAACTCAACAAAGACAGGTGCAAAAAACGAAGTCTTGTTATACTAAAGTATAACAAGGATACAAAATCCAGGCAGGCTAAGTAAAGGATATGGTTAAACCAGAGTCCAGCGTAAAAACAGGCAAAGATGTAACAGTCTTGGTTGGGACTATGGAGTGGTTTTGTAATCCTCATTAATATAGAATAAAAATGATAGGTAAGCTTGATTCAAGGTGTGAAATCTCAGGAATCAACCTTGTTTCAGACAACAACAACAAAAACGGTATGTGAAGTCCGCTACAGTGAGTCTCTGTCACTTGATAAGGTTTTTCTGTCGGCCATGTTTTCGGTGGATCATGCTGCCGTCCAGTCCCTCCCTGTTTGCGCTGACACACACATCTGTGTGATCATTAATTGTGTTCCTGCCACGCAGTAGTATAGATCTATAGAAGGAAAAATTGTTTGGACATTTAGATTTTCAGTTTTTCCACTGCCTTTATCAAATCGGTACATTAAAGAGGATTTAACAATATATATTCAACTTTAGTTCACTTCCCTGAACTGCATTTCTGAGAAACTGATCATCAAGATGCTGATGGATTACAGATTACAGAATCCGTTTCCTGTTTCCATGACGACCCGATAGCGTGCGATGTGCGATCAGATTAAAGGTGTCTGTGTGAGCAACAAACTCTGTTGGGGGGGGGGGATCCAAGCAATACATCGATGAGCACTACAACAGAAACAAGGACTGTATTCACAGAGGTCCAAAAAGCACAAGTTTGCATTTATACAATAACCATTATGTGGTCTATAAACCACACATCACATTAAATCTCCTGTTTTTGGTCCTACCCCTCAAGGAAATAGTTAGCTTTTTAAATGCTAAATGTTTTACTTTGTTACCAGCTAACTGTGTGTCTGCCAGAACATTGATATCTAGGTGATAATTATGTGCAGGGTTATACTAGCGACCTCTTTTACATTGCCAACACTTAAATAAAAGTATGAATCGAGTTTCAGGTCTCAAACATACAGCTGTGGTTTCATGTATAAACAACTAAGCTTAGTTTCACATTAAATTCAAATTAAATGTTTGTCACCAACAAAAATTCAAAATACCGCCTATGATGCTTTCTTATATACTATTTTGTAAAGGTTTTATGTCTATGTCTATTACTTTTCAAATACAGTATCAATTCTATCCTACAAAGAAGAAAAAGAGATGAGATAAAGATGCACAGAGCAGGAAAAGGAAAAGTGGAGCAAGACAGAAGAGTCATCCTCAGCCTCGGGCATTATCTGCCCAGATAATGATGGGGTGAGGATCTGTGCCACCGGGTGGCGGGGGTGGCAGTGGACCTAGTTGACTCTCATGGACCAGCTGGACAGTCAAAAGGACAAACAGAAGGCCACTTCATCCAGCCCTGCTTATTATGAATGTATTTAGTCATCCAATCCTTCCCATCTTTGCTCTCGAACTAACAGGGAGAAACACAGAGCAAGAGCTATCTCTTGTGAGAGTGGAGTAAGAAACTCTCCGACAAATCTGTCCGAAAGAAAAAAGAGATGGACAGGCAGCCTGATTGACGATGACTTACTCTGTCTTATCCCTCAGTCATGTCACCATTAGAGGAAAAAACAGGGCAGGATGAATGTGACTATTATTTTTAACCGTGATAGGATATGATCCTAATCTAATCTCCTGATAGCCAGAGGTAAGAGAACAAGTTGAGACATGTGACGTAATACATCGTTGCCCACACCTTTAATAAATCCTCCTAAACAGCGCCAGAAACATGGTCATTTTTATTTCAACTTGAATGCATATCAGCATCATAGCTCTGTTTTTATTACCTCAACCAAGGAATTATTTGGTAGGCAGTTTATTGGAGGGTTTGGTTGTTTGTTGGCTATAGGGAAAACTTCTGCTTTCGACAGCACGGCATTATGGGTAATTTGTAAAGTTTTGCTCTCGAGAGCATCAGTGTTTTCATGCGCCAATGATCAGCTGTCATAGGAATGAACGAGGCCCCGCCTGCGACGCTGTATCCAGTTCTTATAATACATCCTTGAACGAATCAAAGAGAGCATTTCATCAGGTTTTATAGCACATTAGCATGTTTTCGTAGCAAAGGGGCATCCAAGCGGGCAGGTTGCTGCGTTTCTTTTAAACCTGGACGCACCAGGCAAGGGGCAATCATCATTTGGTCACTGCGTCTAAAAGTGACCAAACATTTAAAGAGAGTACTTTTTTTAATTAATTTGGATTTTCATATTTTACATACTTTGTTTGAATGTTGATGTGTGGACCTGAATGCAGACACAGACTCAAGAGTGAGATGAATGAAGGGAATTAAGGAATGAAGGTGGAGTGAGCCGGGAGATGGCTGGCTAAGGCAGAGGGCACAAGGGCGTTGAGATCTGGCTGCACCAGCTGGAGCTTTGTGGCTGAAAATTAGGGAGAATGGCATAAGCTGGCTGGTGGTAGCAGGTGGTGAACTGGTTGGGGAACAGGTTGGCAGTTAATGATTTTGAAGCAAATAGAAAGCCTTTACAATATAAACAGAAGGAGACCAAACACGTGGCCCTGGAGAACACCTTGAGAGAGTGGCAGTGGCAGAATGACAGTGGTGAATGCCTATAAACATAATAGAAAGAGAAGAATGGTATTGATGATGTGTCAAAAAGTGTTTGACCAACCATAATAGGCTTGGGAATTCTTGGCCTGATCCAATTGGCTGACTTCAGTCCAAATCTAGCCCAAGAGCTGCACCATGCAAATTCTATCCCAAATTGGTTTATGTCCCAGAAATGATTTGGCATTTTCTGATCCCTCATCTATAAATCAATGTTTTTTTCAATAAGTTTTATGGTTAGATTCTTGAAATAGGGTTATAAAAAGCTATATTAATGTTCCTGTTTTGTTGTAAAGCAGTAACTGTTGGATGATAAGCAAGAGCTGAAAGAACTTAAGTGGTCCTCACTACCAAATTTACAAAAAGGAAGCAACTTGTAAATAAATAACACCGAAGACACTAAAGGGCTAACAACCATTTCACATTACAGTCAATTACAGATGCTAAATAATCCATTTTCAATGGTATTATATACGTTTCATTGTCAAGTGACAATGTATTCTGCTTCAAGTCTCCAATTCCCAACTAAAAATCAAACTGCTAGCATGGAAACTCTAACCATTGAACGCTCTTGTCTTCCCAGTCCTTGTACTTTCTCGCCCCTTTATCCCCAACTGAAACTACTTTTAGCAGCTTTATTTTCTGTCTGAGTGATTCACATCCAGGCTCTTTGCCTTGCTCTCCAGTCTGTTTTATACCCCTTTTACCTTCTCCACTCCCTCTCCATAGTCCAGTTGCATTTCCCCTATCGCATTATCAAAACCATTTTGCCATTCAGAAGCTGCCTGCTGCTTCCTGAGTCCGCCTTTCATAGAAAAGTGCTCTCTCTGCCATGAATATGTAGTATTAATAGCACGTACCTAGCATCCAACTTCTACTGCAGTCTCACAAATGGAAATGTTTTGTCGAAGGTGTGCATCACACATTTCTCACTATAGGAGTCAGAAGAGCAAGTGCCACACCAATGGCCCTATATGAATTTTCTTTCAGGCTACGGCTGAATTATTGATTACGTTAATCTAAAAGAGTGGCAGCTCACTGTTCAATAGCGGCCCTTAAGGTTCCATTAGCCCTACTGTTCGATAATGACTTGTTCTTGTGCAATGCATTTAACTGGCTGTAATGACTCATCTAATGCTATACTCCCCATTAACTCTATTCAACATACATGGGCCTTCTTCCAACACAGAGGCATGATGACATAGCTCTTACAGTCTATTGCATGTTAGCTGTAATAGACGATAGATGGTCTATGTCAGTTGTTTAAAGTGGGTAATAGAACAAACAGCCCTGCCATATTAACACAATGTAAAAGTGCTTATTCAAACATCCATCTTGGACAACCATGCATCGAATTTTCCCACCTCGGCTCTTACCCTTGTCATCTCAATGGTGGTCCTATCATAACTGTAAACTTTCTTTCATTCATTATATTTTTAAATGATCAGCAGGATATTCTCTGGCGACAGTGATATCCTCACACTGTAGCTGCTGTGATTTACAGCAGGTTCCTAATTAAATATGTCTCAGTGTGATCAGTGATCTCTGGCTCTAGAAGAAGTGTCAACATCTTAATGTTCTCTTATGTCACATGTTTTGTAAGACATGCTCAATTGGATTCTACCTGTTCCTGTAATACCCTAATTATGTTTTTCTGTGAAGTGTGCTGCATTTTCATCAACCGAATTCTCCTTTGACATAAAAAAGAAATGTTAACGGATGCTTTTATACATTGTTCGACTGTCAACCTGTGCTGATCTTTTTCTTGTATATTACTGAATGTAAAAACACAAAACTTAATTTCCTCCCGGGATAAATATGTTATCCTTTATGTTACTGATTTTAATGGTTTTTACAGCAGTATGCAGCAGTGTGTCAGTGCATGATGGTCAGAGGAGCTGTGTGCCACGAGTTTGCTCAGCAGGATCTCTTCAGCCTTATTGTTGGACCGCTGAATGTGACTATCACAGTGGCCGGTTATTCTTACAGCCTGCAATGAGCTCAAATTGAAAAGAGAAAGGGGCAGCAGATGTGGTGTCAAAATGTGCCGCGGTTCCAACTCAATCTCCAATTCAAATCCCTCAGTTCCAGCCATGGCATGTTTGGTTACTAAGCAGGTTTTTGAGAGCCAAGACAGACCAGCATTGTATGAAGAAAACCATCCAAACCAAAGAAATCTCATTAAAGATGACTCAAAAACTGCTTTTGTGCAAGTGGCCTACACCGTAATACTTGACCCATTTATCCATTCAGTTACCTTATTTTCTTTTATTAAGAGTAGCCCTCTCTTCAGATGGAAACTAATGGAACAGATTTGGGGGCTCATGTGTCCCAGCTGCACATGGATTCAGACACAAAGCATCAATCCAAGGTAACACAAGTGCAGAACGCATCTCATCATGTCTGTGTGTCATCTTCATTACATTGATGGCAGACATTTTTCGCCGAAATGGGCAAAATACAATGAAAGCCCGTTCTTTAACTATGTACTGCATGGCCGAAATGTTTGTTGTAATGATAATCATTCAGTCCATCTTTTTGTTATTACATTTTAATATATGTTGTATTGTTAATGGCAGCACCGGCTTTCCACCGTATATTGCATACCATCTCATCATCTTATTGGAAGGTAAGCAGACAGATACCCAACTTAATGTGGCACACAACATAAAATCATGAGTTCTCTATTATCATGTCAGACAACAAAGTTTACCCTTTTTTCCGGTCAAATGTAATTAACTTATTTAATTGTGCCTCCCCAAAAAAAAACGTTTTTAGTTTTGGTATATTGGCTTGTTTGTTGGTTTGTTTGTTCTGACTGGTCGATTTTAATTAAAGTTGGTTGAAGTGTGTAGCGTGGGCTAAGGAAGAATCCCTTTAAATTTGGATTGGATCGCAGGGCAAAATAAGTCTTTTTTTAACTTGTAAAATAGGGCCTGGATGACTGTTTGGATCCATCAACACCACCCTCACTGATGTTGTTATGTGGTAGAAGGCTTATAGAGATAGATAAGACCACTTTTGAAATTTAAACCAACATCTTGCTATCCAAGAGTGGGTTTAAACAATGGGTGGGATGCGGTTAGGGTTAGTGATAAGTATATCTATAGCCAGTTCCATTGAAGACTGTGAGATATAGTTAAAAGCTCAGGTAAAAAAAGGCCCTTCAATTTAGTTTATTTTGTATAAACCGTGGATTTAAGACCAAAGCCACATTTTATTTCCTATAGAAAGTCAGGAGCAAACTCACCTACAATTGACATTTTCATTTAAAGACGAGGCCTTACCAAGTATCTTAGTGATGGACTAAGTACTGTTGTTGAGCAAACAAGTATTAAGAACAATATGAACAAAACACACAGTTGTAAAATCATATGGATCATGTGTGGTGCACTGACTGAATACCCACAGTGGCTCTCAGCCAAAAACAAAATTCCCATTTGTTCAAGGTTGATTAAATATTGTCACATGCTCTCCAGCAGTAGTGGCATGTGACAATATTAAATCTCTCTGTATAATAGAGACGTTCTCAAATGAAGGAATTATAATAACGATGGTTGTAATTCAGCAGTTACAATTTTATGGAATGTCATTTAATTGAGTTTAAATTTAATTTAATTGTCCAAATGTGGGAGTATTTGCTCTGATTTGAGGCTTTAGATTGTTTTACATTTTCAAACTGCTCCTTTAAATTATGCATATCTTGTTTCAGTTTCTTGTACTTTTGCACGTTTTAAATTCTAAATCTACTACATTTGCTATCAATTTAATCAATCAATCAATCAATGTTTATTTATATAGCCCAATATCACAAATGTTACATTTGTCTCAGTGGACTTCACAGTTTGTACAGAATATCAGTAGACAATACGACACCCTCTGTCCTTAGACCCTCACATCGTACAAGGAAAAACTTCCAGAAAAAGGAAAAACCCCACAGTTTAAAGGGGAAAAAAATGGGAGAAACCTCAGGGAGAGCAACAGAGGAGGGATCCCTCTCCCAGGACGGACAGACGTGCAATAGATGCCGTGTGTAAATTGAGAAGATAATACATTTACAACATAGGTAGTCCAAATGTTTGGAAATGCATGTGTCTATAATAAGAAGATGAATCCACGAGGATATCCATCCAGGACTTATGATCCAGGACCACAGCAACAGGCACAGCCACGACTCAAGATCCAGGGCTCGCGATCCAGGACTCAGGACCACAGCAACAGGATCAGCCACGACTCAGGGTCCCGGCGTAGATAGACACCAAAAAGAAATTTGGGGAAGCTGGGTTATGCGGAACATGAGAGTACACAGGTACAGACAGAGAGAATAATACCCTAATACCCAAGAAAATCACACAAAGAATAAGAGGGCATGTCACAGAGGAAGAATGAAGGACAGAAGGGATGATGGGTAAGGAGAAACTAAGAGAACAATAAACGAATGAAGGTCATTTCTTAAGGGATGGCAGAAAATACACTTTAAAACAAAGCCTAGGAGACAGGGCAGTTACAGAACTGTGTGTGTGTGTGTGTGTGTGTGTGTGTGTGTGTGTGTGTGTGTGTGTGTGTGTGTGTGTGTGTGTGTGTGTGTGTGTGTCTGTGTGTGTGTGTGTGTGTGTGTGTGTGTGTGTGTGTGTGTTTCACCCAAGCCAGGAAGCAGGTGCTGGTTTGGTCCCTGCTCCAGTGAGCTGTGTCTGGGTGGCTCCACTCCCAGCTGGGGCCCAACAAATTCTGGAGTGCGTGTGTATGTGTGTGTGAGGTTGAAGGAGGTGAGCTGCCATGTGGACGAGGTGATTAGATTAGCAGCATCTGAGTCCTGGGCTCCGGGCCGGGGGTTTGTCGGCGGGTCAGGGCTCGTCTCTCTCCGTACTTTCAGCTGCTCTCTGATTAGCCGCTGATGGGCGAATTCACCCACAACTTACAGCCGAGCCAACTTTTCTCCTCGGTAAACAAGTAAACAAGGTGACCGTGTTCTGCATTTGCCATATGTCCCTGCCCATCAGAAATTAGTGAGCTTACAGCCGGGTTTCTTGGCTGCTGGTAATATGTGGTTATGTGTACGTATACTTGTGAACTTACTGTAAATAATATCCTACTTTTAAGTGTTGTTGGTAATTTGGCCTGTCACTGTGTTCATTTGACAGATAGTGTACAGATTTGTATCTTTCACTGTCAACATGTATATATTTAACGTATATTTAACTTTTTTGGTTCTGTTTCACATTTGGAGATTTATATTTTGTGTTTGTTTATTTTAAATCTTTCACATTTTGTGCAATGCCTTGTTTTAACATGTTTCTGTGAAGAACACAATTCCCAATTTAGGATCAGTAAAGTATATATGTTCTCATCTTCTCTTACTGAATAACTGGTCAAATGGACATATATTCTAATTGGTTTGCTCTGAAGTTTTTATTTCTACTGATTATGAGAATTTTGGGCCAAATACCAAGGTGCAAGATCTTTATTAAGAGCTTAACGTCCAATTATTCTTCTATTTTAACTGCACCTGACAACTTGTGAAAAGGATCATTAGGCAAAATGGACCTACAAAAGAAGAGAAAGCTATGGCTCTGTTTGAGGAAGGAACCTCCCAAGCTGCTTCCAATCAAAAGCTTTCCACTGTTGAGGCTTTAAGGGAGGAAATGCAATGTAATTGTCACTTAGCGGAATGTTGTTAGAGGTGCTATTCTTTCATAAGAATTGGTAAGAAATGGACATTTTGGTGCTGGCTCTGTCAGCAGATGAGTTTTTATTATAGCAGGGAGGACACATAAAAGAAGAAATAACCACAACGAGCTGTTAGATGAAGATGTGCAGGCAACAGGCTGTTTTTGTGGTTAGTTCAAACCAGCCTGTTTCCTTCTAAATAAGTTTCAATATAACTAAATTAAATCCTGAATTACCTAAAGAACACTGGTAGCAGTTTTAATTACTAAGCTTATGTTGTAAATTGGTACAAAACTTAATTTAACTTCAAAACATTTTAATAAATGCAACAAAACATACCCAAAAAATAATTAATGAATTTCTTCCTAGATTTTGTTTGTGGATTTTTTTTTGTCTTTTGTTGATGTCGTCATAAAATGTTTTTTTTGCACTTTTTGAGGTGTTGGTGCAGGTTAGCGCAATCATCATTAAGAGTGTTGGTGTTAATGAACAGGGCTCTGTCAAGTTGTGGAAACAGGGATAAAACTGTTCTGATAAGTAAGAAACAATAAATCACACATTGTTTAGGGTGTGTGTTTTGCCTTAACGGTAATCCTTTTTTTCAGGAAAATCTAGGAATATTTTTAAATATATTATTTTGTGTTAATGTGCGTTTGGTTGATGTGTATCTCTCTAGCTCCCCCCATGTTACCTGAACAGGTGGTACGTTCCAGTTAGGGAGGAGGGGTCATATACCACTCATTGATCTGTAGTTTGCGTTGTTGGAAGCTTGTTTTCAGGCTGAAAGTTCTGTTTGGCCTTTGCTTTGGTTTTGGTTGTATTTAGCCATGCTATAAGAGTGGCATCATGAATGGCTCTGTCATCAGCTGGCCCAGCAGTTTGGTCAAGACTAAAATGTTTCAACATCTACATTCAGAGAAGGCTTTTTGGATTTGGTGATTGCCTAAAGTTCTCTTTAGACCACTATGTGCACAACATGTTTTGTGAACATTAGTGTCTTGTCTCAACAATTGTTGGATGGATTTTATGAACATTTGGTGCAAACATTCTTTTCCCCCCTGAGAATGAATTGAAATAGGGTTTTGAAATGTCCATACACTACCATCCTCAGGTCAAGCTTCTACTTGGTTTAATACCTGTACTGACCCTTCGGCCTCAGCTGTACTTGGTACTTTGCTGAATAGGAAAGTTTCCACAATTTGGTTATATATCTACTGCTACTACATCTATTATTGCAGACTCCACCCTGATGGTTCATGTTTCATCCCCAAGTCTACATTTAGAATAAAGGAGACACGATTGTGTTTGGATACTTTTCACCCATTGGTATACATAATGTCTGGCCAGCAGCTGCATAGTGTTTATGACAAAATCCTGCTCGAGGTTCCTGCAGGCAAACATTGAGAAAGTTCCTAAGATCAGAGAAATGTCCCAGAAAAAGTTCCTGCAATGAAAAAGCACCTTGAGAAAGAGTCAGGTGACACGTTTCTCTCTGAACATAATATAAACAACTCTTACTGGTCACTTTTCATCTACTGAGGGCTGTAGTAGTAATGCTTTGATTCTTAAACTCACGGACTAGATTTACAGAACATTCCTTTAATCCTACAATCTTCACCAAAAAGTTCTGCGGCTTAGAACTAAACTCCCTCTTCAAACTTTTAAATTGTGTCCTTTTTCTGTCTTTGGTTTGTTTCTGCACAACCGCGGCCTGCTGATCGGCCCTTATTACGCAGGTTTCACCCTACGAACTGCTTAAGCCTGACTGTCTGTCACACATCCATATTCAGCGTCCTTCTTCCATCTTGAATAATCTATTTGAATCTAAGCCTCTCTGTGTGACTGATGCTCGTCCCTCTGTCTCTTTTGACCAGGATTGGCTGGTGTATCTGGCAGCCGGGGTACCCAGGTGTGGTGCGGGGGGTACCCAGCTGTGAGGCCACCAGCCCAGGCATGACTCATAACAGCGTCCCCCTGTCATCCTGTCAGTCACGGCTGACAGAGGCCTCAGCAGGACACAGCATAAAGGGTGAAATGTGAGAGGCCACGTGATGTGTGTGTATGTGTGTGTTTGGTCCATTCAGGATGTCGTGTGCGTGACTCAGCGAAGAAGTGTAGCATCATCGCCCGGAGAGAGTGTGTGTTTCCAGACCTGCGGGGCATTATGCTTGTGAAGTACACTATTGATGCGTATCCATGGATGGAGAGAAATTGCCTGGTCATTCTCAGCATGAACAATTGACTCTCCTGCTTTTGTCCTCGGCTCTCTACATTACCAAGCTATTGCTTTAAGGAGGGAATATTAATCTGTGCTGCGGCAAATCTCAGAAAGCAGTTTAATACCTGAATGTCACTGCATTTTACGAACCTTACCAACATTGTTAAATTTGATATTGGATTGTTTTTGTTGCAACTAATGGGCTTTTCAGGGAAATCTGTCACTCAAATTGTTTCATCACGAAAACAGGTCGCAGGCACTGTGCAGATATGTTTACCAGTTTGTTCATGGCTTGCCTGTTTATTCCCCCGTTTTTCTTTCAATATATTTCGTCCGTACAGTATACAGGCATGGGTTCAGACCAGCCTTGTTTAGTCCGGTTAAACCAAACCCTGACGCACTTGGCGAGAAGTGAAATTGGTCCTTGAAAAGTGATCTATGACATCTTGAAGTGAACTGTGGAAAAGATTTTAAACATTTTTAAATAGCCAATTGGTTCTGATATTGCAAATTCCGCCTGTTTTAGCTGCAAAAAAAACATTTTGTCGGACTGTTAATGGAAACCTGAACACTTCATCTACTGATTTCTTGTCCCATTGCTTAAGGATTCTGCATTCATGTGCATGTCATCAGTTTATAGAGATTAGGTGTTCCTGGAAGGTGATTGTGTGTATGTATAATGTTTTAACCAACCCTTTTCTTTCTTCCTCTCCCACCATACTTCCACTGTCCCTCCAACTTTATCACACCCTGTCTCATTCATTGTGTCCAGCCATGTGGAAGTGATGATCTGCGAGCCCACCTCTGAATGCCTTTACTGTGGGAATGACCCATTATTCCACACTTGGGCAAGCAGCACAAGATCGTATGAATAAAAGACTTCCCCTGCTGACACTGGTGGTTCACACCTCCTCTTCTTTTTACCCCTTTTTTATTTCCAGTCCCCTTACCTCTCCCAGAACAACTCTATAGAAACATGGCTTTTTATCTTCATGTCACTCATGTCTTTATATGAATGCAATTTCACATAATACAATTAAATGTTGCTTTAAGAGAGATAAGGTGCATTTCTTTCCCTAATGGTAAAATAAAAAACGTTACCGGTTGCTCTTACTGCAGTTGAGTAGCACATAAAATCCAGATGTACATTTTACAACATGCAGTAAAGATCTGATCATCTGGTCCAAAGCTACGGACTTAGTCAATGTGGCTTCATTAACAGAAATGATCTTTGGTGCACAAACCCAAACAGGAAACACAAGCAGCTTATCAGCAGCTTAAAGGATTTCTAGGGAAAACAAGAGTGCCAAGAAGATATACCAGTAAGTTCCAGTATCCCTTGTTTTATTATGTTCCAGTAAAAAGGCCTGTTTAGCTTTCTTATCTGCTTAATGTGGAGCTTTTAATGCTAACTAAAACCTTCAAATTCAGTCTAATGTACCGTTCCACAGCACTCATTTCCATCAGTACATAAAAACACACTGGCCCTTCAGCAGTTTCTCTCCTACAACAAAAAAATACAGTTTTTCTCGATTTGAAAAGTTAAAGCTTCCTTCCAGATGTTTCACATTGAAAGCCCTTCAACAGTTCAAGTCATGAGACATGACTCCCCTGTATCTGGTAGGTTTTTATTTTCAAACATTTGCAGGAAGTTTTGAGTTTCATTGGCGGTAACATTGGTCTAGCGGTTCACCACGGAAACTCCAAAAACCTTTTTGGATTGCAATTACATTTTGTGCGGACATTCATGTTCCCCAGAGGATGAATCGTACTGACATCGGGGATGGCCATGGGGTTTACATTTTTGGTTTTTGATATTTGTTGAACTGTTGAGTGGATGGCTGGATTTGGTTCAGACATGCATGCTCCCCTCAGAAGGAATTTATCACAAATTCAGTGATCCTTTGACTTTTGAGTAAGGGGTTAGATTACCTAACACCTGTAATCTTAAACCACGACCATAATCCTCAACTGAACATGCTATTGTTAGCCTTTTAGCACCCTATACCAACATGGTAAAACATCACATAAGTTATTCAGAGAAATGTACTGGAATAACATGTTTCATTATGTACAATATGTTACATTCCTCATGTAAACTCTTGGAGAACAGCCTGTTATTGAAATCATCCTTGTTTGTTTTTTATGTTTGTTTATGCAGGCTGGTCTTTTTCAGTGCCGAAACGTACTGTAACCTAACCTTTCACCTTGGATAGTTTGTTCACAAAAATGCATCTGATAAGCCATTGTTGGAAACCGTATCTCCAAAAATACTGGTTAGGTGGTTGGGTGAACCATTTGTCAAACAAACTCTCACCACAGCCAAATGTTTTCACTCTTCTCAAAAGTCAGGAGAAGAGTGAAAACATTCTCTGTGCTTTTTTCAATGTAGACATACTCTCCAGTTATAATGTAACTGATATTATTGCAGCTTCGATACTATCTGCCCTGTTGGTTCAAACAATCACTCACATTTCAGTGTCGTCGCAACACATAAACCATAGCATTGCTTGAAGCCTTAAAGATCAATGTTTGCATGATCTTGAGATATATTGAGAACTTGCAAGGTCAGCTGCCGTTTCACCAGTTGCAAACGTCACTTGCTTGATGCAGTGCAAGTAACCCCAAGGCTACACATGCTCTTTAAGGTCAGTATTTCTCAATGTTATCATAGCAGACCAATACTTGACGTGCTTTGACATCACTTCTGTTTAAGCTGAAGCATCCAACGTTATGCTTACCCTTGACTAAGTACTGAGATTTCCTCCTTTCCTTGTAATGTATATTCATTTCCCACTCTACATGAGTTATCCTAGAATTAGACGTATGTGTAACAGTAATACATTTCCTGTCTGATGTACTGTCACACCATCTTATATAAAAGGCTCAGCTGCTTGTTGAGAGGAGCTGCTGGCACCCTTTTTGTTCCTCAAACACTGACCTTATAAACACTCAGGAAGTTCTTGACACATCTTGTTTTCCTTCATTCGTGTTTTATTGCAACGTGGTTTAACTTAATATGAAGAGGATGCTTGTAACAGGTGGAGGGAAGACAAAGGAGGATGTGAAGGCGTGAGATGGAGAAGAATTGGCTAATAAACTATGGAAAGGGTGCATCCAGCGAAGCTAGAGATGCTAAAAAACAGCCTCCAAATTCATTAGAGGAAAGAAGAAGATGATGAATTTTTTAATGGCCACATAGATGTTCCTAGCAACTGCCGTCTAATGTCCTCTTCCTTTCATGCCAGGCTCTTAGACCAGCTAATTCACTTGAGCAGAACATGACAAATCTGCGAGATATACGCCGTCAACGATAAAAAGACATCAGTACATAATCTTCTCAAGGCATATAAATGTAACATATGTAGGCCGGCAGCACACTTGTAAATGATCCCACCCTGAATATTAGAATTCACTACAGCAAGCGATTACAGGGGTTTGGGCTATTAGCATGAAATGTCAATCTAATTACGCTCGGGTACGGCCCATTATCTGCCAGGTAATCCATGAGCGAGGCTGTCCCCACTGAGAGATTCAGAGACGCCACAAAGCACGACAACATACAGTTTGAAGAGTGTTCTTTGTTGCAGTGCTTCATGCAGCTAGAGTGGCTCTCTGGGAAAAGAAGTCGTAATCCTGCGGTGGTCCTTGACAATATAAATGCGCACAAGATGCTCGTTTCTGCTTTTTTTTCCCTTCTTCAAGCCTCATAGACAGTAAAATTAATTACGAGAGAAAGGTTGTGCTCATTGTACTTTGATTTTATTGTCCTGCGGAGGCTCATTACAGATGAGACAGATGGAGTCTTGGAATTGCAAATGGAAAAGTAGCTTTGCAGAAAGAAAAAACATCTGCTTTATTTATGGTCTTCACATTTTATACAGTTAGAGCCTTATTACATCCGCTTAGGAGGTAATGTTTTTGGTTCAGTTTGTTGGTTTGTGTGTTTGTCAGCAGGATTATGAAAAAACAACTGGCCTGATTTTTAGGAAACTTGGCACAAGGGTGTAGCGTGGGCCGTACTTGATCTTTTTCAATCTTGGAGCAGATACAATCATTGTATTTCACTTATGGAAATATGTTGGCGGAGGTCTTTGCTCTCCGTCTGCCCAACTAAGATCCCTAGGAACTGAACAGCATGTTTTTAATGTGAACATGTTGGCATGCTATCTTAAACCTTTATCATGTGAATGCAGCTTTACATGGATGCTAATGTAGCAATGTTGACCACTTACACTCAACAGGTCTTGAACAACAGGTCAAGTTAGGACTGTACCACTTTGGAAAGGGTAGCTCATTAATTTAGAAACTTAACCAATTCAATTAAATGGAAATGCAATCTGCAAGCAGAACCTTGAGAAGAGGCTCAATACTGCACCATTGTCCCACATACAACCCTATAATACCCTATTTTTTAACTAAATCAAACAATGAGAACTGAGCAATATAGCTCAGAATTGTGGTCGTAATGTTCTTGCTATATTCGCTTTGCTCTGTATCCAATAACCTTTTATACTTTAAGTAGGAACATCTGGGAATTCTCAGACATACTCAGTGGTCCTTTGTTAAAGTACCTTGCCTTTTGCGATTCCATGATGTGTACGTGAATAATATTCCCTCTTCCTCGGAAAGGTCATCGTGCTGTACCTGCTGACATTAATGTTGTACACGTCAGTTGTCATCTTCCTTACCCGGAGCAATTACACATAGATCTGTGGAGGTGAGGGAGTTTATCTTGATGTACAGGTGGATATATACCACGGTCCTGAGGGAGCCTAAACACTGCTGCTGGGAGGTGTATCTATCTCCTCCTGACACTGATTTGATCTCAACCAGGAATTCAATTTGATGCACTTAAGATGCATCTTAACCGACCACTCAATACCAGTGAATCGACATCTAAGTCAAAAGCAAAACCACATGCGTGTGCAATTGAACCATGCAAACCCCCAGAGGGGTCAGTCGGAAATATATGCATTAAAACGGTCTCCTCAAGTTTCATCGTGATTATATGGTTATTTTCAGATAATTTGCTAATTGCCTATATTTACAATAAAAAAACTAAAATCAGTTTACATGAAGTGTTCCTTTCAAACAGGCTACTGATCGTTGATGAAGCCTTGTGCTATGTTAATAAATGAAATGGCTTTAGTCATCAATTCCAGTCCTTTCTGGTAGATTAGTGAAAGACTGAGCATTTGCAGACATTTTTATTTCCAGCATTTGAAGCACTTAACCAGTTAATTGAAGTATTATATTTCATGAAACACCCCAACAGGTCAAGACTAGTTTAGTTCATTTATGTGGGGTTAGTTAACAGGCTATAGAAGTTAATTTGCTGATATGAAGTACTGAAGGGACATATGACCTCCATAGGTCTGGTCGTGCTGTCAGGGTTTGAAAATGCACATTGTAATACTATTCTCTGCTAAAATGAAGCATTTATGATCCATAAAAAACCTGCATCGATACCTTACCTATAATTCCTCACAGCTTAAGCCACATTCAGACGATTTGAATCATTACAACCTTATCTCAAACATTAAGCCTGGCGCGGCTATTGAAATCAATGAGTCGTATCTCCCAGACGAAGCAGAACACAACAATGGCAAGATTTAATCTCCATTTCCTTTAGTGTACACCCATTACATTATTTAGCTGACAATTTTATCCAAAGCAATACGCTTCAAAACCGTAGACTACCTGCCTGCAATTTTGGACACTTCAACATGTTGACTGCATTGACTGGGGGTCCAACCACTGAACCTCTATTGGCAGATGCTCATTTATCCCCTGAGCTATCCCCTGCAGACCACCCATGCTTAACTTGACTGCACCCATCGTACAGTTACAACCAACACAGGCAACAAATGATTGACGTAAATGTCAACAAATCGCAAAAAAGAATGGAAAATGTTTGTGACGTGCGATGGCCGTCTGGTCTTTTGATACCAATTTTCGCCTTGCTTTTGTATGTTTTCTGGGCCAATTTCACAAAGAGGGTTTGCAGAATCAACTTAGCATGAGTTAGCTTGCATTAGCAGAAAGATGACTACATTTAGACCATTCCTGGTCTTCGTTGAAACAGTTCTGCGATTTATTTTTCGTGATGAAGTTATTCTGATGGCAATGCATTCATTTATTGTCAGTCAAACTCGTTTCCAAGGTCAAGGTGAACTTTCACACTAAAGGAGAAACTTGATCAGAGCTAGCAACAAGGCTTCAAAAGGCTGTAATACGGCATTCTCTTAAGGAAACAGACTCACCTTGTAATACAAGAGCTAGTGTGTGCTTTTTTATGTAGATGGCTAGTCCTCAGATGTCCACATTCTGTTGCTGTCAGCTACAATGCATAATGCAAATCGAAAATGTATATTAATATGCAAAGAAATGTTTTTTGGCAACCATGATGAATACAACTGTGAACCCCCTCACCTTGAACTTTAGTATTTTGAAAGACTTGCTTCTTTTTGTATTTCATATTACCCATGCACCTTGTGGAGGGCAGAAAACGGCAGACAAGGGAGGGGGTCAATGAGATTTATTTTTACTGCTTTATTTCTCTTCAAAGGCAGACTGCCCTAGAAGACAGACTGCACATGAGGCGAGGTAAGGGGTCTGTGCTTGTGTATCTCCAAAGAGTTAAAGGGACCTCTTGGGTTTAAGGCATCATTTCAATTAAGGACAGGGGGGCACTTTCAAAATTCTTTAAAACCACACAAATCAAGCTTAATATGCTACTGTTTAGCCAGCCTTTGAACCTCTGTAGTTACTCTGATATACTTTCCACAGAGAAGTAGTCAACACAGAATGCTATGGTTCTGTATTTTCTGTTGCCCAGCTGTGGACTGTTCTACGTGTGAGCTCAACAAATGACCAGGCAATTCTTAAAAATTAATAGTGGCAATTACTTTTGATGTCTTTCTTTGGAGTTGGGATGAAAACAAAGAAAGGATACAAGTTGGTTGATTAAAAGGTTATTCAGTCATTTATTCCAGGACAGTCTTAATTTTCAACAGCTATCTACTGTACTCTTGCAGTCAAACTTCGGTCATATTTTTTGGAAGATGGATAAAAGTTTTGAAAATTTTTTGAATGCTTAAAAGTTATGGCTAAATGAATAGTAGTGTACACCATCCTCACAATTACAACGCTAGTGTTTACCTTGTTTAGTATGTTCACTATTTAGCTTATTAGCATGCTTACCAACATTTGTCAGAATACAGCACAACTGAGACTAACAAGGCTAAAGTGGAAAACTGCAGTGATCATTTTATCTGACACATTTTGAAAAGATTGTAAGCTGTTCAATATTTTACAGCTGACAAGCTCATTAGCCATCAAGCAAGTGCATATTTGCCCACTGAATGTTTGTTAGCTAGATTGGGCCAATGGGCAAGACCAGACAAGACCAGACATGTTCCCATGCCTAAAGATAAGAAAATACACATAAGCTTTCTGAACGTTTTTTTCTCACTTCAAAGACAACACTTGGAGACGTAACACACCATACTACTGTTCGATTGGATTCTCTATTTTCAGGCCTGGACAAGGATTGATGGAATCATTAATCATTTTGATTGTGTATTGTTCAGCAATGACTCGTATTGAGATAAGGGTTAGTTCATGGCAGGTCCCTATGACGGAGAAAAATCTGTGTCCTCTTCAATCCACGATAGGACTCACATGTTGTATCTAACAGGGACAGACATCTGTTTGTTTGAAAAGCTGGTGGTGATCATAGTGTGTGGGGATTTTGGCAGTCAATGGGTTGCTAATAAAAGTCATCTGTTGGACTGAAATAACCCCACAAGTGTCTGTTGCTGCCTCTACATGAGAGAAATTGAGAGACGTGGTACAAGTATGTATGACAAGAGAATTGTAAATACAGTTAAAATTCATGCCTGGGGATAAAACAAAGTGACATGCTGACAATCGTAGTTTGTTTGCGGTGTGACTTTGCTTGCTTATCACATTATTGTTCACATTTAGCAAATTTCATTACGGTTTATTATTTTATACTTCCACTCATGTTACCAGCAGTGTAAACACTGCTGGTAACATGAGTGGAAGTATAAAAGTCACAGCTGCAGAAAAGCAGTACTTATTATGATTTTAAAATTAAATTCCTTGAAGAAGTGTCAAAACCTCATTGTATGCTATTTGGAGATCATTGTTGTGGTTTCTGGGATATCTCTTTTGTGTATCCCTTACCTTTAATATAACAGATACAAGACACATAAGGTGTTTGGCACAAAGTCATGTACATTTTTGGAAGTGACTAGCACAATGTTACACAAATCGAGCTACTAGCCAACAGCCACAAGTTAGAAGTGGTTAATGTGCTTTCTTTACTTCCAGTGGGGTTTTTTTTTTTTTTATCTTAAAGAATATTTCATCCAAAAACAGCTCTCTGTGGTCCCAGCACAAGCTTTCTATCAAATGTCATTAAGGAGAGTGCCCAAAAAATGCAAGTGATACAGAAATGCTACAGGCCTGAGCACCAACTTGAAGGCCTGAAAAAAGTATATCCAATGAGGAAGTGCCTCAAACCTGAATTTCTTCTAATAGCCAGGAGGCGGCGAATCTAATAGGTAAAGAAAGGAGGGTGGATTGTATAGAAGTCTATGAAAGAATTACCCTATTTCTCACTTAATTTGTTACCCAAGTGAACATTGTAAACATGAACTGAAAGTCTAACAAACTAGTTTCAAGTCTTCTTTATAACAGCATGATGTTTATTTAGTATATTAAAGTCAGACTATGAGTAAAATATAGGCAGGGTATGTTTGTAAAACTTGGCTACTTTGTGATTGACAGGTAGATAACAAGTTGTTGCCTGTGTTTTAGTCTAAGAACTTTTACAGTTGTTTTTCAATTCCTGAAGGTTAATCGTTGGTTGCTTACAAAATGTATGTCTTTCGTCCGAATACAGTCAATTCTATCTACAAAATAACAAGATGGCGATGGACAAACTTCCAAACTTGAGGATTTATAATGGTGGATCACTTATCAATTGTTGGCGTCACATGTCCACTTCAGTCACTGGTCTGAACTAACAAGATTTCAGCTGTCACTTTTACCTAATTCTGACTGCAATGGAACATGTTGGCCTCATTTTTGGAGCACAGAGTCACTATTATATAAAAGGATGCATGTCTGAAAGGGGCTTAAGTGAAAAACATAATGTAACAAAAGAACATATCCTGAATGTGACCCAGGGCTCGATCCTCACAGTGGGGACTCGAGCCTTATTTGCAGCTGCTATGCCTGCATGCTGTCTATTCATCATGTTGCTTTTTTTTGAGTTGTGGGTGTTAAAAGTGGGACCAGGTGTGGCCAAGAATTGTCACGGTATGGAGCCAATTTCTGACTCCTCTAGTGGCCTTTGCTCTTCTTACTTTATCCTGACACAGGTGCTTGTGCAGCTCTCAAAGCCACACGGCGCCTTTTGAACAGTTTTTTAGTAAATGGATTGGGATGTTGTTCTGTCCAAAAATCAATGTGTCCACTGCTGCTATCCCTGCCATAAATCTACAGTCCCAATTACACTATGCTTTAACTGTACAGCACTCAATAGTTAGAGTACATGTTAGAAAAAACTTTATTTTTAAAAGAGGATGATGAAAAGTGTTCATGCCTTATCTGCTTTACTGATTTGCATGTTGGCATGTCACTATCTTTTGTTTCACTGCCTTAAGGTAATTTTGAAATAAGAAAATAAACTATGAAATCATGGTGAGCTTATTTCACATGCAGCATTCACAGATTTCCAGGTTAGACGAAAAGCCTTTGGCCAACATCTGGCTTTCTGCACAAATCTTTAAAGTTTAAAAGCATGGGGAGTTATTCAAATACTGTAAGAACTGCATTCTGTATTTTCTGGCAGCGGAGAAAGGAGAAGCGGCCTGCCGTCTTTGTTCGGCGACCAGATTTGAGGCGCATTGTCATTAGGAAAGCACTCTCCTGCACTCTCCTCCCCATCGTAGCCCCCCCCCTGCAGCTGAGGGCGACACATGGGTCCCTCTTTGACATTCCCCGCGAATGCCCGGTGCCGCAGGTTCTCAAGGCAAGATGGAGGGATAGTGGCAGTGAGGGGAAAGGCTGGGTGACATCAGAAGGAATTACTGAAGGGGAAAAGACAGAGAAAAGGAGTGTTACCTTATTATAACCTGACCCTAGGGGACCGGATCTCTACCAACAAGAGCTCAGGAGCTGGTCACTTATGTGAGGTAACACACACATGCACACAAGCACAAACACATGAATCTCTAGGAAAAAAATGTGGGTGGGCAAAGTGAATAGTTGAGCTGCCCTTGGGAAAGGTACTGGAATACACGCACCTCTATTGAAGCTACTCAGACACTGAAAGTTAGAGGAAGGATTCAAATTGAGAAGCACAGCAGGCCCAAGAAAGTCCCTGATTTAAAGGCATATTCATCCATGTATTTTATTTCTTTATCATGGTTATCACGGTACCTGTTGGCGTAACTATGGTTAAGGCAACACAACTAAGTGGTTAAGTTTAGTTCAATCTCTTGGTTTGGGGTAAGTATTGTCGTCATGTACTGTATGTTATAGAGTTAAGTATGTTGGTGTTGATGTGGCTCAGCAGAAAAAGCGCAGCAGATACTCTCGTGCTCAAGTAGTCAGTTTAATGAATAGCTATTCTTACTGGAGGACATGTTTTTAAAAAATGTAATTTTTTAATGTAGCTGCTGATTGAAACTCAAAACCGATATTAATCTCTTACACATCAGACAACAAGAGTGTCCCGGATAAAAACATCAGCCTAAAAATAATAAATGAAAAAGCAGCGGTCCAAGTAATGAGAACTTCACAAGGACTTTTCAAAGGTGAAATTATCCCTGATTATATGAGTGTGGAGCAGGCTTTAAGGATAGAGTGACATTCATCGGCCTGGAGAGCAACCGTGAATGAAGAATGAGAGAAATGCTGGGCGAAAGAGCCGGGCGCAAATCCCTAAAAATACCTGAAAACCCTCCTTTTTCTCTCCTCTCTAATCTCCTCAAACAACAATCATTTGGGGAAACTGAATCGCAAAGCGCACGTAAACATTCACACTTGAAAATGCATGAACACAACACTCATACATGTGCAATTTCCTGTCACTTAGCCATGTTTCTTGCTATTAATCTTACCCTGCATGCCTCATCTGTCTCTGCGGCCGCTGTGCCTGAATGACAACCAGCCTGCGTGCTGTGGAAGACGAGGCTTTGAGCCCGGAGGGCCCCAAGCTTTATCTCCGGTCTGAGAGAGACTCAGACAGCAGAGCTGATAAACCCAGACCTTAAAAGCATGCACATGCACACAGCTAAGACATGCACGCTCGTGGCAACATAATGGAATAAATTCACCGTGGCTGTGCTGGGTGGAATTATAAAGTAACATCCGTGGCCGAGTGCATGGCTACAGCGAGGGAGATAATAACACGTTGCTTCTTCTACTCCGATGGTGATTTACGATCGCGTTGGGGAACTATCTCAGGGCCACTGAGGGCCACGGCATGTTTGTGTGACAGCGCTGTTTTATTTTCATTAGACTGTCAAAGCCGAAGAGGACTCCGGACATGTGTTCACGCACTCGCAGAATACCAAAAGCGGGCAAACATTCATTTCCATAAAAAAACTGTGTGCACACGGTTTGACATGTTGATGAATTGCATATGAAATAGCCGTGCCGCCGTTTCCAGTCCAAGTGGCTGCGGACGAGGTAAACACTGGGGGGGAAATTCACATTATGTCCACTCATGCACCAACAGAGTCCGTTTGAGTTGTTGCCCTGAAATGAGAAAAGAGAAAGTCACTTTTAAAAGGTAAAAAGCTCTTGTTTCCTTCACATGCACCACATTTCATCAAAATATTTTCTTCACCCACAGCACCAAGTGGAGAGAGATCACAGCCCCACGGCTTTCTTCTTCCGCATATCCTGAGGCGCATGTAGGTAATTGCAACTCTATTTCCTGCTTTTATGTGAGTAATAAGACACTTAAGTAATTTCCGAGCCTCTAACACATTGTTATGAGGGATACAGCAGCTCCTCGTCATTAGTCATGTAACCTGCCCGCCATGGCTGACGGAAATGGAGCAGACTCTTTGGGTTGGGAGAGGACCCAGTGGAGAAGGAGAGTGGGCCAACACCAGCAGGATGTGGACCCGAGTTCATGAGGTGTTGCTGGACAGGGACAACAGGTTTTTCTGTTCATGAGGTCACCACAGCTCTCCTACCCCTCCTCTTCATCACCACAGAAGACTTGGCGAGTGGTTTGTGGTTACAACTGGTCCTGCTTTCTGGAAACGGGTGCATACATGACTTTTCCACCTTGCTGGTATATCATGATTGAGCTGAAATGCTCCCTTGAGGTCCATGTGGGATAATTTTCCCATGAAGGGTCACTAAGCTATTTTCAGAAAGGTTCTTCAGCAGCCTTTAAAACCACCAGCTTTCAGAGGCGGAGCTACAGGTTGCAGCTGCCAACCCAAAAACTGGTTAAAATGGGACACTAATCAGAATCATCCTGCGTCTGTTGCCAGGAAGAAACTCCAGTTGTAAATATACATGGGCCCTGACTCAATGATTTACTCATAGACCAATTAAAATGGACCAATCATATGTTCACTTTAAATAGTTGGACTTTGTAATTGCATATTTTATATCAACTGTATGACACGATAAGCATACTATGGAGAACACCAATTACAGGTAAACTCAAATAGCAAAAAGACTACCTAGCTAGCTGGCTCATTGGTTCAGAATTTCAGCCGCAATAGAGAAGTTAACAGTGGTGATGAAGACTACTTTTCAAATGTGAAGACCCATGTTAAACCAAGGAATAAGTGTACCTGTTGTTCATTCTGAAAGCACCTTTGTGCTTTCACCAAAAGCACAAAGCATTGACATTTTTCTAGACATTTTTCCCTACAAATTGCTTAATGGTCCTCTTATAAAAGTCCTGTTTTAATCTTTTTCCTGGCCACACTACTTTAGCTTATGCAGACAAAGGCAAGTCTTCTGTCAGGTTTCTCATATGCCAGAGCGCTGTGTTAAGACATAATATGCACACATGTTTCATCCCTCATAATTTCTCTGACATTCTTCTCCTGATCTACAGTGACATTTTAGCACAAAGAGGGTTGTCACTCCTCTCTGAGCGCTGACTCAAACACTGATGCTTCTGTGTGAAATGTTTTAACCGCATAAATGCTGCAAACAAATACGCTTTTGTTTTACGCTGCTTCATGTTATCACTCAGGAGACAAAAGGAGAATCCTCATCTTCACAAAAGTCAATACTCAGATGCTGAATAAAACATAAGGGTGAGAAAAACAATGGCAGTGTTCACTGAATAGGAAATCAGAGGAAATTTTAATTTATTTCGTAATATGTTTTGTCAGATGTCATTGTGGTGAAATGTGAAAAAACGCCACTAAGGCAACAATCAAATCCCTCATGTGCAGCACAAACTATTTCCTTCATTAGTTATCAGCCAATAAAACAGCGGAGAGATCAAAGAGCAGGAAACATGAAGAGCCAGGGCATATTCTTTATGATAATAGCTACTGTGAAAGACAGTTATACAAGACGAAGAAGAATAACACATCTGCAGTGTATTCAAGGTCCCCGGGAGTGTCCAATTAGACAAATGTGAAGCTGAGCACGTTTAGAGGTAACACTCTGACACTCAGCCACCTTCAGTTTTGTGCAAATGAGAGAAAAGGTGTGAAACAAACAGCCAATTAAATTAATTGGAGCTTTTACTCCATCAGATCCTAATTTATCCTTGATTTTTTTTTTTCAGATTACCTATAATGCACGGGTGAAAGTTTTTTACTCTTCCTGTAACCATAATGGTTTTAATTAAGGTATTAAAGCTATTATCCCTTGTTGCGTTTTGATCTTAACAATGTTTCACATCTTCTGGGTGCTGAACATCACAATTTCTAAAGGCAATTTGTTGTATATTCTTCACAAGACATGCTTCACTATCTGAATGTTGTGTGTCCTCTGGGTTCAATTTTGTCAGTCCAGCAGAAGTAATTGTTTATGTCAGCTGCAACAGCTTAAATGTATTCTCTCTAATTCACTTGTACTGTCAGAGAAATCAAAGGGAAGACCTTTTTTTTATTATTATTATTCACATTGGTGCCCTTAGTGTTGCATTCATTTTACAAAACACCGTTCCCGTATAAGTTCACAATGTAGAAGTTCTCAAAGTTTTAATGACTGAGTCCCAATTAAGCCAAACAGCACTAGCACCTATGACAGAATTTAATTGCTTCTAAACCTGTGATTTTTCACTAGTTGCACGCAACCAGGATTTTTCTACAAGTTGCCATTCCTTATGTGACAAAAGCTTGTTATGGAGGCACAGTTTGATGAAATAGCTGTTGCAAAAGCTAAGTACTCTATTAAATGTATCAGAGGGAAACTCTCTTCTTCGTAGATGTAGACTTTATTTCAATACAACCCATCAAACCTTGCATATAGACACTGTGTAAGTGAATAATGCTGTGCTGCAGATATCCGGTCCTTTGTCCTAGCTGACCCACAGAAGATGAAGAATGACAGTCCAAACAACTGTAACATGATTCTGTCTTCAGTGGAAAACAACAAGAGAACACCTAGAATTATATATATTTTATTGCACTTTTTCACAACACAAAAGAAGCCAAATATGCTTATTAAGTTTTCTGTTCACTGTCAATCAATTGGAGAGATCTTTCTTACTGTTTTATGTTTGAGTCAATAGAGTGGTGCAGGGATGGTGTGTTTTTGTAGGCGGACGCAGAAGCTAACATTGCAAGGACTCCTTCTACAAAAAGCCATGGGATTTCTTCATTGAAAGAAAAAAGAAAAAAGAAACAGGCAGAAATAAAACCAGTGTATCTGGCTTTCTCATCAATTGTTTGAAGTCTCTGTGTGATTGTCCCAACTACTAAAAGTACGAAACTGGTATATTCCCTTGATAACATCTTAGTAGTGGTTGTAAAGGTGTTTTCTGTAGTCATTATTTTATTTGAGATAAACCAGTAAAATGTAATTTCAGTGTACGATAACTCAATTCACAGTAGGTCGGTGCACTGCTCTGTAATAATCTGTTAAAGTGCAGACCTGAGCTTTTTTTCCACAACGTCAGTATCAGATGTCTGAATCAGAGCTCTTTTATTAACCTTTATGGGTCAGCTACATCAATCAATACAAAAAATAGAAAAACTGAGTTGATTAAATCAAGCAGCGGGACGCATGTGTCAAGTCCTATCATTTCCTGTGGGTGTGAAAGCACAGAGGAGATCACTGCTGTTCGAACACCGCAGTGCCGCTGTCTTTACCTTCTCCCCATGAGGGTAGAAACATGTAAATAGAAGAAACAAAAGGGGGGGAAATACAAGCGTGTGTCATGACCTTTTTAGATGTCAAAACTACCGTTGACATGTGATGAATGACATTTAAAATACAATGCTCAATGGGGACTTAAAGGGATTTATTTTATTTTTGCTGGACAAAAGGCAGTATTACAATGGGAGTGCTTGGAAAAAAATAATGGAATCTTAATGTCCTCCAAAGAGCCTGTAAATATATAGTAAAGAATGAGCCAGATTGGTCAAATAATACTGCTAATGCAAAGGCGTGTGGGTTTATTTATAGTAATGTTCTAATTTAATTATCTAAGTTTGCAGACAATAGTTAATTGCTTCAAGTAGCCAGTGTTTAATATTTGGAGGGATATATCAAATTAAATGGAATGTAATATGTGTCAATATGTTTTCATTAGTGCATAATAACCTTAATCAAAACAGTTGGGTTTATGTTAAATTAGAATAAGCCCTTCATGTCTACATAGGGAGCTGCTTCTCTAACAAAGAGTCCGCCAAGTTTCTACAGTAGCCAAAAGAGGACAAACCAAATCAAGTTTTAAAATAGGGTTTGCATTTTTGCGTTACCTAGCGGCTACTGTAGTTCTCTGACTTATAACATTCTTGTAACGGTAGCCTCTCCCTGAATTAAATGATTCTAAAGTAGTGTTATGGTAAGGATGGCCTCTCAGTAAAGCAAATGTCTTTAAAAATACTATGGTGTGACCAGTCTTTTTACACTTGCCGTCATTCTATAAAAGTCTTGTAAATGTAGGTCTTATTTTAGATCACTTTGCCCCAGAAAGCAATTGCAATATATTTTCGAGATTGCCAACTGCAAGAGGAATATCCCATTTGCTCCACCAACCATTTACCTTTTCCAACTTCCAGCATCCAATAAACTGTATCATTAGTTATTAGACTAATTAGATATTATTCTGAGCAAATCTTTGTTGCTTTTTTGCCTGAGCGAATGAGTGACCCTGCTCGCAAATAAAGAAACATTTAGAGAAAGTATAATGTCTATTTAAAAAAAGGCAATGGTTAAAACATCCTATTTTGGTCTAATACAATCATGTATCACACGTACTACGAAAAACAACACTGCTGTGTTCCTTTATGCAGAAGAATTCGATGTGTGAAAAATGTTAAGGTGGAGAGGTTCACACCCAAAATCCATCCCCCTGGCTACGACTTGTAAGTCCTTGAAACAAGCTCTGGATGTCCCTCAAACAATCATAATCAGATTTTTGCTTGTTCACAATGCATCTTTTCAACAACATGCAAACAAATACAACAGATGTGTGTTCACACCTCAGGTTCACAGGTATTTTTTTTCTGGCAACCCTGAACCAATCAACAGCAATCAACACCTGATCAATGCGACTCCTTCCAGATAATTACTGACTCACATCACCTCAGCACAGGTTGTGTTGCTCTGGTGTTTCTTTACATTCGATGTGTTGATCAGTCAATACTCTTCGTTAATGATACATTTTTGAATTTTTCACATCATGGCCTAAATCCAAAGACCAAACCTAGCATTGTTTAAAATAAAGGAGAAAAACACATTGTTTGAAGATAGTGGATTCAAAAACAAACAAACTCGATTTTATTATGATAAAATGTGAAGCAGTTTCCCAAAGACAAATGTACAGACTCCAAAATTATCCCTTTCAATCATCACTTGTGGCCCACCAGAAGTGTGTGGCTGTGTGTGTATCTGCAAGGATCATGTTCTTTTTATTTAGTTGCGTCTGGGACGTTTCTAGGAATCAAAAAGAGTTTTTGTCCAGCCCATTCTCTCTCTCTTGTGCACAGGCCACACAGCAGGATGACGTGTGCTCTTCCACTGCATTTATTCAAAATCTGGCATCCTTGATAAGAGCAATAATAAATAAGGTCTAATTCTTCTGATTTACTGCTTTATCCTTGAAAATGTTATTTGGATATGTCAAATTTGTCCCATTGATTTTCTCAGAGGTGCTTTTACACGTATTTACTGAAAATACTATAACGACAATGGATCCTCTGACACCTTGGCTGCTAAATGAAACTACAGTACTAACCCAGGGTTAGGGTCTAATAAGAGATTTGACAAACATCAATGCATGATGCTAGTATTGCAGAACACTTTGTATATAAGACAATGACCTGTCCGTCTGTCTAGACTTTAACTAGCTTACGTGATTTTGGACAACAGAGCTATCATTTGCATGGCTGTTCTGATAGAGTAAACCAGACAGAACTATCAATCAAAATGTATGAAAGATGATTATGTCCTTACATTTTGGGATTTGTATACGCATAGACTTTGTAAACACCTGCATTGAGGTGAATTGTTTTGAAAAGACATGCATGGTCCCCAGATGACTTATACCAATAACGTTGTAGTCACTCCAAAATGTTAATATGACGTATATTTTTGAATATGGAACAAAAAACTACAAAACAAATGCCATTTCCTATGTACTTCGCTATAGTGTTATGTTAGCTCTAGCCTCAAACCACGATTGGTCACAAGTACAGCCCAAACCCCCAAGAAGTGCAGCAGGCCGTAATACCATAGGGCCCAGAGAGAGTTTTTCCTATTGACTTACATTGGGAATCGGGTTCTGGGGAAGTCCATTTCCATAATAAATACATCCGTGGTACAACCTCAAAGAACCACTAGCATGGCATTAAACTCTAAATCTCGTTTCTACTTTAAAGTAACATGACGGTCCTTGATCAGAGCTAATATTCTTCAGATTCACTTGTTTAAAAGAAATTCTCAAACATTTGCGGATGTCTTTTTGATTATAAGTTTGCTAATAGGTTAGCTTGCTCGTTGACGCTTTTCCGACCCTTTGCTCACAATGTCCCCTTTATACAGATACAGAAAAAAGTCCCAGGAATATTTTGTGTGATGCCCCCAAAGATCAACTTAACAGTCGGCATGTGTTCCAGATAGAATCGGTGAAAGACACACACGGTTCAATGGAGATTGAGAAGAGGGCAATTTGGTTTGATATAAGATTGATAATGTGTCAAAGGGGAGATGGGATCCTATCAATCAGAGCCCTTGCCCTTGAATTGCCTGTCATACTTGATCCTGAACCAGGCTCACACAGCTGCTGAAGTTTAGCTTTCTAATCCCAGATCAGTTGCTGCCAGTTACAGACGGCCTGGCATGACGCATGGACGTCTTTAACTTTAAGCTGCTGATCAATAGTGTTCCTCCCTGTTACTGTTGTTGTGTTTTGTTGCGACCTGGGCAGACTTTAATGAGATCAAGTGGGATCACTATGCAACAGGGCCATCCAAGTATGAAGAAGAAGTTTTTCACTTCTTTTACTACACATTACGTTAACCCTTTGAAATCACTACTTATTAAATGTGATGCAACTTTAATGTTGCCCAGGGCGAAACTGCGAGAGTAAAAATGCAAAACATAATTTCCTGCCACTAATCAGGGCAAAACTGTGGAGTAGATGGTGGCTTTAAAAAAATCTAAATTAAGTAAGAAGAGCTGAGAATATAACTATCCAATGATACCACTGCATTTATAGCCGAAGCTAATTTTCAATGCCCGACTAGGCAATAAATACATTCAACTTCAAAAACCTCAAGATAATACCAACAACAAATACAAGACAAAAAGAATGAAATATGGATGACCCAAACCTAACTCTAATCCTTGTATTTAAAGATCCCTCATAAAACACATTCAAAAATGATATCTACTACGTTCCGCTGATTGAGAAATCCAAAATCTCTCAAATGAATATATTGATAAAGTCAACTCACCATAAACTCTGCGGTGTCCTCAGTGTTCATTGTGTGAGCACTCAAGGCATAACGTTTCCTCATCAAACTTGCATGTTGGACCACAGTTGGGTTATGAACTAGTCTTGTAAATAAGTGTCATCCTGCCTTTATGTACATCTCAAAGCTTCCCCCCTTCAGCTTATGAGTGTGAAGACAGACCAGTATAGTGTCAACATCTGCACATACATCCTTTTCCACAGTTTAGCTTAATTAATCAAATGAAGTAACAACAAACAAAACACCAACAGCAGTGTGAAAGGGTCTTGAGTGATGACTGATGCCAGTGTTTTCCTGATTATCACAGTACTATATATATAAAGGACACCCTTCCATTATAACATATGCAATTGATTAATTAAATCTTTAAAGGTCACCTATTGTGCAAAATCCACTTTTTCATGTATTTTATACATAAACATGTGTCCCCTCTGTGTAAAGAGACTCTGAAAGTTTCAGGAAAAAAGATTCACTCGTGGGGAGTGGCTCCTTATTTTCATCTAAAGTAACAGACAGAGAATCAGCACTTTAGAAGCAGTTCTGAAACAGAGGGGATTATGGGATGCTACAATGATCAGTTTGGTGTTTCGAGCCAAACACTTCAGAGACATGTTTTGTATCTGAGAGCTATAATATATTGATGAAAAACAGTATAATAGGTGACCTTTAATATAAATTTGTTTTTTTTTGTTTAGACCGTAGCGACCCCAACATGGCTTTCATTCTGTATCGCTTTAAGAAACACAGTGATGTCAAAGATAACACAAAGAAGTTCAAGGATAATTTATTTTCATTGTCATTCAGTTTAGTGATTGTTGTGGGATGGCACCTTCCGTTCTGTGTCTTTTGTTTGATGAGGATGCTCTTTATAAATAACAGGTCACCCGGGTGCCCCTAAAGCTCAGCAGAAGAATGTGAACATCTCAAGAATCCTGTTGTTGAGACTTCTACAATCTGGAGAATTCACAGGCAAAGGCCGAACCTCTCAATGTCTCCCCTGCCGGGTAACATCCCCGACAGCAGACTCTACCCTCAATGACTTCACTTCTGCTTGTTTACGTAACCTCAAGTGAACAACAAGGCGAGAAGGCAAGTGGGGCGTATTAAGGGGATTGTTAGAGAGGCAGTTGGCGCCTAATCCGAGGTAACAACACTTAAACAACAATTCACTTCGACCCATTAGATCCAACACAACTGTGAAGACCCGGGCAACGTAATGAGAGCAACATTGCGCTCGAGACCTCACACTGTATTTATGGACAGATCTGTCAAACCAATGAGCAACAGAGCCATTAGCATTTATAGCGAAAGGCAGCGCCGCTTCACTGGCCTAATGGCAAAAGCCAATGTGATGTTACATTAGCGTTCTATTTAATAAAGAAGAGCTGTTGAAAGCATTACCATGTGCCAATTACTCCAAGGCCTGATGGTCAGCTCGCTGTAATTTAGGGTCATTTTGCAGCCTATGGGGACAGTCAGGAAGTGCAAACTGCCATTGGACATCTTTAGATTACTGTCTCCATCCACACAATTTGACAAGAAACATGTCATGTAAATCACTTACTTTGAGTTTCCTTTTTTGGACAGGTTCCACATGTTTTGTTCCACTTAAAACAAATTGGACACGTGTTAGTCCAATGAGAGCTCAGAGTGACGTAAAACGGGCATTTAGGCTCCACAGAGGTCCCCGGTCCAGCCCTGCCTTGCAAATTACGCTCTCTGCTTGACTCTTCCACCTCTGGCTTCCTCCTCTCCATCTCTGTAATTTCTCCCTTAATGTGTTTTCTTCACTCCTTTTGTTTCCTCTGCCCAGTGCCCATGCCTCTATTTGTCCTTCCATCCTACCTCTTTATTTTCCCTCCTACACCATGGCAACCTTTCATCCCCCCCCCCCCCCCCGTCTTTTTTGTCCCGCTGTCTTGCTCTTTCAAACATTCAATATCTGCTCCTCCTCGTTACTTTCTTCTTGCTTCTGATCACCTAATTCCTTTCCATTTCCAACGGCGGATATATCACCTCCTGCTGGTAGACGATAATTACAGAGTGTGACTCTTGAGCCGCAACTCAAGGGTCGAGCATGTGATCTTCAGAGAAAGCACATTGATTTTTAGAAGGGGGTGTATTTGAGGCTCCTTTTGTACCTGCAGTTCAGTCTATTTCGTCCAGATCATGAGACAAACATGACGCAACGTTGCCTTTTAGCTCTGGTCTGGTTCACATCACTTTTGACAAACAAATAGAGACTTGTTTAGACGTCTTACTGACTCATTGACCGGACAGTTTTGGCAAGGGTCATCCTGCATCATCAACATGTCATTAGGACCTAAATGGGGATATCGAATTCAGGTGACTGTCAGCATGTCATACAGAATGTATTAAAACAAATTGATAAAGTTTCCGTGACATCAATGCTTATTTTGTGGACTGCGGTTTTCAACCCTGAAGTTTATTATCTTGTTTTTTGAGCCTAGCTCTCTTTACAGAAAACATGTACCACCAACTCCTTGCAGTTCAACCAAACTTGTCAATCACAAGGTAGCCACACCCTCAAGTATACCCTGTTTATTGTGTTAATTTACTACTTTAATAAGACCATTATTTACTAAATTAATATCAGGCTGTATTGGAGAACACAAACTAACAATAAATACATTTTATACTGAGGTAATACATCAAGTGAGGAGACTTGATAAACTTGTATACAATCCAACTTCTTTTAAACCAATGAGGTCCCACCTTTTGGCCAGTACAAGGAATGCCAGATTAAGGCATTTCCACATTGGCTTCACTTTTCCAGTTGGTTACCATTTGGACATTCATCAATAAGACTCCTCATGCGTAAATATATTTTCTCTGATATCATACAATCTCACGAAGACTATTAGTAACATTAGATGACAGTTTGACCTCTTTATAAACAATGGCAAACAACTAGATAGAGAACAAAAAGGAGGCATCTTGCACAAAATCGTTAACAAAGGGTATTTCTGTAGGCTCACAAACATTCAGATTTACTGGGCCTGATCAAAGAACATCATCGTACTAGTTTGCTGACCTGTTCACATATTGCTGAAAGATGATTTGCATAGATCATTGCAAAGTGTGTGATACAGATCAATCCTGAACAGTTAACAAATAGCATTTGGCTTACACGATGTTAAGATTGATTGATCCTTATTGCCTGTCAGTTGAGTCTGAGAATCCACATTTCTGCAACACAATTGAGCTACGGCTACCCCAAGAGAATCATTTTAAGTATCTATGGGTCTTGTGTATGAGTAGTACCGTCATAGTGAAGCTCAAAGGTCACCCCTTACCAGTAGATATTATTTAGTTCATTACCCAAAGGTAAGAGAACGTATGATACAAACAACTGAAATGAGTTTCCTTTACAGGGCCTCCAGTCTCGCCTTAGGGACAGGGTCAGGAGCTCAGAGTAGAAGTCCTGCATGCTACATCGAGTCTGAAGAGGTTCAGGCATCTAATTAGGATTCTTCCCTCTGGAGGCATTTCAGGCCAACTGGGACGAGAGCCAATAAAACGCTGATGCTATTATACACGTCCGAGGAACACCTTGAGGTCCCGCAGGACGAGCTGAAGGATGACTGAGCTGTTTTGTTTAGCATTCTAACATTATGACCCAGACCGATAAGCAGCAGAAAATAGATTGAAGGAAAGTTGGATGGATGGAGCTGTGGCAAACGCAATGGCTGACTGTTTATGATTGTAACACCTGTCAATCAAGTATAAACCTAAAAAACATCCCACTGTTTTTCTGACAGATTTGTCTTTATCCCCCAAGCAGTAGAGAATGACAGGAACAAGAGAGGTGACATCCATCAAAAGTCCCCAGACAGAATTGAATTAGGAAGAAGACTTTTTAACACCCATAATAATAAAACATTTGTGACATCAACAACAACAAAAGTAACAGTATTTTCAACGGCTTGCCCCTCGTTGCCTTATGATTTGATTCCTTTCGCCCCAGAGGCTGTGATGGGTCTACTTTCTTTATCTTAAGATACTTGTTTACGAGTCAAAGGTAGATTTTGTACAAGTACTAGATTTTTTTATTTTTTTTAGTCAATTTATTGAACATGTCAGAAACAAAACATACAACAATAATAATAATATATATATATTCTTTTTTTTTTTTCTTTTCCCTCCCCTTCTCACTCATAATAATAATTATAACAATGTACAAAAAAAAAAACAATAATAATTCTCAAATAGTCTCTGTCATGTTCAACAGGGGCAAGAGAAGCTTAAAAAAAAACTTTTCTGGTCCTACCCCCTCTAGCATACATTTTCCTTTTAAATAAAATATTAGGTCATCGTCATCAGCGACATGTTTGTCTTGTTAATTTGTTTGTTTTTTGTTTTTCTACAAAACAATCAGAAAGAAATTACTTTTAAAATTACAAGAAATAACAAATGGGATTTTACAGGTCCTGTTCATAACCATTAATGATTTGGCTCCTAAATAATACTTTCAGTTTAGATAGACTTGTACAATATTTCAGTGCATCAGTACAGTTATTCCACAGACTAACACCTTTTGATGAGATGCAATGAAGTTTGGCATTTGTTCGTACGGGTGGTTTTTTGAAAATGCAGTTTCCTCTCAACATGTGCATGCTTTCTCTCCGTGTGAAAAGTCCCTGGATATTATGAGGTAATTGTTGATTTGCGGCTTTGAACATAATTTGAATAGTTTTATAGTCAACCAGGTCTTGTAGTTTTAGTGTTTTTAGTTTGATAAATAATTTATTTGTTGGTTCTCTGTACGTAGTTTTATGTATAACTCGTATGGCTCTTTTTTGCAGGATGAAGATAGGATGTGTATTTGTTTTATATGTGTTCCCCCAAACTTCCACACAATACATCATGTATGGAAGTATGAAGGAGCAGTAGTACAGCATAAACAAGGAAGCTTGATTAATAAGGTATTTGGCTTTATACAGAATTGCTATTGATTTGGATATTTTGGCTCTGATATAGCTTATATGTGGTTTCCAACTTAATTTATTGTCTATGATTACTCCAAGGAATTTTATTTCCGATACTCTTTCTAATTGGACGCCATTTATAGTGAGTTTCTTCTCTGTATTGGTCGATCGATTCCCAAATATTATGAGTTTGGTTTTGCTTGCGTTCAATGTTAATTTATTTTGGTCAAACCAGATCTTCATCCTGCTCAGTTCCTTTTCCATGGTGACCAATAGCTGTTCTAAATTGTCCCCACAGCAGAGTAGACTTGTGTCGTCTGCAAAAAGAATGGTTTTAATAGTTTTTGATACTTCACATATATTGTTAATATACAGAATAAATAGTAATGGCCCCAAGACAGAGCCCTGAGGCACCCCACATGTAACCTGCAGTAGTTGTGATTTATGGCTTTGTAGTTCAACATACTGTTCCCAGTTATGTAGGTAGCTGGATAGCCATGATAGTGCAACACCTCTAATGCCATATCTCTGTAGTTTTTTCATTAATAATTCATGGTCAACCGTGTCAAATGCTTTTTTAAGGTCCAGAAATATCCCTATTGCATATTCTTTCTTTTCTATTGCCTTAGTAATGTGTTCCATACATTCTATAACTGCAAATGATGTGGTTCTGTTTGCTCTGAAACCATATTGTTGTTCATAGAGTATGTTATGTTTGGTGATGAAGTCATTTAGTCTTGTGTAGTAGATTTTTTCCAGTATTTTAGAAAACTGTGAGAGCAATGAAATCGGTCTATAGTTTGACAGTACATGTTTATCTCCAGATTTGTGTATTGGTATGACTTTAGCAGTTTTCATTTTATTTGGAAATACACCGGTTTGTATTGACTGATTACAGATGTGAGTTAGTGGTTTGGCTATACATTCAATAATGTTTTTAACTGTATACATGTCAATATCATGACAGTCTGTAGACCTTTTACTCTTAAGTTTCTTAACAGTGTCAATAATTTCATTTTCATCAGTCCCTCTTAAGAATATAGTTTCCTTCACATATATATCTTTACTTTCTACGCCTTCACTACTACCAGTATTTGGGATTTCCCCAGCTAGACAAGGACCAACATTGACAAAGTACTTATTGAAATCTTCAGCAACTGAGGTCATGTCATAAATTACTGTATCGTTTTTTGACAGAAAACTGTTTGGGTATTGTGCCTTTCCATTTCCTTTTTTAATAATGGTATTTAATACATTCCATGTGTTTTTAATGTTATTTTTGTTATCCTCCAATAATTTCTTGTAATGATCCATTTTGCTATATCGTATTATCTTTGTTAGTTTGTTTTTGTATGTCTTGTATTTTTGTTCAGCCTCTACTGATCTATTCTTTAAGAAGTCTTTATATAATTCATTTTTCGTTTTACATGCATTTAATATTCCCTTAGTGATCCATGGTTTTTTCAGCATATTTTTGTTTCACTATTTTCTTTACACGAGGACAATGTTTTTCATACAGCCCTGATAGAATATGTAGAAATGATTCATAGGCTTCATTTACATCTGGTACATACATTGATTGATTTAGAGTCGCAGAGCCCATACCTCTATCAACGCCAATCGTTCATTTTAAATGTCAACACCCACACTTCCAGAAGCATTGTTCAAACATTGTATTTGTTAGCTTTTACTTTTAATGTGTAGAAAACATGGAAGTTGTGTTGTCATCCATCAAGTTTCATGGAAATACTGTGGGGCCAGAAAGAAAATATAAAAGGGAAGTTTTCAGAGGACACTAGAAAATGTATTTTTCATTCAAATGGATTAAATGTATTGTTATTGTGTTCCAGGCAACTAGGTTCCTAGCAAGTAGAACAATCATCTTTGACATTCACAGGTACGCTATTGCACACAAATCAAAAATGCTGTCATGGGTTGATAGAGGGACAATGAGTGACAGCTTTTTACCTTAGCTGAACTAATATCTCGCAACTCAACCCGTAAAATAACATTCAAACACTGACATCTCAACCAGTATGATAACATATCATAAAATGTAATGAGACTATGTTAGGATAAGGAGTCAAGTATACTGTACAAATATTATTAGGCTTGTGTGGGGGTCTGAACTTTGTTTCATTTTGTAAAAACAAGCAAGGCTCTCTGCAGTTTTATTGGTTTTTTCTTTCTCTTAAGATTTTGGACAACATGGTGGGAGTGCAGCATTAATATTGTACATGGCATGTATCTATGGACATATAATTACCTCTTTAGGTACTTTTAGAGAAATAAAGACAGGGTTAAACCAAGGCCAGCAAAGGAAAATATGAGAAAGTATGAATGTCTGCACAGCAGGTGATGTTCTGTACAGGATATGAAGCCTCCACTGCTACCTCTATCTGTCAGACGGGAGATCTTTGGCTTTTAATATATATGGCAATATTCAGAACAGCCAGAGGTGTTCAAAAGTCAAATAAAATAAGGCTACAACCAAATGGGAATTAATTGTTAATTTATCTGAACCTCATTTAAAGATTGTATTCATTATTTTGTCCATAAAAACTGCTTAACCACAACTTAAGAGTATGTTTTCAAATGTATTGTTTTATTCTACCAAGTTAATTGTGAATTTAACAATATTCCATTTACCATAACACAGCGGGAAACACATCTTCATTTGCAAGAGGCTTAAACCACTGAATGTTTTGAATTGTTTGCTTGCAAAGCTATACTTAAACCATTAATTGAACTTAAAAATTGTTGCAAGTACATTTTCTGTTGATTGGCTATTACAGATCTGAACTCATTGTTGCAGCTCCAAGTCAAAGCAAGCACTCTAAATACATCCACAAATCCAAAGTTGGATCCCTGTTGACAGCACAATGTTTCTTTTCTCTCATGTTTAGAGATGAAAGGTTAGCACAGAGCTAGTTTTTAAGCTATTGTGCAGTCCAACACACTTTAAACTGGCTTCCCTCCAGCAAAGGCCTCAGCGTCAAACAGCTTTATTTGCTCTGCAAGGCCAACTCAACACTTTTTAAGGGACTTCATTGCGGGAGGCAGTGCTGGATAGAAAATGTAGATCGCAGCGATAAACGGTAGTGTGTGGGCCCCAAGGACTGAACTATTTCTATTCCTCATAAGCCCGAGGGAGGTCTGTTATGTGTGTGGGATGTATTTTGGCTTTTATTGTTGCATTATAATGGACTCACAGAGAGATTGGAAGCCTTGAAAAAGGAATTCTCCCTTTAGAAAAGAAAATGCTTTCAGCGCCTCACAGGTTTTGCTGTTCTGAGGGAAACGGCTGCATCAGTTTAACCAGGAGCGACTGTATTCCAGGGTCCCAGTGGTCCGTCCTTCTGCCGCCGCTTTCATCTGCATTTCCCCTCTCCGGCTGCATCTGCATGTTTTCTGAGTGAAATTAGCCCAATGTGATGACTGATGTGCCGCTGGGACCCCGCTGATATCTGCCAACCGGCTCACCTAGAAGCAAACTACCGAGACGGGAAACAGCGGGCTTCTTTCCCAGCAGATAAAAACACAAACATGAATTGTTATTATTATTATCCTATCTGCAGTCTCTCAAATCAGCCACAACTATTCAGCCAGCTTCCCTCCTGGGTTGTCAATAGTAGAGCCAAGAGCCTGCAAATCTGTCTGTTTATATACATCACATCAAGAGCAAATATTAATGCTCAATTTCCTAGCAATGGCCATCTTATAATGCATTTATCCTCTGCAAATAGCAATGTCACGCTAACTCTAGGGAGAGGCATCAGCTGAAATGTTATGAATAACATGATCAAATTACACAGTCAGAGCAAAAAGGGAATAATAAGGCTGTTGCTTGGCAGCTCTAAAGGGCCCAGCCAGGTTAAGGCTCCCAGCCAGACACCATGCCTGGAACTAAATGAAGCTGTTAGGAAATGCTACAGGTCGCCCAGAGGGCCACACATCTGCTGACACATGAAATACCAAAACAAAAAGTATTTTAATACCTTTTAAGAGAAGTTGGGCTGTTTGCACTATATACCTTTGACCTGAAAATGTACCTTTAAAATGCCAGGAAACATACATTCCATACCGTAAACCTTGAAAATATTGAATTACAGGAATAATAGGAAATATTCAAACTTAACCCTTATGTTGTGTTTCAAGTTACAATTATAATAATAACTACCCTCTAGTTTTTTTTATCGGAACTATAGATGCACACAAGCACTACACACACACACACACACACACACACACACACACACAAACTAACCCTAACCCTTTTGGGGGGGGGAATTGTAATCTAATATTAGTCTAATAGTCAGATAACATAATTATCCACTGTCTTCTCTACAGGGAATATAATCAGTGAATTTAATCCCATTTTCTACTTAAAAAGATGTGTTTTGGGGACATAAATAATAAAATGACAACAGGATTGTGAGGTTCTGAATGCATAATAAGTTAGTGATGACGTAGTTAAAACAATATTGGATGATAGTTAGTGTTTTTGACTGAGATGAATCATGCGAACACCATGAACGGAAACAGCTTTCGAACACAACACAGGGGTTAAGAATCTAAATAAATATGTATAATGATAAATATATATAAATACACTTTCTTTAATGGAGTCTAATAGATTAAAATAGCCCAGATGCAATGGCCTAAAAAGTCAAGGAGGAAGGATGAATAAATAGAATCTGACCCTATATTTTCATTACATCACATTTCAGTCATGTGGAACCACAAAGATGTCCAGAAGCGAGGTTTAATAAAGTAATGATTTTTTTTTTTGGAGACCTCAAATGAAAAGCAGGGAGGAGGGGGGCTTTCATTATGTTTCAGCCAAATAGTTCCCTACACATTTTTTTTCTCCCTACACTAATTCAATTATAAATCCAATATATGTTCTCCCTATGCCAAATGTCAAGCTGTGCCTGAGTTATTCCTGACTACGTGCAGAATCAGTTGGTTTTGGCCAGAAAGATGTGAACTGAAGCATGCTGGGAAACGGCTGGCCCAGCTGTGTTTCTGCATGCAGATTGAGATTATTGGCCCCCTACGTCTGACCCAAATCAAGGTCATCCGGGGCACATACTGTACATAAATATCTATCATTATCGTCTGCATGCATTCTCAGAGACTGTAACACCCCTCAAAAAAAACACATGACTTCTTACTCAATAGTAGTTAAGTGTTTAGAATTACAGGCCTCACGAATGAGGGCAGACAAAAACAATATTTAGAGTAGAAAATCAAAAGATGGTTTTGAACAAGTGCCTCAAAGCATGCTGGCTGAGAATGAAAGGAGAGCTTTGTAGAGAAGCAGATCCAAACGGCTGTTGAAAGCACTTTAAAGGGAAGCGGTCAGTTGTAAGAGACCACTTTAATTTCCTTGAAGTCATCATTAATTATCAAAGATGCTTGCAAAGGATTTCAGCCGTTTTCGTGGTCATGCCTTAGTGATCTCTGCCATTTATATCCTCTGGCAGATGATGTGATGCTGAGAGTTTCTTTAATGGGGGTTTGGACTTTCGTTCCTTGGTATTTAAAAATAGAAAAGATTAAATATGACACATATGTATGGTATTTAATGTTGATTTAGACCGGGGTGTCCAAACTGCGGCCCATTTTGAATCGGCCCTCAGCAAATTCTGAAAGTACAATTGAGTATGGCCCTATTAGGTAGGGGACAAATATAAAATAAAATGTAAAAAAATATCTTGTACCAAATTTTTCTGTGCCCAGTTTTCTCAAATATACCAGTTTTTGGAAGATTGGATTCTCTTTCACTTACACAGGTCTCGTCACGCTTATGAACCAATTGTTGCTATTATGGCAATTTAAAGTACTTTCTTACTTAATTTGCATTGACTTACATTAAATCCCCGGAGACAGACCATAACCTTGACCGCAACCACTACACGCCTCACCTCAATCAATCCACTAACCTTAAGTCTTGACTCTGTTCACCTTGTGGCGCCTGATTTACGTCCCCAGAATGTGATTAAAATAAGTACACTCCACCGGGCTGATCAAAAAGAAAATAATATTTGAATTTATTGAAATTGAAATCAAAGATGCGGGGGGGGGGGGTAAGGACACTGTCACCTTGGGCCGAAAACAAATCTATATCATAAAATATTAAAGGCGTTATCATTGATTCTCAATACAATTTATTCTCTTGGTTTTTGAAATTTCTCATAATATCCAAGATCTTTAAGCCCTCAAGATCAAGTGCAACACTCACCCTGACCTTTTGACCTTTGCATATTCAGCCAATAGTGTGTCTCCTCTGTTAATTATCTGTGTACATGTGCAGGAACAGGGAAGACAAATGAAGGAGTCACATAAAGACTTCCTTCCCTTCCCCATTGTTTAAGACTGTCACCCTGACAGTGTCCTGCCCCTCATTGTTATTCATGAGCTGTCTCGGCATGTGAGGATGCTTTATTGCTACTCTGCCATTCTGGCTGCAATGACTCTGTGATGAGGCTCTTAAGCCTGTAGTCAAGTTCAAAGAGTAATTTGCCCGAGTGTTATTTCAATGGAGGAGAATGGCTTCTCATCACGGGCCTTTTCCCTCACAATAATGCCAGGCGGGCACGTGCACACACCTCGGAGAATCGTGATGAGGTGGCTGTTGGACACACGTGATAACACACACACACATACACACACATACACAGGGTTTATACAGGCTGGCACGACAGATGAAGCCAGAGTGCCATGTTGATTTGTGATATATTTGTGATGACAGTCTGCAGTTAATGTACACAGTTGTATTTCTACTCACATAAAACTCCATTCATACATCAGTGCTTTAAACGGGCCCAGGGACCCAGAGTGTCAGGGGCCCCACCGGCCTTCACTCCCAATAGTCACTTAAAGAGGCATGTACCAATGTGTAAAAGACTGGAAATGACCACATATAACAAACTAAAAAACTAAAACTAAGAGACAATAAGGAGAAATAAAATGACAATAAGTACTGTAGATATAAAATGACCATAAGGAGACATAAAATGACAATACTGTGGACATAAAATGACCATAAGGAGACATAAAATGACAATAAGTACTGTAGATATAAAATGACAATAAGTAGACGTAAAATGACAATAAGGAGACATAAAATGACAATAAGGAGACATACAATGATAATAAGGAGACATTAAATGACAATAAGTACTGTAGATATAAAATGACAATAAGGTGAAATAAAATGACAATAAGGAGACATAATATGACAATAAGGAGACATAATATGACAATAAGGAGACATAAAATGACCATAAGGTGACATCAAATGACAATAAGTACTGTAGACATAAAATGACAATAAGTAGACATAAAATGACAATAAGGAGACATAAAATGACAATAAGGAGACATAATATGACAATAAGGAGACATACAATGATAATAAGGAGACATTAAATTACAATAAGTACTGTAGATATAAAATGACAATAAGGAGACACAAAATGACAATAAGGAGACACAAAATGACAATAAGGAGACATAATATGACAATAAGGAAACATAAAATGATAATAAGGAGACATTAAATGACAATAAGTACTGTAGACATACAATGACCATAAGGAGACATAAAATGAACATAAGGTGACATAAAATGACCAAAAGGACACATACTGTAAAATGACAATAAGGTGACATAAAATGACTACAATGAGACAAAATGATCACAAATCACTACCAAAAAAACTGCAACAGAGAGACAAAACAATGACTACAGAAAGAGGTTTCTACCACTTTAAGGTATATATCTGTTGCTCCTTCGTTAGAGAGCTAGTGGGGCCTTTTGCATGTCTGTGCCCAGGGCCTCTTTGTTTCATATTCTACCCATAAATTCATACACATTTGAATGACAAAATGTATAAACCACAAGTGGATTGTGAAAGAGGCTCAGATTTGTCCTATTCACTACTCAAATTGTGCAAACAAATATATATCAGACAGAGAAAAAGGCCTGGTTAAACCAAAAAGTGCCACTGCTATTCATCTCTGTGTCTTTATATATGATATAAACAATATATGTAGTTCTAGAAACATGGTGATGAAGCAACCTGCACGTGCTGGGTTATTTCTCTTTTCTCCTTACTGTGCTCCACTGGGAATTTTGTTATCAGAATTGTATATAAATTTGCTCAATACAGTCTTTTATTGAAGATGGAAGAGAAGCTCTTTCCTTTGCTAACGGGTGAATAAGTTCACACAGTTTATTCAAATAGGAGACTCTGCCAAGGCTTTGTCTTTTGTGAAGGAGTTTATACTGTGACACAGAGGTTAAATAAATGTGGAAGGTCAAACACAGCTAGTAAGGCGAAATAGCATCCTACATGTTCTTTAAGGGTCAACATCACAGCACAGATTACTTTGTATTGAGTGTCGGTGAAAATGTAACAGTAACAGAAATAACAACATTTACTTTTGCCTCAAAGAAAGGATAGCTTTAGGAACTGGGCAAGCAAAGAGGCTTTTGCTGCGTTATACAAAACATTAAAAAGAGGAATACCTCACCACACATTTTGAGCCTATGTCTTGACAATAACCTGTCTTATTTATAATAATAGTAATAATAATGATATAATATATAAGACATTTTAATGGATGCAAGTAATTTCCTCATAACCAAAACAAATGTAGGCTCGCAAACCTTCAACAGTAAGTGTAACCATTGGAAATTCAATATCAGAAAACTTTACAAACCACTCAATATAATTCCCTTCCTTTTTGTTCTGTCATTCATGCTTTGTCTATACGTCACAAGGCAAGTCTATTTATATATAGCACCTTTCAAGACAAGAAAATTCAAAGTGCTTAACAAAAATGGAAGACAAACAAAGCAAAACGATCATATTTACTACACCTAAACCAAGATGTCTTGCTGCCTAAACCAAATCACGCAGTTTTGTTTAATTCCCAACCACTTGTTTGAAATTATATTTTTTTCACAAAGTGATCTTTCTCTGGAACCCTGTGATGGTCAAATGGGAGTCATTGGTGAACAACATATTCTGTTGTTAAGGGATGATGATGTGATGAAGCGCAAATTCGTTTGAAAAGTTTGCATTTGTTAAAGGAAAGAATTGTTTTTTTTAATCTCGAACCATTTTGCAGTTTATTTCTTTACTTGGTGTGATTGCATGTGGGAAAGACCTAATGAAGCCTCAGATCGACACACACACACAGACAGACAGAAGACCTTTCACCTTTGTTATGCTGCGGAAGAACTAAGACCATGACCAGCAGAGGAGTTACACTGTTTCCCTCTGACCATCTAATCCGTCTGGGTATAAATAAATAATGCTGAAATCAAACAGAGAGAAATGGCGGGGGAAAAAAGAAAATGCAGCGAGGCAGAAAGTCAGAAGACGGAGAGAAAGAAAAGGGAGAGCCTGTCTATGAAATCGTATAATTGCACTGCAGGGAATTTGAATCAATTAGAACCGCAGAGCTAATTAAAGGCGGCATTGTGTTTACTGACTCAGAGCGGCGAGCTCAGCGGGGAACAGAGTACACACACACACACACTTCCTGTTGACTCCAATGTGACACCAAACCATGTTGTGTCATGGGTTTAATCCTGACTCACGCTATTCCGTCATTTCTGCCCCCATCTTCCCATTAGAGGAGCTTTAATAATGTTTAAAAGCACATGCCGCACACACTCACCTGTGTATCTACGGGCTTCCGGATCCATCCATGAGCACAACGCCCCGTCACGCTTTATCTGTCAGCGTGGAGCCGAGCGAGTTGACCCTCTGGAGCGGCCGGGCGCTGAATGTCTAATGGTGTTTGACAGTGTCCAAATGGACTCCCATACAGTTCACAGAAGGTCATTTACATCATTTAGTGCCACTGATGAGATGAATAATAAATGAATTACTGTGAGAAAGGAAAGGGGGGGAAAAAGAGTTGATTAAGGCAGGAAGCTCTGTGAATCAACGCGATGCAAACAGGTGCTGTGTTTACTGCACACGCTCAATGAGGGGCCCCCTCTCCAGCTGTAACATTTTCCTGACATCCTCCAGAGTCGGGGTAATTTCATTACCCGGCATCCAAACTCTGCATGCTTGACTAGTCGAAGAGAGAAAGGAAATCAATAGACACCATTACCATGCTTCTCAGTCGAGGTGTAATAGATATGCGCTCGGCCAGTTTTGTGTGTGTGTGTGTGTGTCTTCGTCCGCATGTGTGTGTGTTGCAGTGTAAAACAAACCTCATTTGCTGTTGACTAATGAAGATTTAAGAACCTACTGTTTGTCTTTTTCGGAGCATCTGTCAGGGGTTGATTACATCGTCACATCATAGAGGAGTCCTCGCCCGAGTATAACGGCGGAGTCTTACGTTTCGCGCTGTTGCTCCTCCGAACACGACCTCGTGACCCCGCGGGGTGATGGGAGAGAGGAAGGACGGGGACGTGTTGACGGAGGAGTGGAGGAGTCGGGTGAGTCACTGGAGTGAATCGCGCCACGTCGGGCCTTCAGACTCCTCCATCTGCTATCGGAGGTACGCCTGTCTGCTCGCTAATTAAAATAAATTACCAGAAATTAACCGAGGCCTGTTTTCTCTCTGTGCGTCCTCCCCTCACACATGCAGAGATTCATCAGCACATACACAGAATATCCAAATAACGTGCTTTGGCCAGATCTCTGAAAGCGCTCCAGTAATGATACCGTCCTCCATCAGAGACATCATGATGGACGGATTAATGAACGGGCCAACTGGGAACCGGCCCCTAGGCCAGAGCCTCTGTTTGTTGCAGACAAGAAACAACCAAAATGAGAGAGAATATGAACAACAACAAGAAAAGCTAGAGACAAAAGGAACAAAAAAGGACGGAAAGACTGCAAAGAGACACATAGCTACCAAAAGGAGACAGAATATGACCGTAAAGAGGCTAAATCAGTGCAAAGATGTGCAGAAATACAAAAATAGACCAAAAAGAGAAACAAAACAACAACAAAAGAGACAGAATGCAACTGAAAAGGGACAGAATATGACCAAAAATCGATATAAATGTCTTCAAAGAAAAAGAAAACTGCAAAGAGACACAGAACAACCATAAAGAGACAAAAAAACAGCAAAAAGAGACATTAAGTCCACAAAACAAAAACAGAAGACATGATAGGACCACAAGGAGACGAAAAACATCTAAAAATGGACACAAAGAGACTGAAACAATGTCTCCTTGAGTCTGTGTCTCATGATTTGTAGGAAGGGTGTTGGGGGCCCATCACGTGTCTGTGCCCAGGGGCCCATTGTCCCGTTATCCGTCCCTGTACATCCTGCTCCCTCTGTTGTTATCCACAAAGCTTATCATAACAAATGTACTGAGCCGCCGCTGTTTTTGTTTAAGGGGCTTACAGTATCCAGCTCCTGCTAAGGCACCGACTCTGTCTTCTAATTTTGAGACGACATCACTTTGCATCTCTCATTTCAGAGACAGCAGGAGACTTGCTTTGCCTCTCCCGACGCTCGCAGCCGCATTCACATCCCACTGTGATGTAGGGATTAACAAAAGCCATCCCAACAGTCAGAGAGACGGAGAGAGCAAACATCCTCATGAATCCACTCACCACATGCTGGTCCCTGGGAAAATACAAAAAACAATATCCATAAAGTAGGGATGAATCTCTTTTTATTACATCACGCGACACGTCTCATTTACTATTTATTTTTGGTGCAGATAACTTTTTACGTGGTTCATGAGATCATCTGGATAGTGAGAGTGCAGTAGTCAGGACCTTATTCTTTAAATGATGTATATGTAAAACTGCTGGCTTTGCAGAACTGCAATATGGATTGTTTTATGATCGATTCTTATATTGATTTGAATTCTTACCTCATTTAATTCATAATAAGAATAAAGCTTCTTTTGAGAAGGAATATGCAGCATTTTTACTTGATGAATGACTTGAAACAATATATAAATAAGCAAAGCCTTAGCTATGGATAGTTTACATACTTATTTAAACACTTCCTGGCCTTCAAGGAAGTCTAAAGCTGGGCACTATAGTTTATTAAAAACCGTACTCAAACAGGATTAACTAATGCATTTAGTTTAGGAGTATTTCCAACTGTGGATTAGAACAAATTCGGTCCACTGCAGCAGGACAGTGTGTGTTTTCCACTGAGATGTTTTGAAGAGTTTTGGGGAAATAGTGGAGCTAGAGGAAGAAGATACTGTATATTTGGCTTTGAATGCACACACAATACTTTCCAATGGGATCAGGTCATTATTTATTGTCAGGGTTAGGGTTAGGTTGTGGAAGAGCGTAGGGCTCCTAACTCCATAAACATAGCCCTACAAAGACTACAAAGACTTTTAAAAGCATTATAAAAGCTCTGTGAGGACAAGACCGTTTTAAAAGACTGGTTAAGAAGTGCAGGACGGGGCTGGACCACGGAACGGCGGCAGAGTATGTTAAAAAGCAGATCTCCCCAACCCAGGGTCTCTGGAGGGGGTTGTGTATGTGTGTGTGTGTGTGTGTGTGTGTGTGTGTGTGTGTGTGTGTGTGTGTGTGTGTGTGTGTGTGTGTATGTGTGTGGGTGTGTGGATGTGTGCAGGTGTGTATACGTGTGTGCATGCGTGTGCAGGTGTGTGTGTGCGAGTATGGAGCTCGTCCCAATAGAATCAGTAAAAGACCTTAAATGAGAAGGGGATCTAAAATGGTTAATTTAAAAGTGATTCTAGTTCTGTTTATTAAAACAATCTCCTCAATAATTAAAATTAATTATTGATTAATTATTTTAAAAGTAAAAGGAGTGTTATAATTAAACTAATAATAATAAGAATGATAATAAGTAAAAGAGGGAAGGGGGGCACACCGGGTTAGTAAAATCGTATAAAAATGAACTAGATGTCACTGGAAAATTAAAACCACTAAGATCAAGGTCGGGTAAGTTTAAAAGATTCCATAGGACAGGTGTTTAGTTTGCTCTGTTTATTAAAAAGGTGGCAGGTCGGTGAAGAGTTTCTCTCTGCGGGTGGTTCTGCTAAAATCAATTCAAATAAATATAAATAAAAGGATCACTCCTCATGTGGCTTTGATTACAATCATAAGGTAAAAACATGCACATATATGAATGCACACACAATACTTTCTAATGGGATCAGGTCATTATTTATTTTCAGGGTTAGGGTTAGGGTTAAGTAGAATATTGACAGCCTTCAAGTTTTTAATCCTTTGAGTTTCAGTCATGATGAATTTGGGGACCCCTGTAGTTGATGATGATAACAGAAAGTTAAAATACATACATAGGTTTAGATTTTTAAAATGGATGGGCATAGGACAACAGAGGCCGCTAAGACACGTAAACATTGTCATACAACATTAATACTAAAGTGATAATCCAGGATTTCCCAATTTATTCGGAGGAGCCCTATTTTCCTGGGTTGAAGGTGGAGAAGGTACTTTACACAATACTTAAATGCAACTGCCTTAAGGTAAAATATACTGTCATTACATGTTAATTCATAAATATGATATTAAAATTTGAAAATGACATACAGTATGACCTGCAACAATGACTTATATGGACAACAAATTTATAATAATCAAGTTTAAGGCATAAATGTTAGTCAACTTGCCTTTTCATTTACTGTTCACTGCTCTAGCTTACAGTGCTCTTTCATGCAAAACCATAATTGATGTGTAGCAATGTAAACAATTAATTAAACTGCTAATTAGTTCATGCTGCTTTATGTTGCTAACAGTTGTATTGGTTGTAATCTAATTCAAGCAGTAAAATCCTTCATTCCCCACAACCTCATGTATCATTATTTTATTACTCGTTAAAGTGACAGTCACCAATCATTCTGATCCCTGGCAATAGTTATTGTTATTGATAGTCTTTTTATAGTTATGTAGTCAACATCATTGACAGTGATGCAAAGTGTGTTGCATAAGAAGGATTAAAGAAATGTAAACTTGTATAATTATTATGCGGATAAAGTCAGTGGTGAAGGATGAATCGAAAGGTTAAGATATATAGCCAAGCCATTTTCCAGTCTTCTCTCTTTATTTATTAGGGGAAATTTGAAAAGCTCTGGTCCAGCGCCTCATCTTGGCAAACGGTTCTCCCCATGAATCAGCAGAGATTACATCAAATAAATCCAGTAAGACAGCAATCTGTGTGGTGAGCGCGGTGTGTTGAGCTGCTGCTGTGAGTCAGATGTTGGCAGATCTGTTTAAAAAGGTAAAGCATTCATCACATTGCTTAAAGGAAAAATGACTATAGGTACGAAGCAGACCATGATAACAGGACACTATTCATCGTAGCGCATAACAACACATTTGTCTGTGTAAAAAAAAAACACTTTAAGATATAATGCTTGGACTTTATTTTGATGTGACGGTGTTGCTGCAGAGGCCCAAGGCCCAGCATTAGCTTATTTAGCTAGGTGCAACTTGAATTAACTTTAGCCGTGATTTTCATTAGGATGCTTATTTTTGGTATCAAAAACTATACTAATTTACTATTAAACAGCACAGATAGCCTGGCTAGCATAGTTCCTCTTTAATTACCATCGACTGTGTTATTCATCGGGATATGATGCTAATTTTGCTAACTTTATTCAAAACAGACTTCTGGAAACTATTTGGACCTAACTGTGCGGCCAGGTACGACTAGCTAGCTTGGGTAGCAAAAAACTTAAATAAATAAATATTACTATCTAGAAAAAGCATTCTTTGCTTTATTTTATATTCTAATCTAAATGGGAAGGAAGAAAAGGAGTACGGACAGGTGCTGTGGAGAAAAAAAAACGTGTGTGTGTACAGATGAGTCAATTGTCCTCTTGAAATAATGAATCATTTGCAATTTCCAGTTAGTGATTCCTGATTCCCTAAAGATATCACCTAATGTATTTTAAATGTGTCTAAGGTATGTAAAAGTGAATCAAAAAGACCTAAGATTTTCATCATCGTAACTACACTGTAGCTATGTACGTATGACTAATAAAAGCCTTAAACCTTGATTTAAGGGCTGTATTGTGACCATAAAGTGTGAGCGTGCAGAAGAAACCTGGATAAATACTGTGTGAACTCGGTATACAATACAATTATCTATCTCTTTTTAGCTTTGCGCCCTGAGCTGTTCACCAGGACTCAAGGCTGCTGACAGCTTCGCCCCACAGTCTAAATCAATACAACAGCTACTTTGAGCCTCACACACACCTGCCGTTAAAGGATAACCTTGAGACAGGTCCCACAATGGTGCAGAATGAACGTATGTGTGAGGAAAATAAAACAAGTGTGTCTGTGAGAGAGAGTTTGGGAACGATATAAGGGAGGTAGAGAGCGTTCTCCAGGCTACATAGTTCTTTAAAGAACAGCTGGTCGATTGTGACCATGGAGAGTCCTGCAGATTATAATGAAGCAGTGAGGAGGATATGACTCTAGGGTGGAGAGCAGGGAACTAGACTAAGAGTCTTCAGCCATGCTGCTCTGAAATATTGTATTTGGCACAACCGTGCACCTGGCAAAATGCTATCTTTTGCATGCTAGCACACTTCAATTTGCAATTCTTACAGTTGAATCCTCCCAGTTGCAGTGAAATGTGATTATTAAACAAATATGTTTTCCATTTGACTATATGGGGTCCGTGAATGTCTGATTTGACATTTAATTGTTTGATTTCTCCCAATAAATCATTGTAAATATCCTATTTTGGTTCAAATATCAGCCTTTCAACAACACTGTTGACTTGCTTTTAAAAGTGTGCGAAATTAAACCACAATGTAGACTAGCACAAAGAAAATGTGGATTGGAGCAGCCTCAGAAAGGCTTAAGAAAAACAACATAATAGTACTGTTACAATTTAGAAGAATACATGTGTTAACCAGAGCATTCACATAAGCAGAGTGGTAAATACTGTGTAGAATTTGCGAAAATAGGATATACAAATGTACAACGTAGAAAACAGTTGCGGCTTGCAGCTTCTAAACATAACTAAAGTGTCAATCAATGAGCAAAAAAACGTTGACTCAACAAACGCTTTATCATTTTTGGTCCGAAGATGGATCTTAATTTTGTGGGGAATTCAGGTAGAAACAAAAATCGTACTTTTGTATCATCATGTTATGCTGACATGGCCCTGGGATTGTAGTTAACTTCTCTCAGGGACTTTTTTATTGTCTTTGAGTGTCAATGAACAATTTGACTCCAATTAAAGAAACTGACATTTTCTAAAATAGTCGTTGATCCTCTTTTACTGGTGGAAGAGTGTCATGTCCACTGAAGCCTTTAGGTGCTTAAACTGTCAGTCCCCTACAATTGTCAAGAAAATGAATAAGACTTCCAGAACATTTGCCAGATTAACATTTTAGCGAAATGCAAAATCACAGTAATTTTTAGTGCAACATTTTCCTCATTCGAAAAACCCATTTGGAAAAGAAAATTAACATGAACTTGTAGTGAACTTGTTAATTGTGCTTTGCCAAATGTCATACTCTGATTCTCGGAAACACCTCTAATAGATTATTTTCTACCGAGAGCGGATATTTCCTGCATGCTGAAAGCGAAGGCTTTGGTTGTCCATGAAGAGAGAGTCTTAATTGTTTCCTTGGAGACGGGCAGCAGAGAGTGCCCATGAGTTCAGGCTCTGACATCCACGTTTTTCTCATTAATGGAGTACCTGACATTCTGAGCTGGAAAAAGAAAGAAAACAAGACCCTCCAGTGACTCTCTTTCACCTCTAAAGCAGGTCCACAGTCAGACTGACAGACACAACCATCTTCTTCATCATGTTTTTCTAGTTCTTGTGAATCAACTTAATCTCTCCACAGTAAAATTGGTCTTCTATGTAACATCTATACATTTCACCTGTTCGGAAGAAAATCATCAAAGGGTACACCAACTGATATTTCTCTATTCAAACCATATGATTCTGTACCTTGTTGCATTAAGGCCTTAAATAAAATGCTTATCATAATTTCTAAGATCGTGTAAAATATCTGACGATGTTTATTACTTTCAGCAAAGGGGAATCCAAAGATCACACCCACTTTGGGCAATTCAAACTCACTTTAACATCACACAATCGCATCCATCAATACTCTACAAGGTTGTGGAACACAATTAAGTCCTTTTAGGAGACTTTATCGCACCCCGTTATCTCTATTTATACGATCATTGCATTGATACTAGATGGACCGAAAGATTTCCACTTTGCCTTTGAGTCTTGACATTTAGAAATAGCATAAACACTTTTGTCGTAAGGTGTGGTCAGAAGATACATTATGTTGTTCAACAAAAAGTAATTTTAGGCAAACTTTGGCCTTCATTTTTTAACAAGTCAATTACAACTTCCAAAAACATGCCATGTGTCTGAATTTTGCAACCTAAATTTCCCTTTTATTTTAAACGATTGCAGATGTATGATGCTTAAAACGGTTACAACCCTTTATTATAGCGCTTTTCCAATGACTCTCAAAGCACTTTACAAATACACATTACACATACATGTAATGGTCATGTACTGTGGGCAATACCCACAGGAGCAAATTCAGGTGAAGTGTCTTGCCCAAGGACACAACGGCCTGACGCAGTGGCGGCAGAGCAGGTTTCGAACTTGAGTTCCCCAACGCCCCCTTGATCTGATGATCAAACGCACAGCCCACTGCGCCACTCCACGCCACATGTTTTAAAACTACTAATGCTGTCAGCCATTAAAATAACAAGCAACATAGAGAAATATAAAGATGCCAGCTGCACTTCTGAAACGTCTTCTAGTCACCAATTTTGGTAGACAACACACTCCTCATCTGACGGACGTATGGTTGTAAGTCTGTAAGTATTTTTACATTTTAAAACATGCTTAAGCTACATGAAAACGTTGAAAACAGAGTAGCTTGTGTACACAGAGGACATTGCAGAAGGCATACAACAAACTTGTAATCTTCTTTGTTCTTTTTCTTCTGACAGGGCCAGATATTTCTAAATTACCTTTGCACTTTCAGCCATTTTTCTTGTTCCATCACTGAAGATAAAACCATCCAACACTCAACTTCAATATGATCGGTGCGAGATTACTGGCGCCTCTCCACTCTCCTCCACCAGCTTCCACGTGTCCATGGCAACATTTCAGTTTAGTATTGATTTTACCATTTGAACACTTTGCAGATCTTGTTATGCCTTATTATCGCTGGGGCGAAATGTCCTTCTCCAGCCACCGGACTGTGCTTTCGGTTCGGAGCCGCGCAGTCTCCATTAAGAGCAGGCCTCAGCCTATTTGGGCCCCAATGAAACACTCTAATGGTGCCATTAGAGCAGGTAGATTAGTCACACATAAAGGCACACTCACATGCGCTCGCACTGAAGTACACGTCATGATTTGGATGCAGAGAAAGAAAAGTAATATGAGAACTTTGGAAAGAGACTCTAAAGAAAGTGTAGGAGAAGATAATGTGTTATCACTGTGTAATATATGGCTTATATACTGTATGGCTTATTTTTTACTAACCTGAAACCTGATGATGGTAATCCTGAGAAGCCTTCCTCCCCAGGGTGTGCTTTCAAGAGACTTTCAATGAGTGCAAAAAAGCCTAACCTACTTCCATTTTCAGTTCCAAAGACTTATGCAGGTGACTCGCTGTAATATGAACCAATGACACAGGCCTAAACATCAAAGGTCAGTCATTATCAAAGATGGTGATTACAGTACAGTGGGGCTTACTACGGCTGGCTAAAGAAGCCCTTAAAATAATGTCTCCAAGTATGATTTTCATGCTTTTACTGGGTTGATAATGGATTGTCCTTGGCCCCTAAAAACCACTCAGAGACACAGACATCATAAAGCTGTCCCACTTACACCTGGAAGAGGAATGGTGACAGATTATATAAGTAGCAATTCATGGCAGGAGATTTTCCTGATTTCTCTGTAAGTAACGCTGCTCATGGGGAGTGCTAAACTTCTGTCAAAGGAGAAATAAGGTATATTGATAGCGGTAAAAAATCCGATATCCTCTACTGTAAGTATGATGTAAGCATGATTAAATAAGTAGGGTTTTTACTGACGTATTTAATGTCGTAGAAAAAGTGAAGATCTCTAAAGCTTGTGGTAACAACAGATCTTATTTCAGGTTTGAACTAAAAACAAAAAACATGACTTTGACATGAGGGAAGCGTAAGTGGTAAAATGTCAACCCATTTCCGTGGTTTAGGTATCACTGTATATCAATGCCATCAGCCTCAACTGTTGGTTTTATACTGATTAGCAAACGTTAGCATGCTAAACACACTTACCAAGATGGCACACAAGGAACATTACATTTTAACCGAGATGGCAAAAGTAAACACATCCTTTACTCAAGTAGAAGTACAGATACTCGTGTTTAAAAATACTCTGTAAAAGTAGAAGTACTGACTAAACTTCTTTACTCAAGTAAAAGTAAAGAAGTATGGGCTTTGAAATGTACTTAAGTAAAAAGTACCCATAACTACCATCTGTTTTAAAGAGTAACTGACCTCCCTTTATATTAATAGAACAATAATGTCATTGTTAGCTAATGAATGTTTCGATGCTGGAAATGATGGATACACGGATCGTGTTCAAATCAATAGGCACGCAATGACTCTAAATAATAATGATCACGCCACCAAACGCAGATTAAAACTAAAGTAACCAGCCTGTTTGGAAAATGTAAGAAGTAGAAAGTACAGGTATTTGTGTTCAAAATGTAAGAAGTAAAAGTAAAAAGTTGTCAGAAAAATAAGTAGTGGAGTAAAGTACTGACACCAGAAAAATGTACTTAAGTACAGCAACGAAGTATTTGTACTCCACTACATTACATGTCACTTGTTAGACGTTTTTATCCAAAGCGACTTACATACTCGATACTGTGGGCAATCCCCACAGGAGCAATTTGGGGTGAAGTGTCTTGCCCAGGGACACAACAACATGCTGACTGCAGTGGGGTTTGAACCTGTGACCCCCTGATCCGAACACCAACTCACAACCCACTGCACCACACGCCTCTCTACACACCACTTCCCACCTCTGCATTTTAACCATAATCATGTTAGCATTGTTGATGGTTGTATGCTAAAAATGTCTCAGAGGGTAACCATCCACTTGAAAAATTCCAGTTGAGTTGTGGCATGACCTCGAAGAGTAAAGATAAGAATAGGTTGTTGTGCAAAGAGTTTCTGCAATTCTAGGAATTGTTTTGCAAATTAAGTGTTACTATCTAGACACGACCTGTTGAAGTAAACAATCTATTTTTAAATATCTGTCAGATGTTTTCAGATTTTTCACTCTTCCAGGAGTCGACTCTTGGTTTTCAGCAAATGTTAGCTTTGTTTTCATGTTAAATTCTTCGTAAGTACTTCTTTGGTTTTAAAGATTAGGGTCCCTAGGAAAGAAAGTGAAATAGTTTGTTGAATGTGAAGCTCAATACATATCAGGCTGCATATGGCTGGCAAGTGATCATAACATATTATGAGACATGTTATTGTGCTTTATTATTTTGTAATTTTGGCCTCCTATGGATTGCATGTGTGGTTATTTATATAATTCATAGTTTTTGTATTAAAAAGTATGCTCATTTTAATCTATTTTTACTCAAGGCGTTCTTAGAGATAGGTTGCCATGTGCTACTTAATAAATGTTTACTCTTTTTTAATATTGAATTTAATTAAAATACAATCAAATGAAAACTTCCTTTAGTTATTAATCAGCCAAGTAGGTAATCAGCTAAATGAACTTTTCCAGCTTTTCCTAATGGAGTTAACTCCCTTTTTTTCTTCTTCTCCTTTCAACAGTGCAGCTGGGTGTCCGTTCCCTTTAGAGGCCATGTTTGGCTTTCTTCACAACAAATATCACTCCATCTTTAATGGCTCGGGGGCCGGCATTCCCCCACTCTGACCTTTTCCTGTCTGTCAATAAAATGAGCCATCCTTTCATCGGGAGGCCCCGCAGGAAAAATTAATGCGTCCATTGCTGCCGCTGCACATTTGCTATAAAACTATTGATTCAGGACAGCTTCATCACCGACATTCTGTTGTTATTGGCTTCACTGGTGCATGCAAGTCAAGTAAAGGCAATTTTATTCATGCAGCCCCATATCACAAATCATACATTTGCCTCAAGGGGCTTTGCAATCTTCTTTGTTTGAAACCCTTTTTCCCTTGGACCATTGATTTGTATAAAGAAATGCTCCCTACGAATGAACCTTATGAGGAAAGGCAGCTAAAGGAGAATAGAAAGTTAAGTAACACTGTGTTTTTTTTTCATAAAACTAGGTTATTATTATCATTTGTATTTATGTATTGCATAGGCATGGAGGCAGAGAATGTGTTAATGTGATAATTGCACTGTGTAATTTCACAGCTGGGAAGTAAAGTTTCGACATGGTGGTAACTGAAGTGAAATATTTTCCCTTTGAGAGTCTTTATAATTTGCATCCACTGCATTTCAGAGGGAAATCATTTATTAATAAGAGCTGTCAGATACTTTTGATTGTATCTGACAGCTCTTATTCCGCATAAAACTAATCAAAAAACATATTTTGTTTCAGTGAATGATTTTCGTTTTTATTATATGCTTTTTGTATTCGTTATTCTTTTTACTTTCTTCAACTCCTCATTTCTTTCCTTCTTTTACTAATGAGGTAGCATTACATTCACCCAAGGTTTCCATTTCTTCTCTATCAACATTTGATATTTTATTAAATCACACCGATAGCATCCAATACATAGTTGGATTACAGAATGTTCTCACCAGGCACAGGTCCAAGGGCCCCAGGGGGTTAGGGGCCCCTAAGCCAGAGAGGTGTGCTAATATTGCTTATTGGTAAAGTCAAAGGGCGAAGCCAATGATCCTAATCCAAGTCCTTTATTATTGGAGATATTTCCATCCACTGACAGATTCACACCGATCTATTGGATGCTATCTTCTTTACCTCAGCAAGAAGCCAATGTTTTCGACAAATCTATACAAATTTCGACAAAAAATACATTTTATTGAGACTTGGTGAAAGGATGTAACATAGGTGAAAACATATCATTATTATGTTGTTAACATTGCAACATAGAGCATTTGGCCTTTGTAGAGGTCTGCAGTCTTGGAGTGCTCCTCTAGTTGTGACTGAATGTTGTGATCATATTCCTTACAAGATACAGCTGCAACACACATGAGACAAAATTAACATTAGTACATTAGGACCTGTTGTGCTAATTTTCAGGTTTATATTTGTATTTTGTTCCTCTAGTCTATTGTGACGTGTCTCCATGCTTTAATGTTCAAAAAGCTCTTTATTGTTCTCATACTGCCTGTGCTGCGGCACCTCTTTTCACCCTCTGTCTGAAACCAGAGCCCAGTCTGCTCTGATTGGTAAGCTGGCTGGCTCTGTTGTGATTGGTCAACCGCTTAACAATGTGTTGGAGTGCTAACCAATAGAAGCTCAGATGTCACTATGTCGCCAAAATAAAAAAGGAATCCAATAGGCGCTTTCACACCGCAGTACTTTTCCCACAAAGGTTCATCAGAACTTAGTTCATGAGAACTCTTTAGTTCTCATGAACTAAGTTAGTCTCTCTGCGTTTGTGGGCTGGGCTAATGCTAATGCTAATAATGCTAATGCGAGGATAATAAAATGGCGGCTTCACAAAACTTTTTGGGAGTTTTACGGGGCATGGTTTGCAATCCGCCCAGCCAATCAGACATAGGAACCTTTTTCTCCCACGAAAGTACCTGCTCTCTAGCAGGGACGGAAAAGGGGGTAAAAAAGGTTCTCATTAACTCATTTTAGTTCCGGCTCTTTTTGGTGTGAACGCAACATTTCGGAATTATATCCGAACTAAAGTGGGAAAAGTACTGCGGTGTGAACGCGCCTAATGGAGGCGTTTCAGGCAGGGTAACTTTGGGATTTTAGCCTTTGCAGACCATTTACATGAACAAAAACCTATATAACACACTACAGGAAATTAAAAACCCCAAAAAGCTTAATAGGGCCTCTTTAAAGTGTGGTAGAAAAACACAGCAAGAAAAGCATATCCTGTATCAAAGTGTTACTTTGGTAGATTTTTGCATTTAAAGTTATTACTTTAAGGCCTGTGCAAACCTTTATTTCCTGCATAAGCTGACAGCCATGTGTAAAAAATTCCAGTTTCTTAGACTGCGAGGCTTTGTTGTTCAGCGCCACATTTGGATGATTTTTTTCTCACTTCCTGCAGACTCAGCATTGATACGATGTGTGTCGTCCACATCGTCTGACACCTTTTCGGCTCTGCTGCTCACAATGCGACCCACATATGTTTGTATCACGTTGCATAATGCAGTGATGTAAGCGTGCTGAACACTCACATTATCCGCTCGCTGCTGACTGACTGATGGCCCGTCCACATGAGGGGGGGGGGCAGCCAGTGATAAAGAGCTCGACAGAGTTTTAATTAATGGCGTCTATCCAAGGTCAGAGTCATCATGTCACTGAGCTATGGACCCTGAATTGATTGATCACATTCTGCTCTCACACTCACAGTCACATGTCCAGTCAGGTGACATTGATCGGGTTCTGTGGCCTGTGATAACGCTCCAGATACAAGATCTAGCCCGCCTTTTATCCATTTATCCATCCAGCCACTTATTATCACTCCATTCATTAATTATCCATCCATTAATGCATCTGTTTTTGTACCATCTATCCATGCATACATACGTCCTTTTACTCACTGGTCCATTGTTTTGAACATTCAACGATCCATCCATCCATACTGTATGTTACATATGTCATTTGACCCATTCTACCATTCATCGACATCCTAGTGTCCATTTAACTATCCATCCATCAACTATTATGCATCCATTTAACCATCCATCCATCATATAACACATCCATTCATACAGTATATCCTTATAACCATTCGACCATCGGTCCATCCAACCATTGGTCATTTTTGTCAGGGTTTCGGAAAAGGTAGGACCCAAATGCAGAATACAAAAAAACGTAAAAGGTCTATAAACAAAAGCGAGCTTTATTCCAAAAGCTGGAGACAAAACATGGCATGAAAACTCCCAGGTAACACAAGGTAGCATGGAGGGAGACAGGAAGACAAACAATGAACCGACAGGGGAACACAGGGAAAGACAAGACTAAATACAGAGAGGGGTAATCACGAGACGAGAAACAGCCGGGCAGGGGAGGAGAAACACAAGGGCAACAGGTGAACACAATCAGACACACCAGGGAAACTAACGACAGGGAGGAAAACACAGGGAGAAGGACCAGACAAGAGACAGGGAGGAAAACACAGGGAGAAGGACCAGACAAGAGACAGGGAGGAACACACAGGGAGAAGGACCAGACAAGAGACAGGGAGAACAGAACATCAAAACAAACCCCAAAACTCAACACACAACACCCAAATCGTGACATAACCCCCCCCTCAAGGGACGGACTCCAGACGTCCCCACACAAAGTCCATATTTCCAAAAGGGTGGGTGGAGGGGGTCCGGAGGACGGGTCTGGACCGACAGCCCGGAGGCACGACAGAGGACCAGAAAGGGGTCTCGGGCGGACGGCCCGGGGGCAAGGCAGAGTTCAAAAAGGGGCGAAGGCCACAGCGGGCGAACTCAGGGGGCCGGGCATGAGGGGGAAGGCAGCGGCTGGAAGAGTCAGGGGGCCGGGCCCGAGGGCGAAGGCCGCGGCTGGAAGAGTCAGGAGGCCGGGCCCGAGGGCGAAGGCCGCGGCTGGAAGAGTCAGGAGGCCGGGCCCGAGGGCGAAGGCCGTGGCTGGGGAAGTCAGGAGGCCGGGCCTGAGGGCGAAGACCGCGGCTGGAAGAGTCAGGAGGCCGGGCCCGAGGGCGAAGGCCGCGGCTGGGGGACCCAGGAGGCCGGGCCCGAGGGCGAACAAGAAGGCGGCGACGGGACAGCTCCGGAGGACGGGCAGGACCCGGCGCCGGCCGGACAGGAACCGGAGCCGACCGGACAGGCGTAGACGGGATCCTGGACATGACATGGGCTGGTGTCAATGGGACCCCGGATGGAGCAAGGGCTGGTGTCGACTGGACCCCCAACGGAACAGGACACAGAGTTGGCAGGACCCCCGATGGAACAGGTGTCGGCGGGACCTCCAACAGGACAGGACATGGAGTTGGCAGGACCCTCAGCGGAACCCCCAACGACACAGGACATGGAGTTGGCAGGACCCTCAGCGGAACCCCCAACGACACAGGACAAGGAGTTGGCAGGACCCCGGCAGAAGAGTAGTCGGCGGGACCTCCAACGGCACAGGACATAGGGTTGGCAGGACCCCCGGCAGAAGAGTAGTCGGCGGGACCCCAACGGCACAGGACATAGGGTTGGCAGGACCCCCGGCAGAAGAGTAGTCGGCGGGACCCCCAACGGGACAGGACATAGGGTTGGCAGGACCCCGGCAGAAGAGTAGTCGGCGGACCCCCAACGGGACAGGACATGGAGTTGGCAGGACCCCCGGCAGAAGAGTAGTCGGCGGGACCCCAACGGAAGGACATAGGGTTGGCAGGACCCCCGGCAGAAGAGTAGTCGGCGGGACCCCCAACGGGACAGGACATAGGGTTGGCAGGACCCCCGGCAGAAGAGTAGTCGGCGGGACCCCCAACGGGACAGGACATAGGGTTGGCAGGATCCCCGGCAGAAGAGTAGTCGGCGGAACCCCCAACGGGACAGGACATGGAGTTGGCAGGACCCCCGGCAGAACAGTAGTCGGCGGGACCTCCAACGGCAAAGGACATAGGGTTGGCAGGACCCCCGGCAGAAGAGTAGTCGGCGGGACCCCCAACGGGACAGGACATAGGGTTGGCAGGATCCCCGGCAGAAGAGTAGTCGGCGGAACCCCCAACGGGACAGGACATGGAGTTGGCAGGACCCCCGGCAGAAGAGTAGTCGGCGGGACCTCCAACGGGACAGGACATGGAGTTGGCAGGACCCCCGGCAGAAGAGTAGTCGGCGGGACCTCCAACGGGACAGGACATGGAGTTGGCAGGACCCCCAGCGGAACCTCCAACGGACCAGGACATTGGGTAGGGACTTGAGACGGAACTCGAGAGGAAACTCGAGAGGGAACTCGAGAGGAGACTTGAGAGGTGACTTGAGAGGGAACTCGAGAGGAGACTTGAGAGGGAACTCGAGAGGAGACTTGAGAGGGAACTCGAGAGGAGACTCGAGAGGGGACTGGAGAAGGAACTTGAGAGGGAACTCGAGAGGAGACTTGAGAGGGGACTCGAGAAGGAACTTGAGAGGGAACTCGAGAAGGGACTCGAGAGGAGACTCGAGAGGGAACTCGAGAGGAGACTCGAGAGGAGACTGGAGAAGGAACTCGAGAGGGAACTCGAGAAGGGACTCGAGAGGAGACTTCAGAGGTGACTTGAGAGGGAACTCGAGAGGAGACTCGAGAGGGGACTGGAGAAGGAACTTGAGAGGGAACTCGAGAAGGGACTCGAGAGGGAACTCGAGAAGGGACTCGAGAGGAGACTTGAGAGGGGACTCGAGAGGGAACTCGAGAAGAGACTCGAGAGGGAACTCGAGAAGAGACTCGAGAGGGGACTCGAGAGGGGACTCGAGAGGGGACTCGAGAAGGGACTTGAGAGAAGACTCGAGAAGGGACTTGAGAGAAGACTCGAGAAGGGACTTGAGAGGGAACTCGAGAGGAGACTCGAGAGGTGACTAGAGAGGGAACTTGAGTAGGGACTGGAGTTGGGACTAGAGAAGGGACTTGAGTAGGGACTGGAGAAGGGACTTGAAAGGGGACTTGAGAAGGGACTTGAGAGAGAACTTGAAAAGGGACTTGAGAGGAGACTCGAGAGGTGACTAGAGAGGGAACTTGAGTAGGGACCGGAGTTGGGACTAGAGAAGGGACTGGAGATGGGACTTGAGATGGGACTCGAAAGGGGACTTGAGAAGGGACTTGGAAAGGGACTCGAGAGGGGACTTGAGAGGAGACTTGAGAAGGGACTCGAGAGGGAAATTGAGTCGGCCGGTATGCCGACAGGACACGAGGGGTTGGCGTCGGCCGGAGAGCCAACCGGAGACGAGGAGCTGGAGTCGGCCGGTACGCCGACAGGAGGCGAGGTGCTGGAGTCGGCCGGTACGCCGACAGGAGGCGAGGTGCTGGAGTCGGCCGGTACGCCGACAGGAGACGAGGTGCTGGAGTCGGCCGGTACGCCGACAGGACACGGGGAGCTGGCGTCGGCCGGAGAGCCAACAGGTGAAGAGGAGCCGGAGTCGGGACCATGGCTGCTGCGTCCGGTACTGGAGCCGGAACCATGGCTGGTGGGGCCGGAGCTGGGGCCGGAACCATGGCTGCTGGGGCCGGCACTGGAGTCGGAACCATGGCTGCCGGGCACGGAACTGGGGCCGGAACCATGGCCGTATGGGCCGGTTCTGGAGCAGGGACCATGGCTGCTGGGCACGGAACTGGAACACGGAACCATGGCTGTGTGGGATGGTACTGGAGCACGGTACCATGGCTGTGTGGGCCGGTACTGGAGCACGGAAACATGGCTGCTGGGACCGCAACTGGGGTCGGAACCATGGCTGCTGGAGCACCGGCTGGAATCCTGGCCTTACGTCTCCTAGAGACCTTTTGGAGGCTCCGTGGACCTCCTGAGGCAAGGCGGGATCCCAAGAAGGGGTTTGAGGCTTGAGGCTGGTACTCAGGGCTGCTTGTAAAAAGCTTAAGCCACTCGGGCAACAAGCTCCAGAGCCAGGGCTTGTTGGCCACCTCCAGGCGTACCTCCTTCAGGGTAGCCTCCTTGGCCGCTCTGGATGAGACTCTCATCCACTTGTAAAAATTGTACTCAGGAGTGTACATCAGCGGATCCAACTCTTCAGGGGAAAAAACTGCTGGGTCCAAAATAGGTCGGTTCATTCTGTCAGGGTTTCGGAAAAGGTAGGACCCAAATGCAGAATACAAAAAAACGTAAAAGGTCTATAAACAAAAGCGAGCTTTATTCCAAAAGCTGGAGACAAAACATGGCATGAAAACTCCCAGGTAACACAAGGTAGCATGGAGGGAGACAGGAAGACAAACAATGAACCGACAGGGGAACACAGGGAAAGACAAGACTAAATACAGGAAGGGGTAATCACGAGACGAGAAACAGCCGGGCAGGGGAGGAGAAACACAAGGGCAACAGGTGAACACAATCAGACACACCAGGGAAACTAACGACAGGGAGGAAAACACAGGGAGAAGGACCAGACAAGAGACAGGGAGGAACACACAGGGAGAAGGACCAGACAAGAGACAGAGAGAACAGAACATCAAAACAAACCCCAAAACTCAACACACAACACCCAAATCGTGACAATTTTACCCATTTAACCATCCGTTATTGGTTTTAAACATTCTAGCATCAATTTAACCATCCAATCATTCATTTTAATCCGTCCATCCATGTAATACATACATAATTGTACACATTCAACCATCTATTCATGCATATATATATCCTTTTAACCATTCTACTATCCGTCCATCCAATCATTGATCATTTAACCCATTTTACCATTCATTATTGGTTTTAAACATACTAGCATTCACCCATCCCTCCAACCACCTATCTATCCATTTATCCTTAATTTTACCCATCTGTAATTCATCCATCCAACATCCTTTAACCCATAAACCATTATCCATTCAACTTTCCATTCCCCCTTTTACCCAACCTAGCATTAAATATCCTTCCCATACTTTACCTATTCTAACATTTACACATCAATTCAACCACCCACTGATGGTTCTACCCAATACTCCCTTCCATTAGATCACTCATCCATCCACCCAGTTATCCATCATTCATTCAGTCATCTATTTATCGATTATCAATCCTTTCACCCCTCTATCATTCATTCAACCATCCAATAATTAATGGGTTTACGCATTCATCTATCAACCCACCAGTTCAACCAATATACCTTTCATCCATCCATCCTTTTACCCACCATTCACCCATCCATTTATTCACCCTGTTGAAGCCATTTTGCATTTCTATCTTATTTCTATTTATAATGAAATACTATGAATGTTTTGTATATGATGTTTTATTATTTATATGTATTATTGTTTTGATTGATGCCGACTATCAATGTATTATTATGGTGACGTCACATAGGCCTGGTTTTGGCCATTTAATAGACGACAATAGTGCTAGTGTTAATAGTGCTCACGATGAGTGGAAGGCAAACAATTTATTAACCGTACGATAGAGACCGCATAGTGAATGAGAAAATGTACCCAAGACACGCCGTATGGCTTCGAATCTTTAGTTTAAGAGTTTAATTTTGTCTGTTTTTCTTTAAATAAACGGCGATACCTGATCATTAAAGTGGATGCGCGTTGAGTTTTCTGACCGCCCATTACACACCCAATCATTCAATCACACATCCAACCAATCATATGAGAGCATATACTTGTGACTTAATCATTAAACAAAAGTTGATGACAAAATCTTAAACATTGGTCATGGAAAAGTAAATTAGGCTGCACACAATGTACACAATATCGTTTTTACTGCACATATTTTATATTTTATTCCATTCTATTTCAATGTAAATACTGCTATATTTTATTTTACTATATTTATATATTATTATAGTTTTCTCAAAATAGTTCTCTGTGTTTTTTATTTTTGTTTTATTTGTATGTATGCAACACGACACCAAGGCAAGGCACGTTTATTTATATAGCACCTTTCAACACAAGGCAATTCAAAGTGCTTTACGAAAATGAAAAACATTAAGAAAATGGCATTTAAAAACAGCCATTAAAAAGCAAAGATAATAAAATAAACATTAAAAGTCAAATTCCTCGTATGTGTCAACCTGGTAATAAACCCGTTTCTGATTCTGATAGCATCTAGGAAGGCTACACAACTTTATAAGAGTATATATTATAGGCTTAAAAGAAAAAGAAAACAGAATGTTCTCCCATGATCTCCACAGAGAGGACCCTCCGTGGTACAGGGGCTCGGACAGTGAATGTATGATTACCTGCGTGGCCACGTCTGGACCTTGGATCGAGCGATGGTGAGGAAAGCACCTCTGCATGCTGATTGCCTTTTCTCTGTCTCCACAGTTTATCACTCTGCAGTCAGAGACACTCTGTCACGGCACGGCTCCAGCTGACCATCAGGGTAGTGACCCCTGAAACTGTCTTCCATCAATCACAGTTAGACAACATGCAGGGAGCCATGGTGGACGAGAAATGAAAGCTGCTGGAGGTAAATCTGGCAGGCAGCGACCATAAGGTCCGCCCGCAGGTATCGAAGCTGCTGACGATTCAGAAAATGAAGTGAAGCAATAACTCATGTCTGCATTCAAACAGATCAATGGTGCAATATGGTCGATTGTACCTTAAAAATCTAATGTAAATCATGGCTTTACCCATGCATGGTGATTATAAATATACATGATGATTAATTTCATCATGTGTGTGTTTGTGTGTGTGTGTGTGTGTGTGTGTGTGTGTGTGTGTGTGTGTGTGTGTGTGTGTGTGTGTGTGTGTGTGTGTGTGTGTGTGTGTGTGTGTTTCTTTGGGTGCATAGGTGCGTGATTCTGTGTGTGTGTCTCATTCACTGTCCCTCAGGTTGTGGCATGTGTATACATATTGGGCAACAAGATGTGCCTCTCTCTCTTTCTCTTTCTCTCTCTCTCTCTCTCTCTCTCTCTCAAAGGTTTATAGCTTTGTTTTTGGTCTCCACTAACTCCTGATGACAAATATCTGGCTCTTTAGTTGCTAAATACTCTATCTTCATTGGCTGGTTGCAAGAAAATGTCTGACTGTCGGTTTGTGTTGAGCAGGTGGATTACAGTGGATTTATAGCTTCAACTGAAAATGATGCAATCAAAGCGCGGAGGATAAACCAGAATTGGACTGAACTCTAGCCAATTTAATTTTGGTTAGGAGTTGTTGCATCGTGATCCTCAAACAAGATTGACAACATGTTGATCCGCTTTGCATAACAACTGTTGCTGATGTGACTATTAGGCTAACTAGTTGTAGCATGACACTCCATTAAAAACACAACAAGCATGTTTTGGGAAAACTGACACCTTCAGTCATCAATTCAATTACATTTATACCATATAGCCAGCTAAAGACATCCATGAATGACTCATTTTTGCGCCTGATATCAAAGGCCATTACCGAGGAGTCTTCCAAACTCACAACCCCTTATATTCTAAAATTACATTTAAGAGAAAATCAAAGGAAGCACATTTATTCTACTATATTTTCTTTTTATACTTATTGTATTGAATTTATGTTTACAGGGTTGCTCAGCCTGTCTTGTAAATGCAATCCTGTTTTGACATGGTTGTTTTTTTTACTTATTTTATAATAACCTATATGAGGACTCTAGTGTGTGTGTGTGTGTGTGTGTGTGTGTGTGTGTGTGTGTGTGTGTGTGTGTGTGTGTGTGTGTGTGTGTGTGTGTGTGTGACTTTAATCTCCATGAAAACACTGAATTCTTAGCAGCATTAAGCAGCGCTGCACTAAAGGTTATACTAAATGCAATAAACTGGTATTAGATGTGTGTGAGCTGCTTAGTGAAGAGGACGCCATGCAGGGAAACCGTTGGCGTTGCTGATGCAGCCACATTCACCACGGAGCTTTTCACTGAGCCAGGTGAAGTCATGTTAGAGCTAAGGTTTCATTCCATTTCTTTTTCATGCAGCAACTTTTTAGAGAGAAATAGGTAATGACTATCGATCACATCCAATCCAGTTTCCAAGGTTCTTACAAAGTCCTATTTATAAGTGATTGTACTGGATTGATTTTTACAATTGCTTAAATTGCTGTCCCTGTTTTTGCGTTTGTCGTGATGTGATTATTTTTTAAATGTGTCTTTGTTGCCTTTACTGTGGACTAAAGAAGCTGGGGAAAGAGGTTTTTTTGATCAGTGATATATATTTCTGAGTGTAAAAGGTAACTGGTTGATAGAATCAAAAACACAAGATGAAATGTAAAAATGTCAGATAACTCAAAACATTTCTCCCTTCAAATCTTTAATAATAACAAGCTAATCAGAAAAAGTAGTTGAATAAAGTGACGTCCTTCTCAAAGATTTCTTTACATTTCTTCAGAGGATTTTGTTAAAATGATGTCAAAATATAGGGTTTAAAGGACTGTCGGGATGCAGACCTGTTGATAGTGTATAGCTCCAATGTGTCCTCCTGTTGCAGTATGTGTAGTGACTTAACAGTGCAATTTTTGGTAAAATGATCCTCTAGCACCACCTAGTGGATGACCTACAGAACACAATCGTTTCTCTGTTTAGATTTGTCTGAATGTACACTGAATAAACCATGTCTGACGGACCAAACTGTATCATTCTTATCAGTACATATACATATGAGTCTCTAGGGGTTAATGGTTGATCTTATATGTAGAGGGCTGGGGTGTCTTGTCTTTTTTTGGTATGAGAATGTCAGAAACTGCTGATTTACTGGGATTTTTCTGGTCAAATATATATATTTTTTTATTGAGCTCAGTTTAAAGTCAATAAAATACATTTTCAAGATACGTAATGTGATTAAATTGAACATTATTGCATCACAAACATTTTTTATTAAAACATATTTTTCTGTCACATGATGAAGGTCTAAGCTTTGCCTTTTTGTCTAAATTATTTTCTCTGTTTGCTGTGTTTTCCCTCACACACCTGCTCTGAATCAGCCTCGTTAGCCCTTCCCTGCTCCTAGTTTTCTCCCAGCCAATCAGCTCCTTCCCTGCTCTCCTGACTAATCACCTCATCCTCCCACCTGAGCTTAATCTCCGCCCATCTCTCCACCTGCCCTTCAACTCTTCTTGGTTTTAAGGTCAGTCTTTGGTTTGGTTCTGCTTAGCCCTGCCAGCACAGACCATGCATAACAAGTTATTCTATTCAAGTATCCTGTTGTTGGACCTGACTCCTGTGTTTGGGTCCATCTGCTCCAATATCCATGACAACAAGTTTTGACATCTTGAGAAAAAACAAGATAGTCCACTTTCTTGCTTTATCTCTGTTAAAAAGGAGGTTGGAGCTAGGAGACATGATCCTATCTTATAAAAAAAACGACCCCTAAGTCTCTCCGTATGTAAAAAAACAACTTTTTTGGTAATTATAAAACTTGTTGTATATTGTCTGTATAATCTGTAAAAAATGATGTTCCTTTTGGACAGAGCCAAGATAGATGTTTTCCTGTTTCCAGACTTTTTGCTAATGTAAGTAGCTGCTGGCTGTAACGTCATATTTACTGTAGAGAAACAAGAGTGGTTTTGCTCCTCTCGTCTAACTCTCTGCAAGAAAGCAGATAAGTGTATTTCCGGAATTCTGATACTATTGACGAATAAATACTTTTTTGAACCATTAAAGCTGGAAACATGTCACAGTAGACTAGGCACCAAACACAAATGTAAACCTGAAAAAGAGCATAATGGGACCCTTTAACATTCCGCAATGACATTTTTCATATTTACACTGTAGCTTTTTCAGACTGTCCATCTCCTGGCTCTTTTTGCAGGTGAGCCCTCTCGTGTTTCCTGAAGTTGCCGCTGAACATGAATCGTTTCCCGCAGGTTGAGCAGCAGTATGGCTCCTCTCCTGTGTGCACCCGCCGGTGCAGCTTGAGGCCCACGGATTGAGCGAACCTCTTGCCGCAGATGTTGCAGCCGTACGGTTTCTCTCCCGAGTGAATATTCATGTGTTTCTTGAGATTGCTGGGGTTGCTGAACTTTTTATCACACAGGTCGCAGGCGTAAGGCTTCTCCCCCGTGTGAACGCTCATGTGGTACTTCAGTTTGATCGAGCGGACGAATGTTTTGCCGCAGATATTACACACAGGCTTCCCCGGTTTCTTCCCCGTGTGGACCCTCATGTGGTTCACGAGCGCGCTGGAGTGGCCGCAGCGTTTCCCGCAGGTCTCGCAGACATACGGTTTGTCCCCAGTGTGTGTTAGCATGTGGTGATTCAGGGCGCTCTGGTGACTGCAGCCTTTACCGCACACCTGGCAGGAGAAGAGCTTTTCTCCGGTGTGTTTGCTCAGGTGATTCTTCAGGACGCTCGGGTCGCTGCTTCCTAGGCCGAGCTCCTCGCAGCATTTTTTCTTTTCGCGTGAGTCACCCGGTGTGTGGCCAGAGACGAGATGGAGAAGAAACGCTCGCCGCAAACCTCGCACACGTAATATCTGGCGCCTGCATGCAGCTGCTCGTGATCGACCAAACTCTGGCTGCACGTAAACGTCTCCAGGCAAAGCGAGCAGTTGAACGTCTTTTTCAAGGCGCAGCACCTGTGCCGCTGAAACGTCACAAGCCCCTCGAACTGCTTCTCACACAGCGAGCACGTGTGGAAGCTCGTCTCCTTCAGGCTGTGCTCCTTCAGGCTGTGGTTAAGCATGTGTCTTTTGAAGGTGCTTTTGTAAGCGAACTCAGTGCCGCAGTCGGAACATTCGTAAGGCTTTTCTCCGGTGTGTTTTCTCGAGTGTGCGATGAGCATCCTTTGGTCGACGAAACCCTTGCCACACTCTGAGCAAAGGTGAGGTTTGGAGTGAGTCCGGTAGTGACGGTCCATCCAACACTTCAGACGGAATTGTTTGTCACAAGAAGGACATTTGAACGGCCCTGTGCTCTTCTTGGTGGGTTTGATAGTTGAAGGGCCGGTATCTTCCTGGACGACGTCGTGCTCCGTTACCTCCGGCTCTGTTACCTCCGGCTCTGTTACCTTTTGCTCTGTTACCTCTTGCTCCGTTACCTCCGGCTCTGTTACCGCTTGCTCTGTCATCTCTTGCTCTGTTACCTCTTGCTCTGTTACCTCTTGCTCTGTCACCTCTTGCTCTGTTACCTCTTGCTCTGTTACCTCTTGCTCCATTACCTCCGGCTCTGTTACCGCTTGCTCTGTCACCTCTTGCTCTGTTACCTCTTGCTCCATTACCTCCGGCTCTGAGGCGGCTCCAGGTTCAGACGGGGTCCCAGAGTTACTCTCATGTGTGTCTGAATCTGCTGGAAAAATAAACTGACATCAATTTAAACGATCCAATCCAATGTACACAAAGTGCTTTTGGTTATTTAGGAAAAAAATGGTTTTTAAGACAAGGAAATATGTTTTACAATTGTAAAATAGAATTTTTAAATCAATTACAAGCTATTTACTAACTGCTACAACTGCTTACTTTACCACAAAATACTTTAAAGAAAACTGAAACAGTTATCAAACTAGATAACTTAGATCAGCTCTTTCAGTTAGTAAACTGAAGGCAGCTGATTTATGTTATGGATATCTCATGTTATATTCAATGCATAGCAATAACAGTACAGAACAACTGATGAACTGTACATTTAACCCAAACAGTGAACGCAATAACGGCTAAAGATTGTGTAAAACAAGATGTATCTGAATGAATTTAGATCACGTTATTTCCTGTAAACAATGCAATCCCTCTTAACCCTTATGTTGTGTTCGGGTCTCCCGTGACCCGTTTCAAGTTCAAATTATATCATGACTACGCTATAGTTTTTTTTATCAGAACAAAGCTTCATGATATCCTCCACAACAGCTATATAAACACTACAAAACTGATTTTGACAATTTTAGCCAAAGCTGAAGGTCTCTAAAAAAAGAAAGTGTATAATTTGGTGTTCGGGTCTGTGAAGACCCAGCAGAATTGTTGTGGGTGACTCGAGGTCAAATTTGGCCCAATCAAGATTCATCTTTGACTTTAGCCACCCCTCCCCCACCCCCTTCATCCACTGTAACAATAATTGTTTGCAACATGCACCTGGTCTCCCATCCCTCTGCCCCACTCCCCCCACGGGAACTCCACCTTTCTCAAATAATATATACACTAACACTTGAACCTGAACACACACTTGCACGTGTGCAATATGTTGTGTAATGTGTTTTGGGGCCATAACATTACAACAGGATTGTACGGTTATGAATGCTTAATAAGTTAGTTAACAATATTGATGGTTTGTGTGTTTTGGACTGAAATAAATCATGGGTCAAAATTGACTCGCGAACACCATGAACGGTAACAGCTTTCGAACACAACACAAGGGTTAAAGGGACTTTGATGTGATAATCTCCAAAATGCACTTGTTTTTTTTAAACAAAATACTCTGGTTCAATCAAAAAATGTGTTGGCATTCAGCTTTAAAAATACAATATTTGTCTGTTGTGGGAGGAGAATTATAGTGGTTCTTTCAAAGTGGCAGAACATAAAGGGTAGATCAAAACACGAGGAAGTCAATTCTTGTGTTCAGTTTAATAGAATTCAAAGTCCAACTAAAACTGACCCTACGAAGCAGTCTTCACCCAGTCAGTGAGAGGGCAGGTGCTTTTTGTCAGTATTTCATATGGATTTAAAGAAACGATATGAAGTAACAGCTTGCTTAAAGTGCCAGTGAAGTGCATTTTTTTGCGCCAAAGTGAAATGGCAGTTTCATTTCTTACAATATAATTGTACCTGTTCATGGCTAAAATAATTTTTTAGGAAGTGCGAGGGACGAGATAAACATCGCAAATTTTTCAGAGTCTGAGCCTACCGCTGCTGCAGACGATAGCGGCTGTGACGTCACAAGATGGGCCCAGTTGTGATTGTAAACATGGCGGAGCCTTCGGAAAGTGATACTGGTGCGAGAGAAATGAGTGATTTTGACAGCTTTTCGGACAGGATAGATGAGGAAAGTGGCCATGGAAGTCAATTTAGTTGAGGACAATATTTTGTCATAGATCTAGAGTAGATCTACACACAGGATTGGCCATCACCTGATCATACATTCATCTGTTCATAGCATGATGCAACATTCATGTTCACATGCAGTGTTGTGCTAGTTACTGAAAACCAGTAACTAGTTACAATTACTAGTTACTTCACTACTTACACCAAAAAGTAATGCGTTACTGTGAAAAGTAGCTTTTAGTTACTTAAAAAAGGGCACCCATTAATGCCCTTATACTGTAGCCTTCATTTCAGTACTGTTATTGCATCGGAGAATAATACAACCTGTTGATCAACTTGACATGCATTTGCATCACTGAACTCTGCTAAGCAATGTGGTATTTACAAACAAACACAAAGATATGTTTCAAAGTGCCAATCCAGCCGCTGTTGCTTAGGTGGAGGTGGAGTGGCGTCGGATGAGTCTGGGTCTGTGGTCTTAGCTACTAGCTTCGTCCCAGCATGTTGTTTCTGCAGATGTTTCAACAGATTTTAATTGCTGTTTTGGGCAGTCGATAGGATCTTTGACCCGCCAAGACACAACTTACATTTAACTAAAACGTTCTTTTCTTTGTGCTCGACAAAAGTGAAATAGTGAGAATATCTCCAGGCGGAGAAACTCGACTTGAGCTCTGCCGCCGCCATGATAGTCTTGTTAGTAGACACAAACACAGTGGCCTTTATTTTTCATAAACAATCTACGAATCTACGAAACAATAACCCAGCCACTCACCTTCATCTTTTGGGAACAGAAACATCGCCACTTCGGCAGAATTGACATTACCACAGCCAGCGGCAATGCATCGCTTCCCGTGTGTTTTTCCTCCCTTTTTCGTCACTGTCGCCTCCATTGTCAGCTTTTCTCGATTGGCAATCACTTCCAGTCGACTGCGAAACACTTTCCAATCAAATACTCGCTCAAAAACGTTGGTAAATTCGACTTTGAAATAGAGACAAAATGAATGGTGGTGAATGTAAACACTTCGGCTTGGCCCATCTTCTGACGTCACGCAGTAGATCGCAAGCCACGCCCACGAAGGCGGAGGTCGACTGCGAATTTCCCAGCGGAAAATTCAAACTCGTCAAATTCGTTGCTATTCCAACATCTTTGATATGGGTTCCAATGGACAATTTTGGTCATTACTATACGTATTAGCATAAAAGATCATGCACCGTCGCACACTTCAGTGGGTCTTTAATACCATTGTTATACATGTGGTCATTGTCCTTTCTTTTCTTAACAAAGAACTCTAACATAAACTTTGTTTTATGTACAAAAAAAGTATGTGAACAGACAAAGCCTCTACACAGATACTCAATCTGTTAACTGACTCACGCTTTTTGGGCGCAGCCACTTGCCCTGCTTTCCGCTTCTTCTTCTGCTTGTTCTCGTCCTTCCTCCCAGCCCTCTGCTCTGCCGCTTCACACAGAGACACTTTCAGCAGCGTCAGGATCTTCTCTACAGCAGCTCTGGTCCGTGCCTCCATGAGGGATGCAAACTGGTTCTGTATAGTTACAAGATATAAAGAATGAAGAGCCACGAGACGAGTTAGTCATAGAACTAAATAATATATATATCATTATATTAAGAAAGGTCAGGTGTTTTGAAATGTAAAAAGTAGCTGGTAATATGAGTGTTAAAGAAATGTAGTACAGTAAAAGTACACTGTTTTTCTTCAACAATGTAGAGTAGAAGAACTAAGTAGCATACAATGGAAAATACTCAAGTTAAGATAAAGCATGATAAAGCAAGTATTTTATGAGTACAAAATACAGTAGTACTTAAGTTACATTTAACTTATTGTTAGCCAAGTTGAATGTTTATAACATTGGTGCAAAGGTGGAAGAAGTACTCAGACACTGTACTTAAGTGAAAGTATAAATACTAGAGTGAAGGAATACTCGGTTACAAGTCCGTAAAACAAGTACAATTTGATATATGTGCAGACAGGATGTGTAGTTTTTAGCAAATGTAACTCAAACTCAAGGAGTAAAATCTGCATTTGTAGGGGACTTTTTTGGGGAATTTTGAATATAGTAGACACAGTGTATGTAGTATTGTGTGTGTGTGTGTGTGTGTGTGTGTGTGTGTGTGTGTGTGTGTGTGTGTGTGTGTGTGTGTGGTGTGTGTGTGTGTGTGTGTGTGTGTGTGTGTGTGTGTGTGTGTGTGTTACCGTTATAGTGTTATCACACAGGTGTCTCTCCCCCGGTGGAGTCACCTCGCGCTCTTCCTCCTCGCTCTTCACGGCACAGACTGTAGCCGGGGAAGGGCACTGCTGAGCGGCCAGGAGTCTGCCGAGCTCCGCCACCGCTTCCTCCACCATGGTGTCCATTAGAGCACATATCTGAGTCTCTAAAGTCTCCAGACTGGACATGTTTTTTTAGTAACTTCACGCTGTAATGTACATTTAAATCTTTATTTTTCTGCACTGAGCACGTTACCGAAGTGTTATTCTTGTTGTTCCGCATTCTCTTCTTCTCTTCTTCGTGTGGCACCCTTTAGGAACACGCCCGCCTTCTAGAGGACAGAAACTAGTACTACATCATTACTACGTCATTACCTTTTTTTGATATTTTTCCTCCATAAATTGATTCCCTTATTAATTTAAAAAACAATAACCAGTTAACACCCCTAGTAGAGATATATAAATGGCCTTATATGTAGTGCCTCAAGTGATGTTGAACATAGATTTTGGAATGCAAATCTACGATACGTACTATAGGACATTTTCTTGATAGAAAATATTCATTGTATTTATTGTAGCAAGAGGAGAATATTAGGCCAGGTTTGGTATAGAAATTACTTCAAATATTTCTTTGTTTAAACAGATTTTCTTAGGTAAAATAGCAAGAACAATTTGTGGGAAAATATCTAGTTTTTTTTATTATTTAATTTATTTTAATAACGTTTAGATAATCTTTTAAGTGTGAATTATCTTAGCGAGCTCACATTCTTATGATATATTAACCTGAAATATATAATACAGTACTGTATGGACAACATCTACCAATACCAAACAAAGAAGTACTTGTCGAGTACTGGCTCGACATTCAGGACAAAACGTTGTGTGTTGACGTGACTCCTGTTCCTGCTGAACTGAGCCAGTGTGTGAGATCTAACTGCGCTCAGCTCAGAAGGCACCAGAGGGAGGCCAGATGTTTCCTGGGAGTAATCCACATGTGGCTCCTGGTGGCACCGTGCAAAGCCTCTGAGAAGTGTCAAATTCTGCACATTAAACAAGACATGGCAGGAATTCAACCCTCATGCAAAACACATTTCCTTTATTGTCATTGTCACAGGCAACTAAACATTGGACACTTGTTATATATCCAATACACTTTGATGTGTATGATGATATTATCTTATCAGTTATCTGTTCTTAGGAAAAGTAAAACCATTTAAAATATAATTGCAAGTTCAATTGGCAACATTGCAAATTGTCAGTCATTCCGCACAACACAGGGAAGGAAATACAAAACTTCTGATTACATCTGATAATGCATGCCGGTGCAAATGTTATTGTTCTCCAAGATAATCTATGTCACATGTACAAAGACAGAGGGAGACAACCAGAAAATAGAGCCTTTGATGGCTGAGATGACAATCTCAAAGTTTATCCTGAATGTTTATTTGTGAGAACTTCATGTATTTCAAAGATACTTTTCTTTTTGTCTTCTTTTTGTCTTCGAGAGCTGAAATACACAACCTTTTTGTCCCTTCATTGACACAAATCAGTTACGTTCAATTAATGTTTCATTAATAATAAAGTAGATGTTATTCAACATAAATTATAAAACAAAAAAATATTGTAGCTTGATTTTTAAATATTCAATAATTATGGCTGTGTTAATGCATGTTGGTTATGCTGTTAATAATTACACAAATAATTGTGAATAACAATTTTGTATGTTAACAAATCCCCCGAAAAAGACCAAATCCAACTATTTATGAATCTGTACCTCCATTTGTGTGACTATCCTTCCCTGTCAATAGCACTCAATGCCTTTCCCATTTAACCCTTCACCAATATACATTTATATAAAGAGCCCAATGTGCTATAACAGCCAGGATGTGTCGTTTTTAGAAACTACACAAACAGGTCAACTCAAACTCAAACAATCATGCATTTCTTATGGAGTATTTTCAGGTTTGCACAAATGTAAAAGTAGCAAACTGTGTATCAACACCCTACATATCTTCTTCCTCTTTGCCATAGAGCTCATGTTATCTATTAAACACACATAAGGGAGCTACACTGTTGCTCCTTCATTACCATGAACACACTCACTGTAGTTTATTTTGACTTACTTCTACTAACACTGTTTTGCTACTAGACAAATTCATTGTTGGTTTTGGTCTTTTTGATCAGACTCTAAATATCTACCTAATAACCTACTTTTTTAAAGTTTGAGCACAACATCTTCAGATTCTCTTTTTTGTGGGAGACTTTTCAAAATCATTCACATTTTTGGAAAACATTATTTACATTAAAGTGAGTAGTAAGCTTTTCTGTCATACATCACCTCTGCACAAGTGAAGAACTTAGCCACTGTGAACAAATTGCTGAGACTCCCTGTCCAGCAGTCGACTAAGCTCTGCACCTGATCAGAAACAGCAGATACACAGCACACAAAAACACTGATCCGCTGATCTTGCCTCAAAAGATTATTGTACTCTCAGAGTTATCCACACCGTGAAGAACTCCTCTTGCAGAAATGTGATTAAAAAAGAAGAAAGTGTGACTCTCCTTGTATGAAATCCCAGGTATCCTCCTCCAGAAGCAGCTGTAGAGGACACTGCAGCAGTGTAGTAATCCCTGGCAATGTGATTTTCATTTTCTGTCCCAAATCATCATGCCAGAGACCCTCACAGCCACAGCAGACGCCTCTCCGTCCTCCCGGCATCCCTCTCTCTTTCTCCTGATACTTTTCCTCTCACGTTCCAGCCTCTCCCTCCCCCCTCTCCCCCCTCTCAGGCTTCCATGCTCGGTTTAACTTTGGGTATTTCCCTCATTAACTGCTACGCCTATATCAGGAACTCCGGAGAGGCCCGAGGAAGTCTGGCTCTGAGATAAAATGACAGAGTGCTCCTCTGATAGAAACTAATGATAATCACCCCCTCGCTCTGATGGGTGGGCCCGTCTCATGGCAGGTGTTAGGGAAGAACAGCACACAGCCATTTATTGGACGAAATGAGAAAAAAACATTTCTGAGTCCATCTGTTGTGTTTTTGTTGAATTTACTCATACCTTTTTAACTGTTTTAATACAGAAAGGTGGGCGATTTAGACCTTTAAATGATGTTCATACGGAGTTATATAGAAGATTAAAATGGACATGTTACAGGAATAGTTCCTTGAAATCTATGTTTTGAGCATCAAGCAATTCCCCTTATACATTTTAAACGTGGCTTTAAAAAGTGTGTAGCTAGCCTGCATTTATAGTCAAATGGTGCTGTCGTATACCTACGTTATATGTTTGATAAGCATAAGATTTACAACATTCATAGCAACACTTCAATATTAGGTGGAATTATGAAAAGTAATCAGGTTGTGTTTTACTTGTAATACATCTTCCCTGTTAAGGTGAGACACTACAGGGAAAAACATGCACTTTTAACATTTGAGTCCAAATTACACATTTAGGTGTTTATTTTTCTTAATGTGTCTATTTCTTCTGTAGATTTCTTATACATTTACGAAAGGTTAGCATAGAGCCACATTAAAATATTTAACATAGCATTTTTTATATTGTAATACCAAAAATATGTGGTATATTCTTCATGTAAGACATCAACCGGCAAAGTTGCAAAGTGAATACTATGGTCGATGGTGATATCTATTGCTTAGAAATATTACTCTATTTACCTCTAGTGTCGTCCAGAGAATGTGTTTTTGTTAACTGAAGCTACATCCAAGTAACTTCTAATGCCTTTTTGCAGTTTAATGACGTTGCTTTATATTGCATTCACTCTCAACAATCCCCACCCAGGTATAACACTTAAAGTATAGGAAGAAACACAGGTAGTCAATCACAATCCATGCGATCTCCTTGCGGTATTTCTGTAGCCGCCATAGCACTGATGTTTAATTTATGAAGAGGTTCGCATTAGCAACAATGTAGCCAACCATGTACATCAGATTCTTGTTGGAATATGATGTTAATACAGGTGATTTTCCAATAATAGCCTGTGCTCAAAACTAGCTTCCCATGTGTCTCATTGAAGTTCAGTCGAGATGGATTCTATGGTCCCTTCATAAACCCTGACTTAATGGAGGCGAGGATACAAAGCAGATTTCGTACATCGACTAAGTTGTAGCACTAAGAGGAGGAGAAGAATAATGTCATCAGGTTCATCAGGCGCAACCTCCCCACCTCCGATAAAGTGCAGCACACAGCAGCATTCCCAAGCTTTTTATTGAGAAGAATTGTCTCACCTAATGACAAACAGAACAAGGTGCATTGTTATGCCAAATGATAGAGCTGCCTACAGAGTTTCATCATCGAGCCAAATCCATCTGTGGTTTCTCCTGCAGTGAGAACAGAGGCAGTGTGACCTGTCAGAGCCTGTTATTGGTTCAGAAAAGGGGACTCTGTGCATTGGAGCTCAGCTCAGCTTTACGTTTTACTCGTTACTTAAATTTAAGATTTTCTAAACCCAACAGACCTGGCGTTGGACGTAGTTACAATAAAAGCCTGCTAAATGTGTCGATATTTTGCAGTCTAAGCTAGAAAAGGTAATGACATTGATGCTATACATCTTCTGAATATGTATTTCAAGTTTGCAAATGGAACTTGTCTTAATTGTCTCCGCTGAAACACTTCCTATTTTTAAATCCAGACTAAAAACGCATCTATTTGCTGCTGCTTTTAATTGAGCTGCTCATACTCACACTACTGTATGCCTTTTAGTCATGTATTCTGTACCTGCTGTGTTTATTTATTTATTTTATTTCATTATCTTTGCTTTTTATGCCTGTTTTTAAATGCCATTTAATAATGTATTTATGCTGTATTTGTTCTTAAATGTCTTTTGTTTTTATTTTGTAAAGCACTTTGAATCGCCACGTGCTGAAAAGTGCTTTATAAATAAGATTGCCTTGCCTTGCCTTGCCTTGCCTTGCCTTGCCTTGCCTTGCCTTGCCTTGCCTTGCCTTGCCTTGCCTTGCCTTGCCTTGCCTTGCCTTGCCTTGCCTTGCCTTGCCTTGCCTTGCCTTGCCTTGCCTTGCCTTGCCTTGCCTTAATACAACAAAATCAATAATCATGTTGTCTGGTCCACAGTGATGCTTGCTAGCTCTGTGGAACTTGGTTACAGCATATACTTTGAGCTAAATGCTACCCTCCTAACAAGCTCATAACAGCAATGCTAACATTTAGTTTGGCAACAACCTCAGCCTTCTCTCTCAATTAGAGATTCTACATTTTATGAAGCATCGTTAATGATTTGGAGTCATATTTCTGTCAACCTTATCAAGTCAAATCTGTGGGCTTTACTTTAGCTCAGGGTTGGTATCTCCCTACTTCTGAGCTTGCCCATGTATCCATCATCTAAGAGAGTCAGGGAGAACAATGTAGTTGTTTTCAGGAATTTGTTTAAATTGTGCAAGTTTTCATTGTTCTTTCGTGTCAGCTATATAGCCATGTTAATGCTTACGAATATATTTGAAGACGCAACTGATTCGAAGTAAGGGCAAGACAGAAACTGGTGATCAGTATTTAAAGTTATATGTTCACTATGTCAGAACAACATTCTTTGCCAATGCTAAAGAAGTGTTATCGCATTGGGCCTTTCACATACAGCTTTTCTAATGCAATGCTTCAAACTAATGAGCTCGAAGACCGTCAAATGCAGACTCTTAATCATTTGATACATTTTTGTATGTAAAAATAGTGATTAAACTACAGCTTCTATACTGTACCAATGCACAACACTCCTCTGATACCATAAGCAACAGACAAACTGTAAATAATGTTCTTCTACAGCTTGCCCCTGGTCTTATATATATTTTGCATATGTCATCAAATGCATACAGAGACTAATGTACATGTCCACATGCATGGTGTCGTGCATGTTGCATGTGAGAACACGATCCTGCAGCGCTAATCGTGATCTCTTTGATCTTATCATCTTTTCAGTTTGAGCCAGGAGCTAAATATCAGAAACATTTACATAACAACCTCCTCAGGGTAACGTTCACATATATGTTTGGCACATTTATGTCAAGATTGCGTCTGAATGCATGCATGTTAAGGGTTATTGAAATACAGTGCCAGGAGAATAAATGATCCCGTCAACCAATCAGTAATGAGTTATGGTTTGTGGCTGATCTCCACAGCTCTTAAAGCTGTCAATCATCCCAGTTTCACATATCACATCAATTATTTCCATAATAAATCTCGAGTTCTTACTCAATACCTGCGAGACATTGGAATCGGAGGTTAAGCGTACTCAAGCTAAAAATGAACCCGATATGTATATTTATACTTTTCCCAGTTTGGGATCAATAAAGTATATCTAATCTAATAAACTAATCTAAAATAGCAAACAAAAACGTTCTTCTTTTTATATTACCTGTATATAAAAGTCTTTCCTCATTATGAGCAAGTATAACCTACTGTATGTACGTTGTTTTAGTATCCTTTATGGTTAATACAAAATACAAAACTGTATTTAATTTATTGGAATGCAATAGGCGATGGGAACTTGCTGCTGTAACAAAACAATTGCAACGTATTTGGATCAAAAAAGTTTATAAAATAGCAAAATATCCTTTCCTCATTCCTCTTATGATATTTTTTGCCTCCTGTTTTGTGTTTTTACATAAGTATTACTTAAGTTTGTTGTAAATATGTAACGCGACCTTGCTGTACTGTATGTGGAGTGTTCTGCGGTGCGCATGACAGCTGGAGCGCACCTAATGTGAATCACACTACAATAACACGCTCCTGCTAGCTGGGGTTTCAGTTTTTACATGTTAGATCCACAGAGGCAGAAGCGTGATCTTGGCATGTGACCCCCGCCAGCTGTTCAGTTAGCGTACCTCTGCCCCACAAACCCCTGGGAGTCAGCCCCATCATGCTTGACTTGGCGGGGCCTTTGTGAAAGGTGGAGGCCCGGTGATTGGGGGGGGGGGGGGGGGGGGGGGGGGGGGGGGGGGGGGGGGGGGGGGGGGGGGGGGGTTTACTTTCCTGGGATCACCACAGCACATGCCAACATTAAGAAGTAGTGTGTCAATTGATTAAACATTTTTATTACGTAGCTCACATTAATAATCTCTGACTAATCATGCTCAATCACAACTTTTTTTAAATAGTACAGTAACTAGTATGTACTTGTATTTTTTAAGGGGAGAAACAAAATTACACATGAGGTGCTGTAATGAAGAAATGCATGTAATCTGGTAAGAGAAATCAGAGGTTTTTTTTACTTGATTACAACTGATGATTTATGAGTTATTGGCATGAAGTACGACAATTTTCCAACCGTTAGCTGAAGCATCGAACACACTGCTGTCAAAGAGAGCCGCTGTGATCACCCTCTGTATAATGTTCGGCTACGAGGGATGATATTTTTTCACTAGGCCGGTCACCAACAAAAAAGCTCACCAACATAAATCAAAGTCCATGTGAGTTAATTTATTAATACCTAGTTTGTTGCCTTGATTGTTGAAATTAAGTCTGTGGTCATTAAGTACGTCCTGAGAAGATTGAGACTCTATACAAAGGTTCTTGTCAGTTCAAAATAGAAGCTTGTGGTATTGTTTTATTAATGCTTAAATATATGCCTTCAATATGCCTTAAATATAAGGTTCAAAGTTAGAAACCAGTCCACCAACAACTAGTCCAACTCACTGGATGTAGACTGGGTATAAGCCTAAGGTCCGTCTTATCCAGCTTGCATTCTCCTGTATTTCCATTATCTTAACTATCCTTTTTTCCAAGGGCACCATCACTGCGTCTTGTTCAAGAAGATCATGATTGGTTTTACGAAATACAAACAAGTGCAGACAGCACTGAAGACAAAGGTCTGGCAATGTGAGACTTACCATCACCTGAATTATACAGCTACCTGCACACCTGCTTGCCAATTTAGCAACAGTTGCGTCTTTTGACTGTTGCCAAACCATTTACGACTGACTTATCTGTGCAATCTTCCCCAGCCCTATTTCCCACAATACAGTCGTCGGAGCCAAGCAAACAAATAAAGATATTTAATGGTGTGTGCTGAAAGGCAGTTTGATAAGTAGTAAAAGCGCTTATGAAACAATTGAGCTGTGTTTGTGGTATTCCCAGGACACATACAACTTTCTCTCAGAGTACAGATGTGTTGCAATTAAAAATTAGGATCATAAAAAGTGCTGAAAGTATTTTGTAGGGTTTCCAAGAGCTTGGTGCCATCGACTGCAAACATCTGCAGCCAAGCTTAGCTACGAATATGAAACATAATTCTCTATTTACAGCACTAGTGTGTTTATATGCTCAATAATCCAGACATTTAAAAGAGTATAAGCTACTACAACCTTATGTTGATGAGAAAGTTACTCATTTCAGGGCCCCAAACAAATGGTAGAAGATGTTAAAGAGGCCCTATTATGCTTTTGGGGAATTTCCCTTTCCTCTATTAGGTTTTTGTGCATTAAATGGTTTGCTAAAAATCCCAAAGTTTCTCTCTCACACATTAAAACATGGAGACATGTCACAATAGAGGCACAAAATGTAAATATTAACCTGAACATTAGAATAATAGGTTTCCTTTAAACATAAGCTGTTCTAAAATCCTACGAGGACAAACTTTGTTTCTTCTGTATACTAAATGTCAGGGGATTTTTTCCCTCAGCCTGGTTAATGATTTACAACAACATTGATTGTAATCGTTTGTGCAGGAAACCAGAAAAATAGTCTCAGTCTGGTGGGAAAAAAAATGTACAATTGTAACCAGGCCTGTAGATGTAAAGCTGATATAAAATAATGCAACGGTTTATGCTTTAATGGCCGTGGGATCAAAATCGTTTTTAATGAGTTTCAATGGGGACATTGAGCCAACCCTTAAGGTTTTGACTGTCTGTGTTTTGGCTACATAGTTTATTATATACTTATTATAGCAGGCTATACTTCCATGTTTGTCAGGAAAAAAGTGAAGAAAACAGGGCAAAATGACGGCAGACTGAAATTCTTTCCCCACTTATTTCTATGTGGAGCGGCACAACACACATTCCCTTCTGGTCATGAATTGACCCGTGAATTCATCTGATTGAACTTTGACTCACAAAGTCACGGGGCTCTCCTTTATTCTCACCAGTAACAGAGGTCCTTAACTGCTCAGGTTACATTACATGTTACTCGTTAGACGCTTTTATCCAAAGCGACTTACATACTCAATACTGTGGGCAATTTGGGGTGAAGTGTCTTGCCCAGGGACACAACGACATGCTGACTGCAGTGGGGTTTGAACCTGTGACCCCCTGATCCGAACACCAACGGACAACCCACTGCACCACACGCCTCCCTCAGTACACATAGTGTCGTTTGTGCATTAGGGCTGCTAGACTCCAAAACAATTCAAAGAACAGTTTGTTGGTCTGGCTCTGCTTGGTACAAAGCACTACATTCAGAGGCTGAGTGTAGGAAGTGAACTTCTGTCCCAAATTCTCTCAAGTTTGTATCAACCCTTTTTTTTTCAAAGCCAAAAAAGCTCTGATACACTCACTCATATCAGAATGCATAAGCAAAAAACTATTGAAGCCCACTGTAATATTCTATCTACGTGTCACCTCTCTTGTTTAGTGTCAAAATAAAAAATAAATAAAGGTCTGTAGGCGGCATATGAGGCAGGGCCAAAAAGAGAGTGGTGGGTTAGTGACACAACAGCACGTTTTCTAGCATGCAGGGCAGCCTAAATATGCGTTTTTGGATTTCAAGGTCTGCCTAGATAGACATTTTTAACACTTTCTTTACTGTTAGGTTACCATAGAAAACACTTTATCGTGTTTTCTCCACTGCAAGGTTACCTTGATGCGCATTGAATCAACATTTTCAGGCCAATGCTTCATGTTTTCTCCCCTGGAAAGGCACTCTATACTAGGTCACTTTATTACAGTTTATCCAATACAAGGACACCCTACACAGGGCATATCATGAATTCTCCACTCTTTTTTTGCACATTATACATAGTATTATAAGAACCTCTAAGCAAATGGTTACTGAGCAAATTATAGGTTGACAACATAGGCCACGTGGAGTTGAAAAAGATGGATGTGTTTATTTATACTCGTAAAACAGTCCCCAGGCTTCCTTAGTTAAAAATACCCAAATGTCACATAGCAAATTCAAACAGCAAAAACACAAAAAAACGAATTATGTTCTCGGATTACAGTATACTTGAAACCCTTCTCAGAGCAAGAAGCTAACTTAAGTTCCTCAGACAGCCAGCAGAGGTCTCTCTTGGTGTACTAAAATGCTATAATCACACAGGCTCATTTGCCTGAGGAGCAAGGTGTCCAAAGTTCAACAGCGTTGACTACAGTAAACCTGCAGCTTAATATTATGCACTTAATTAGCATGTTTTGTGTTTTGTAAACCCTTCGGCATCCATTTGTGCTAATTCTGGATATGATTTTTTATAGAATACTCCCAGTGCAGTCCAGTTACATGTTTTTACTTTATAGTCCATGCGTGAGTCTGGGAACTCCCCCCTTGTCTTCATCTGGCTGTCCTCCCTCTGCTCATCTGTACATCCCTCATCACTCTCAAAGCTCCAAACCTCCTGGGGGAACATTTGAGGCTCATTAGGACACTTGGGCCCAGCAGATGTAGCTTCTTCTCCTGAGCTTGAAGGAGCCCCTGTCTGAAGCCACATATCTGGGATGTTAATCAGATCTGGTTTCGGACACTCAATATTAAGGATCTAGATTTTAGAAGGGGGCATAGAGGCTTCAACGGATGAAATCCTGGAATATGAGGGTCACCCGAGTGCTACAATTGTCTGTTTTGTTGGTGGGGCTCTGCCAGGCCCAGCGTGCCCCTCCACCCTCCACCTCAGAGGAGGCAGGGGGGGTCCCCGTGTCCCAGGTGAGGATGCTGGCTCTGGGCCTGGCTCACCTGCTGCAGGGCGTGGAGGAGAACGCCCGGCAGCTGGAGCAGAGGGGCGAGCAGGCGGAGGCCGAGCTGGACGGGGCCACGAGGAACCTGGAGAGCCTCAGGAAGCAGAGTCTAAAGGCCGGACGGAATCACAGGCAGGTGAGGAAGGGTACCATCCTACAGAGCAAAAGAAACACATGTTCCCTGTTCTCTGACCCACAACATTTTGTGGGACTTTTATGTTTTTTTGGAAGTTGTAGGGCTCAAACTGACAACAGTTTTCATGATCAAATCTGCCATTTATTCTCTTGATTGAATCATTATTCATTACGTCTCAAATGTCACATACAGGGAATGTGAGAAAGCCCAAGGTTATGTCATTATATTCCTTATGTTGTCTGACTGCAACTAAAAAAAGATCAAATAAAAATCTGTTTGTCAACCACAATATTTTAAAAAAATCATCACAACTGAGAACCTGGAAATGAAAAATGTAAGGGTTAATTTTTCCGTTTTTTATCTTGTCTTTTTTATGTATGTATTTATTATTTTGTATTATTATAATTAGACTTTATTAATACAATTTGTTTGTCTTTTTTAAAGAATAAAGACTTAAAACACCTTCATCCACTTATTTATTAATAATTTAACTATAAAGTAATTTTGAACTTTAGTTGGACTTCAACAGTTACAAATTCAGACTATTATTTTGAGTTTGGTGTAGCTTTTAGACTTGCTTCACACAGAAATTGTTGATATATTAATTTGAAACCTGCATTTTCATACAGTCACTGTCTACAAATATTGTACAATGATGTGGTTTTGAGGTGAGGAAGGACCTGCAGATCCTGAGCGCCCGGGGGGACCGGCTGTGGAAGGCAGCCAGAGATCTGCAGAAGGTTCTGGAGGACGTGGAGACGGAGCAGGGAGCCATGCAGCAGCGGATCAACCGGGTCCTCCAGAGAATAAGGAGTCTGACGGAGCCCAAGTCCAGGGGGAAAACACAGCTGGACATGGGCTCTGTGAAGGTGAGCCAAAACCAAGAACTTAAAGATCACCTATTATGCAAAATCACCTTTTCATGTCTTTTCTACGTCAACATGTGTCCCCTCTGTGTAAAGAGACTCTGAATGTTTCAGGAACAAAGATTCTCTCACTTTTTGTCCTGATCCATTTATATAAAAACCTGTCTGAAAATGAGCTGATCAGATTTTGGCCAATTTATGATGTCCTAACGATGTTTTGGCTTGAGTAACCATTAGCCAATCACCAACCAAGGTAACCCCCCCCCCCCCACCTTATCACCTGAATCTTCTCTAGAGCACCATTGTGTTCTTTTTAACCAAATATCTCTCAGAGGGGCGTGGGGAGGGCTCCTTATTTTCATCTAAAGTAACAGACAGAGAATCAGCACTTTGGAAACAGGGCTGAAACAGAGGGGATTATGGGATGCTGCAATGATCTGTTTGGTGTTTGAGCCAAACACTCCAGAGACATGTTTTATATCTGAGACCTATAATATATTGATGAATAACAGTATAATAGGGGACCTTTAATAAATAAACAAACACATATTTAACATGTGACAAATTCGATTTTTCTTGCCATTTATTCTCGTTGATGTGTTGTAGGTTGTGATGGATAAACAGGCCCGAAAGCTAGCCAGTCTAAACTCAGAGTTTTCAGCCCGGGACAGAATGATTGACAGACGCCGGCGGCACATTGACCACCTGGAGATACAGGTACATCAGAGGGTTATAGTAATATTATTCTAAATACGATGTTTGATTTGTTTTACATTGTTCTTGTCTCTCAGTCAGGCTGAAAATTAGGTGTGTAACCTGTAAAAACTGGGAAGAAAATGATTCAAAAGAATGAGTATGATATATGTGATTGTGATGTATTGTCATGACACTGTAATGCCAAGGATGTTCTCTAGACTCAAGATACAAGATTCAAGTCTTTGCACATTAGCTACAGTGTAGATATGGCAATGAAAAACGTAAGTCACAGGCTCCTCCAACATTGCAACATGAATATATATATATAGGACATAGAACAAATAAAACAGATAAAATAGTGCAAGAGAATGTTTTGAGATGCGCAAGTAAATACAAATAAAATAGAAATAGTGCAACAGAGCAGGATGCTGACTCTAGTACTTAACAGCCTCTGGTGTCTTAACAAAAAGGGTTTTCTAAAAATTCCCATATAGCTTTAAGATATAAGTAAAGCACATTGGCAGCGAGTGGACATATTCCATTGTGATGGTGATATCTTTGCTACACTGTGTTTTTGTAAGGGTCCTCGCCGCAGTGTTTTGAGTGATGAGCCCTAATATGCCCTAACTATGGTTGAACATTAATGCATTTCATTATTTCCGACCTGTCTCTGTGTGTTTGCTCTAGATATCTGAGAGCCTCCCAGCAGCACTGAGGGCAGATTCTCTCTCCGACTGTGTGTGATGAGCACAGCTGCATCAACACAGCCTCTCTGAGCCAATACACCTGCACACTGCCATTATGAAGCTAAGAAAATGAACTGCTCTGAAACTTACAAAAGCATGTGTCACATTTAACAAATATGTAGATAAGTACACATTTGGGTTAGTCGTCTGTGTTGTCCTCAACAAAACACGCCTACAGTAAGTTCAAAAATAGTTAAGAAATAAAGCTTTCCTTTTCCTGCAACGTCATTTGTGGTTCTGACTTCAGCTAAATTGTGGTCGAAACGCCTTGTGAAGAAATACTTGTCTCACACACCCAAAACAATATGCATAATTAAGTCACAGCTGACAGTTATGTCCTTTATTCAAGTTGTTGATTCATTTTGAAGGGTTATACACAAAGAATACAGTAGACGTATGAGAGTTTTACAATGTACAACTGTTACATAACTTTACAACCTAATGTCCTTATATATATCGTTTTTCAAAGCTCTTAGTGTTATAAGACAAGGATCCGGAGCAGTGCAGAAAAAAGGCAATCTTTGCAAGTCATTTCCTCTTATATTCAACTTTAAAATGATATATTTTTTAAAAACAAGGCTGTTGTATACTGTTTTTTATCCTGTTTTCACAACAGTGGAATGAGGATTGACATCAGACAGCAGAATATTGCATTGATGTACATGCATTATTCTTGAATTGTTTAGGTTGTATACACATGGTTAAATGCAAAGACCTATTTGAACAGTAAAACATGTAAAAGTGTTGCATTAGAGGCACCAAATACAAAAAGGAACCTCAAAATGAGCATAATATGTCCTCTTTAAAATAACTAGATTAGGATCAAGAGAAAAACGATCACACTTCCTAACTTTAAAAATCACTATTGATTCATAACAAGTGGTACAATCCTTACATAATGACACATTCTCTATTCACTCTGGGGTTTTCCCTGATAATTTAGCCCAATCCAGACAGTCTTAGTCCAGTGCCCGGTGTAGTATTTGTAGAGAGGAACAGGAAATATTACCAGCAGCTATTACCGCTACCCTCGCAGCTGTCTCGCTGACAAATGTGCCAAAGGTCATGTGTTGGATCTTCATATCTTTTGGCCTGAAGTCACGGTCTTGAGGGCCGACATGCAGGCAGAGCGTCTCCTCTGGTGTTCCCAAACAAACCTCCAACAACTCGAACTATGTCCCACTTAGAGGGGCGGGGGGGGGGGAAACAAAGAGCGTGGGGAGGGAAAGAAGAAAAAGACAGAGGTTAAAGAAGATCTTTTTCTTGAGTAGAAGTTTAAATTCTACAGTCAAAATAGCCAAATAAATTCCTGAATTCAAGTTGTTAAAAGTAGATAAGTATAATCAGGTAAATGAACTTGAAGTATAAAAAAGTAACAGTATTCATTATTCAGAATGGCACTGTTCACAGTATTATATAAAAAAAATAGATAATATCAAGTTTTTATCACTAACTAATGAATGTAAGACCATTTTAGTACTTGAGTTTGTCTATGTGGAGCCACTTCAAGAGACTGGTAAGATTAGCAGTACAGTACTGCATCATATCATGTGTTTTTAAATGTAAAAAGTAACTAGTAACGGTGGTAAATAAATGTAGTTGAGTGAAAACGACATTATTTGCCCCTGAAATGTAGGGGATTAGAAGTATAAAGTAGAATAAAATGGAAATAATCAAGTAAATTACAAGGATGTCATAATAGTACTTGAGTACAGTACTACTTTCAACAATAAGTTAGAGAGGGTCAGAAATAGAGAGCTGTTTACAGGGTTAAATAACAAAGGAACAAATTGAGGAAGGGACTACAAAAAACTAAGTGTGGGAAGAATAATTAAGATATGTGAATAAAGGAGGATAGTAAAGATTATATAATATTACTGTATATGTGAGAAGATGACGTTGTACATTAGGAATCGGAGGGTTTGAGCTGCAGCACCCCCTAGAGGTCAGAGGGAAACACTGACATGTTTGTTCTCAAAGTAGAAACTCCTGAAGTCAAAAAAACACATTTGTTCTTGTCATATTCTACAAAACAAATGTTACGTTCTTTTTTTCTATTGTGTAATCATTCCTGCACTTCTTAAGTTGTACCAAATACGCTCAACACGCAAAATGTCAGTGAGTATTTGAGTGTGTTCTTACATTTCTAGATGCTTTTGTATGAGACTTATGTAGGCATATTGTACATAATAATAAGACGACATACTCTGTGGAAAAAGCACCTCCCACTCCAACCTTCCTCTACCTGCGATGTACCATCCTGAAGGGGCGGGGCTAAGTAATCGATAAGGAAGAACAGCTCACCTGTAGCTTAGCCTTTTCCTCAACAAAAGAGCTGGCTTCCCTCATGTTGTCTGCATAAATGATACGTGAGTTTCCTTTGCTTTAAGTTGTAAATGTATAACAGCATAAGAGTTTATATCTTTATTCTCTATACTGTTCGTCTTATGTTCTTAAGCTTGATTATGTTTGAATATAACTGCCTTTGCTTAAATGTTATTTGAATCATACGTATTTTGTGCAATCTAACTGTGATTTATTATCCACTTTTCTGCCAGATCAACAGCAAACAACCTGAATCAGATAATGAGACAATACATAAATTATCTGAAACTCCAACTTGTTATCTTTAAATCAATGACCTCTTGTCCATGATTCAATCTTACCTTACTCAAAATGAATACACACAATCACTCCTTGAAATCAGTTTTTTTTCTGTTTATGACTTCAGACGGCTTGTAAACAAAAATGTTTGTCAGGATAATCTCGCAGAGTGTTTTCAGGTAAAGTTTGTATTCATTTGTTTTAGCTTGAACACTTAGTAATGTTACATCACTTACTAGTTTAGTTTGAAGAGAGAAATTCAAATTAAACCGGAAGAAAATAAATACTTTAGTCTGTCAAATGGAGTAGTGGTGCACTTCAGCCTCTTGTGGACACAATTAGTATTACAACAGCAACAACATTCATACCATAAAAATCTTAATGACTTCCTGATAAGTGATCCCTCACCACTTCCAAAGTACTATGGTCTTTTACCTCTCAATGTACTATCAACTGACTTTAATCTACTTCTTAAACACATTGATTCACACCGGCATCAATCATTAATACAAAAACTTAAATATTATTTTCCCACAAAAAAGAAAATGCAAATTGAATTATAGTGTTTTAATGATTTCTCATATAACATGCAGATATACTAATATCATATAAACTATAATGCAATTGTCACCTATGGGCTTGCATAATATTCTTCATTATAATGATTGTATTAATTGACTTTTAAATATTGGAACAAGAAAAAAACAAAACATAACAAGGTTTATAAAAAACATATGAAAGAAAAGTTATAAATAGTCTCGTATTATTAATGTTGTCTTTATAAAGGCTACATCTCCCTAAAAAAACTGAGTAATTGGGGTAAAAAAGTTAATATAGTCAAGCCCTACTTAGATGTGACAAAATAAAAAATAAATAATAACTAATATCTATTTAAGGAATATACTTGTATATATGTAATGGGTGTAACACAACATGTAGTTAGCATTTCACTAATAGTATTAGGTTAGATTAATTCAAAATGTATGGTTTATTTGTTGGACAACTCTGTGTGTACTTAACAAAATTGATGTACTTAGTTTTAGAAGTAAACTCAGTCTGATTCATCTTCTAGGAAATAAAACAACAGGTAGAGAGAGAGAGAGAGAGAGAGAGAGAGAGAGAGAGAGAGAGAGAGAGAGAGAGAGAGAGAGAGAGAGAGAGAGAGAGAGAGAGAGAGAGAGAGAGAGAGAGAGAGACACAGAGACAGAGACAGACACAGAGACAGAGACAGAGACAGAGAGAGAGACAGAGAGATACAGAGATACAGATACAGGAAGTGGTGAGGATGCTCTCCAGTCGCTGCAGCTCTCTGCTCTTCACCACGGTCTGCCACAGAGATCCGATCACACAGCACAGTATTATTTCACTGAGCTGCATTCATCTCGTCATCATACAGTACGACCATGCTAATTAAGGTAAGAAGCCAAAGAGTGTTTATTCTTTCTAAAACTACCTTTTCTTCCCATCAACTTTTATTTTTAGTGAGGACTGAGCCACTTCTTTAACTTGTATTTCTGTTTAACACTAAGCTGTAACTTGATATGATTAACTGTGTAACTTGATGTTGATTAACTGAATGATAATCAAGATTAGAATAAGCTTTATTATAGTGTCACGCAGTTTATATGTGTGTGTTATTCAAGAGAAAGATTAACTAAGTGTGTCAAGAGGAAATGTGCTAGACTTCCCTTCAGACAGACAGAAAGTAAAATGTCGGCAGTGAGCTGGACGGGGTTGTCATCGTTTACATGTATGCAAAAGAGCTGCAGTGTGCTGGTTGCGTGAGGGTGTGCAGGGTTTAAATATTCACCTGAGTTCACCTGCCAAATAAGTTACACCATATACACCATACAGCCTATACTCTTAGCTTTAACTAATGCAGTCTAACACAAGAAACTTCTACATTTTTCTGTAAACTGTTTTCAAAAGTTACTTGTTATTTTGGAGGCATTATGTGGTGCTTTTAAGTGTTTTGTGTTACACTGAGAGATGTCCAACATGTACTCTATCCTCATTGATTGAAAGATCACTTTAAACAGGTGGATATCAAAATTTGACTGTGGTCTCCAATGAGGATGGATCATACTCCATGCCGATTTTATTGCAGGTTGCATAGACCTTTTTTTGCATATCACCCACACGATTATTTGTAATGGTATGGAAATCCCTGTTGATGTATTTTTAAAGTCTAAAGATCATTCAGTCATTATTTAAAAATAGGTAGAATGACACATGCTGTGCCAACCATGAAAACCATTTTGCCAAAGCTAATGGAAAGTCTAATGAATCTAGGAAAGCTATGAAAAGTAATATTAACATTTGTGGCGCCAAGAGGATGAATCATCATGACTGTGGAAATCCCTAGATCTCTATAAACATATCTGCATAAACGCATCTTTAATTATTTGCAACATGACAAGATTTTACCATCAGAAAAATTCTGGTGTCCTTTGTACAAGCAGTAGACCTACCAATCATCTTTTGGCAAACTTTGGTTACATGAAAGCAAACGATCTGTGTGGATATCAATTGAAGCATACAGGTACTTCATTCACAATCATCTTGCTTTTCTTGTATGTATTTTATATGTTGTCATACTTCTGACTAATGCTCTGTTAAGGTGCCTAATATAACATGTTTTCAGCCCTGTTTGGCTGTTACATCACTCTGTGTGATTTTAATATGTAAAGTGCTGCAGAGGAAACCCTACATGAACTGCCAAAGACTCTATGTACAGTACATATAATAAAACCTATTCACTACTCTAAGCGCTAATCACATCAACTCTCTTTAAGAAAAGGAATGATCCTTAGCCATTTTGTTGATCTCTTCAGCCTCTGTAATTGAAACCTATAGACATTTATGAAACAGTTTCATTCTTCCTGAGTCCGACCACAACACCACATCCTGAGGCAGTGCTTAAAATAAACAGGGGCTTGTGATAGGATCTGTGCCGGTTCGTTTAAGACACAAAAACATGTTGCGATTGGAATTTTGTTTTGTACGCTAATATTTACACTTCAAACAAGAATAGGGCCTAACGTGTCAACAACTCCAGGATTTCAGAATGTCAGGACACTCTCTACTATCCAGGTGAAAATCCCTGTTTTCGTAGTTGAATGGAAAATAGCTATAAACATCTTCAGAAAAATTAATAATACAAAGAAATTGAACGCTAATTGGGGAGTTCCTCGAGGCTCAGTGTTGGGCCCATCATGGTTTTAACTTCATGTAACTCAAACTTTAAAATGAGAAGAAGTCAATATGGTTTGAGAAGAAATACATTTGTTTGTGTTACAAAATGTTTTGAATAATGCTGACTACATGCCAATTTTGCGGCAGTGTTTGTTTTTTAATTTATAAGTCTATAACTGGCTGATCCTTAACCACACATGGTCGTTTTTATTTAATTTGCCGACCAATATGACATGATATTCTTAGAAGTAGACTTAGCTTTTTATATACAACAAATAAAAAGGTGATATTTTTAATTATTAAATGTTACAATGAAACTTGCCCAGCTGATTGCTTACAGCAGGGGTGTCAACTCAAATACACAGTGGGCCAAAATAAAAAAATTGGTACTAGTCGAGGGCCGGACTGGTTCAATGTTTATTGCAAAACTTATTGAAATGAACTTATTGCACATATTAAACCTGGAACTAACAAAGCTTAAATGATTGCCTATAAAAACAACATTAAACATTAAATAATCATTTGCATTCATTTCTTATGGCTCTATCTGCAGATTTTCTGGAGTCATTTCTTATGATTACATTTTTCAACAGCAGCTTAAAAAAAACAATTTCCCTCAAAGAAAAAACCAAACATGCCCTGTTGTCGCAAGAAGAAAAGTGCAGAAGGAAACATCCATTAAACTCAGTTTGCTGCTCTGTGATGCTAGTTCAAGCCAGATACTTGGCATCTCATCTTGAATGCAAGTTCATCAATGTTTGGGGTCAGGCTCTGAGCTGAGGAAATCCTCAGGATTGATTGAAGGTGTGCGTGCAATATACCGGCGGGCCAGATCTAATAGTAATTAAAATTGATCCTGCGGGCCGAAATGAAATCACCAAGGGCCTGATTTGGCCCCAGGGCCTTGAGTTTGACACATGTGGCTTACAGCAAGACAATTCTTTTTTTCGGATACGTTTTTTGAAATGTAATGTTCAAATATGCATATCAGTATCTTAATAAAAATGTGTTAATTTGCTATCATTTCCAGAACATAAATCTGAACATTGGATGAACCCAGGTTAAAAATTGTAAATATTTATTTCATTTAGTTGACATATCAGTCAAGGATTTATTTCTAAGATGAATGGCATATCTGTTTTATTTAAGCTATTGGAAAAAAAATACTTTTGCAATGTTTTAGGATAGGTGAACACTATTTCCATAAGAAAACACTACTGGTTAGAGGTAAAAAATTGACTAGATGTCACTATGAAACTTCCCGAGTTATTACCTACATTAAGACCATTTTTGTTTTAGAATTTTTCGGAAATATAATGTTAAAATACCCAAATGAATCATTATCTCTGCTAATTTTGGGTGAAAATAGTAAATATACTGACGAAAAAATTTTTTTTGTTGTTGCCGTTTCCATAATAAGCCTTTATAGGGTCAGATATACTTAAGCGACAAAGCACTGAGCCCTGTTTGCGTACAGTTATAAAACAGGGGCGTTTTCCAATCCTTCCTAATAAGGATCAGGGTTGTTGTGAGGGATTCTGGACTTTAAAGACTTTAATAAACACTGGTGGTCCCTCAGATCTCAGCAGTGCCCTGGACAGAGAGGTCTACACGTTTCTTTGTAAGTCATATGACTGTAAGTCACGTAAATCTATACCGTCAAACTTTAGAAGTTGTTATAGTCGGTGAAATTCTTATCCTACTTGTGCAACCAGCTTTGCATTGACATTCATGCAAATGTGGCACAGCGTGTAACTCTTTTTCTTTCTACCTCAGGAGTGGTGCACCTGGAAAATGCATTTTCGGTAAAGCCCATGTGAGGTTTAATCCCTGCATTCATCATTGAGCGTAAAGAAGGAACTCAGGCAGCAACAGTTGGAGGAAGGACGGCCGAGCTTCCCTCTCATCAACTTCCATCTGCCCAAAAGATGTCAACCGCCACGGTAGACAGCGCAGGAAGTGGAACTAAACTCTACAAACACAAGGTAGGCAGGCTTCATTGTTCTTCATGTTATGCTTTCAAAAGAAGATCGCTAACATCCTCATTTTGGAAGACAGCCACACCAGGGATGTGCGTAGACATTTTGAGGGCTGTTGCTCTATACTGAAGATGGGGCAACTCCCTACCCCAAGTGTCACTAGCAGGATGTAGAATGAATGGTGTATACATGGGCATTTAAATAACCAAAAATAAATGTTGTATTACATTTGAATTATTAACAACATTTAAAATAATCGAAATTCCAAATGTTTTGTACCATTAAACATTGATTTTTACTAGTGTTTATTATTTTTCCGTCAGTCAGCTATATGTTATGTAATAACTGTTTAGTGATGGCGGGAACAGAGCAAAGGGCAAGAAGATTAGTTTGATCAGCTTCACACAGAGCTTTCACTGCAGCTCAGTTTGTTGGAGGAAAATAAGTCGAGCTCAATGAAAACATTTTATTTGTCAAGCTGGTGTGGGACTTTGTCGGAGCCTCATCAAAGTAAAATATAATGTCTTGTTGTTTGTTGCTGTCCATCAATGTTTATGGTTTTGTATAAATCCTGGCTGCAAATCAGTTTCCTTGTTAGGAACATTTAAGATTAAAGACTTAGATTGTGATTAGTTTGGTTAAAGGGAAGTCAATACTTGTTCATCGGTATAGTTCCAATACTGTGGTCAAGACTAAGCAAGCAATATTCTTCATCAAATGTGATATGTGCTAATGGACTTGTTGGCATGCTAACACGCAGAATTAAAAGGGTTAACATTATGGAGATTGAGAATTGTAATTTGAAAAACTGCTTGATTTATTTCTGTTTTAGCCCACGGCAGCAGCTCTGAAGGGAGCCATCCAGCTGGGCATCGGTTACGCTGTGGGAAACCTCAGCTCCAAACCGGACAGAGATGTTCTCATGCAGGACTTCTCCGTGGTGGAGAGCGCTTTTCTACCCAGGTACTCTACACTTCCTTATTTTAGTTGACATTTAGCTGATGCATATAATAAATGTGCAGATGAATTACCATAAAGGATCTTTTTCTCAAATCACAAAGGTGATTATTTTCTTTTTGAATGAGTTAAAACCTGGTTGCTGTGTTAACCAATTTCGCTGTCTTTAAACTTGGATTTCCAAATCCTTTCAGGCCCCCCAAAAAGCAAATTATAATTGTTTTGTGTACAAAGGGAATGGATAACCTTAAACTACTTCAATCTACTCAGTATTGGTATGAGTCTGATACTGGCTTGAATCACTGGATATCTGAAAAAAGTAAAATCCAGTAAAATCCATCAGTTTAAACTGTCAACAACTGTCATTCAGGTATACTGTAGGCTTCAGAGTTATACCCGGTATTATACACTGGAATTATATGTATTGATTTATTTTTGGCATTCCTAAATATCACTTTTAAACTTTCGCACAAATCTGCACTATGGATTTCTTTTTCAATGTTTGAATCGGTTCTGACCAATCAGATATGCTGCTTAAAGTTGTGTGCGTATGGAAAAGTTTAAACAACAAGATATATTAGTTTTGAGTAACTGAGTATTGTGAGCTATGTATTTCTTCTTTAGGGAAGTAGAATATTCATTTCACAGTTTGAGCACGAGGTTTTTTAGATGGCTTCAGTAGACAAAGCAACACGCACCCATAGTTGTTTAGGATAGGGGAAAAAGACAGATATAGAGCATAATTGTAACAGCAGATACACAAAGTTGTAGTTTCAGTATCAGAGATGAAAATGACATTTCAACTGTCAAATAAATAACAGATACTGTAGCATATATTAATATTATATATAAAGATTAAGGAAGTCACTTTTGGATGTTTAAAACCTCAAACTCTTTGTGGTTTGGTCGAAAACCACAGCAATATTGCTTTTTCACAGCAGACATTTTATCATTTATAAAAGCACTGTGTACAAATGAACTAACATGGCTTTGTATTTAATTGTCCCTTTAACCCACAATAGCGTGACACTGAACTGGCATGATCAAAACCAGGACCCTGAAATACTTCTTATTTTTTGCACCTGTGCTTTACTTACGGTGACACAAAATGTTTTGACAGTATGTTGGAACAGCTACTGTTTTATCGTTGTACATTTACTTTTTTCGTATCCTAACCTAAATGCATTTTGTTTGTTCTCCAGTGAGGGCAGCAACATGACTCCAGCACATCACTACCCAGATTTCCGTCTGAAAACGTACGCACCACTGGCCTTTCGTTACTTCAGAGAGCTGTTCGGCATCAAACCAGACGACTATCTGGTCAGTGTGGAAATCCACCTCGTCATTCTGATGCAGCGCGATGGTTGATTCGATTGCAACGCTTTCTCACTCTAACACTGTTGCATCATTCTGAATTTCAGTACTCCATCTGCAACGAGCCTCTGATCGAGCTGAGCAACCCCGGAGCCAGCAGCTCCTGGTTCTACCTCACCAGCGACGATGAGTTCATCATTAAGACGGTGCAGCACAAAGAGGCAGAATTCCTGCAGAAGCTGCTTCCTGGGTACTACATGGTGAGCTCCTTCATCGAAAACAAACTCTTGTTGTTGTGCTTACATTCACACCAGATCACATATTTAGCAAAAACTGTTCAACGTGAAATGTTGGACCTAAAGGTTCCCTGCAGATTCAAATAATTCATTGTTACTCATCAAAAGAATAATTGTATATCCTTAAAGTAAAGTACAGTTCTTTCTTTATTAACTGATTTCTGAATGTTTTAAATGTTGCATTTGTCGTACTGTTTTGCTCCCACACTAGAAAAACAAAAAGCTATCTCTATAATGTTAAACGTTTATTGTTATACCAAGATATTTTCATTTTATTTCATGAACATTTGATGTCATTACAACAATAAATGTGTCAAGTTAAAAAAAAAGAAACGTGTAAAATATATGCTACCTTTTTAATATAATGCTAAGTAACAGTTTCGGTTTTTGCCTGCTTCTTACCAGACCTCGGATTACTCTTCTTTTTTTTTCATGGACTCTGGCACATCTCAAAACTAAAACGATAACGATCAATAACAAGCCAAACATTTCTCTACATACAAATATCTTCCTGAACAAAAACTCTGCTTGTGTTTTGTAGAATCTGAATCAGAACCCGAGGACGTTGCTGCCCAAGTTCTACGGTCTTTACTGCATCCAGTGCGGCGGTGTCACCGTCCGAGTGGTGGTGATGAACAACGTGCTGCCGCGCGCCATTAAGATGCACTACAAGTACGACCTGAAGGGGTCCTCGCACAAACGCAGAGCATCACGCAAGGAACGCGTCAAGTCCTCGCCCACGTTCAAAGACCTGGACTTCCAGGAGATGCATGAGGGCCTGCACTTTGACGCAGACACCTACAGCGCCCTGATGAAGACCCTGCAGAGGGACTGTCGGGTGGGTTCACATAAAGATATACATCTCTTAACATAAGGATGGTTGTAATAATCAAAACTCAAGCAGAGTCACAGAAGATTGCAAAACATTTCCAAACAATAATCTGGGTTAATTTAATATCACATGTTTTTATACTTCGACTGAAGACACTTTACTCTTCTTCACTTCACTTCGTCACAATGCTAAAATAATAATTACAGTGCAAAGTATATCGTTTAACAGAACAACATCATGTCCAAAAGCTGTTTGATTTCTTAGAAATGTAATGATTGACCCTCGATTACTCGTAGTGGTAGGGTCATAGGATCATTAAAATCAGATTGGTTCAACTTCATGCGAGCAGGAATGTGATAAGAGAAATTCATGAAAACATGACCATCAAATTGTGAAATATCTTGCGTCAGAGTAAACATTGTGGCATGAAAGTGGCTCTAGTGAAAAGGCAATTGAGATAAAAAACAAAATGAAGATAGTTTATCCTCTGGGGACCATATATATGTTTACAGAATTATTTGGTTTTCTAGCTAAACAGATGTTTGGCTTACCCTCTCCCAATGCTAGCTAGGGGAGAACATGTACACCTAAGTACGTTTTTGTTTGCATGCTCAAGGTACAAATCTGTGTCCAAGTACAAGATTATCACAAAGAATGATGTGTAGGGCCACTGGGTGTGGGGCCATGAGCAGCCAATGGACTTGGAGGTATGATGGCCTCATTAGCACCTGCTTGTTATTTTATTAGCGTGAAACAACAGTGGTCCCTTGATGGAGGATTAAGCTAGCATAGCGAAGCACCTGACTCGCATAATCCGAGCACGAACTGGCCTATTTGGGTGTAACGTGCTCGTGTGGGGCCTCTTTTCATGACCTCAGTTAGTGTTGGGTAACACCATGGAAAAGTAAGGCCTCTTTGTGTACAGGAGACTTAGTTCATGACATCAGTGTTTGGTCGGAGGGATTGAGGCTCATTTTGAACTGTACTATTGGTTTGCAGATTAAGGCTTTATCTAGGACCCACTTGGGAGTCGAAGAGGTCACCTTAAAGCTTTACAGCAAGAAAACGTTATACAGTATATTTTTAGGTTCATATAAGTATAATTTTGTGTTATTTTACCATTAAAGTCTTGTTTTATGACATGAATCAGCTATTATTTAGGAAATTGATAAAATAATTGCACAAATACCCAGAATGTGGAAAATAACAACTTCATTTTGACAGTGTATGACCACATACTGCAACATAGGAAGGTTCTGTTTTGATTTACCCTGAATTTCAAATCTGAAAATATATAATTTTCTAACTAAATTAGATTTCTTTATACATACTAAACACACAAGTAATGTAATATGGATGTAGATGCGGGTTGTGCAATAGGTCGCAATTGTTAATAGGTTTGTAAATGTTTTAGGAACAAATGTTCCTACGGGACCAATAAAGTAAATCGTATAGTAAATAAGCTTAATGCTACTTTATTGACTCAGCTGGAGGATCTGCCCACAAGACAAAGCTTCTCTCCTAAATGTTTGTTACTGAAAGTTATCATTTCAAAAAGCTCAGATCTTTCTCTTTGGTGGTTCCAATGTCGATGAGCGGTAATTGCCAATGAGTTTTGGGATCTGATATGAGTTACATACAGTGTGGACTTTCCTGGGACTGTCACCACAGATACTCATAGCTCTTCATACTACAAATAAGAATCTAAGAGGTCATTACTTTCCGATTTTTTTTAAGTGAACTTTTAGTTTAATAGTTGGAGTTGCTCACCAGTTTTCCTCTCTCTCCAGGTCCTGGAGAGCTTTAAGATCATGGACTACAGTCTCCTGCTGGGGGTTCATGTTTTGGACCGGAAGCTGCTGAGCAGAGGAAGTCGATGTGACAGCAGGAAGGGACAGAAAGTCCTCTACTCCACCGCCCTGGAGTCCATCCAGGGGAACACCAAGGCCTCCGAACCTGTGGCGGATGACGACACGTGAGTAACGTTTTTATTCTGTTCTCTTTGTGGACAACTTTCTTTGTTTTTTGAGGGGTTTCATGGCAGGTAATATAGAGAAAATACAGTTTTAAACATCACATTTCAAAGCTTGGTTTCATGTTAGAGTTATTTTTGCAGCTATCTCAGAGTAGGCGATTGCCAGATATCTGTATTGCATTGTGAAAAAGCCTCAAACCTTGTAACATGTAAATATATGAAATAAAATGTAAGTTAATCATGGCCTGATATACTGAAACGGCTCTCTAAACACTTTTATGCTTTAGTTTGTATGTTCTCTGTTTCTTCTTCTGCTTTTTCAAACACAAACAACTTTCCAATGAACAATGACCCAACAACAATACATTGTGAAATGTAGGAAGAACAGTCTAAAAAAAAGTTGATTATAATGATGATGATTTCCATGCTGATGCCACCAAGAATTAGCTTTACTTTATGTTCAACAGCTTCAACTATCTTTCAAATATATAGAAACAATTTTAAAGTAAATAACTGTGTATTAATCATGAAAAAAATTGTTTTCAGATTTGGTGGAATTCCTGCCAAAAATAAAGACGAGAACTTTCTCATCTTTTTAGGAATCATCGACATCCTTCAGTCCTACAGGTGAGATCATACAATCACATGATGTCTATATCTATTATTCTCTGATGTTTACTGACATCCACATCTCACTTCTAGTTCAGACTTTTTCAGTAAATACAAATGTATTAAAAAAAAAAAAACAATGTAGAAATACATAAAAAATTATCACATGCTTTTTAATATTCTGTGTTGATTTATTAATAGGAATGTCATTTAAAAAAGGAATGAATTGAATATGTAATCATCCATTGTCCGTTTAAAAAATGTGATTTTAATTACATTTTTTGTATTATCGATAGTTTTTTAATTTATACATTTATTAATGGATTTTTTATTCTTCATTTTGAAGTCTTTAATTATTCTGCCTCTTTGTACAGCTTACTCCGGACGTAATAGTATTTGTATGATTACTATCAAACAGACTTTTATTGTGTATTTTCAGGTTCATCAAGAAGGTGGAGCACTCCTGGAAAGCTCTTGTACATGATGGGGTAACTGCACATCCTCCTTCTTACTCCATGTTTTTACTATGTCCAACTACATAAATACGTATCTGCAAACGTGTGTGTGTGTGTGTGTGTGTGTGTGTGTGTGTGTGTGTGTGTGTGTGTGTGTGTGTGTGTGTGTGTGTGTGGTGTGTGTGTGTGTGTGTGTGTGTGTGTGGGGGGGGGGGCGTGTGGCGCAGTGGATAGCCTTGGTGTTGGGATCAGGGGGTCACAGGTTCAAACCCCACTGCAGTCAGCATGTCGTTGTGTCCCTGGGCAAGACACTTCACCCCAAATTGTTCCTGTGGGGATTGCACACAGTATTGAGTATGTAAGTCGCTTTGGATAAAAGCGTCTAACAAGTAACGTGTGTGTGTGTGTGTGTGTGTGTGTGTGTGTGTGTGTGTGTGTGTGTGTGGTGTGTGTGTGTGTGGTGTGTGTGTGTGGTGTGTGTGTGTGTGTGTGTGTGTGTGTTCTGACATTATTCTTTATTTTCAGGACACGGTGTCGGTTCACAGGCCCAGTTTCTACGCGGACAGATTTCTGAAGTTCATGGGCTCGACTGTATTTAAAAAGATTCACCGTAAGTAATGACATCAAGATTCAAGGCTTTATTGTCATGTGCACATTAGCTACAGTGTAGATATGGCAAAGAAAAGTCACAGACTCTTCCAACAGTGCAACATGAATATAGAACAAATAAAACAGATGACTCACACATCCTGCTTCCTACTTCCTGCTTCCTGCGATAACAGAAAGATTCTCGCTTTTTGAATCACCCTTTTTGTATGTCCCTCAGCTTTGAGAGGAACATCTTCAAAGAGGAAGAGGACTTCCATGAATGCAGCAAAGTCTGCCTCTCAGGAGTTTCTGTCCCCACACAGGGAGGAGAAGAAAGAGGAGAAGAAGGCCCAAAGTTTGGACAACCTGGATGGAAACTGTAAGATTGAGAAATGCATCAAATATTATTTTAAAGCAAATGTTTATTGTACTGTTGTTGGGAGAGGCTTTGCTTGAATCACTGACTGTTTGCTTCAACAGTTTACAGTTCCTCCAAGCAGCCGGATATCCTTCCGAGAGTTTCTTTCAAGGCAAATGATGAAGAGGAAATAGTTAACAGGTACTTTACTTAAGCAGCACTCATAACTGAACTCTGTGGTTTTAAAAAGTCTGCCTTCCCCAATTGATCACTGATCTGTATTTATTTTACAGTATGGAGGTTTTTTTGCGACACTGTTATCAATATGAAACATGGAGAATCTGAACATGTGTGAGCTTTAAATATTAGAAAAACTTAAGTATTCTGAAATGTAAGTTTATTTAATTCCTTGTTTTAGTTTTAGGGTGACTTAAGTTGGGAGTTGTTGAAAATCACATTGGCATCAAAACTTTTTAATTAACAAAATTACCTCTATTTACACTTTTCTGATGTAAAATGTCATCAAAAGAGGAGCTATGAGCAACATTTTGTGTGCTCACTTACATCATTACATTACACAACAACACATTCTCCTGTATTTTTCCTTAGCAGTGAAGAGCGCCGAGCCTCCAGTTCGACCATCGCTGTGGACGATCCTCTGCCGTCTCTCAGCAGGAGTCAGTCGGACTCTGAACTGGACGTCTACTTGGTATGACATTTTTATTTTGTACCTACATTTTGCGTGAAAAACATTTCAGTTATAGGGGCTTGAAAGAAATACCAAAACAAAAATACTGCTGACTTTCTGACCCTAATCTAAAAGCCTGTATTTCTGCTTCTGCATCAACAAACGGTGCTCACTATGACTCAGATGTGCCTAAGTAGAAGACACTGAATAATCTAAATAGAAACATAGACCAAGAGACGTTACTATTCATCACCTGCTTACATATTCTGGCATATCATTTGCTGCTTTTCCAACACGCAATTTCTTACATTTTCCTCAAGCTTTCTTCTCCCGTGGTGGTCGAGCCCCAGAGGCCCCTGTGACGTCTGTACAGCATGACTCAGCCAAACACTTCTCTTACATAACCACAAATCCTCGTTCAGGCTTATGAAGCTGTTCTTCAGCCCACATTAAGCAGTCTGTTAGGCTCTGTTGGAAGCCTGGAGACGTTGGACTTAATCTGATCTTAAATCCTCTGACAGAAGACAGAGGGATTCAAAACTATAGCGAGGGTCAAAAGGAAATATACAGCCATTTTGCCCTATTTTCTTTAACTGGTCGCTCAGAGACAGGATGTGCACTTTCCAAGATGTTCTACCTAAAAAGATCCATAATATTGTTTTTGCAGGCTTTACATAATGAATTACTTCTGTACACACTTCACATTACTGCTGACCATTATCCAAAGCTGATTTAGTGTTTTAAATATTGGAATATGTGCTTCCTTCTTTGCAGGGGGTCACTGGTGTTCAGTCATTTCAGTAAGGTACGAAAAATCATTATGTAGATACATAAAATTGCCTGAGCATTATAATATATACTATTTTCCGTTTTTAAAGACAGCCTAGGGAACATTATTTGTGAACCATGCGTCACCCGAAGGGTACAAAAGAAATGCATTAAAATAAATGTATGTCTTGCGCTTGTTCTGAATAATTTAGCAACAAGTCAATTTACAATTAACATGAATTTCCTACCAAAATGTCACTTTAACATTATATCCTATCAGACATTTTTGCAAGATTGTCGTATTTAGCCCAAAAGGTGTTTTCTGAGGCCACAGTGACCCTGGGCCTTACGTCCATATGTACGAGATGTTGGTGAAAAACTTAATTTCATGAGCAGAGGCAGGCCTGTGGAATATAAAGAGGAAACACTGCAGGATGTTTTGGAAAGTGGTCAGCAGTAATGTCGCACAAATTGGGAAAAGGGAGGTTTTCAACACACTGAATATAACAACCTTACAAAAGTTAAAAAAGGCAACAATTGGAAAAGGGCAATTTTGGGAAGATATCCATTTCAAGAAGAAACAGGCTCCACAGTAAATCAAAACATAATGATTCTATATGTAACAAGGAATTCATTGGAAAACACCTCATTATCCCACAAGTAGGCCATATAAAAACACAAAGAAATCAATAAACTAATACAAAATAAGGGTATCCCTAATATATTGAGGTGTGAGCATACAGACATGCATACCCAGGTTTTAAGAACAGGCCAGAATAAATCTAGCTACTAAATTTAAGACCAGAACATGATCCGAGGCCCAAAGCTATATTTCTGCTTTAATTCATCTACTATATGACTGACCATTAGCATACCAGGCTAACACTATGTCTTCACTTACACACAGACGTCTGTGACAGTCAAGACAGAGGGGGGGGATTTCTTTTTTAATAACTAAACTTCTCATCAATAAACACAGGTGACTACATTTTTTGACAAGTGAAGGTGATTTGGGGTAGTGGGGAAGCCTCTTGTGGCCAAAGGGAGTGTTACAATGAACTATTATGATAGTACAACTTAGTAAAACTATAATAATAATACTAATAATAATAACAATAAACAGGACACAAAAATAATTCGAACATTGTTCACCAACCCTTTTGTCTTATTTGCCTCTCAGGGCTTCCGTAGATTTGTATGATTTTGCAGCCAAGTTAATTAATAGAATAGAATAGAATATATCTTTATTGTCTTCATACAAAGTATAACAACATTTCTTTGGCAACTCTCACTGCAGTAAAATATAGACACAATAAATAAATAAGAGTGGTGAAAGCAGAGGTAGTAGCGATGACAATGCAACGAGATAAAATATATATATTTACACTTACAGTCTAAATAGTAGTGATGCAGTAAAGCATTGGGTTCAGGTGTGCAACCACAGTGACATGCAAATGATAAAAACGAATTGCATATAGCAAGATTACAAAAGTTAAACAGCAACATTTGGACAAGGCCAAATTGGGAAAACATAAATTGAAAGAAGAAAAACCCCATTATCTCACAGGTAGGTCACTGGCATAAAAACGCACAATAATCAAAGCAGTGGAAGCAGATAGTGAGCAGCTCCAATCCCAGTTGGGTGCCAGTGTGGAACTAGAAAAGGGATATTGATAAGTTCTCACCTGCCTCTATGGGCTTCTGTGCAAAAAACAAGCAAACGGGAAGTTACAATGTAACTTTTGAACCCTAACCTTTTGCCCGGTAAGCGTGTTCATTCGTCCTTCTATGACTAGTTTGTAAATGTTCAACTCTTACTTAGTTCGAAAATGACAGGGGAAAATAATCTTGTTTTTATTTTTCTTGTAGTGAGGATCAACCTGGACTTCTGAATGTTGACCTCCCAGTCCTACGATGTCACATCAGGACCTCACAACAGTGTAAATGTGTCACCAACTCTGTGCCTTTCCTTTTTTAGTCAAAGTTGATGTGCCTAATCGCTGGCTCTTTTTTAGGCATCCCCTACTTTACAGATACAGTCACTGATCCACTGTGTCACTGCTAAACACTATGAAGCTGTTTCTTCTCCTGTTATGTGCACTCTGCTGCTAATTTTACAACAGTGCTAACAAGAAAATTGACTTTGACTTCTACTTTTGGACGTCTGAATTTCTGTGCAGATCTTTGAATATTCTCAGCGGCTGGATCCCTGAGGAAATAGATTGTCTTAAAAATCAAATGCAGGGAAAATAGTTGTGTTATTTTCAAATTATATTATTATAAAGAGCCGTGTTGTCTGGAATCTGAAAGAAAAATGAATCTATTGATACATTCAAATGTGTGTTATAGGGTTTATACCCTTATAAACATCATGTATATGTGATTTTAAAATCCCAATTTGCTTAGGTCAATATTAGCCTATATACTTATTAATATATTCTATATGTTGTGTGTATTTTTTTCTTCAAATATGCAGAATCTGCTGCCACGTTGACAAACAAGTATTTGCTTATTTTGTGGTTAGAACAAGATGTTTTAATTTAATATTTTATTACTACCTTTACCTTTCCCTGTGTCTTTTATTCTCTGGAGAATGTTTTCATCTCCACTGGGATTTATTCCATCCTGGAAGTGAATAAGTACTGTTATTTGTTTTGTCATCTTTTTGCTTTTAAAAGAGTGCTTTTATGTGATTTATAGGACTACAACTGTATTATAGCAATACTTCCAACTTGTGTTTGTGAAATAAATCCAATGTCCTAAAAAAGTCACTGTCTGTTCCAAATTATAATTTAGTATTTGATTTCTTTAAATGAACTTCCCCTCCATATTTCCCGCACACTTGTGTTTACAGAAGTAAAGAAATATCTCGGCTGTGATTGGTTGTTCCTCGTCACATGACAAGCGGTGCGTGCTACTCCGTTCCAAAAGTGTAACGTTGTTCAACCAGGGCCTGGCGTCCCTCTCCCGTCTCAATTGAAATGAATGGGAGGGAGCTTGCATAAAACGCTCAGGTGTACGGCCCCTGTTATGCTTTCGTGACCCATGCTGTTACCTAGCAACGCAATTCTGTTGAGATATTTATCAACAGAATTGCGTTGCTAGGTAACAGCATGGGTCTTTTTTTTACTTCCTGTTAGCTGATGTCATTCACTCCTTATTTGGAAGGGAACGTCCTGATGTCATCAAAATGATGACATAATCTTTGGCCTTGAAGTTGAATTCTGAACATTCACCAGGTGAAACTTAACATTATAGGCTTAAAACAGATCTAGAGCCACATTTTACTAATTTTAACAAAACTCACCTATACACTTATCGCACATTAACTGTTTAATTGGTTTGAATAGAAGTAGTAATGGCAAGTTACGCAGATTCAGCAGAGGAGGACCTAGAGGTGAATGCTACAATTTGTGAAGGAAATTCCTGCAGCAGAATGTTTTCAGCGAAACAAATACCTGAAATTGTTGCATTGTTTGAGGAGGCAGATGAAGATGGTGGTGGAGGTTTAGATATGGAAGAATTTTGTGTTTTGTTTGAAAGGATTTACCCTTCTGTTAAGAAGGAGGAACTTAAAGTCCTACATATGCAGATAGATACCAACTGTGACGGTACAGTGGACCTGGGAGAGCTTTTAGACTTCTTAATAGCTAAGGGCAATGCATCGGCAGGGTTGGACTTTAAAAGACCATTCCCTAAACCTGTTGAATTTGTACCTGTGGGTCACTATAAAGAAATTGTTTGTGTGATCTTCCGACCCTTCGAGGACATCGAACCTGATCATGGTTTCCGAGGTTTAAACGAAACCAGAACTTACCAGAGAGGCCAATACATCTCTGTCAGCTTGGATGGTGCACTCACCTTCTGGACGGACAGCTGTACAAATCCATTCACCATACCTCTATACGTGGAAGAAAATGCACTTCCTTTTTCACACAACAAGAAAATGTGTATTAAAGACATGCTGTACATTCAAGAATTGAAACAGCTGGCTATCTCCACCTCTGACAGAGAGCTGTTATTATACTGCTGAAATACCCTCGCTTTGTTCAGTTAACCACTCTCTGATTCTAGAGGAAATCATTGTCAACACCATGAACTACTGGTCAAATGGCACTAAAGCAATGTTTTCATTTGGTGATGTAAAAGGGTTTTTGACTGTTTTCATCTCCTACAACATAAAGAAAAATGGCCTCTTCAACCGTGACGCATTTCAAAAAATCTCTCTGCAGGATTATCCTACAGTATACGTTTCCAAGCTTCTAAACAACCGTTCCCAAGACTTTCTTTGTCTTAAAGTCTCAATCTTTTGTGACATATGCAGCCAGATCCAATACTTTCCGGTTCTTAACTCATTTGCCATTTGCGGAAGTTTATCCAAGACAATGGTCCTTGCTGCCCTACCAAACCAACCCAAAACCACTTTTTCGAAAGTAATCTTTAAGAGCAGGGGAGATGAGGAGTTTTTCACCTGTGTTGAGTACTCTCCTTCCGCTGAGGTATTGTTGACTGGTGGTACAGATGGCTTATTACGGTTGTGGTTACCCCACAAAAAAGAGTCCTGCCAAAAGTCTTTGGTCGGACACGTCAGGCCCATTACAAACATTGTCGTAAACAGAATGGACCGAACTGTCATCACTTTATCTGATGACAAAAATGTTCGTGTTTGGTCTTTGAAGAGATTGGAGTGTAGACAAAGCATCCAGATTCAAGGCATGAGACCAGCTCGCATCTCCAGTATGTTTTACAACATACTTAACAATGATTTAGTCCTGGCTAACACAGATTTAGTAAAATATTTTGGTAGGGGAACAGATGTTTTTAAAGAAACATTAACATCCCATGACAAGCCCCTGTGCAATGCTCTCTATCACAGCATTTACAAAAAGGTAGTCTCTGTTTGTCAAAAAGGTGAGGCTACAGTTTGGGATGTCTTAACAGGAATGGCTGTCATGCAGTTTGAGGTCACTCCATATGGGGGGCACACTGCCATTGCATTTGATATACCACAGCGTAGACTAATCACAGTTTCCAAGGATGGGAAATTAAAACTGTGGAACTTTATCAATGGACTTTTGCTTGAAGATTTTCCTGTTACCTTGCCAAGTGAGGTGACAGGTATTGTCTGCATGGATGATAGTGTGTTTGTGTCGGGAAGGAACTCCAACAGAATCTTTGTCTTGGATATGGAGGGTTATGACAACAGATTTTTGGAACATGATTATTTAGATGACATTTGCTCAATGGATGTGCACGAAACAACACTTCTTGCTGCCTCTTGCAATGGAAATATTGTAATGTGGGATGTCGGATCTAGGGAGGTTCTCTACTGGCTGAATGGCAGCCAGAGCCCTCGAACTTGCATGACACCAATAAGGGGCAGGACAGGGTGTTTGCCTGTTGGGAAGAAACACAAAGAAGAAACTGGGAGGAAACACACTGATGTGAACACTGGTCCTATTGTTTTATGTTTAAAGACAAGGGAGGTCAATGTGCACACAGCCACACTGCTGACTTCTGCTGATGGCTTTATAAATGCCTGGTCGGTAAAAAGCAAGGGAGGTTTGTTAGGGAAGTTCAGGGCAGTGAATGGTGAAGATGCAATCATTACCACGATGTCCACTGATGTTAATGAAAAAATATTGCTGACTGGGGATAGTACCGGCATGATTTGTCAATGGGACATTCAGAGATTTGGATTTAAAGAACAGGCAAACATAGGGCCATTTGAAGACATAAACGGGTGGCGTGTGTCATTGTGTCCACCTCCTCTGTTGGGCACCTGGCAATCTCACCTCTCAGGGGTGGTGAGTGTTCAGTTTGATTCTGACTGTCAAAAACTTATTACTGCAGGGTTGGACTGCAATATCCAGCTGTGGAAAAACACAGGTGACCACATTGGATTATTTGGGAAAGACGAATGGGATGCTGATGCAAATAAAACTGCACAGAAGGAAAGAAGACCAGTGTCAGCAGGGAAGGGAAACTGTCAGTTACCATTTAAGTATTTCAGGCCAGAAAAGGAATTGAAGAAAAAACAGGAAGATAACCTCGACGACAAAATTGATGAACTTCTTTTCCTACCCCGGGATGATCTAACTGATGATGAGATGGACCGTATGTATAGACGGTTAATGAAAATACAACCAAGTATTGACTCAGTAAATGAGAAGTTCAAACAACAGTCCATACGCTCTGCACAGCAATGTGCTAGTGTGGTCCAGCAAGAGGCCGAACAAACGTCTAAAGTGCAGCTCACGAATAGTAAGAGTTCATTCAATCCACACCCGCCTCAGAGCCCGCTCATCAGAGGCGAGACAGCACACCCATGTTTGAAAAAGCCTGGGTCTAAAAATGGTCGTGTGATCAAGTATCAGAATAAACACACATTACAAGGCATGGTCCTAACACCTTGTCCACCTGACATCGTGCCAAGCAAGCAGCGGTCTGAGCTAACAAAAAAGCTACGGTTTCCTCCCGCATTCTTGTAAATAGAAAAAAAAAAAACTTTTAATTACCTTCTGCAGATCACAATACATCCTCAATCATGTCATCTTATCTCAGCTTGTCATTTTGGGTTTTCTCGGGGTGCTCCGGTTTTGTCCCACATTCTTGTAAATAGAAACAAAACACTTGTAATTAGGCCTACCTTCTGCAGATCACAATACATCCTCAAACATGTAGTTTTACTCTCTAAAAAACAACATTATACACATATTTATTATCAGCCAACATAAACTGTTTTCACATAGCAAAAACATTAACTGCGTTCGCTAAAGTTTGTCAAGCGTATCGTATCTCATCTCAACTTTGATTGTCATTTTGGGTTTACTCCGGGTTCTCAAGATTCAAGATTCAAAGGTTTGTTGTCATATCATTTACCCAACTACTGTGCTTCTCCAGATGGCTGAATCCACCATTTATGTAGCAATGCACACAGTGAAGGTGAACACACTTTACATTTTTTTCGGAATCTGCTCCACTAACAAGGCTCTTAATGTTCTCCTACACTTAATACCAAGAGCTCTGGATCTTTAAAATAGGAGCCGTCATTTATAAACTTGTCAAAATGTATAACTACATGAATAAATAAATAAAAGCTGTTAATCAAACAGACAATTATGTTGATCTACATATATTATTTTATGTTTCTGTATGTAACTGTAAATGAGTCTTAAGCGTTTCCTATTCATTTTTCCCTGGAGGGTTTTTATAGCATAGTGAAAAAAAATACATCAATGTTTGAAACTTTATTGGAGTACTAAGGTCAGTTTAAAGCTTCATGTACAGTAGGCCGTTTTCATTGTTTTCACTGTTTAGCCATAATGGCCGTTATTTTTCTCTTATTTTCATAACTCTCATAAGCAGCTACGTTACCGACGTAAATAGTCACTGAGTGCCTGAGTACACTTTTTTGCAATATTATTGAATGAATCGTTTAGCTTGCTACAGTAACTACTTTCCCTCCATCAAACTCTCAATCTGACTAGTGTTGCCAACGTGTTTCCAGCTAGCATGCTAAGCTAGCTCCTATAGTCCGATGTAAACACTCCAGAAAAAAGAGCACACAGTCCATTCGGAGGTTTATCCAAACACACAGATGGTGGATCAGTAGTGCTGGAGCTGACACACACTTTCCCAGGAACACTCAGGGTGCGTCTCACTTCGGTTATTTTTCATTTCCTCGCTCCTCGGGCTCGGTATCACCGGAAGTTGATTTGTCTGCGCCATCTTGAGTACCGTCCCAGTGGCCTTATTTTTGCCGGAGGACTGAGGATCGAGGATCGAGGAGCGATAACGGAGGAGCGATAATCGAGGAACTACCAGACCATCCTCCGGTGAAATCCTCAGACACTCGCCCTGCCCCCTTACTGTGTATCGCTCACTGATTGGACGATGCAGTGCATGCACTGATCTGGCTGCTGTCAGACGATCAGCTTTGCGGCGTCATCACAAACGGACGTCGCTTCACGTGACGCTCCGGAGGAAACGACGTCCCATTGCTCTTAAAACTCATTTCCCTGCTTCTCGTGGTTTCCTTGCGTCTCTCCATGCTTCCCTGGTGGGAGGGACTAGTCGCAGGGAAACGACGCAAGTGAGGGACGCAAGGATTTCATTTAACCGAAGTGAGATGCACCCAGAGAGTGAGAACCGTAGCGACCAGACGCCACCTGGATCCAAGCCCCCAGGAAGTGCGCCGGACTCCCAAAATTCGTAGTGTCCAAACGGCGGTACTACAATTCCGTATCAGTCCGTGACGTCACTGGGCCCAGAAAGACTTTTTCCCATTGACTAACATGGGAAAGAGATGTCTGCAAATCAGCGGATAATTTTTTTTAAACTAAATAAACTACCCAGTATGAACTATTTTATGGCCCTTATTAGAAACATTAGGTCCTTAAAGTTGTAGAAAAGCACTAAAAGCCGAATAAAGATTTATTTTCTCTCTCGATTCATTCTGGTGACCCGAGAGTGGGAGCTCGGGGGGCGGGGCTTAAGGGGAAACTCAACTGCGCATGCTCTATGAGCGCACATACGGTACTTCTGCTCTGACAGCCAGGCATGACGGGTAATCTGTGACGTTTCGCTCTCTCAAAAGTTGGGCCATTCTGCCTTCATGCACCAATGAGCAGCTCTCATAGGAAAGACTGAGACCCCGCCTCCGACGCTGTATAGAGAGCCGAAGTCCCTCCCTTTCCGGTGGAACTCCATGGGACCTTATTTCGGGAGTCAATGGCGAGAGAAAAGTTATTTTTTGATCCCGTTTGAATTGTGCATGAATTACACATATGATGTTTGTTAATCTGAAAAAATCCTTTCTAAGTAAAAAAAGTCACAGTTTGTCGTAAAACTGTGAAGTAACACTTATTTGTGTGTGAAACCGCTCAATAACCTACATCTCTGGTCTCGCACAATACACGTCACCAACACCAGAATGAGGTGAAAAGTATTAAACTAGGTGGAAATCATTACACATCTGGGCATGTATATAGCTTCTATTACACAAAAGGGGAGTGTAGGAGCCATTGTATGGGTGTTGTTGGTGTGTCAGTTTACTTTATTTATATTTATACTGCAATATTATTTTTGGACACTTGGTGACGGGGGTTAGCTGCACTGGGTGTATACAAGGGGTCATAGGTGACCGGAAAGGAGAGGACACAGGAGGAAAGAGCATACCGATTCCACCAGCCCGGCAGATGCTCACCACAACCATTGACTGTATAATTAAACCTTGGTACGTGAAACGCTAAATAAACATCATTCTAAACTGCAGCAAAGGACCGGAAAATCATCTGTTTGTGTCTGCGTCTGGATCACTTTCCGGCCCTCCTGTGAAGTAATGGCAAAAGGATATAGGACACTGGAATAATAAAATTACAGGGAGTTAGTCGGTTCCGTAAGAGCCAGCATGCGAGACCGGCTGTACAAGGTTTCTGTGAGTGTTTAACGAGTGTAATGTGTAACATTAATGCCAGCTAGCTAACATTAGCTAACAAGGTACACTCTCGTATTTTGTTTTAGCGACTAGTTTTCTGTGTACCTTGTCCTTGCCAACACTAATGTTATCCACAGCATACACAGCGATCAAGCAGTTACTAACGATAAAACTAGTTGCTCAAACAAAACACAGGAGTGTACCTTGTTAGCTAGCTGACATTACACTCGTTTAACACTCACCTCGGCTCTTACGGAACAGACTCCAAACTCCTCTTTTGTGTATATACAGCTCTCAACATGCCCAGACTTGTAGTGATTTTCTCCTCGTTTAATACTTTTGGCCTCATTCTGGAAGAAAGAAGTGAAATGTGCTAACATGACGGCCAGCTTGGTGTTGGGGACGTGTTGTGCGAGACGAGAGATGTAGTTCATGGAGCGGTTTGACACACAAATAAGTGTTACTTCATAGTTTTACGAAAAAATAAATTGTTTTTGACTTGCAAAATTATCTTTTAAATTGACAAACATCATATGTGTAATTCATGGCACAATTCAAACGGGATCGAAAGATAATCTTTCTCTCCCCATTGACTTCAATACATAATTTTTCCGAAATAAGGTCCCATGGAGTCCCACCCGAAAGGGAGGGACTTCGCCTCTCTATCCAGTTCTCATTATACATCCATGCCTGGATCATGTTAGAAAGAGCTGGGAACTTAACTTCCGGTGCGGTTTGAAGACGTCAAAAATAAAAGCGGGAAGGATTTCTTCTTTTTGGTTTTAAGATGTGATTGGCATCCTGACGTTGCAGGAAAAACAATAATATGCAACCAACCTTTATGAGAGGGGTGTGCCTGAAGAAGAAACCAAACATGTAGGCCATAATGTCGTTACAGATCAAACAGGAAATGGCACAATTAACCTGTGAGAAGAGTTAACATGAGACTCATACATCAAAATATTTTTAAGATAAAAGCTGTGAAAAAATCTCAATAATTGGCAGCAAAAATGTAAGGTTTTTTATTTGGAATAAAAGGATACATGTTGAGATAGGAAGTTTTAATATTTTAAGAGAAGAGCTTGAATATTACAAGATTAAAAAAAAAGAATACAAACTCTTTTTGCTCCTTCCTGTCTTTCTACTGGGTCTTTCTTGGCTTTACACTGGCTATCTTCTAGCTCTATTCAGGTTTTTGGAGTTTTTTTCTAGCTATATCTCTGATAATTTTCAGAACCTGAAGGCTCTATACGGACTATCTTCTGGTTCTTTTCTGGATCCATCCACTATCTCTTGTCTCTGTCCAGTGAATTACACTCTTGTTAATGGAGCAGGTAAAGCATACAGCAGATACTTTCAGCATTATCGGAGCACGAAGTGGAAGCTTGGATGAAACACAGCAGACTTCTAAACAATGAACACCCGCAACTTAGAAGAAATAAAGTTGGGTTCTATTCGTTCTAATATTGCAATGCAAACCCATGATGTAATGACAGTAATTAAGAATAATTGAGTCATTGAATAATCATTTCAGTAGATTTAATCAAACAAAACAAACGTATTGGACATGGCCTCAAGACTATAACCTCTTCACATTTGCTAAATAATCAATTACTAGCCATATCTTACACATTGCTGTTTTGAATAATTAATATGTGGATGACATTTGAACTGGATAATTTAACATGTATGCCACCTGTTGGAAAGAAGACGTATCGCTCTGTTGGCGTCGTTTGGACAACAAAAACAGAGTTAAACTCTCATTTCATAAACAATCTTTGAGTACAGACACCGTCCTGCAGAGAGCACACAATCCAACAGCACGTTTTTGGTCTAGCATCACTTTACAAAACGTTTGCATTAAGACACTAAGACTAGCTGGTCCATTGTAAAGGTCAGTCCACCTTAAATGAGCAGTGGGTGATCAGCAGGTGAAAGGCAGGACACAGGAACTTGGTCCTGAGGAGATGTAACGATTAGTAAACAAGAAAGTTGTCGAGTCAAGGGGTCAAAGAAATGAACATTTGTGATTATTAGCGAATCGGTTGCAGGTGGGTGAAATCAGGCTTAGGGAGTAAGGTATTACATGTAACGGCATTAGATCATCAGGATACAAAATAGGCAAATGTGTTCCCTTACAGTTACAGAAGCAAAAACAATCAGATAACAGGTACATTTATGTAAAACAGGGCTCATTAACAGGATAGCAATGATACAAAACATTTAGAAATAAAGAACAAATCATCCTAGATCTCTATATGGAAACTTGGAGCCCTCAATCCACAATAAAATGGTTCATCAACAGTCAGTGGTTAACGTATAAATCAGAAAATCAGAATGATAAAAACATTAAACATATTGTCCACTTATATTGATAAAGATAGAGTTCATTTAAGTCTTATATGAATTACGGGCAACAATGTTAATCCAGTCAGGCAGATTTTTCTCATGTGTGAACTGTCATAAGACTTATTCATTGTCCTCTCCATCAGCTTCTGTTTCCATATGTTCAGCTGAGCTGCTTATTGGAGGCTCTGTCTCTCAGTTATCCTCAGTTTGAATTTCATTAAGCTGTGAGGACTGACGACCAACACATTTGTGTTTATTGAAATGATTACGCCATTTAAATATTTGGTCACAAACATTGCAACTGAATATTTCCTATCCTGTGTGGACTCTCATGTGTACCTTTAAACTTCCACTCTGTGAAAAAGCTTTCTTACAGACTGAGCATCTGTATGGTTTCTCTCCTGTGTGGACTCTCATGTGTCTCTTTACATCTATATTCTGTGAAAAAGCTTTCTTACAGACTGAGCAGCTGTATGGTTTCTCTCCTGTGTGGACTCTCATGTGTTCCTTTAAATTATATTCTGTGGAAAAGCTTTCTTACAGACTGAGCAGCTGTGTGCATTCTCTCCTGTGTGGACTCTCATGTGTTCCTTTAAATGTATATTCTGTGAAAAAGCTTTCTTACAGACTGAGCAGCTGTTTAGTTTCTCTCCTGTGTGGATTCTCATGTGTTTTATTAAACTTCCACTCTGTGAAAAAACGTTCTCACAAACTGAGCAGCTAAAGGGTTTCTCTCCTGTGTGGACTCTCATGTGTTCCTTTAAATGTCCATTCCGTGAAAAAGCTTTCTCACAAACTGAGCAGCTAAAGGGTTTCTCTCTTTTGTGGATTCTCATGTGTGCCTTTAAATTTATATTCTGTGGAAAAGCTTTCTTACAGACTGAGCAGCTTTTAAGTTTCTCTCCTGTGTGGACTCTCATGTGTTTTATTAAAATTCCACTCTGAGAAAAAACTTTCTTACAAACTGAGCAGCTAAAGGGTTTCTCTCCTGTGTGGATTCTCATGTGTCCCTTTAAATGTCCATTCCGTGAAAAACCTTTCTCACAAACTGAGCAGCTAAAGGGTTTCTCTCCTGTGTGGATTCTCATGTGTGCCTTTAAATTTCCACTCAGTGAAAAAGCTTTCATACAAACTGAGCAGCTAAAGGGTTTCTCTCCTATGTGGATTCTCATGTGTCTCTTTAAACTTCCACTCTGTGAAAAAGCTTTCTCACAGACTGAGCAGCTAAAGGATTTCTCTCCTATATGGATTCTCATGTGTTTTTTTAAACTTCCACTCTGTGAAAAAGCTTTCTCACAGACTGAGCAGCTAAAGGACTTCTCTCCTGTGTGGATTCTCATGTGTGCCTTTAAATTTCCATTCAGTGAAAAAGCTTTCATACAGACTGAGCAGCTAAAGGGTTTCTCTCCTATGTGGATTCTCATGTGTCTCTTTAAACTTCCACTCTGTGAAAAAGCTTTCTCACAGACTGAGCAGCTGAATGGTTTCTTTTCAGCACTACGTCGTGGATTACTGACAGATTCATGTCTATTTCTCAGTGAGTTTGAGCCTGATGCAGGTTCTCTGGTCTCCTTCCAATCAGCACTGTCTTCAGTGTCAGGTTCAGAAGAGTCTTCAGTGTCCGGTTCAGAAGAGTCTCCAGTGTCGTCCTCAGTCTTTGGTTGTAAACTGCTCTCTGGATCTGAGTTCCTGGCTGGTTCTTGTCCTCGACAGTCATCTCCATCAGCTTCTGTTTCCATGTGTTCAGTTTGTCTTTGATGAGGCTGTGAGGACTGAGGTTTCTCTTTATCATCTTCACTCTTCACAGGGTCAGGAGTGAAAGTGGACTTGGTAATATCAGCCTCCTCCAGCTCCTGAAGCTGCTCTCCCTCCTGATTGATCTTGAGTTCCTCCTGTTCCTGCTTAATGTGTGGGGGGGGCTCTGGGTCCTCCTGGTCCAGACTGGTGCTCCACTCCTGCTGGTCAGGGAGAACCTCTTCTTTAACCACCACCAGCTGCTGGACTTCTGCAGGAAACAGGAAACACACGGTCAGAAAAAACTTAAGTGTTAACATTTAAAATTCTAATCACCATTAAACTAGGAGACATTTTGCAGGCCTAATAGCCTTGTTTGTATACTTTAATATTATCTTTCTTAGTCCCACCTATTGTGTATTTGTGTTGGCTCAATTCACCTTATGTAGCCCAGCCCCTTTCCACTTTGAGTTCAAAATGAAAAAGGGTTTTTTCTTCTGGTTTAGCACTAGCTGCAATGTAAACAATGAATTGTATTTGGGATCGTTCACAGCTACACTACTATAGAATGGTAATACTAAAAATATATTGTAGGGCCATACCTTTTCATATTTATTCAATCAAGCCTGATGAAATTAATCATCTAAATACAATTCAAGACTGCCTCAAGGACTTAAAAACGTGGATGACTTTAAACTTTTGATGTTAAACACGGCCAAAACTGAAGTTATTGTACTTGGCCCAAAGAATCTACGAAACAAATTATCTAAAGATATATTAACTATGGATGGCATTAATTTGGCCTCCAGTGAGACTGTAAGGAATCTTGGTGTTATATTTGATCAGGATTTATCCTTTAACGCCCACATAAAATCAATTTCAGGGACCGCCTACTTCCATCTACGTAACATTGCAAAAATCAGGCATATCTTGCCTCAAAACGATGCAGAGAAACTAGTCCATGCATTTGTTACTTCAAGGCTGGATTATTGCAACTCTTTATTATCAGGGTGTACCAAGAAGTCAGTTAAGTCGCTTCAGCTGATTCAAAATGCTGCAGCACGTGTACTAACCAGAGTTAGGAAAAGGGACCACATTACTCCTGTTCTGGCTGCCTTACAATGGCTCCCTATATAACACAGGATAGAATTTAAAATTCTTCTTCTCGCCTACAAAGCCCTTAATGGGCAGGCGCCATCTTACCTTAAAGAACTCATTATACCCTACTGTCCTACTAGGGCATTGCGTTCCAAGAATGCAGGGTTGTTGGTTGTTCCTACAGTCTCTAAAAGTACAGTGGGAGCCAGAGCCTTTTCTTATCAAGCTCCACATTTGTGGAATCAGCTTCCAGTTTGTGTTCGGGCGGCAGACACCCTATTTGTTTTTAAGAGTGCGCTTAAGACCTTCCTTTTTGATAAAGCTTATAGTTAGGGCTGATTAGATTCAGCCCCTAGTTTTGCTGCTATAGGCTTAGTTTGTCAGGGGACACCTTACTTCTTCCTTCTCTCTGTCTGTACCTGTGTACTCTCATGTTCCGAATAACCCAGCTTCCCCAAATTTCTTTTTGGTGTCTATCTACGCCGGGATCCTGAGTCGTGGCTGATCCTGTTGCTGTGGTCCTGAGTCCTGGATCGCGAGCCCTGGATCTTGAGTCGTGGCTGTGCCTGTTGCTGTGGTCCTGGATCATACGTCCTGGATGGATATCCTTGTGGATTCATCTTCTTATTATAGACACATGCATTTCCAAACATTTGGACTACCTATGTTGCAAATGTATTATCTTTTCAATTTACACACGGCATCTATTGCACGTCTGTCCGTCCTGGGAGAGGGATCCCTCCTCTGTTGCTCTCCCTGAGGTTTCTCCCATTTTCCCCTTTAAACTGTGGGTTTTCTCCGGAAGTTTTTCCTTGTACGATGTGAGGGTCTAAGGACAGAGGGTGTCGTATTGTCATACTGATATTCTGTACAAACTGTGAAGTCCATTGAGACAAATGTAAATTTGTGATATTGGGCTATATAAATAAACAGTGATGATTGATTGATTGATTGATTGACTATACAAAACATGTCTGAAGTTTTTTTGCTTAAAATACCAAACAGATCACCCATTGTAGCCATGCCTCATACCCCTCTATTCCAGCCCTGTTCCAAAAAGGCTGATTCTGTGACAGTAGCTTTAAATGGAACAGCTGCTGCTAGCCACGCCCCTTTGTAGCGTCATGCAGCTTTCCCCTGCTATGAGAGTTTTCTACCGGGAGAAACTCAGCTAAACGCTGCCGTGATTAAATGCCATATTATGTTCCAAACCACTTCAAGCATTATTTCTGAAACAGTATGGAGCTCAAACCTTTCTCTCTTGCAGGGTTTACTGCAAGGACATTACGTTACACATATTCTCTGCAGTACAGCATTAGCTCTGAGTGTTAGCATGCTTGCTAATGTAAACACAGACCATATTACTCCCAAAACACGCAGCACATTGTTTCTGATACAGCACATAGCTTGACATGTTCTTTCTTAAGTGTTAACTGCTAGAACAGTGCCATTATATATATAACAACTTTACTCTAAGTGCCTCCTGCAGACATCATGCTGAATACACAGACACACAGCTGCGAGAGGGGATTCAGCTAGACCAGTGGCTCCCAACCTTTGTAAACAAACATTGTTTGGTCATACTCACTTAACGGTAAGAAACTCAGCTAACTGAAGATACGAACAATTTTTACCGAAACAAAGCGCAAGTCTCACAAGAAGCGTCTAAATGAACCCTGAGCGAAAAAAGGCTAACGCACTTAGCACAGAACTCAAGGTAAAAATACCCTTATTACTTATCGTAACTGCACATACAAGATATCCGATTAAAGCTGAGATTCCACAGATTCTACAGATATTAGTATCATCACTGAGCGATCAGAACTCGCGACAGGGGAAGCAAACACAGACATCACAACACGTAGCATTACGGAGCAAACACGGGAGATCGTCTCCCCTTAGCTGTTATTCTGATCAAAAGTCGTTTTCAATGGCATTAAAACGATAAAAACGCGGCTGAAGGTTAATCCATAGGTTAATCCAATGTTTCTATGTCACTTTGAAATTATTCCTGATAATCCATAATTCAATTTTTATGTCAATAACGGAGATTTCATATTAGCTGCTAATGATAGCCACCAGAGTGTATCGCAGCTTCCGGTTCTGGGGCATTCTGGCTACGCATCACTCATTCACCAATTGGTAATGTTTAGATGGATTTTAGGAATTTCCCCTCGATTCTATTGGCTCTAACGGTTAAAAAGAGGTTCAATCATCAAAATCGAACGAGGGGGGCCAGAGATATGGAAAATGCACCCAAATGACCCCAGAAGTGGGTTTTCTTTTCTAAATCTCTCTAAAAAAGGTCAAATTTCACTTGTTTTGCATCAATCTTGATACAAGGTACTTATTATATGTTATAGTTTGGATTGCTAAAGCTTTTAGTCTACTATCCCATCATTCAAGGGTGGTTTTCACTATAAGTAATGTTTTTTTTTTGGACGGACGCTATCATTTAGATTGTTTTACTATGTTCAATCTGAATTTACTTTAAAATAAAAAAAATCTATATTGATTCTGACTTTTCTACATCCAACTCACAGATTTATCATTGCTTTGAGAAAAAAGATTATTAATTTACCCCTTTTAAAAGGGAAGATATAGTCATTTGTTCTGGGACTGTCATTTTCCTGAAAAACAGGCTCAGGGCTTAACAGGTTAAACCCCACAGCCCCGTGGGCGGGGGCAAAACGCAACATCTTGCAAGAAACAGCGTCTGAGGGCTTCTTAACATTTAACAAACTATGAATGTGTCATACCCACTTAACGGGAAGAAACTCAGCTATCAGACAATATTAACCATTTTTAGCACAGAACTCACGGTAAAATACCCGTATTACTTATCGGAAACAATATATCGATTAGCAAGCTGAGATTCCACAGATTCCAGAAATATAAGTATCATCACTGAGCGATCAGAACTCGCGGCATGGGAAGCAAACCCAGAAAACACACCACGTACCTTTACGGAGCAAACACGGGACATTGTCTTACCTTTGCTGTTGTTCTGATCAAAAGTTGTGTTCAATGGCATTAAAACGATAAAAACGCGGCTGAAGGTTAATCCATAGGTTAATCCAATGTGTCTGTCACTTTGAAAAAAGTATTGATAATCCATAATTCAATTTTTATGTAAAAATCGGAGATTTAATATTAGCTGCTAATGGCAGCCACCAGAGTGTATCGCAGCTTCCGGTTCCGGGGCATTCTGGCTGCGCAGCACTCATTCACCAATGGGTAATGTTTAGATGGATTTGAGGAACTTCCCCTCGATTCTATTGGCTCTAACGGTTAAAAAGAGGTGTCAATCATCAAAATCGAACGAGGGGGGCCAGAGATATGGAAAATGCACCCAAATGACCCCAGAAGTGGGTTTTTTTTCCTAAATCTCTGAAAAAGTCAAATTTCACTTGTTTTGAATCAATCTTGATACATGGTACTTATATGTTATAGTTTGGATTCTTAAAGCTTTTAGTCTACAATCCCATCAGTCAAGGGTGGTTTTCACTATAAGTAATTTTTTTTTTTTGGACGGACACTATCATTTAAATTTTTTTACTATGTTCAATCTGAATTTACTTCAAAAATGTTACATTCTCCGTTAGCCTACGACAGGGATCACCAACTATATTTGTCCAAGGGCCAAAATGTATCCAATAGACACTTTCGCGGGCCAGCGATTTTTATAGCCCAGAATGTTGAAGTTGTTGACCGGGGGAGGGGGGGGTGCTAGTGGAGCACGCTCAGGTACTGCGGAGCGCATAAAGCTTAGCAGACTCTACACCAGGGCTTCTCAAACTCCGGACCAAGGTCCGGATCCGGACCGAACTGCAAATCAATCCGGACCGAACCCTGTGTCCCATTATAAAAATAAATAAATAAATATTTTTAAAAAAAAAGAATTTCTGATTCTGACGTAAATTAAAGTGGACCTATTATGCTATATTGCAAAAATATATTGTAGGGCCATACCTATACACAGTGGACCAAGAAATGGCTTAGCCCCACCATGAAAAATGATGTTAAAGTAGGCAACAAAAAAAAAGTCCGCCAACTCGCGCGGCGTAAATTGCACAGAAATGCCGAAGACTAGAAACAGTTTTGAAAACTTTTGTCACGTAGTGATCGTCTTCTCATTAAAACATCTTTGATAATGTCTTCTGGCCCATCAGAATCACGATAACGGCGTGGTGTTGTTGCAGGAAGTCCGACGGAGAACACTTTTGCGGTAGTACATCTCTATATACATCGATACAACATTACGTGTTGATAGAAATCAACACGTAATGAAATAAGACCCCACGGTTTGATGATTGATAGGTGTGTGGGCTGTCTTTCATTTTGACACACAGAGGCTATCTACCCTTATCCACAAGGTAAAGTAATCCACACAGCCTCTCTCCTCTTCTCTCTGTGAGGAGCAGCAGGTTCAGCTTTCAGAACAAAGTAACAAAAAACAAAAATGGCATTCATTTTTTTAAATATGTCGTGTAGTAATAGATTTATTTATTTTTCTTCTCAAGAGAGTACCAGAATGTGTATTTTATGTTAGTATTTCAAAAAATCTCCTGGGGGAGAATCCCCCCAGACCCCCCTGCAGGGGTTGGTTTTCAGCATGTCAACTCTTTCACCTGTGGGGAAATTGCAGGATTGGCTCCAGGTCACCCTTTTTATTTACTACAAGACAAATGTGCCTTTTTATTTCATACAGTTCAATTTTGATTGAGACAGGGAAATAATCTAAACCTCACGCGTGGCGTTTCACTGTCAAGGGGGGCGATATAGTGTGTATGTAATTACATTGCAAATACTGACTTGAGCCCCACCACTGTATGGGTTAGCCCTACCATAGATTACCCAACAAAAATACTCTGGAGCCGCCACTGCCTATACAAAACATGTCTGTGAATTTTTTTGCTTAAAATACCAAACAGATCCCCCATTGTAACCATGCCTCATACTGCTCATACACCTCTTTTGCAGCCCTGTTAGAGAAACGCGGATTTTGGGTCCTTAGCTTGAAAAAAAAAAAGTAGTGAGAATGAACGTGCATATATATTTACTTGTGTGCGCGAGCGTGACACGCATTGCAGACCGCAAGTTAACCGCAAGTTTACCTTGACTTTCTAATGCTTCTAATGCCATTTTTGCCGAGCTTCAAGGCATTGGCTACAGACAAACTGTGCCATTTTTCCCACTAGTTCAAGCCATCATACTGTATGTATGTATTGAATGTGTGTGTGTATACAGGGGCGCCGTTTACCGACAGGCAAGGGCTTGGACCAGAAGGGGGCCCCCAAATAAGGTAGATTAATCCAATCCAATCCAACTTTATTTATATAGCACTTTAAAACCTCCAGACCAAAGTGCTGTACAGAGAGATACATGAAATATAAAATCACACAGCTCAGCTCACAAAACATAAAATAAATAAATAAATTTAAAATAAAAGATACAAACACAAAACAAACCAGAATAAACGTAACAATTTCAAAATTAATTAATTATTTTTTTAAAAACATAAAAAAAGATTAAGAAGGTCCACAGCAACGACAACATGAAACACCCTTTAATTTACTGCAACGACATGTCGGGAAACCCCCTCAAGGGGGCCCCATGCATAGCGCGCCGAAACTGCTTCTTAATTTCAGGTTCGTTGCTCCGCTCCGAGGGTGGGGGGGGGGGGACTTTACTGGCATTGATCCGGACCATTGACCTTGTATAAAATTCACAAGTGGACCTTTAACAAAAAAGTTTGAGTACCCCTGGTGTAGGCCATTAAGGCTACTAACAACTTTTATTACACGGCTTAGTTGAATACTCGATTCTGATTGATCGATGTGACACGTTGTTAATCCAGTAGTACAGACCACTGTCAATAACTATAATGAAGGTTGCTCAGGAGGATCAAGAAAGACAAAGGAAAAGAGGTTAAAAGACGGAGCGCTGGACGTCAGATAAATCACCAGAAAAAGGCAGAGAGGAAGTAAACAATAACAGGAACACGGAATGGGCTCGGTTGTTTGTTTAGTATATGGCCGTGTAATAAATGGGATAATGTGCAGCGAGGCGGTCATTATGGGGAAAAGAACACCCGACAGGCTGATCAGGGAACCCAACACGAAGCGGAGGGATCTTGATGAGCCTGAAGGCCCGGCTCCAGAACAAAATGACTCAGGGTGCATCTGAGATTACAGGGGGCGCAGCAGTAGTAGGTTTACGTGAGCAATAGCGGCCGGCAACAGCAATGAAAAATAGCATTGATGTTATGGTCCCCAATGAACAGATTATGGCATGTATTATGTTTTGAAACCAAGCAAGTGAGAACATTTCAAGTTAAAAGTGCAATCCTGAAATATTTCATCCATTCCAAACCGGACTATGGCAAAGAAAAGCACAAAAGCTTAAAAACTGTACTGATAAAACAAATTAGAACATATTGTAAATCAAGGCAAATATTATTTGAACCAGCTCATGGTTTGAAATGGCAAACATTGAAAGGCAAAAGTATTATTAAAACCATGTACATCATCACCTTGGTCCGATCATACACTCTGGGAAGAGAATATTTACTGTGCTTGAAAACTGGTATCACATCATCATGTGAGGTTGACTGGAGAACATTTCAGCTGCAACATCACCTTGTTGATAAGCTTGGGATATATGAAATATTTTTATAGCCATTCGTGGTGAAGGCATCTGTGCTATTGTATGCATTATTTTTGACCCAACATTTCTACAGACATGGCAAAATATGGCACTATTTTTACATGAATATTCTAGCCAGTGTCTATTTTTATACCACGAGCTGCAAAATGACCACGTTTCGGGCGACGAAGACTGCAGCTCCGGGGGCGAGGGCAGCGAGTCAGGCGGGACTAAGCTAGTGTCCACGACGGCGGGTAACGTAACGTCCCCATCTGACCTGTTGCTATTGTCTGCAATAGATGCAGTGTTGCTGGCGTTTAGTGATGGTTGCTTTAACCATTTTCGTCTAAATGATTATCCACAGATGTGTGTCACTAATGTGGAAGCACTTTGGAAATTATGCACGCGCAGCGGAGCAGGTCACGCGCACCTGACCCAATTTGTTGATTGTATTTTTCGCTCCATTCTCTTTTTTGAATAGAGGGTGCATAACATTCAGGTGCAATGCATGCCTATGCAACCCCCTTAGAAACGGCCGGCTGAAGGGTAAACACCAGGCTTACTAATCTACCCGCACATTTTTTCTCTGGTGTCGGAATGTCTCGCGATGTTGGTAAATTGTTAAAAAACAAAATGTATTGTGTGTATATGTGTATATATATATATATATATATATTACCCACATTTTATTAGTAATGCGTAATATTACTGCGTTACAGCAAAAAGTAATACATTACTGTAACTCCGTTCCTTTTGTAACGCGTTACACCCAACACTGGTAGCGCCAAGGGATTCTGGTGTGTGAGGAGCTCCACTGATTGGTCCATTTGGGCATGGTAACGTCACCATACTCAGGAAGAAAAAAATGGAAAAAGAGAAATCTCCAACGACACGTTCTGGGAAAGCATAGACAGGTATTTTCTGTGTTAGAGTTTTACTCGCTACAGGGTGTACTTTGAGGGTTTGTGACTTTGCAGACCGTTTACATGCATAAAAAGCTACATAACACACAAGGGGATGGTTAATAACCAGAAAAGCATGACATGGGACCTTTAAGAAAAAAAAACAGCCTACATCACAGCTCTATATAGGGTTTCATTTATCTTGTTGGCAGCTCATCCCTTAAAAACAGAAGTCTCAGAGTGATTACAATAACATGAAATATGAAGGGTCTATTTCAAGCTTGTTGTGTATATAAGTTATTAGGCTTTTTTTTATCCACTAAGATTTGTTAGAAAATGTTATCAACATGAATTGACACATGAATACTACTGTGTAATATATTTGTACATATATATATATTTTAAGAAGTGCTTCTCTGTAGAAGCTCCCACACTGTGGAACGATCTGCCCCTGCACATCAGACAGGCCGCCACACTGCCTGCTTTTAAATCGCTTCTTAAAACCCACCTCTTCTCCTTAGCGTATTAACATCTTTTAGAGCGTTGATTTTATTGCTTTTAAATTGTCTATTGTTTTTACTTGTACTTGTTTTATGGTGTGTGAGCTGTGCTGTGTTACTTTTTGTATGTTTTTGTTTTGTTTTATTTGCCTCTACAGCACTTTGTTCTGGAGGTTTAAAGTGCTCTATAAATAAAGCTGTATTGTATTGTACAATATGAGAAAAGCACAAGTTTCCTTTGTGGGCCATATTTCATTATACTTTTTTAATTAGCGGGCCGATTCAAAATTGCCAGGGGCATTTGGCCCCCGGGCCATAGCTTGGACACCCCTGGTTTAAAGTGTTAATTAAGAGTAAAGGGAACAGACCTGCTCTGTGTATCCGAAGCTGAGGCTGTAAAACAGCGTCCAGTAGTTTCTGGAGTTTCTCGTTCTCCTCTTTTGAACGATGCAGCTCCTCCTCGTACTCTGCTATTGGTTTTTTCAATAGCAAATATCTCTTCAGCAGTGAGTCGCTTCTGCTTCAACGACAGCAGCATTTGGACTTTACTCATGTTTACTAGATCACCTTATCCTGAAAACTCCGTTAAACACACTGTTTCTTTCTCTCCATCAAACTCTCAATCTGACTAGTGTTGCCAACGTGTTTCCAGCTAGCATGCTAAGCTAGCTCCTATAGTCCGAGGTAAACGCTCCAGAAAAAAGAGCACACAGTCCATTCGGAGGTTTATCCAAACACACGGATGGATCAGTAGTGCAGGAGCTCACACACACTTTCTCAGGAACACAGAGAGAGAGAACCGTAGCGACGAGACGCCACCTGGACCCAGTGTGACTACCCGATCTGAATCCCTGGCCCTGCCCGATTTAAATTGCGCAATGCGCATGTGCGAGATGGTCCGCCATATTGGCCAACTACATATGGCAAATCAAATAGGACACATGACACAGTGGCGTTTGGTAAAGCAGAAAAGTAAAAAAAAACGACAATATTGATCTGAACGAGAGAGATGAGTTATTGTTATTACAACGTGACTTCACTATTATTTAACAACTCCTTTTATTGGGTTAAGTAAATTCTCAGAATAAGTGAGAAATGGATTTAACTTCTGTTAGACAGCTATCATACTGAAGAAATATTTACTGTGAATGTATGCAAAAAGGTATGGCATTAATAATGAATATCTAATTACATTAACTGTAAATGTCTTTCATTTTATTAATTAAATACAATTACATAAAAGATTTTCCATAAAAAAGGTGATTCAAGAACAAATATCTGTTATTAGATCAGTACTTTTCTTATATGACTATTATAGCTCAATTTGAAAGGTCTTTACCAGCTTTGGAATTATATATATATATAGCAATGCAAATCGGGCAACCGTTTAAGTTTAAAACTTGCGCATGCGCAATGCATATTGGCAGCCGTCTAGACGTCATGTGTCCTATTTGGGTTGCCCCACACTGAAAAAAACGGGGAGTAAGATTTTTTTTTAAATTATTATTAAGTATCATCAAATGCAATTCTTATTCAATAAAACTGTTTTACACTATTTACACTCCTTCCTGTATATATACATTAGTATTAATTTTAGTAGGCACTGGATAATGGTCACTTCCTACAGTGGAGTTATTCAAAACAAGCCATTCGCATCTATGAACCAAACAGTTTGACACTAATGTCAGATCCAGGCATGATACTTACCCCCTGTGCACATCTACTCCTGTGCCATGTCCATCATTAAGGCATACTAGTGTTCTTTCCTCCAGCCTTTTTTCCACTATATTTCCGTTACTGTCTGTATGGTCGCTGCCCCATAAACTGTTGTGTGCATTGAAATCGTCACACCATATTTCCTTCCTATGTTTATTGCCTGCTATTTCTTTAAATATGTCAGTGGTTAGATTTTTACATGGGTTGTATACATTGATTATCCTAATGTTATCTTGTTTTCTAGGGTTGCAGATTTCCACTATAATACGCTCTATATCATCAGGGGATTGCACCTCCCTATATGCCACACCATCTTTGAGAAACGTGGCACACATTACATTGCATTTAGCTGACGCTTTTATCCAAAGCGACTTACAATAAGTGCATTCGACTAACAAGATACAAACTTGAAGAAAACAGAATCATATAAGTACATCAGGTTTCATAGAGTTAAAACATTTCAAGTGCTACTCAACTGGCTTTAGATAAGCCAGTCCTTTATTAGTATATAAGTGCTTTGTTAGCAATTCTTTGTTAGTAATTCTATCGCTCGAAGTGGAGTCGAAAGAGATGAGTTTTAAGTCTGCGCCGGAAGATGTGCAAGCTATCTGCTGTCCTGATTTCAATGGGGAGCTCATTCCACCATTTTGGAGCCAGGATAGCAAACCGACGTGTTTTTGCTGATGGGAACTTGGGTCCCCCTCGCAGTGCTGGTGCAGCGAGCCGTTTGGCCGATGCAGAGCGGAGTGCACGTGCTGGGGTGTACAGTTTAACCATGTCCTGGATGTAGGAAGGGCTAGATCCGTTCACAGCATGGTACGCAAGTACCAGTGTCTTGAAGTGGATTCTAGCAGTTACTGGGACCCAGTGAAGTGAGCGGAGGAGCGGAGTGGTGTGGGAACATTTTGGAAGGTTGAAGACCAGACGAGCCGTTGCATTCTGAATGAGCTGCAGAGGTCGGATGGCACATGCACACCCTCCACCATTTTGATTATTAGCTCTATCCTGCCTTATACAGCTAAATCCCGGAATGACAAAGTCTAATTGAGGTCGTAACCAGGTTTCTTGCACACATATTACGTCAGGCACTACCTCTAGATCATATATATATTTCTTGAATTCCTGACCATTAGCTATGAGGCTTCTTGCGTTCCACTGTAGTATGTGCAGCACCATGATTAAGGATCTAACCCTCATCCTGAATTTCATTTTCCCCAACTCCATTTATAGCTAGCATTGCATGTATCTGGTCTGCTTTAATATCTTTCATGTCAAGGAATTTTCCAGCTGCCTCCTCAATGGCTTTGATTCTATCACTTTTCTTTTTTAGCTGTAATGCAACATTTATAGTATGACATATGAATACCACAAAATTCACCTTTTTCACTCGTAGAAAATCATCATCCTCTTTACTCTTGGTGGCGCTGTGGGGTTGGATTTGAAGATTACTTTTTGGTGTGTTCCTGCCATTTTGTATTGTAATTCTCTGCTCCATTCCACTAGGGGTCTTATTGATTGTAACTGTTCCCCTTACTTTCTTTATTGCTTCTGCATATGAAACTTTGTTTGTAATCTTGACTCTGCACCTCTCTGGCTTCTCTCTGCATTTGACATCCTCCAAACGCAGCACTGTGATCTCCTCGGCAGTTAAAACATTTAACCTTTGCATCAATTTCACATTTTCCATACTCATGTTGTCCTCCGCTCTCGCACACCTTAGCTGTCCTTTACACTGCTGCGCTGTGTGCCCCATTCGTTGACATGCGTAGCACCTGAGAGGTTTGGGGATGTACTCCCTAACAATGAAGTTCAAATATCCCATTTGTACTGCATTAAGGTAAGGTTCTCTCAAACTGAATGATAACTGATAAAGTTCTTTGAGTGTGCCATCCCGTTTGCTTTTTAGCCTTGTGGCTTCCACTACTTTGCCTCCTTTTATTTCATTTTTAACATCTTCCAATTGACATATTCAATGGTACTCCTGAGATTAGTCCTCTCAGTTGTGCCATTGCTCCAGGAACATGAGCCTTAATTTTCTCCACATTCAGTGAGTTCATTCCGAGAATCTTTTCCTGCTGCTGTTTGTTACTAGCATGTATCAATACCCGCTTGTTGTTCATGAACTTAGCAAATTAAATGTTGCCAATATCTTTTTCAATTGCTTTGGTAAGTTTAATCGGGTGGTAATGCCCACCATCCTGATTGAATTCTATTACAACTTTCCACTCGTGTTCTAGTTCTTTATTCAAAGTTTCTTGGCTGTCATTTTGACTGACTTTTGATTTTTTGTTAAGGCTAGCCTTGTCTGCTTCACCCGACCAATCCGACCAACTTTGCGCTCTTACTGAGCTATCTCTTTCTCTCAAAGATAAAAGCTGTGAAACAATCTCAATAATTGGCAGCATGTTGAGATAGGAAGTTTTGATATCTTAAGAGAAGAGCTTGAATATTAAAAGATAAAAAATAGAAACTCTTTTGGCTCCTTCCTGTCTTTCTACTGGGTCTTTCTTGGCTTTATACTGGCTATCTTCTAGCTCTATTCAGGTTTTTGGAGTTTTTTTCTAGTTCTATCTCTGATCATTTTCAGAACCTGAAGGCTCTATACGGACTATCTTCTGGTTCTTTTCTGGATCCATCCACTATCTCTTGTCTCTGTCCAGTGAATTACACTTTTGTTACTGGAGAGAGAGACCTTGAGAGAGAGAGACCTTGAGACCTTGAGAGACCTTGAGAAAGAGATAGATTCAAGACACGATAGAGACCTTGAGACCTTGAGAGACCTTGAGAGACCTTGAGACCTTGAGACCTTGAGAGACCTTGAGAGAGAGACCTTGAGACCTTGAGAGACCTTGAGAGAGAGACCTTGAGACCTTGAGGGACCTTGAGAGACCTTGAGAGAGAGACCTTGAGACCTTGAGAGACCTTGAGAGAGATAGACCTTGAGACCATGAGACCTTGAGAGACCTTGAGAGAGAGACCTTGAGAGAGAGAGACCTTGAGAGACCTTGAGAGAGAGACCTTGAGACCTTGAGAGACCTTGAGAGAGAGAGACCTTGAGAGACCTTGAGACCTTGAGAGACCTTGAGAGAGACCTTGAGACATTGAGAGACCTTGAGAGAGAGAGACCTTGAGACCTTGAGAGCTTGAGAGACCTTGAGAGAGAGAGACCTTGAGACCTTGAGAGACCTTGAGACCTTGAGAGACCTTGAAAGACCTTGACAGACCTTGAGAGACCTTGAGACCTTGAGAGACCATGATAGACCTTGAGAGACCTTGGAGAGAGAGAGACCTTGAGAGACCTTGAGAGAGAGAGACCTTGAGACCTTGAGAGACCTTGAGAGAGAGAGACCTTGAGACCTTGAGAGACCTTGAGCGACCTTGAGAGACCTTGAGACCTTGAGAGAGAGAGACCTTGAGACCTTGAGAGACCTTGAGAGAGAGACCTTGAGACCTTGAGAGACCTTGAGACCTTGAGAGACCTTGAGACCTTGAGAGACCTTGAGAGAGAGAGACCTTGAAAGAGAGATAGATTCAAGACACGATAGAGACCATGAGACCTTGAGAGACCCTGAGAGAGAGAGACCTTGAGAGAGAGAGACCTTGAGACCTTGAGATACCTTGAGAGACCTTGAGACCTTGAGAGAGAGAGACCTTGAGACCTTGAGAGACCTTGAGAGAGAGAGACCTTGAGACCTTGAGAGAGAGACCTTGAGACCTTGAGAGACCTTGAGAGAGAGAGACCTTGAGACCTTGAGAGACCTTGAGAGACCTTGAGAGGCCTTGAGAGAGAAAGACCTTGAGACCTTGAGAGACCTTGAGAGAGAGAGAGACCTTGAGACCTTGAGAGACCTTGAGAGAGAGAGACCTTGAGACCTTGAGAGACCTTGAGAGAGAGAGACCTTGAGACCTTGAGTGACCTTGAGAGACCTTGAGAGAGAGAACTTGAGAGACCTTGAGAGAGAGAGACCTTGAGACCTTGAGAGACCTTGAGAGACCTTGAGAGAGAGAGACCTTGAGACCCTGAGAGACCTTGAGACCTTGAGAGACCTTGAGAGAGAGACCTTGAGAGACCTTGAGAGACCTTGAGAGAGAGACCTTGAGACCTTGAGAGACCTTGAGACCTTGAGAGACCTTGAGAGAGAGACCTTGAGAGACCTTGAGAGACCTTGAGAGAGAGACCTTGAGAGACCTTGAGAGAGACCTTGAGACCTTGAGAGACCTTGAGAGACCTTGAGACCTTGAGAGAGAGACCTTGAGACCTTGAGAGAGAGAGACCTTGAGACCTTGAGAGACCTTGAGAGAGAGAGACCTTGAGACCTTGAGAGAGAGACCTTGAGACCTTGAGAGACCTTGAGAGAGAGAGACCTTGAGACCTTGAGAGACCTTGAGAGAGAGAGACCTTGAGACCTTGAGAGACCTTGAGAGACCTTGAGAGACCTTGAAGACCTTGAGAGACCTTGAGAGAGAGACTTGAGAGACCTTGAGAGAGAGAGACCTTGAGACCTTGAGAGACCTTGAGAGACCTTGAGAGACCTTGAGAGAGAGAGACCTTGAGACCTTGAGAGACCTTGAGAAAGAGACCTTGAGACCTTGAGAGACCTTGAAGACCTTGAGAGACCTTGAGAGAGAGACCTTGAGACCTTGAGAGAGAGAGACCTTGAGACCTTGAGAGACCTTGAGAGAGAGAGACCTTGAGACCTTGAGAGACCTTGAAGAGAGAGACCTTGAGACCTTGAGAGACCTTGAGAGAGAGACCTTGAGACCTTGAGAGACCTTGAAGACCTTGAGAGAGACCTTGAGACCTTGAGAGACCTTGAGAGAGAGACCTTGAGACCTTGAGAGACCTTGAGAGACCTTGAGAGAGAGACCTTGAGAGACCTTGAGAGAGAGACCTTGAGAGACCTTGAGAGAGAGAGACCTTGAGACCTTGAGAGACCTTGAGAGACCTTGAGAGACCTTGAGAGAGAGACCTTGAGACCTTGAGAGACCTTGAGAGAGAGACCTTGAGACCTTGAGAGACCTTGAGACCTTGAGAGACCTTGAGAGAGAGAGACCTTGAGACCTTGAGAGACCTTGAGACCTTGAGAGACCTTGAGAGACCTTGAGAGAGAGAGACCTTGAGACCTTGAGAGACCTTGAGAGACCTTGAGAGAGAGAGACCTTGAGACCTTGAGAGACCTTGAGATCTTGAGAGACCTTGAGACCTTGAGACCTTGAGAGACCTTGAGAGAGAGAGAGACCTTGAGAGCTTGAGAGACTTTGAGAGAGAGAGAGACCTTGAGACCTTGAGAGACCTTGAGAGAGATAGATTCAAGACACGATAGAGACCTTGAGACCTTGAGAGACCTTGAGAGACCTTGAGACCTTGAGAGACCTTGAGAGAGAGACCTTGAGACCTTGAGAGACCTTGAGAGACCTTGAGACCTTGAGAGACCTTGAGAGAGAGAGACCTTGAGACCTTGAGAGCTTGAGAGACCTTGAGAGAGAGTGACCTTGAGAACTTGAGAGACCTTGAGAGACCTTGAGAGAGAGAGACCTTGAGACCCTGAGAGACCTTGAGAGATAGACCTTGAGAGACCTTGAGACCTTGAGAGAGAGATAGATTCAAGACACGATAGAGACCATGAGACCTTGAGAGACCTTGAGAGACCTTGGGTGAGAGAGACCTTGAGAGAGAGAGACCTTGAGACCTTGAGAGACCTTGAGAGACCTTGAGACCTTGAGAGACCTTGAGAGAGAGAGACCTTGAGACCTTGAGAGACCTTGAGAGACCTTGAGAGAGAGAGACCTTGAGACCTTGAGAGACCTTGAGAGACCTTGAGAGAGAGACCTTGAGACCTTGAGAGACCTTGAGAGAGAGAGACCTTGAGAACTTGAAAGCTTGAGAGACCTTGAGAGAGAGAGACCTTGAGACCTTGAGAGACCTTGAGAGAGAGAGACCTTGAGACCTTGAGAGACCTTGAGAGACCTTGAGAGACCTTGAGAGACCTTGAGACCTTGAAAGACCTTGAGAGACCTTGAGAGAGAGAGAGACCTTGAGAGACCTTGAGACCTTGAGAGACATTGAGACCTTGAGAGACCTTGAGAGAGAGAGACCTTGAGACCTTGAGAGACCTTGAGAGAGAGAGAGACCTTGAGAGACCTTGAGACCTTGAGAGATAGATAGATTCAAGACACGATAGAGACCTTGAGACCTTGAGAGACCTTGAGAGAGAGATCTTGAGACCTTGAGAGACCTTGAAGACCTTGAGAGACCTTGAGAGAGAGACCTTGAGAGACCTTGAGAGACCTTGAGAGACCTTGAGAGAAAGAGACCTTGAGACCTTGAGAGACCTTGAGAGAGAGAGACCTTGAGACCTTGAGAGACCTTGAGACCTTGAGAGACCTTGAGAGACCTTGAGAGAGAGAGACATTGAGACCTTGAGAGACCTTGAGAGAGACCTTGAGAGACCTTGAGAGACCTTGAGAGAGAGACCTTGAGAGACCTTGAGAGAGAGAGAACTTGAGACCTTGAGAGACCTTGAGAGACCTTGAGAGAGAGAGACCTTGAGACCTTGAGAGACCTTGAGAGAGAGAGACCTTGAGACCTTGAGATACCTTGAGACCTTGAGAGACCTTGAGACCTTGAGACCTTGAGAGACCTTGAGAGAGAGAGACCTTGAGAACTTGAGAGACTTTGAGAGAGAGAGAGACCTTGAGACCTTGAGAGACCTTGAGAGAGAGATAGATTCAAGACACGATAGAGACCTTGAGACCTTGAGAGACCTTGAGAGACCTTGAGACCTTGAGAGACCTTGAGAGAGAGACCTTGAGACCTTGAGAGACCTTGAGAGACCTTGAGACCTTGAGACCTTGAGAGACCTTGAGAGAGAGAGACCTTGAGACCGTGAGAGCTTGAGAGACCTTGAGAGAGAGTGACCTTGAGACCTTGAGAGACCTTGAGAGAGAGAGACCTTGAGAACTTGAGAGACCTTGAGAGACCTTGAGAGAGAGAGACCTTGAGACCCTGAGATACCTTGAGAGAGATAGACCTTGAGAAACCTTGAGACCTTGAGAGACCTTGAGAGAGAGATAGATTCAAGACACGATAGAGACCATGAGACCTTGAGAGACCTTGGGTGAGAGAGACCTTGAGAGAGAGAGACCTTGAGACCTTGAGAGACCTTGAGACCTTGAGAGACGTTGAGACCTTGAGAGACCTTGAGAGACCTTGAGAGACCTTGAGACCTTGAAAGACCTTGAGAGACCTTGAGAGAGAGACCTTGAGAGACCTTGAGACCTTGAGAGACCTTGAGACCTTGAGAGACCTTGAGAGAGAGAGACCTTGAGACCTTGAGAGACCTTGAGAGAGAGAGACCTTGAGACCTTGAGACCTTGAGAGACCTTGAGACCTTGAGAGACCTTGAGAGATAGATAGATTCAAGACACGATAGAGACCTTGAGACCTTGAGAGACCTTGAGAGACCTTGAGACCTTGAGAGACCTTGAGAGAGAGATCTTGAGAACTTGAGAGACCTTGAGAGACCTTGAGAGAGAGACCTTGAGATACCTTGAGAGAGAGAGACCTTGAGAGAGAGACCTTGAGAGACCTTGAGAGAGAGAGACCTTGAGACCTTGAGAGAGCTTGAGAGACCTTGAGAGACCTTGAGAGAAGAGACCTTGAGACCTTGAGAGACCTTGAGAGAGAGAGACCTTGAGACCTTGAGAGACCTTGAGACCTTGAGAGACCTTGAGAGACCTTGAGACCTTGAGAGACCTTGAGAGAGAGAGACCTTGAGACCTTGAGAGACCTTGAGAGACTCTGAGAGAGAAGACCTTGAGAGACCTTGAGAGAGAGAGACCTTGGGACCTTGAGAGAGAGAGACCTTGAGACCTTGAGAGGCCATGAGAGACCTTGAGAGAGAGAGACCTTGAGACCTTGAGAGACCTTGAGTGACCTTGAGAGAGAGACCTTGAGACCTTGAGAGACCTTGAGAGAGAGAGACCTTGAGACCTTGAGAGACCTTGAGAGACCTTGAGAGAGAGAGACCTTGAGACCTTGAGAGACCTTGAGAGAGAGACCTTGAGAGACCTTGAGAGAGAGAGACCTTGAGAGAGAGACCTTGAGACCTTGAGACCTTCAGAGACCTTGAGAGAGAGAGACCTTGAGAGAGAGAGACCTTGAAACCTTGAGAGACCTTGAGAGAGAGACCTTGAGACCTTGAG